>CM040399.1:41795874-42505871 GCA_022702515.1 Ilyophis sp. 1 JC-2022 | reverse complement strand
TCAACCTCATTGTCATTGTATCCTTTCAAACTCAAAGTGCTAGAGTACGGAACCGAAATAACGAGACAACTTAATTTTTTTCCAGAGCATATGTAACTCCAACCTGCCCATTAGTTAGGCCAACAAATTGACGTGAACAATCATGTCTGTCAATATGTGCATTTTTTTATTATTACTTTTTTTAAAGTTAGGTTTTAATTGAGAGAAAAGGCTATAAAATTTATTATGCTGGAAGTCGTTTTCCTATTTCAATAGGCCAATACAGCCCATTAAAATGCTACTGTTGCACTAACTAATCTCAGAGTGGATTTAGGAGTGACATTTAAAAAAGAGGGGTTGTTCTGTTTTATTCTGGAGGGTTTAATAATGAACAAAATGAAACGGCTGGCACAGCTGGTGGTAACAAGCTTGCTCGAATGATAACCTGCCGAATGATTAAACAATAATGATTCAGAAATACAAAATAACAATTCAAAATTATAATTAGGTTACACATAGGTTCATTGAACAGTTCTAAATTGCATTAACGAATGAGTTTCATTCATAAAATATTCCTAAAGTATTCTACTTTTGTCTTCAATACAACGAAATAACAATGTAGTAAATTGCTTTCGATATGAATATCTTCAGACACAGCACCATATTATTCCATTGAAAAAAGTGAACGCTGTGGGCCGCTTAAGCGGCCGAAAGCAATCGAGTAATTCTGAAAGTTTATCTATTCTGGCACTTCACCTCTCCACAAATATCAGCCGGCTGGGGCAGGCTATGAACGGTTCGCCGTAATCCATACTTTTAGCGAGCTATAACAGACCATTTCAATACAAACTACTGACTTCTTCAATAGACTCCCCGGCCATGTTAATTTTCACTAGCTTATATTGTAAAAATATATAGCACTCTAACGTAATTAATTTGGCTCATGACAGAAATATGAGTGGTAACAATGGATAGAATGGATATGGATAGAACGGACTGTTTAGCTGGCTTACATACATTTAAATACTTTCCCATTTATATTAGCGTGCATAATTTTGCTGCGGATTAACAGCAGCGAACCAACAGGATCCCCCAAGGCCACCGTAGTTGGTTGGGGGCGTTTCTTGGAGTGAGGGGCGTTTCTTGGAGGGCGTTTCTTGGAGTCTGCAGGCTGCAGCTATACCCTACTCGGATTTTTCGCCTAGGACAGTTTCCGATGCAGCCCGACGCAGATATGACGTAAATCGGCTCTAGCCGAACACGCCCACTGTCCGAGAAGGCCGACAAATCGGTGCTGCGTGAACTAAGGCGTTAATGACAACAGGAGGTTAAGCAGCAGCGGTGCAGTATGGGAACGCCGTTTGGGCCAAAACGTGTAGTTCGTTCGTCTTAAGACTTCAAATTTGAACGTCGTAAGACGTCTATTTTTTACGCTACGTCATAAGACGACAGAAAATACCCTGTTAACCACAGAACTATATATATAAGTTCTTATCCATTTTGAACGTCTTAAGGCTTTTAAAATTGTGTGCTACCACTTCATAAGTTTCTGAGGGGAAACCCTACATAAAATAATTGCAAGAGAGAAAACAATTCCCCACTCAACCTACCTTGTATGAATTGAGGGTAAGAAATAATATTGATTGAATTGGGCTTAAGAAATAATATTGATTTACGGTGACATTATTAATATCTGCATTTTTTGTAGGCTACTGGTTACTTATTGAGAAAAACTATAGCTTGTATACAATATCACACTTGACATATTCATTTAATGTGGTGTGTTCGCCTAAGTGCCCACTAGATGGCAGTATTAGA
Source organism: Ilyophis sp. 1 JC-2022 (assembly GCA_022702515.1). Classification (NCBI taxonomy): domain Eukaryota; kingdom Metazoa; phylum Chordata; class Actinopteri; order Anguilliformes; family Synaphobranchidae; genus Ilyophis; species Ilyophis sp. 1 JC-2022. Next base: position 42,504,074 of record CM040399.1, on the reverse strand, counting down.
GCACAAATGGCAACCTGTTGAATTTTGAGTTGATTGGGGATTTGGTGTTCTGCAAGCCATTGATTTCGATGTAAACTGGTTAAGATCCTTTCTGATAAATGACAAAATCTTTAGTGCAGCCAAGAGGTATTTTTTAATGTAATGGTGTTGTGAATTATATTTTACATTGTCACAATTATATAATTTAAAAAAATCTAATTGAACTTTTGTCCATGAACAGACTGTTGATTAGGAATTACAGTTTTCCTGTTTAAAACACAGCATTTGTACCACATTTGTGTTTAGAAAGACATTCTTATATAAATGAGACTGGATGAAAACACACATATGGTCTGTTTTTCACCTTCTGGATAGGAATGAGAACCTGTAGAGGATGTACAGTACAGTGGCAATCAGAGCATGTGAGCGGAGCGGAGTTGGAGTGGAGCAGGAAGCAGACGCCATCAATTTAACCTGAGCGAGAAGCGCACTTGAACCATCGACATATATAAAAACAGATATCACTCAAACCCACTCAAATTCGCTCCGTGCCGCTCACAATGTTGCATTAGCAGCACCCTTGCCCAGATAGCTAGATATATCTGACATATTCCTTGGTATTACATGTTCAAATCCCCACTTTGACCAGCTGTTGTGATTCTATTCATTAAAGCAGGCTATTATTGGACAAAGTTTCACTGTCGCCATGATTCCTTCCTTTCCCATGTCCTAAATGCATAAGGGTGATAACCTAGTTAGCCTACTATTTTTCTGTTTTCCTTCAGTAATTGTCCCTATAGTTAGGCTATAACACAGTTTTTTCTTTAGACAACGTGTGCATTACACACACATTTGAGTATTTTTGTTGTATTCCTTGTTATTTAAATCTAAAATAGAAACTTTCCATCATTTGTGGATAATAATCCCTTTGTTGAATATTGGTAACAATCGCATTCGTTTAGGCTTCATCGGTTCCTGTTGTGGTGAATAAATAGAATGAGCTGTCCAAAGATTCTTTCTCAAAGTAGTCAAAATCTACAAAAAAAACAAATCAAAATACTTTTTTGAGTTAGGCTACTAAAATAGATAACACACTGACATCAATTTTAAAAATGCAAACATTTAAACCTCTGCTTAATGGACACAGTAGTCTACATGCAATAGTAGTAGTTTCATGCTGAAAAAAAAGTGTTAAGTGTTTTAAAAGCTAAACAAAAATAATGTTTGTTTACTGTTCACAATGTGGGTCGCAGTGTGAGCTGCCATGATGATGTGATGTCATGAGCTGCCATGATGAGGTTGATTTCCCGAACCCTGATTTCCAACATGGAAAGCCTAGTTGAAAGGGCGTTTCCTAGTTTCCCTAGTCAGATATCGGGATTCCTAGTGGGAAATAAACTAATGCAGCATGAGCATCAATCACAAATACGCTTTGCTGTTAAGTCTCGTTTTGTTTATTTTTCTACGTCACCCTCGTCGTAACAACTAGAACTTTGAACTTAACCAATTTAACCAAGTAAAAATTAATCTGATCAAAAATCAATGTTATTCTTCAGTATGATGACTTTGGTTGTTATTGTTACATTGATACAATGTTTCCATTTCAACATAATACATCGGTGACCATTACCATCAGAAAGTGAATGTTGATTTAACCATTGAAAATTGGTTGATGACCGATACTGATGCTTAAAACACAATATCAATGTTGATTCAATACTTCCTTGCTATCTGGGCATGTAGTTGGCCAATGTTGATAATGTACTAACCCAAAAGGGCTGGAGTACTGTACATTTAAATATAAGCAGTGGTTCTCTGCCTTTTTCTAAACTGTCAAATGGACTGTCCCAAATATTACGTTGCCCAAACGTACCCACGAGCAAGAGCCCACATGACCACAACGTAGGCATACGTACAGCCCAACGCAGCCCCTACATAAAAAAGGAGTGGGTATACACAGCCCCTATGTCAAAAAGGGGTGGGTATGTTGACGCCAACCAATAGCATTGGTCCAAACGCCTTAAGACGTTCAAATTTGATGTCACGAACCAAACACGAGCTGAACCCAAATGCAACGACCAAGAGACAGGTGAACAGAAATGAGGATTTATTAGGAGCTTTGGGGTAGTCCCAAGCTGAACACAAGTTAACACAATAGTAAAGAGAATAGGAAGTCCTCCGGCAAAGCGAACTGCTCCAAGCCGGAGCTGGACTTAGATCACCCCTGGAAGTACCAAGCCGGAACTTGGACTGGTACTGGACCGGGCGAACCAACAGGAACTGGATCACGGAAGCGAGGTGTGTTCCAAACCGGAACTGGACCTGTACTGGACCGGGAGGTCCACACTGGAACTGGATCACGGGAACGAAGGGTTGTTCCGAACCGGAACTGGACTTGATACGGGAGGTGAGTTCCGAACCGGAACTGGACTGGTTCTGAACCGGGAGGTCCAACAGGAACTGGATCACGGGAACGAAGGGTGTTCCGAACCGGAACTGGACTTGATACGGGAAGTGAGTTCCGAACCGGAACTGGACTGGATCTGGACCGGGAGGTCCAACAGGAACTGGATCACGGGAACGAAGGGTTGTTCCGAACCGGAACTGGACTTGATACGGGAGGTGAGTTCCGAACCGGAACTGGACTGGATCTGGACCGGGAGGTCCAACAGGAACTGGACTGAAGGCAGAGGTAGGTGAGTGGCAGGACACGGCAGGGCGGAGCAGTGTAGCGGAGCTCAGGTTGGCCCGGTAGAGGCAGCTGGGCCACAGAGGAGTCTGGAACCGTAACCGCAGCAATGGAGGTAGCCACGGCCGGACAGGAACCACTGTAGGGTGGAGAGGCAGAGCACCCAACTGCGGACGCAACGTTAACTGGGAGCAGGGGTACCGCAACACACACAGGGAGACTTAACAGCTACAGACTGGATAACTACAAAACAGCTGGTTCTGGAACAGAGAAGCTAACAGGAAAAACCCACAGCAGAGTTTTTAGTGAACAGGGAAAACAGGAGACCAGGATACAAACGAAGTACGTTAACGAACTGGCGCCGAACAGCAGCCAGCCGGAGGTTTAAGTAAGGGAGTGAAATTGAAAACAATAACGAAAGCGTGAGGAATGTAACTGAGGGTGATTGACTAATTGACTGGTGAGGAATGCATGCAACAAGGGGGGAAGGAGATAGGTTGAAACTGAAGTGGGGGAACAGAGTGAAACAGACAGAAGGGGCACGCCCAGCCTGTAGCAACGGGGAAAACACGGACAAAGGGAATCCGACATGACACGGGAGGAAAGGGAAAAACATGGAAAACGGACAGGAAGGGAGCGGAACGTTACAGTACCCCCCCCTCAAAGAACGCCACCTGGCGTACCTGGAGGCCTAGTCTTGTCCGGGAACTGGTTGTGAAAGTCGGAGATGAGAGAGTGGTCCAGAATAAGGCTCTTGTGGAGCCAGGACCGCTCCTCCGGGCCATAACCCTCCCAGTCGACCAGGTATTGGAAGCCCCGGCCCTTACGGCGAATATCGAGTATCCGACTCACCGTGTAGGCCGGGGCGTGGTCGATGATCCGGGGCGGAGGTGGAGTGACCGCCGGGGCACTGAGGGGGCTGGAGGCAACAGGCTTGATCTGGCTAACATGGAAAACAGGGTGGACCTTAAGGGAAACAGGGAGGGAGAGTTTAACAGAAACGGGGTTGACAAGGCAAACAATGGAGAAGGGACCAATAAACCGGGGTTGAAGTTTTTTAGACGAAGTGGGGAGGGGAATATTGGCTGTGGACAGCCAGACCTGCTGACCGGCCTTGTACTGCGGGGCTGCGGTCCTGTGAAGGTCCGCCAGGTGCTGGGTGCGGGAATTAGAGCGAAGGAGTGCGATGCGTGTGAGTCTCCACATCCGCTTGCATCTAAGGAAGTGGGACTTGACGGTGGGAACTGCCACCTCGGCTTCCTGGGCCGGCAGGAGGGGAGGTTGGTACCCTAAGGAGCACTCGAAGGGAGACATCCCCGTGGATGCGCACTTAAGGGAGTTATGCGCATACTCCACCCAAGGGAGAAAACGGCTCCAGGAAGCGGGATTGCGAGCAGTAATGCACCGCAGGGCGGCCCCCAGGTCCTGGTTCGCCCTCTCCGCCTGGCCGTTAGTCTGGGGATGGAACCCCGACGACAGACTAGCCGAAGCACCCAGGGCCACACAGAACGCCTTCCAAACCTGGGAGGAGAATTGGGGCCCACGGTCCGAAACGATGTCGGATGGGATCCCGTGCAGCACCAGGAGCTCCGCTGTTTCGAGGGCGGAAGGGAGTTTGGGAAGTGGGATAAAGTGAACTGCTTTGGAGAACCGGTCCACAATAGTAAGGATGGTGGTGTTACCCTCTGACAACGGCAGACCGGTGACGAAGTCTACACCAATGTGACTCCAAGGACGGCCCGGGACAGGGAGGGGGTGGAGAAGACCGGAGGGAGGCTGGTGGGATGCCTTGCTCCTGGCGCAAACAGGGCAGGCCAGGACAAAGGCACGGGTATCCCCCTTGAGGGTGGGCCACCAAAAACTCCTCCTGACCAGGGCGATGGTTCTGGCAACACCTGGGTGACAAGCCAGACGGGAGGCGTGAACCCATTCCAGGACCTGGGGACGGACAGAGTCGGGCACAAAAAGAGAGGAGTTAGGATTATTGCGGGGATCTGGTTGGGAGGCCTGGGCGGCCTTCACGATTTCCTCGATCTCCCAGGACACCGCAGCCACAATACAGGATGCCGGTAGAATGGGCTCCGGATCAGCAGGACTGGAGGGGGGGGAAAAAATGCGGGACAAGGCATCTGCCTTGGTATTACGAGAGCCAGGGCGGAAGGTTACAGAGAAATTAAACCGGGCAAAAAACAGCGACCACCTAGCCTGACGGGCATTAAGCCTCTTGGCGGACCTGATGTAAATCAAATTGTGATGGTCCGTGAGGACAATAAATGGGTTACCTGCCCCCTCCAGCCAATGACGCCACTCCTCAAGTGCCAGCTTTATCGCCAGAAGTTCCCGGTCCCCGACATCATAGTTGCGCTCTGCGGAGGACAGTCTCCGGGAGAAGAAAGCGCAGGGATGGAGCTTGCTGTCCAAGGCAGCACGCTGAGACAGAATGGCCCCCACACCGGTGTCGGAGGCATCAACCTCCACAGTAAACTGACGGGTGGTGTCGGGGTGACAGAGAATGGGGGCAGTGGAGAATCGAACCTTGAGCTGTTCAAAGGCCAGTTGAGCCTCGGGATTCCAGCAATAGGGAATGGACGTGGAGGTGAGTTTGGTAAGTGGGGCAGCAATGACACTGTAATTACGGATGAACCGACGATAAAAATTAGCGAAACCGAGGAACTGTTGGAGGTGCTTACGTGAAGAAGGTTGGGGCCATTCTGTCACCGCCTTGACTTTAGCAGGGTCCGCCCGGATACTGCCCTTCTCGATGATGAAGCCGAGGAACGGGACGGACGAGACGTGGAAAGAGCACTTCTCGGCCTTCACGAAGAGCTGGTTCTCCAGCAGCCGCTGGAGAACCTCCCGGACGTGGAGAACGTGTTCCTGAGGGGACTTGGAAAAGATGAGAATGTCATCTGTGTAGACAAATACACACTTGCCCGACAGGTCACGAAGGACATCGTTCACCATCCCCTGGAAGACTGCTGGGGCATTAGTGAGGCCGAACGGGACCACCAGATATTCGTAGTGGCCCAACGGGGTGTTAAACGCAGTCTTCCACTCGTCCCCCTCGCGTATACGCACCAGGTGGTACGCGTTGCGGAGGTCGAGTTTGGTGAAGATGACTGCCTGGGAGAGGGGTTCAAAAGCGGTGTTAATAAGGGGAAGAGGATACTTGTTGCGAACAGTAACCTCGTTAAGGCCCCGGTAGTCAATGCAGGGCCGCAATGAGCCGTCCCTCTTCCCGACGAAGAAGAACCCTGCACCAACCGGGGATGAAGAGGGACGGATTATGCCTGAAGCAAGTGACTCGTGGATGTAGGTCTCCATGGCCAACTTCTCCGGGCCCGACAGACTGTAGAGGCGACCAGATGGAAGCTTGGCTCCCGCCAGCAGGTCTATGCAACAGTCGTAGGGTCTGTGAGGAGGCAAAGACAGAGCACGTGACTTGGAGAAAACTTGCGACAGGTCATGATAATGGCTGGGAACATTGGCTAGGTCGGGTACAGGATGGATAGGTCTGTTACACTTGACCCCCGGGGGGGGTAGAGCATAGCGGAGACAGTTGGCTAAGCAGTGACTGCTCCATGCCAGGATGCGACCGGCTCGCCAATCGATGTGAGGGTTGTGAAGGCGCAGCCAGGTCTGTCCCAGGACCATGGAGGACTGCTTAGCATGGATAAGGAGGAGTTGGATTGTCTCCCGATGATTGCCAGACAAAATAAGCTGAAGGGGAACGGTGGAGTGGGTAACTAACCCCAGACTCCTACCGTCCAGGGCGAGAGCAGTGATGGGGTTAGGTAAGACCTCCGTGGGAATCCCGAACCTCTTGACAAAGGTTATGTCAATAAAATTAGCATCGGCCCCGGAGTCAATTAGGGCCGATGCAGAAGCGGTGTTGTCCCTCCAAAGGAGAGTGGCCTTAAATTCAAGGCGGTTCTGGGCAGCATGGTTTGGGATAATAGGGCTCGTCAGTACGCCCAGCTTTACTGGCGAGCCATCTCTCTTGGGGCGGATGGAGCAAAACGCGATTTGGTGGCCTGTCTTGCCACAGTAGAAACAAGCCTTGGTGCGGAGCCGGCGTTGGCGCTCCTCGGCGTCCACAGTGATCTTGCCCAGTTGCATGGGCTCCTCCTCGGGAGACAAAGCGGAGACTCTCGGCCCCTGGACGGGAGAGGGTTGTCGAGCCCGGGAAGGGGCAGAGGGCGGAAGAAGGGAGGGATTCTTCCCTCGCTCACGGGCCCGGGTTCTGAGACGGTTGTCTATGGCTATTGCCAAACTGATGAGGCTGTTGAGTGAGTTGGACTCCTCCCGAGTAGCTAGCTGGTCCTTCAGCTCCTCACTGAGAGCCTGACGAAAGGCCCCCTGAAGGGAGGTGTCGTTCCATCCCGCCTCAGCAGCGAGGGTGCGGAACTGGATAGCCATCTCCGCTACACTGCGGCCGCCCTGTCGAACCTGTAGAAGGCGCTGGGTAGCGTCTAGACCGCAGACTGGGTGGTCGAAGATGCGCCGCATCTCCGAGGTGAAGAGGGCGAAGTTGTTGCATGTAGGAGACTGACTGTCCCAAATAGCTGTGGCCCACTCCAGGGCACTGCCTCCCAGGCTGCTCATAATGAAGGCGATCTTGCATGGGTCGGAGGCGAAGGAAGTGGGCTGCATGCGAAAGACGATGTCGCACTTCATCAAAAATTCGCGGCACCTCCCCAGCCCCCCGCGGTATAATTCGGGGTGTTGAACTCTGGGCTCCCGGCTAGGAGAGGGAACCGGAACCTCGGGAGGCAGTTCGGGTGTTGGAGGGGTCGGACCCACAGGGATCCGAGGAAGAGGCAGGTGAAGCGATAGCTGATCAACCTGCTCCGTAAGCCCCCTCAGCACTTCCAACACGTCGTCCATCCGGCGGCCCTGTTGGTCGCTGACCGCGGATTGGCAGGAGAAGGCGTGGCGAATCTGCTCGAGGTCGGCTGGGTCCATGTTTTTGGCCAGTTCGTTCTGTCACGAACCAAACACGGGCTGAACCCAAATGCAACGACCAAGAGACAGGTGAACAGAAATGAGGATTTATTAGGAGCTTTGGGGTAGTCCCAAGCTGAACACAAGTTAACACAATAGTAAAGAGAATAGGAAGTCCTCCGGCAAAGCGAACTGCTCCAAGCCGGAGCTGGACTTAGATCACCCCTGGAAGTACCAAGCCGGAACTTGGACTGGTACTGGACCGGGCGAACCAACAGGAACTGGATCACGGAAGCGAGGTGTGTTCCAAACCGGAACTGGACCTGTACTGGACCGGGAGGTCCACACTGGAACTGGATCACGGGAACGAAGGGTTGTTCCGAACCGGAACTGGACTTGATACGGGAGGTGAGTTCCGAACCGGAACTGGACTGGTTCTGAACCGGGAGGTCCAACAGGAACTGGATCACGGGAACGAAGGGTGTTCCGAACCGGAACTGGACTTGATACGGGAAGTGAGTTCCGAACCGGAACTGGACTGGATCTGGACCGGGAGGTCCAACAGGAACGAAGGGTTGTTCCGAACCGGAACTGGACTTGATACGGGAGGTGAGTTCCGAACCGGAACTGGACTGGATCTGGACCGGGAGGTCCAACAGGAACTGGACTGAAGGCAGAGGTAGGTGAGTGGCAGGACACGGCAGGGCGGAGCAGTGTAGCGGAGCTCAGGTTGGCCCGGTAGAGGCAGCTGGGCCACAGAGGAGTCTGGAACCGTAACCGCAGCAATGGAGGTAGCCACGGCCGGACAGGAACCACTGTAGGGTGGAGAGGCAGAGCACCCAACTGCGGACGCAACGTTAACTGGGAGCAGGGGTACCGCAACACACACAGGGAGACTTAACAGCTACAGACTGGATAACTACAAAACAGCTGGTTCTGGAACAGAGAAGCTAACAGGAAAAACCCACAGCAGAGTTTTTAGTGAACAGGGAAAACAGGAGACCAGGATACAAACGAAGTACGTTAACGAACTGGCGCCGAACAGCAGCCAGCCGGAGGTTTAAGTAAGGGAGTGAAATTGAAAACAATAACGAAAGCGTGAGGAATGTAACTGAGGGTGATTGACTAATTGACTGGTGAGGAATGCATGCAACAAGGGGGGAAGGAGATAGGTTGAAACTGAAGTGGGGGAACAGAGTGAAACAGACAGAAGGGGCACGCCCAGCCTGTAGCAACGGGGAAAACACGGACAAAGGGAATCCGACATGACACGGGAGGAAAGGGAAAAACATGGAAAACGGACAGGAAGGGAGCGGAACGTTACATTTGAAGTCTTAAGACGTTCAAATTTGACGTCTTAATGTGGATGCCGAACTACACGGTTTGGCCCAAACGGCGTTCCGTAGATATGCAGTCCGTTAAAGTGAACTACAAGTCGAACTACAATCCTTTTTTTTTTTTTTTTTTTTAAATTTTGTTTCTGATTTTTCCCCTTTTTCTCCCAATTTAGTAGCCAATTGAACCCCTATTCTAATTCAATTCCCCCCGTGTAGCAACCGCTTGAGAACCACCGCTATACAACCCTGTCAGCCGGTAGTAGGAAGGAGGGCGCCACGTCCTCTACAGGGCGCGACTCCTCGAGCTCCTGACCGTGATTCCAACTCGCCCAGGGCCGTTTGTGCGCAGCGATTCTCTCCGAGCCCCTCCCCCCACCCGGAAGCAGCCGCCAATTGCCGCTTCCACAGGGCACCGGCCACGCTCGGATATGGCAGGACCGGGGCGCGAACCCCGATCCTCGGAGTACAACTGCGCTGACGAACTACAATCCTTAATGCATTACTTTAAAAAATATTAATTGAAACATGCGTTATATGGTTTATATCCTTGTACCACACGGGATAATCCAGAATCTCATTCTATAAATCAGATTTCAAGAAATAGTCAATAATCTCCGAAGCCCATTCTAATCTTCCATAGGGAATTTACTTCCGAAACCAGACTCCGCCCACGACTGACATACTCACTTGAGTACTCTATGGGATGATTAGCTTCACCGTTCAGCAGTGATAGAACTGTGAGGGTGGGCGGGGCTACTATGACATCAGTGACTCGTAGCCAATCAGTGTTTAGCCATGGTGAAAAAAAACTGCGATTGACAGCTTGCTGTAACATCACTCAAAATGAGGCTAATGAACACTCACTCCCCCCTCACCAGTGAGATCAGTCGGTGTGAAAACGCTACGTCACGCGCGGTGGCCAGAAAATAACCAAAAAGACATAACGTCAGCTATGTAACCCCCCTCTATTCCAGATCTGCACTCCCTCATGAAAACATAAAAGGTAAGGACATTTGGGCTAAATAAGAGTCTTCTCTACGGCACATTTCAGGGACGGTGGGGTGAAGTGAACCAAAGGGAGTGTGTGTGAACTGGACCCCCTGTACGGTTTCAGGTGCAAAGGTTTTTTGGAATTGTATGACTTGGCCTCCTTTTTGTTTAACATTTATCTGAAATGAATCAACATGGCTGTACTTGGCTGAAGGGAAGATAAAGCAAACCACATAAAGCAAGGCCATCCTCTGTCTTTTCTGCTTCTTTTCACCATTTACAACAAATTACATTTTTAGAACATCAGGATTTAAAAACCAGTTAAAAAAAGCATTCACTCGAAATCCAGAGAATGGAAAATTACAAGCGTTCCTCATTTGTCTCTGGGTTAAAAAGGGCTTCTTTTTTTATTTAAAAAAAGGCAGAGGTCTACCTTCCTGGAGGTTCCCTTTAAAAATCAATTTCCCCAAATAACTGATACATCCAATAGCAGTGGAAAACAAGTGAGATTCACAAAAGTTGCGTGAAATTTATCTCCTGAAATTCATAATATCTTGGATCTTGATTTAAACTACTAAATTAAGTTAGGATTTTTGCACATGTGATGAGATTAATTCTGCGTAAAGGAGAACTCTACTTTCTCACGTATGAGTCTTTTAAGCGCTCATTGAGGTAGTCCAGAGCCTTTACCGGAGGGTATTTGTATACTCCGTTGCAGCAAGTAATAACAGCCTCAAACATTTGCTTCCCTTCTTCCTTAATAAAGGACAATTAATGACACCTGTTTTTTCACAGAATGAATCAATTCTCTAATTAAACTCCACACTGCTATTATTTTGAACACGCCCCTTTCAATGAATGAGTCAATTACTCAGAACAAGCAGCGTGCACACCATGTTGTTCCACACCAGAATAGAGTCAGTACTTTCCAACAGACTGTAGCCCGCACTGGGAACCTGTCACACCTTGAACAACAGCGGCAGTAGTCAAGCAGGCTTCTGGGTCCAGAGCTATTCCAAGGGGAAACTGGCTATACCAGGGGTGGCCAATTCCAGGCCTCGCGGGCCGGTGTGTATGCAGGTTTTTACTGCCACCAGTTACCACGGTTCAATCAGCTAATTAGTCATACACACAATCACCGATTCACTTGTAAATTACAGAACGATAAAATGCTACAATACACGCATTGACGCATACCGGCACAAGAACATTCATCAGCTGCTTTTCATATCGCGGATATGTAGATTAAAATATCAGATCGTGTAAACGATTGGGCTAATTAAATAATTGTTAACTGGCGGCAGCAAAAACCTGCATACACACCGGCCCGCGAGGCCTGGAATTGGCCACCCCTGGGCTATACCATCCTGGCCAACCACAACACCTTTCTGAAAGAAGACGCACTACAAAGGCAGAAATACCATCGGATCCCAGAGTGACTTCTGCCAGTTCTTCGGGAGTCACTGAGAATTCTACAGGTGAGTGATGCCGTACCATTTACAGTGATGTCTTTCAGCTTTCAGGGGCAACAGTTGAATCAGGTGCTGTATTGGATCAAGTCACTTGGGTTAACTATCTACACTCAGAACTATACCTAGGCCAAACCTACTTGTGAGTTAGTGGTGAAAAATTGTAAAATTAGTCAATATACCATGGACCTTCTCCTGACATTTCCAGCAACAACTGAAGTAGCCCACTGGAGGTCAGTGATCTGACCCTGCAGGTGTGAACAATGTCTTGAAAGAGTGATGAAACTGGAAGGCAGAGTCTGTTGCCCTTATTTTTAAACCCCCACGATTGTGACAGAAGGTTTTTAATAGGCTATGGTGGCCTGGGTGCTACTGGGTGTTGAAGCACAACTTCCTTCCTCTGCAGCCTGCAGGCTACTTGATTGCAACAGGAGCCCCGGGAGAAGGCCAGAGGCTCATAGCAGGAGCACAAGGTTGGCTCACCATCCTTTCCTGGCTGGGCTAGTCATCTGCATCACCATCTGAAATAATGTTACCGCTGAAACTGTTCTTTAAAAAATGCTCTTTAACTATCATTTAAAATAACATAAAATGGATTGTAAAAACACTATATATATATATATATATATATGTGTGTAGCCTAAACCTAGTCACTACACCTATACTCTTTCAAAAATACTTTGAGTTTAAATAAATACATATATATCTTCAGCCCCCCTATGAAATTGTCCTATGGTTACAAGTTTTAAAATGTATTTATCCATGTGCCTGACTGTATCTAGCATACATTCATTTTCTAGCATGCAAATATAAACAAGAAAAGGCTACTATAACCTGACAGCAATCTAGAATAATAGATACGTCCTCCCACCTCCAAACATTAATTTAACAATATGCCACATTATTGGCTAATATAGTATGGTGCAATACAAAACTTGCTTCCTCTAAGCATGTACAGGTGCAGCTCAAAAAATTAGAATATCGTGAAAAAGTTCAATATTTTTTGTCACTCATTTCAGAAAGTGAAACTCATATATTATATAGATTCATTACACATAGAGTGAAATATTTCAAGCCTTTATTTCTTGTAATTTTGATGATTATGGCTTACAGCTAATGAAACCCAAAATTCAGTGTCTCAGAAAATTAGAATATTTTTTCTTTAACATATTTTTAAAGTATCATATTTAATATTTGGTAGAATACCCTTTTCATGCTGTTACTTCCTGAAGTCTGTGACCAATCAACATCAAAAGACTCTCAATATCTTATTTTCAGGTACTGTTACAAGCGATACTATAACCTCTCTGCATTTGAACTGATCTCTATGAGAATTGGGGGGTAAGACTAGATTCAGCTGTAAATTACGCTGGTACAGTATGGAACACATGACTGGCGAAATGGCTGTACGTCATCAAGGGTCTAAGGTATCAAACGAGCCCAAAACCATCACTCTGCGGCCAGATATGGAGTAGATGTGGATGGATCCCTTTAAGGGTGGTTTCTCCTGACTTTTTTCCACATAGAGTTCTATAGGAAAATGAGTCAGGAGAAATAACCCTTGCAGTGATCCATCCACATCTACTCCATATCTGGCAACAGAGTGATGGTTTGGGGCTCGTTCGATAGCTCAGACCCTTGATGACTTACAGCCATTTAGCCAGCCATGTGTTCCATACTGTACCAGTGTAATTTACAGCTGAATCTAGTCAATACTCAATCAATAAAGAACACAAATTGTCCTCAGTGTTAAGACCTGAGAAAGTGAAGACTATTGGCAAACAGATCTCTCCACAACCTTTGCCCTCTGCTCTTGTTCTCATATGCTACAGTAAAGAACAAGCTGTCTGAATTCACTGAATTAAAATATTAAACCGTTTTCAATAAATAAACAAATGGTCTCTCCGCCTGTCTCTTTCTCTCTCTCACACACACACACACACACACACACACACACACACACAAACACACCACAAAAAAAGTAGGCCCACAGCATCATGCCTCAGGGAATACTGAATAAAATACGCTCTTTATTTAAGCCTACCAAACGGCAGAGAAGTTCCCTGCCATGACAGTGAAAATAAATACAATTAGAAAATAAAAAACAGTCCATAATGTAATCATTGCCTCTTCAAAGAAACCGCCACTGCCCACACAATACATGTAGCGTGAGAGGGAAGCCCACAGAATGCACTGTCCCATAGGGCGGCAGGGAATCTACCCACTGCTGTAACACTAGCCCACAGTCACATCACAGGACTGCCATGTGACTTCACAGAACTTCATTACTTTTCAAATTACTGTGCTACTCACAAATGAGGAATACTTGCATTCATGTTTTAAAACAGCTAAAACAACTATTCTCTTCTCCCGTTATTAGCCTCCAAGTCCAATTAGTTGTGTCATGCTAACATAACCTTTCCAAAGTGTAACTAACTCTACATTTCTGCAGATAAAAAAAAAGTTTACTATAATCTCTTAAACTGTATGTATTGTAAGCAGTTTGTTGTGACACCTTCCTTGGAGTACAGATCTATCTTTCTTTTTGTCCAGAGATTATTGCTCTAACCACTATTCACCAAATGCAGAAACTGTTGCTGTGTGAGCATATTTTATTCAAGACTGTGGTGACAGTATAAACGTATAGCAAAACCAAAATGCTGAATCCTCAAAGTAGTTTCCTGTTATGTTGCCATATAGAACTGTCTGAGATGTTTTCATAAAATTTTCACACAACTGCTTAACTGCTTCAGTCCACCCTGGTATTTAGCACATTACTGGGCTCTGACCATCTGTATGCCACTGTAACACAAATTCCTTTTAAGTTCTCCTTGTACAACAGAAGTAGGAGCGGTTTGTGAACCACACAACTCAAGTATGCATCAGTCTCCATCAGCTGGGGAGTGCTTTACAGCCGACAACATTAGCCTGTCATTTGAAAAAAAACATTTTGGTCTAGATCTTAATTTTGTAGAGTCAACATGTTGAATCCTTTATACTAGCCTCAACATGAGTGTAACATTCCAACTAATTAAAATGACCACGAGGACATATCACCCAATTAACTAAATAGCACATTGGCATACGTTTAGTGTAATTACTGAATTACTAGCTATAGAGGTGCATTTGAGTTGGGGGAGGAGGGTTGTCAGACCATATAATTCATATTTATTAAAATATGAATGCCAATTCAGTTTGGAGGAAAGCTAAAATATTTATTTGTAGTTTTTCTCCCTTTCGCTTTATAACTTACAATTTCTTATGGTGCACAGAACATAACAAAAGGAATCGTGTAGATAGGAGTTTTTTAGGTCAATTTAAATAAAATAAACATTGTTATATATATTTTCTTTCACAATATATATTGCGATATTAAATAATACAGAAATACCATAATTTCACCAGATACATGCTGCTTTTAACTTGAATAGCTCTATTTGGAAATAATTAATCACTCTAGCAATGATTAGGGTGATTTTGAAGAAATGAGGCAGTTGTTTAATACTCTGCTTGGCTCACCATCGTACTCAGATAATACTCATCTATCAATCCAGGCTAAAGTCCATGATCCAACATAATATTAATAATGCATGTTGCTTACCCTAAAATAAGGGGGCTCATCTGTGAATGGGTGGAAGAAGGGTGGTGTCTAGAAGGGATCCAGGAGATTACAGGAGGCTTATCAGTGTTCTCCAGTTTAAAACATAACATTAAAGCTGCGGTATCACATTACGGAATTAACACGAGTGACAAAATAGGTAAGTTAACATTTTATTATCCAAGAAACCTGTAATCAGACTAAATTATGTTATATCAGATGGACTGTCTTCTAGATTAGTCGTGGAAAATGCAAACCTTGCGAGTTTTTGTAATCTGCCATTGGTCTGACAACTGGAGCAAGGAAAATATCAAACATGTCCAAAGAGTTTCTAGCTACACTGCAAAAAATGTCTGTCTTAAGTTTTTTAGACTAAAATAAAAAAAAATCCTCAAAATTGGAAAATATTTCCTTGTTTTAAATTACTTTTCACTTGACAAGTGAAATTATCTTACCCCACTGGCAAATCTTGAAATTAGTAAAAATATCACACCCCACTGGCAGATAGTTTGTTTTATTTAGCAAAAAAATAACAGAAATAAGATTCTAAAGTCTAAATATGAGATTAAAATGCTTTTGGTTTTTTGCAGTGTAAATAGGCTGCTGACATACTGAGAGATGGTAGACTCAGAAATGATTCTGGATATGCAATTTCCTTCCTCTTTTATTCCCAAAAGGAAGGGCGTCGTCACACCCTGATTGGATAAGAAGATATTGTACAACAGCTGCTCTCAATGATGAATTAACAGCCAGTCATCTGTGAATGGGTGGAAGAAGGGTGGTGTCTAGAGGGGATCCAGGAGATTACAGGAGGCTGTATATCAGTGTTCTCCTAAGGATAGCCCAGGGCTAACTACAGTGCAGTGTGAAAAGGCCTTTGATGACTTACAGCCATTTAGCCAACCATGGGTTCCATACTTTTCCCGTGTAATTTACAGCTAAATCTAGTCCCACCCCCCCCCCAATTCCCATAGAGATCCATTCGAATGCAGAGAGGTTATAGTATCACTTGTAAAAGTACCTGAAAATAAGATATCAACAGTCTTTTGATATCCTTTATACCCAGTCACGATAGCATCACCGGTTTACCTGTGGAATGTTCCAAACAGGTGTTTTTTGAACTTCCCAGTCTTTTTTGGAACGTGTTGCAGGCATCAAATTCGGAATTACCATACATTTACATCAATACATTTACATTTACATCAATTAAAATCAATAAAGTTGATATGGTAAAACGTTAAATATCTTTGTACCGTTTTAAATTTAAATATGTGTAAAAGAGAATTTACAAATCACTGCTTTTATGTGCATTTTACATACTGCCCCACCTTTTTTGGAATTGGTGTTTGTACTTCAAATTCACTGATCCAGAGTAAAAGACAGGTGGTGACACTTACAGGTTTTGGCCGGACGAATCTGCTGCATGTATACAAAGGTAGGTCTTGTCCTGTGAAAGGAAAAACAAAAACAAATGTCACTCAAAAAACAATAACATACACAAAATAGACAATTACAAAAAAGAAAAATATTAACGCGTGTAAAAAATAATAAAATTAAAATAAAACATTAGACTCTTCAGGGTCTTCCTTGTTTTCAGTCTCTTCGCTATTTTATTAAATTCATTATCTTTGTGGCACTGACCAATTTTGTTTAGCTTTATTTTCCCCCAATTTTCCAAAGTGGTTCTGATGTGAGAAAGCAAGACATTATACAGATTCTCACATTGAGCCAGACTGACTGTCTTCCAGACAGTGCTGTGTCTGTCCACTCTGATTGGCTTTCCTGTACATCTAAGGCTACACATTACAGGGCTTAATGCTCAATTCCGATTTTTTCCCCAGATCCGATCTCTCTCTCTCACTTCATTTTTGTAAGTGACCCATATCTGACATCAGTGTGAACGGATCTCTGCCCTGAAACGCCCCACAAGCAACAAATAACGTAACACACATGACACATGGGTGTTGAAACAACAACAAAAAAGTCACGTTTACAAAACAGACATTTGCGAGACAAAATAAATGACATAGCGGTGCGAGTGTTCATCTCCCGAATTATTTGCTGCGGAGGTCGGATGACAATTCGTCATATGTTGAGTACGAGGGTGAGAAGACGCAAAAAAAGCCAAATACATAGTTGTGGGGCCGCGATGTGGAGGGTTTCACGAGGGAGCAGTTCCTCCAGAACTTTAGGATGTCCAGGGCTACATTCCAGTATCTCTGTCGGCCCCTCAGGACACTATGATGACGACAGTGATCTGAGCCTGCGCAGTGAAGTATGACGTGGAAAAACACACATAAATTCCGATATGACCGTTCTCACAGCTATCACATGGCCAGTGATATGTATCGGATTTAGGACCACATCTGAAAGTGGCTGAGAACTTCTTTGGAAAAATCTGATCTGTGTCACAGAGAGCAAATTTGGGCCACATTTGCTTGTAATGTGTAATTTGCTTGTCTGCAGTACCCACCTGCTTCAAACAGACAACCATTGTCCCCGTACCAAAAAAAACCTTCCATCACCTGCCTGAATGACTACCGCCCTGTAGCACTGACCTCCAACATCATGAAGTGCTTCGAGCGGTTAGTCAGAACCCACATTTGCTCCTCCCTTCCTGACACCTTGGACCCCCTTCAATTTGCATACCGTCCCAACAGATCTACGGACGACGCCATCACCCTGACAGTGCACACCGCCCTCTCCCACCTGGATAAGGGTAACACATACGTGAGGATGCTGTTTATAGACTACAGCTCAGCATTCAACACAATTGTGCCCGCTAAGCTCATTCCCAAGCTCAGGATCCTGGGTCTTAACACCTCCCTTTGCAACTGGATCCTGGACTTCCTGACGGGCAGACCCCAGGTGGTGAGAATGGGTAACCGCTTCTCCTCTGCACTGACCCTGAGCACCGGAGCCCCTCAGGGCTGCGTACTCAGTCCCCTCCTGTACGCCCTGTTCACACACGACTGTGTGGCCACGCGCAGCTCCAACGCCATCCTTAAGTTTGCAGACGACACCACCATCCTGGGTCTCATCTCCAACAACGATGAGACCACCTACAGAGAGGAGGTCAGCATCTTAGCAACATGGTGCCAGGACAACAACCTCTCTCTCAACGTCTGCAAGACTAAGGAGATTATCGTGGACTTCAGGAAGCGACAGGGGGGGGGGGTCACGCCCCCATTCACATCGATGGAGCTGAAGTGGAGAGAGTCTCCTGCTTCAAGTTCCTCGGTGTGTTCATCAGTGATGACCTCTCCTGGTCCAGGCAATCGGTCGCGGCAGTAAAAACTGCCCAAAAGCGCCTATACTTCCTGAGGAGACTCAAGAAGTTTGGCATGTCTGCCAAAACTCTCACCAACTTCTACAGGTGCACCATTGAGAGCATTCTCACTGGCTGCATTACTACCTGGTATGGCAGCTGCTCCGCTGCTGATCGCAAAGCCCTCCAGAGGGTGGTGAAGACAGCGGAGCGCATCATTGGCTGCCACCTCCCCTCTGTGCAAGGCATCTACCACACACGATGCCTTAAGAAAGCACAGAAAATCATAAAAGACTACAGCCACCCAGGCTATGGACTGTTCTCGCTGCTGCCGTCTGGTAGACGTTACCGGAGCATTCGGGCACGGACTACCAGACTCACAAACAGTTTTTTCCCCCAGGCCATCAGGCTTCTCAACCAGCAACATTAATCTCATTCATCTCACCTCATTGTATTCTCTAGGCATTTCTTATGTACATTCAATGTACATCACCTTAATTGAATTTATTGTACATGTCTATCGGCACCTCCACACTTTATATTTAATACTTCTACTCCTACTGTCCATATCTGGAACTGCTGCTAGTGTTTTACTGCTATGTATATTTATATTTATATTATTCTTGCCCTTATTTGACTCTTTTTAACAATTTAATATATATATTTTTGTTTTTTGTTTTTTGTTTTTAATGCCAACTACATAGTTGTTGCTTGCCATGTCCTAAGAATTTCATTGTTCAGAATGACCTTGTGTTATACTGTGCACTTGATAAATAAAAACACTTTGACTTTGACTAATACTTTACTGCGGTGATGGCTTCAGCTGTGCAGAAGTTCTGCCTACAGAGAAGTACTTTCTCTTACTTACTTTCGTTTGCCACTTTGGTAGTTTTTAGTAGCAAACAATTGTATTTGATTGACATGCACAATGAATAACTGTGTGCAGGATATTTGTGCACATATTACAAACTGTAAATTTGACTAAGAATTCTAAAGATTTCCATGGCTAACATCATGTTATTAGTTGGAATGGGAATAACTTATCCCACCTCCAAATCAGTACATTTCTATATATTATCCAATGGCTCTACAAAAAAACGTTTCATCTTACTTTCAGTTGGAACCATTTCCTACTGTACACATAAACAGAGATCACTACGCTCAAGGAAAGCAGTGCCAGCACAACATAAACGTTTTTGACGTTTATATTTACAACAATTGTGAATACATTTTATAAAATCAATCAGTTCATATGTACAGCCTCTGGAAACATGTCGCCATACAAGCTGCTTTGGAGTTAATTAGTTTATTTTCTTGCTTTAGGCTGGGAAACCCCAAATGCCCCTTGTAAAGCTGGCAGGTCATCAAAAACATTCATAAATACCTAAACTAGCATTCGTTGCACTTAGAAACTGAGCCAATAAAAGCATACATTAAAACTGACATACCACACAAATAAATAAATAAATAGTTTGACTAATAAAGAAATGTTTAAATAGTTTGACTAATAAAGGTGCACTCAAACAGTTTCCTCAGAATGAACGTTAAACAACCGTCTGGAACTCTATACTTTAATTTCTGTGATGAAATCTCACTTCCCCCAGTGGTCAACAGCAGCGTTACATTACAAAATCAACAGATAATGGGCCTCATTCACCAATCACTCTACGAACAAATTTGTTCTTAAGACTTTCTTTAAAACGTTTGCAGAAACATTTTGGGATTAACTGATGTTTGCGTTCTGAGCTTCTTTTCAAAACCACAAATAAAAAAACATTGCTGAATTTATGTTCATAAATATGTTTTAAAGTCAAATTTGTTCTGAGAATGGTTGGTGAATGAGGCCCATTGTTCTTTTAATATTATTTCTCAAGGAATATTTCCAAGAACCATGCAAGTGCGGAGATGTTTCATGACCAAAATTAGGTCTATTCATGAATATTTTGTGAGTATACACAAACATTTTTGTAAAAATTAATTCTAAAGTTGATTAAGTTAAAAAAAAGTGGATATCATAATGTGGAATTACAAGTCTTCCTTTTATATATAAATATGCAAGAAAATAATAATTTACTGAGTGTACATTATTTTCTTTAAAATATATGGGAACTAGCATGCCATCTGTTCTTCTCATTACTGTACAAACCATGTCAATTTCACAAAATTACACGAGTAAGGCAAGAAAGACACAGGCCCCACTTATCTTCTAAATTTCTTGACCAATGCGATATAGTGTCACATTTGTTTATTGAGGTCCAAACATAAGGAAAAAGTACATAGATTGGAATTAGTTTAAATCACATGAGGAGGTAGTCTGGGTTGGATTCTAAAAGTATTGCATACGAATGTAAATACTCCATTAGCATGTGTCCTCTCCTGTATCCCACATTCTAATAACACATAACACACCATGATCAGTATGCAAGAGTTATGAAACACTGTTGTAGGGCTGGTTGTCAAGTTGGTTGACTGAGCACAATAACCAGGAGAAATGCAATCTCAGTCTAAACCCACAAAACGGGTTATGCAACACATTAAAGACACACAACCATATACATTGGATGTACATATATCTGCCAGTCTCCCAACCCTCACTTTTTACAACCCAGATACCTACATTGCACAGAGAAAACCAGAGAGAAAACTCCACCTACCTCCAATACCAGCTTGGCATTGTTGTACACCGATTGAATGTGTGTAATCCCATTTTTTGATAAACCGTCTTTGTTTTCCGAGTCTGGAAGATATAAAATAAGTCTTCAACGGCAGACTTACTACAAAAATACTTAATCTGTATAAAATGTTTGATTTATATAAGTATTTTATACAGTTTAATTCACATTACCCAAAGAAAAAATAAATCCATTGTGAAAGTAATTGATAGCCATGGATCATTACATGTATACATAAAGTATGCAACCAGTGTCGGAAATTATTTCATAAAGTAGTTTTGATTCAGATCAACTGTTGCAATCCCTAATTAAAGTGCATTAATCTGTATGATAAAGTCAGGTATAGCTGAATATGAATAAATATCACTTCTGAGCATTCATTACCATTCCAAAACACAAAAAATGGGAAATGCAGACTTGTTTAACTTGCTTTCCATGGTTACTTAGTGACACACAGTGGCCAGTGAATGACATATACTAGTACAGCAGAACCTTGCCAAAGATTGTGCACCATTGTGCTTTGTATGTATAGCTGTAGAGTCACCTTTTTGGCATATCCACGGTTATACATAAAGCCTACTGTAGTCAAAGCCTGATTATCTGATTATATGTAGGCTATATATGTGTGTGTGTGTATATATATATATATATATACACACACAGGTGCAGCTAAAAAAATTAGAATATCGTGAAAAAATTCTATATTTTTTTGTCACTCATTTCAGAAAGTGAAACTCATATATTATATAGATTCATTACACATAGAGTGAAATATTTCAAGCCTTTATGTCTTGTAATTTTGATGATTATGGCTTACAGCTAATGAAAACCCAAATTCAGTGTCTCAGAAAATTAGAGTATTGTGAAAAGGTTCAATATTGGAAACTCATGGTGTCACACTCTAATCAGCTAATTAACTCAAAACACCTGCAAAGGTTTCCGGAGCCTTTAAATGGTCTCTCAGTCTGGTTCAGTAAGCTACACAATCATGGGGAAGACTGCTGACTTGACAGATGTCCAGAAGACAGTCATTGACACCCTCCACAAGGAGGGTAAGCCACAAAAGGTCATTGCTAAAGAAGCTGGTTGTTCACAGAGTGCTGTATCCAAGCATATTCATAGAAAGTTGAGTGGAAGGAAAAAGTGTGGTAGGAAAAGGTGCACAAGCAACAGGGATAACCGCAGCCTTGAGAGGATTGTCAAGCAAAATCCATTGAAGAATTTGGGGGAGCTTCACAAGGAGTGGACTGAGGCTGGAGTCAGTGCATCAAGAGCCACCACGCACAGACGAATCAAGGACATGGGCTACAAATGTCGCATTCCTTGTGTCAAGCCACTCCTGAACCAGAGACAACGTCAGAAGCGTCTTACCTGGGCTAAGGAGAAAAAGAACTGGACTGTTGCTCAGTGGTCCAAAGTCCTCTTTTCAGATGAAAGTAAATTTTGCATTATATATGGAAGGAAGAGTGGAGAGGCACAGAATCCACGTTGCTTGAAGTCCAGTGTGAAGTTTCCACAGTCAGTGATGATTTGGGGTGCCATGTCATCTGCTGGTGTTGGTCCACTGTGTTTTCTGAAGTCCACAGTCAACGCAACTTCATGCTTCCTTCTGCTGACAAGCTTTATGGAGATGCTGATTTCATTTTCCAGCAGGACTTGGCACCTGCCCACACTGCCAAAAGTACCAAAAGCTAGTTCAATGACCATGGTATTACTGTGCTTGATTAGCCAGCAAACTCGCCTGACCTGAACCCCATAGAGAATCTATGGGGTATTGTCAAGAGGAAGATGAGAGACACCAGACCCAACAATGCAGACGACCTGAAGGCCGCTATCAAAGCAACCTGGGCTTCCATTACACCTCAGCAGTGCCACAGGCTGATCGCCTCCATGCCACGCCGCATTGATGCAGTAATTCATGCAAAAGGAGCCCCAACCAAGTATTGAGTGCATAGAAATGAACATACTTTTCAGAAGGCTGACATTTCTGTTTAAAATATACTTTTTTATTGATCTTATGTAATATTCTAATTTTCTGAGACACTGAATTTGGGTTTTCATTAGCTGTAAGCCATAATCATCAAAATTACAAAGAATAAAGGCTTGAAATATTTCACTCTATGTGTAATGAATCTATATAATATATGAGTTTCACTTTCTGACATGAGTGACAAAAAATATAGAACTTTTTCACGATATTCTAATTTTGTGAGCGGCACCTATGCTCTATGCCCACTGCGTATACCCTCCACTACACTACTGGCGCCGGGTGTAAGATAGGGCCCGTTTTTTTAATCATAGAGCAGAATACCACTAGAGGGCAATAAAGTTTCATGATTTTATTGAAAGGAAGCAGGATTATCTATTTGTCCAGACCCTGATCATTGAAAGGATAATTAGTATTTTTACAAAGAAATGTATACTTTACTGACTTCATCACTTTGAAATGGGTAATGTCTGTGTTTTGTCATTTTGGAATCACCTGCTATATCTTGGTTAACTGTGCTTGCTTCAGTGATCATGAACTTTAAAAATGTTGGGTCGGTTTCCCAGGCACGGATTAAGCCTAGTCTTGGACTAAAAACATTTCCGCAATGGTTATATCCACTGGAAAAAAAAACCTATTCTTGGACTATGCCTTTTCTAGGAAACAGTACGTTGTCTCTCTATAGCCCATGCAAATCAAAATTAGGAAAAATGAAACTATGGACATGCTTGACAAATTCACCTGGAAATTATTTTTGCACACTCAAATGAGCATTTCCTGTCTTTCTTGTGAGCCATTTAGTCTGTGATTGTACAGCTGTTTGTTTTAGATGATGCTGGAAATTACATTTGCATGGTCTGAATTTCTCAGCTGTCAATTTTATTTATGGTCGGCAAATTCTATAGTGATATTTAAGTAATGTTTTGGTTCATTTTAATTTATATTTAAGTGAACAAGATTTAATGACATTCATTTTGTCAAGGCTTTGTCACTCATCAATGTGTCAGATCTGGTCTTGAACAAACCGAGGTTCTCTTCTTTCTGCCCTCTCTGTCTCCTTTTGCTGATTGTAAAATGGTTATGGCCTAGATTAAATCAATATTGATCTTCAACCTTGATTCACGGTTACATTCAAATTTATCTCTTCACAAACAATTTCACGGCAGGTTCATCAATCACCTTTTAACCTGCGGTAAGTAGAAAGTAGGCATAACACTTGTACTTGTATGTTGCTTTGATATTCTCTTCAAACCTTACATGTTAGATAGCAGGATGAAGTTACAATTTTCTGACTTTTATATGCTCCTTATGGTATGGTGTTCATTAATGGATACAATACTATAATCTAGGGCATGTGTACAGGTTTATATTATGACATTTATTCATGATTCAATACTAATGCTGTGGATCACAGAAGAGCAGGTGTAATTTTCATTGTTGCGTTTTCATTTTATGAATAAGCTTAATGCAAATATAAGAATGTGGTGGTTCTGATGGTAATGCATGTGGGGTGATGTTAAAAAGTCCCCAGTAGACAATGTTTACAAATCTTAAAGCATTCTTAGAAGGACAGTTTAATCTCCCAAGATGAAAATGTATGTAAACTTGTGAAAAACCTCTGAAGTAGCTTCAAAATTATTTGGTATATATATATTTTCCTTGTATTGTATATTATTGTTCGTAATAATGTCTATGCTATGGATAAACCATTTATAATATTTTACATTATATTGTGATTTTATATTAACTGGGTTCTGGCTGGACATTCTCAGGGCAGTGTAGGGAATAAGGAAGTTAACCCCTTAACGAGCACCACCTTTTTTTAATTTGAACACAAGCCCGAAAATAAAATGGTTACTGTTGAACTCCTTTGACTACAGGCAAGAGTCATAAGTACTCTAAGTATTACTGAAACAAAGCAACAGAAGCTCAAACACAGTTTTTTTGTGACCAGATTGATTGAAAATTTCACAGTAAAAAAATACAAATAAACTAAACCCCTTCTACTCAAGGGGTTGATACAGGTTTTATATAACTGGTTCAGGCTTTACGGTTACAACCTTGAGTATGATGGTACCAGCTTTATATAATGAATACCACTGGTAAAAGGTAAGAAGTGCACCCTACACATAGATGATGTAGCTATGAGTATCCAAGTTTGGTTTTGGTTGCAACTTACTTGTTAAATCACACATTTTGGCTGCCAATATCTAGTATCTCAGCCGTTTTAGCACCAATTACCAAACCACTTGGCAGATCAACTCATCTCATCAATATCTTGCCATAAAACAAATATGGGAAAGATGTGTTTAGCTGTTCATATAGTTAAGTACATTCGAAAAGAATAATTTTTTCCAACAACCTAGATCAAATTCTACAATTCTAATCGCTAAAGTAGACATAGCGATATGTCAGGCATGACTAATTCTTTTGATGGGTCACATTTCTGTTTATTGCACAGTTTTTAAATAAACCTACAATATAATTCTATGATACTGGAAATTAATTGGCCATTGACTTAACCCCAATGTTAATTGGGGAAAAAATTTGGTACCCACATAATGCTAATTGAACATTCAACCGACCGTTGATCAACAGTCTCCTGCATGCAGGATTTTCTCCACGCTGACGCTCTTATAAACTGCCACAGCACAGAAACAGGCTGTACTACCTATTTTAACCTAAAAGTCCAAAGCGAGTTTTGTTTTTACGGTATGGTTCAACATTTTTCTGAATCACAAGAAGTGTGGGCAAATCAACTCGAGAGAGCAAGGTGGATATTTTGCTTAAAATATATTTTACCATGTCAGTGATCAGCAGTTCCACACAACTCTACTGCTAACATTAACTTAGGCACCAACTGCTAACGTTAACTTAGCTAACCTTAGCTAGTGACAAAGCTAGCAAGAATACAGCTACTATCTAACTTCGCTAGCTAGGTAAAGACAAACTTATGTTAGTTACTAACATTACTCCTTGAGACATGTCCACAATATTATCAGTAGCCTAATGAAGTGACAAGTGCCACTCCATGTGAGCTATCAGCTAGCTGGTAACATTAGCCCATCACACATGGAACCCATAACAGTGCCAGGTTCAATTATCCAGGTTCATTAGTTGCTTTCCCTGTCTACATGTAGGTCTCCTGTAGCTACGGAAAGTGTTCATGTCGAGTCTGGACAGGACCGCTCTGGATAGATAAGGCAAGGCAGGATGTCTACCCCAAGCAATGTAGGACAATTCATGTTAAAGTTACGTTAGTTTGTCTTTAAAATACTTAACGTATATGCGGAGTAGTTTTCGGTACCCTACAATAACCAAAAACAATTCTGCTAGCCAAGTTAAATAGAAAGCTATAGACAGGTGACAAATTAAAGGAAAAACCAACATAAAGTGTCTTAGTAAGGTGTTGGGCCACCACGAGCCACCAGAACAGCTTTAATGCGCCTTGGCATAGATTCTTCAAGGCTTTGGAACTCTACTGGAGGGATGGAACACCATTCTTCCAAAGGATATTCCCTCATTTGGTGTTTTGATGATGGTAGCGGAGAGCACTATATCTAACACGCCGGTCCAAAATAACAAAATCTCAAAAGCCTGACACAGATGTTTACCAGGGAGAAGTATTGCATACCAGCACACAAGCAATACATTTTTGTAACGCTGCGTTAATGGTGTTCTTACAAGCATTTCATTGCAATGGTCAACATCCAAAAACTGGAGATAGCCTTGTGTAATGGTAAGCTAGTTTGCGACTACTTGCTAGCAAACATAATAACTAGCCTAACTGAAACTATCTGGAACATGGTCAGATTTAGCAACCTATAACCCGAACATAAGAATGGCATGCTGAGTTTCATACTTATAGCCTATGTGATTCATCAGCTAGCCAGGGCTGCACATTCTGGGAGTAAAGTTAACATTATCTGAGCAAGTACAACGCGTTTGCAAAATGTTTCAAACAAATCCTTCTTTATCCCTATCCATAGGGGCCCCCAAGTGGTAGTCGTCGACATCCCAATTGATATTTCTCTGAAATGACAAATTACAATTTTAAGAAAACAATCGTTTTCGTTTGTATTGACAAAATCTGCAAGCAACGCCGGACGCGTTAATTTGCATAAAGTATTTTTGGGACCTATCCTATTCAAATTCAAAACCGGCGAACGTACCACACAGTCGCCGCGCCACATCCATCATGCACCACGCGATCGCATCGTATCCTCTCCATAGAGAATGAATAGAATGCGTCGAACTGATGCACCTCGCCGGATTTGGTGAGAACCCTAGAAGGGACTGTAGCGTGAAATGCTTCCGAGTGCTGAATGTCACCCTTGGCAAAATAGCCTCACGAGCCTACTGCGCACGTGCGCAGACTTAAAAAACAGGAATGACTGTCAGATGTGCTCTTGCTGTCCGTATGTTCTTATAAAAAATTATGTATTTATGCAGACGTTTTTTTTTGTTGCAATTTTTTGCTTAGCCTCCGTTAGCCTCAATGACAATCCACCTATGACCAACATAGCTACAGAACTGCATAGCAGTCAGATATAAAAAACAGAGTTCTGGAAATCTCTGATAGTGTAGAATTTTGGCTTGGTGGTGCTCATTTGAATTAGTCTTTTGTGGCTTTTGACCAAGCCAAACTTCTCACTTAAAACATAGTTTTTTGTAATATATACAGAAGATGTGTCAAATATTTACATTAGCCATGGGCACAAAATATCTATTGTTCAAACATAATGTCATTTAATTTAAAATGTGGCATATTATTGAGGTGGGCGGGGTTATGTGTGTTGCGGGGTTAGACATGTGTCTTTAAGAGATGTCCACCTGGAGTGAGGAACAGAGGAATCATAGATGAAAAAAATAACTGTGTGGTCAAGAGAGCTCTCGAAGTTGACATCCGAATTTGTCCTCTCAGCTGCATTAAAACATTTTTAGCCTTTTTGCAATATCCCCGCTGACACCTGTGGCCATGCTGGGGTTTTTGGAAGAAGTGGTTATTCATATTTTTACTGTTTGACTGTATTTCTGGGTAAAAAACTTGTGCGGCTATATATCATCCATTCTTCAGAATTGGGACAAATCATGTCCTACCAAAAAATGTTGGTGAAAATTTACATTTAAGTGTTTTATGTACTTTTTTATTAATTTTGGATTTTATTTTTTATTTTTATTTTTTACTTTTATGCCTGCAGTGTGCCAGTAAACACACCCTTGTCCCAGACAAGAATTCACAATTTCAAACAATTAAAGATATGTGTTAAAAGCCTTCAAAAACCTAAAACTAACAATTCCTCATGATAACATAGGTGTGGAAATGTACTCTTATAATCCTTTTTGTTTTATCATATAATATTTATGAAAATGTTGGCACTTAAAATTTGTGTCTCAGTTTTTGTCAACACTTTCAGATTTCTAAAAAAAGGTCATTTAATTAATCATAAAAAGTCTTAGCCGTATCCTAAGGACCCCTGTCTGACTTTTTAAAGTTTTATATTGAAAAAAAAAAAAAAAAACATTGTTAAGAGGATAGTC
Organism: Ilyophis sp. 1 JC-2022; assembly: GCA_022702515.1. NCBI lineage: Eukaryota > Metazoa > Chordata > Actinopteri > Anguilliformes > Synaphobranchidae > Ilyophis > Ilyophis sp. 1 JC-2022. Next base: position 42,475,600 of record CM040399.1, on the reverse strand, counting down.
TCAAACATAACAGGTAAGTTATGTAAATACGATTGAAATATTAATTAAAAACATTTCTGGCCAAAACATCTGATTCACTTAGCAAAACTCACTTTTTGTAACGGGAGTCCTGTGAATCTTAAAGGTAGTTCACCCAAAAAAAAATTATATGTTAAATATGTTAAATTAAGATATGTTTCTATATACCCGGAGTGCTATCTATCCATCCAGATAGTTTAGCTGAGATTTCACTAGTTATCCGCTGCAGCTCACAGTAATATCACTCAAAGTCCCCAAAATGTAGATTTAAAAAAATCAACAGCAATGTCTCTTTCTAAATATAATGACACATTTAATCAAGAACATAGACCATGTTGTGCACGTTTAAAAAAAAAAAAAACTACTTTCTACCGAAGTACACCAACTGTGTATATCCACGCAAAGTCTCAACCAAAGCACACCAGTATTCTGGGGCGCACTCTGTTGACATAAGTAAGGCGTGGTCCCAATTCGGAAGAATGGGTGATATATATAGTTAAGCCGATAGCAATTTCTTTCTTTAAGATCATCATGGTTTCTTGCATACATCAATTTTCAGAAAACCCACAGACAGGAATACTATTCTTCAAGCAGATGTTTTCCATCCAAAATGGACTAGTAGAAGACTCAGGGCTGTTATCATGGCAAAGGGAGGGTCCATACTATATAATTTTCTAATTTGTCTGTGCATAGAAGACATTTGATAAACAATAAAACTAAATTGAATCTTACTTTTTGCTCATATTAATTGAGGTTGCCAATAAATCTGGTGGGCACAATATACATATTTTTTTGCTCTTCAATTATGCTGGGAAATATATTTTGAGGAAATATAAGTATTGGATATTAAACCATGTAAAGGGGCCATCTCCCAGTGATTTACTTTTTTATTAAATAGCACTTTTTCCTATCCCAAACATTCACAACTCCCGTAACAAAAAGCTAGCTGGATCTCAAGCAGATCTTTCAGCTAGAAAAAACTATTTATTAATGTTATAATAGTATTTAAATAATTGCTCATTTCAATAACATGATAAGCATTCTGTCAGCAACTCTGTCAGATAAAATAATAGAGTTACAGAGTGAGCAAAATGCTATATTTTTTTATTTCACGGCATAGCCATAGTGAGTAGCCATTTTGAGTAGCCAAGTTTCTCAGTTGCTATGAGGTCTCGTAATGAAAGTGAAAATACCACAATTCTTATTATTTTTCCATTTAGAAGGGGGATGGAGTTTACCTGTTATGTTTGAGACACTGCTGATTGCAATATTATTTATTAAATTTTTCAAATAATAGAAAACTTACCAGAAGACAAGTAACCTTGCTGCCTTCTGCAAAACTATGGAGTGAGACAGTGGTCCTTAGGATCTGGGTAACCCTTTTTATGCCTGAATACATTCCATCTTTAACATTGCTGCCTTCTGTGAAACTATGGAGTGATACAGAAGTCCTTAGGATCTGGCTAACCCTTTTTATGAAAAAAAATATTTTAAAACAAAGAGGATTATCACTACATGTATAAGCATGCAATACTACAGTCCTGGTTTCACTAAAGGTAGCAAGAGGTGAAGATTTTTACTAGGGGAAGTTCAGACAGTTCTGTGGTTTATTGAAGTAAGTTGAGATAATGGCAAGTCTTTAACTTTGACTAGCATTTCATTTAGCACACGAGATTTCCTCACCATTGAAAATTGGTATATGTTGTGGCCATTTTGCATAAGGGTGCATTTGGTGTGAATGGTGAATGGTGCTATCATTCTAAATTATGAATAATTCCATTGTTACTAAATACAAGACATTTTTTTTTTTTTTAGGCTGAAAATTTAAAAAGTCTTACATATTGAAATTTGTCTCTGTAAAACAAGCCTGCATTATTTAGATAATATTGTATATCCTATTATCTTCTATCTTGGCTTCTTATCTTTTTAACTCTATGACTAATTAAGCCTACATCTTGTATATTGGGGTCAAATGAGGAATAAATGATAAAATGGGCTAACGTGATATCGTTCATATTTTTACACAAGACATATGACAACCCCTAATATATCTACTAGTCATATTCTCTTTCTATCACCTGTTGGCCAGTTACAGTTCAGTGAGTTGTGGGAATTGATGGCAGAAATCCCCTCCAGCAGCACATTGGTGCATTGTGACTGGTACTCAATTTGGTCTGGTTGATAACATATTACAGCACCGTGCTGTGCTCTGCAGTCTCTGTCACCATGTCTTCAAATGCGTCATCAGCAGGAATGGCAGCGAAAAGCCTCCGTTTTTAAATTTAATTATAGTGATGCTTTTATTCATGCTTTTTACTGTTTAAAATTCTAATGTTAAAGATGTAGGTACAAATTAATATGTAACATATTAATATGAAGAAAACTTCGATTAACTTATTGTTAATCACATGAAAACATTTGGCATGTTTAAAATGCTTGATTGTTACAGGCACCGCAGTGGCGCAGAGGTAAAAATGTCAACTTTGAGTTTGCTATATGGGGAATTCAATAAAGGGTACAACTGGCTACCAAATTGGGAGAAAAGCAGAAATAATCACAAATAAATGTTAAAAAAAAAAATTAAAAAATGCTTGATTGTTTGGAATGGTTCTGTGAAGCTGTAGTTTTCCACTGAAATCCACTACAATGATCTAGATTTCGAAAGTATTTTCTAAAGTTTCTAATGTAATTTTCTGATATCTTGATAGTTACGACTTAAGAACCATTCGATCAATAATACTAAAAAGCAGGACCTTGTTTAACCTTGCTCAGACATTACTGCCATTTATGCTTTTAGAGCAAATGGAAATGGTACAAAAAGAGGTCGTTTTTTTCTTGGGTGTAAATTGGGAGAGAAAGTCTGGCCGTAAACTCATCCCCCCCCCGCCCATGTTGGAGGAGTGGGGATCTGGAGGCTTGCATATTGCCCAATTGCTGCACGCCGCTTGCCATAACGGTCAGTCCTCACCAGAAATCACTCCGCTGCTCTTTTTAGAAATTTAGAGAAGTTGTTTGCATGATGGGAAGGTCACCCTTCCAGATTTACAGATTTTTCCTGTTGTGAGCCAGATGAGGCCATCAGGGATCTGCCCAGATGCTAAGCTGTCGCCCGGAGCACAACGATCATCCATCTTATGCAATTCTGAGTTCCTTTTTAATAACCTGCATGCACACCAGACACTGTGTTTCTGTTTGTTCTTGAATGGCTACTCTTTTGTAATTAGTGATGACACAAGAAAAATTACTGAGCACAGACATATGAATCCAAGTGATACAGACTGTATCTGTTTTATATCTGAACTCCAGTCAACCAAATTCACATTTCAAGCAGTGAATGGAGCTGTATATAAACTGTCAATAAATTGTAAGAATTTCTGCTCTGGTTATTTTCACCTGGGATGTAATGCATATATGATTACTGCAATATACGGTGTGCGGGTGTCATTGATGTTGATTCACTAATTTACATTTCCAAAAATTGTGATTTGAGGGCACTCAAATCACTCATGTGTGTGTGTGGGTGTGTGATTTTTATTGTGTTTTGTGTTTTGCAAGTTAATCATTATGATAACATAACAATGGAAATGTGTACAGGTACAGCTCAGGGCTTCTAGCACCAGACATCTAGCCCTACAGGAGGTGAGAGGGGGAGGGCTTTTAGGTCACTGAGTGAATCGATACTGGTTTAAGGAAGCATTTCTGGAACCTTGGCCAGTCTGAACTTTGTCAGGTGCCTCTTCTCCAACCAGTACCTACCAGGATGTGGCCTGTCACCCACCTGCACATCAACACCCTGAGCCCTTTGTGCTGTTTTTCCAGTTCCTCTCTAGCTATTTTCATCACCTCTCAATATGGTCATAAACCCCAGAACTCCCAAGAGATGTCACACAACCCCCTAGTCTTGTAATCATTGCTTAATAAAAACACTGATTTTATTTATTTATTTATTTATTTTTCTTGGGAAATATCAAGTACCAAATTTTATTGTTGCATTCAAGACCCCACATTAGATCTACTGATCATGTTTATAGTTCAAAGTCTCAAAGTGTTTTAGCAGAAAATATATTTGCATTTTCAATATTCTGTTATTTCTGTCTTCTGTCAAGGTTTGTCAAGGTAAAAATAGATAAAGGTCTTAACTCTCAGTGCCCACAGTTTCTTAGCAAAGTTTTTTTTTTTTACAAATAACAGCACAAAAAAACACTGATGCTTCATTCTGCTGTAATAAATTAAGTGGCTGATGGAATTCATAATTAACTAATAAATACAACCTGGCTTCCATAAACATGTTGCAAAATAACATTCAGCAATTAGATTGAATTCACTGAACTGGTTTATTATGACAGTAGTGGTCTGCTCTGGTCAAGGTTTTTATTTTCAGTTATTTTAGCCAGGGTATTACAAGTTATTTAGCCCGGTACATTTCTTGTATCCTTCATGTACACATGAGTGTATGTATATATTTTTGTATATGTATATATTTTTTCTTTTGCAGTTCCTTGGGTATTTTGTTATAAAGGTCCTTCTTGAATAGAATTGAAAATTAGTGTAAGCTGCAAAGTTGTATAATTGGCAATGGCAATTATACAATTATCAATGGCAATGTGTATCGGTCTCAATCAAATAAATGCTAAATAAATAAATATATTCAGAAACAAAGAGAGTATTGCAATAAGGATGGTTGGCATGGAGATGGCTTTTTGGTGTTCTGCATTTCTTAGATATGCTTTGTAAATACCTTCAGAAATTATAAAGGAAAGAAATTGAGAGAAAAAATTATTGTAGTGCTTTGAGAATGTCTGAGTATAACACTGTTTTACTACTGATTACAACGTACTGTCCACACAAAGGGCCTTGTCAACTAAATATCAAAAATAAAACAGAAAAGGAATGTTTTGATATTTTTGTACTGTTTGATGCAGTATTTTTCTGTGCCTTTGGCACACTGTCACCACAAGTGGGTTTTTTTAAAATGTAAAAGGTCCATTTCCTATAAATGCTATGGGTATTGCAGAATGGCTCTTTCCAAGAAAAGATACAGTAGAACTATAAACTGCACAGCCATGACCTGTAGTAATATACACAATGTACTGTAATTGTACTAGTTCTACCAGTCTCTAAACTATTTTAGTTATGGAATGATCAGTTGGGTGGTGGTTCCTCAACCATAGCCAGAACAGTGGAACAGATATTGCATCATTTTTAATGTGAGAGGATGTGCTTTGAGAGGATGTCCTTACATTGTCCATAATTGCTGGTTGAGCTATGGATTAACCATGTACATTTAATTTCAGTGAGGCATAACAAAATGACAAAATGACCAAGGACTAGGAAGAAGCCTTTAGTGTCATGATTAATTTAGAAACTTATATGCACCATCAGCAATAGAGCATATAACTCAGAGTGGAGTTGCATGTATTTGTCCATTGTGGCCTGTACAGTAACTACCCATGGTACATGCGATGAGCACCAGGGTCTGTTTTTCACAATCAAAGACATCCACAGTCAAATGAGATGGTTTATGCCAATTATATTATTTATTCCCAGTTATTGCCAAGAGATACATGTACCAATATGTGAATGTTTTAAATGGTCGATAATTACTAGTACAGTAAAAATAAATATTCGCAGATTGACTAAGGTGCAAAATACATTTTATTAATGGCATAGTTTTGGTAAGAATAACTTCTTTTAATTTCTGTTGTTTTTTGTAACTTTGAAAAATAATTTTGCTTTAGCAAGAAACACCACTCAACAGTTCTTCTAACCCTGATAATGAGTATTTTCATTATTTAGCATACCATCTTGTCTATAGCAAATTACAGTTTATATTCTTTACATACAATGCACTTACACAGCTGGTCATTTCCTGAATTCAGGTTAAGTAAAAAGTGCAATGGCAGTCCCCCATTTGGGAATCAAACCAAACCTACTGCCCAGTTCTCTAACATTTATAAAACACCACTGGCCCATTTCATATGATAACTGTGGCCTGAGGGATTCAGTTTAGTAAATGAATTAACAGACGAGACAGGGGAAATCTATGCTGACTTGGCAGGTCCCAACGACATTTTCTGAGAATGGCAGAGTCAGCACTTGAAAGCATGGAACTGCAATGATGCAAAAGCACGCAACAAAACCAAAAGGAAAGACTTTGATGAATAAGATGATTATGTTTTTCCTCTTTTCTTAAACCATCCGCATTCTCGCAATATAATTAATCGTAGCAACTGAGAAAACACTGCAGTGGATATGTTTTAATGCAGTGGACATGCTTTACTGCAGTCGCGGATGTAATGCAGTGAATATTATTTAATGCAGTCAGTCATGGATGCAATGCAGTGGGGATGCTTTAATGCAGTCACTGATGTAGGATATGCTTTAATGCTGTCACAGAAGCTAATTTTGCTGTTGATGCTGTGCTGTTTTTCGCATTTATGTTTGTACATAAACAGGACAAACATTTCAGCTGATACAATTTCTGATTGTAAGCCTACATCTTTGAATATGACTCAGGTTCAAAGGTAGAGCATTGAACCCCTTAAAGCTGGAGTAGGCTATGCAACCTTCACCAACCTTCATGAGCGCCTCAACCTTCGCATTTGTTGTCAAAACATTTCAAAGTTATTACACCCCTTGGCCCTGCCCACAGAGAAAGAGACACACCACCCATCCCACTGCTTCCACAGACCTCATTTTGTACATGCAAGTTTTCTAGGCACAATTACAGGATCACAGACTGTTATAGCTAGCGTTACAGTAAAAATGTCAGTTATAAGAATCCAGGAAAAACAACAGAATCTTTTCTGTTGTTGCGTCACACTGAGTTGGTATAGCGTTAGTCTGAACCAGGCATTACCTGGCTACAGCTGTCATGCATGGTTATAGCCGAGTAGCCGGTTCTAGCCTGGGTAATTTCGTTTTTTTAATGGACTTCAATGGGGAAATTAGCTTTTTAGCACCAGAGGCTGCAATACCTCTGATGACCACTGGGGTTTGCGAACTTCAAGGAGAATTTCAATCCCGGGTCCCGTGGTTAGCACACATTTCTTTCTTCCAAGAACTAGCCGCTGAAGTAGGCCTCACGTTATCCATAATAGCAACCTAGCTAATATTCATTATAGGTCATTACAATTGACTGGCAAGCAAAAAGTCCAGGTAAATTAGTATTGAAACTTTTGACCTACCTGTCCAGTAGAATCTGGGAGCTCCACGTCTGTGTTAAACCAATCCGCACCAGAACATCTCGCCACCTTCTAAAACGAGCACTGTTTAGGCTAGTTTTCGAGCGAGCTTTATCCAATTCCCTTTTATTTTTCTTTGCGTGAAATAGCTCCAGTGTAACGGGTAGCTAAACCATTGTTGGTGAAATTTCGAGCTGGCGAACTGGCAAAGTCAATCTCATTATTGCTTGGTTCGCGACGTGAACAGGTGCAAATGATCTGTCACACAATAAGCCGTAGGAAAGGGTTAAAACTCACGATTACATCTCTATACACTATTTTACAATCCCAATGTTATAGCGACAACGGTTCATTGTAACATGCCACAAAACCGGCTCAATCAAAACGACGTACGTTCTGTGTTTCACGGAAATCCACAGACGACACAAATAACTATCACAAGTCGGTATTCTTATTCCTCAAAAAAAAAAAGAAGTGTGTTTTCACTTTCTTTCAGTAATAGCCTACTTAAGAGTAATTGTGACTCTTGGAAAGCAAACTCCCAGGGGTTACTCTACAGAAGAGACCAGGATTAAGCCTTAAGGGGTTCAAGAACAGTATACATTATTTTGGGCTTGTGTTCAAAAAAGGTGGTGCTAACTTTTAGATAGGTCTATATCTCTGAATAAAATTGTATTAGGATCATGGACAAAGAGTAACATGGATATGATTTTCAAAGACACTATCAAATTCCCCAAGAGTCCATTCACAGACTACCACTGTTCTAGACAGTTGTATAAATCTAAATGCTAAATAGTAGTCTCGCAGGAAGTTAAAACAAGGGTAAAACATTATCCTTTTGTAAATCACATAGTGACATATTGGTTACTACTACATTTGAACATGTTGTATTAATGAAGATAAAAGATTATCAAAGTTATTAAAGATATGCTGATAGTCACTCCTATACATATTTGTCCATGTTCTTTTAAAACCTGGGACACTTTTGTGGTTTTTCTGTGTCCACACACTGTTGTAACGGGTCTGACCACACTGCAGACACAGCTGTTCACAGAAAATTTCAGGTTATATGGACTACCCCCCCCCCCCCAACCCAACCCCTTCCCTTTCCTCTCCTCAAGATACAGAGAGGACAGTTTACTGAGGTTATAGCTATCTAATTACTCCCGGGGAGTTTTTCAAACTTGTTTGCCAGATTTGACTCTCATTCACAGTACTTGTGACCTATCCCATGGGGTGTACAAATTCAGTCAGGTGTAAAAAACATGAATAATATAGTAACTTCTACTGAAATTGATGTTGGATTTTCCCCTTTCCAGTCTGTATGTAAGAATCTCAAAAGACTAACATTAGAGTTGCAAAAAAAATCAAAGATCACAGGCCAAAAGAAAAAAACCCTTCACCCACGCTGGAACGGTTTGTGCAATGGGCTGTAGCCAAAGCACACCAAAATAACCCCCGAGTGACCGAGGAACTCCAATATTTGTTCGACCAAAAGAGGAAGCGAGATTGCATGTGCACAGACCCAGCCATAGGTACATTGCCAGCCAGGAGGCCCACAGCTCATATATAGTAAAGCAGTAAGATATTCTCTGTTATGTACTTAATACTATTTTAGATGTCACAGTTTTTAACACTGTGATAAAGATGTTTTGGAGTATGTAACTGTTGTACTAAAGTATTTCACTTCCCTGTTGTTTCACTGAATTGTTTTTATCTTTTGCATAAAACGCTCGTTTGTGGTCATCATTTGCACTTCATTGGCTTCATTATCAGGTCACAAAGACGTTATCCCAGTTTTGATCTCTGCCCATTATGTTTAAATAGTTTTGCAACTGGCCTACCATTTAATCCATGTATCACTTGTGATCATTTTATATAATAAGGTATTCATTAATTTCAGCTCAGCATGATTAGGCTTTTTATATAATGCATTCAATCCAGATACATTATAGGACTTACATTTAATTTCAGGATTTATTTCCTCATTCTTTAGTGTTGTTGGCCACTGCTTATAGTGCATTTCCTACGCGTAGGGCCATCCTCTTTACCAGTAAATTTTATGACCTATACTTAAGTCCAAGAGAGGCAAGATGGCAATACAGCTATCACATGTTTAGACGATAATTAAAACTTTTCCATTGTGGTACCTGAATCATCTCAATTAGTGATTAAATCATTATTTTTCAAAACAAATAGCAGTTTACATTTGTGGGTGTTTTGCCCAAAAATAATGTGGCTATTTTTGGCAGCACAAGATAAAATAAACTAATAAAGCTAAAGGTGACATAGTTACTATTTGTTACAATTGTCACAATGGCTTGACCGTGGCCCATTGTAATTCACAATTTAGCTTTTACCCAGTCTTCTGTCACGGACTGTGGTTATATTCTAAAAACATGCTGTTTGTACAAAATATCAATGATCTGTGTACAGTGGATCAGCTAGATATTGTTTTTCATTTGATTGGTCTCAATAATATTATATATTACATATATTATATCCAAATGATCACAGCTAAATCACAGAGAATTACCTCAGAATGTGTTCAAAGAGAGCAGCTTTAGAAAGACATTTCCAATTTCAACTTAGTAATGCACAGAACACACAGGGAATTTCCTATGGAGTATTTACTGTACCAAGTAAAAGATTTAAGGGTTGAGCACTTCTGTGATGTCATCAGCCTAAGACAATGTTCCAAATACGGCAAACTGTTTTCATACTGCAGCAGAAGGCAATAACACACACCCTTCCTTTGAAGCATTGAAGCGTTCGTTACACATGGTTCCGCCATTAGCAACATGAGCGCCTAATTTCGTATGGGTTCTAGAAAGTATCTCAAGTTTGTAGGGAATTAATTCCAGGTGATATAGGACAATGCCAAATTTGCTATTTGATAACATTTCAAAAGAATGTTTGTCATTCTGCACTGCAACTTCAGTGTATGGTTATGATCTTAAGTGTGCGCACATACATTTTCTAAATGAATAAATCCAAGCTTGGACAAACAATGTTTTGTAGCATTTTCATGCTGAATTTCTTATGCATTTCATTTCAAAATGCCCAAATTATGCATTGAAATGACAAGACAATATTATGAAATGTGCATCACACAGATAGTTAAATTAAAGTTTGTTAAACTGCACTGTTCTCTCCTTCATGGGTGAAGTAAAAGCAGTCATTACTCGATGTGCTTCCCTGTATTTGTCTGTTGTCGGATAAGCTTTTAGATATGCTTCAATGGAGATATGTGTTATTGATGTTTAAGCAGTGATATATATTATAGTGGGAATAAATAAATTTGCACTAAACGGGCTATATTCATTACATTACATTACATTATAGGCATTTAGCAGACGCTCTTATCCAGAGCGACTTACACAGCATTTATTTTGCATTTATACATAGTATCCATTGATACAGCTGGATATATACTGAAGCAATGCAGGTGAAGTACCTTGCTCAAGGGTACAACGGCAGTGTCCGACCTGGGAATCGAACCGGCAACCTTGCGGTTACAAACCCAGTTCCTTAACCATTATACCACACTGCCGCCCATGTTCAATAGACTAACCAAAAATAAAGTCTTCCTTGATAAAACATATGCTCTGCAACATTTCAAAAACCAAACTGGTATATTAGAATTTAAAAAAATCAGTTTATAAGCATATTAATCAAACAGATTTTTAGAAAATATACAATATTGAAAGCATTAGCCTGTGAATGTACATTTAAATGTCAATAAAAAAATTATATTTATTTATATTTAATCACAAGCACTCATAGATAGTAAAACCCATCTATGTCATACTAATTACACAATTTCAACAATCCAACAGGAAGGGAATGAATTCCTCCTTAATATCTGGTGTGTCACTGTTCTAGTTCTAATACCAAACCAAGAAAAAAAAAGTTAAACTCTGGGTGGTACCACTACAATTGCAGACACCTAATCAGGCTTCCATGCCTGTTGAAATATGTCTATAGATCAGTTTTCTCAATGTTTTCCACTTAAACTAAGTCACTGTAGGAACAAAATGCATTGTGATATGTCAGCTATGTCAGACGGTGATGGGGATGTTCTCGCGGAAGCAGCGCTGGGGAGCGTTGTAGCTGCAGAGGTCCTGGAAGATGCGTGCCAACTGATCATTCTGCGTCTCGTCAGAGATCTGCAGGTTCCCACTGCTGTACTGGGACCTCCTGGCATTGACTGCATCCAGCAATTGCTGGCAGTTCACTGGTGTGATCTACACAGGCCAGATAAGGGATCCAGTTACCATAACATATAACTGCCTCTGTTAACAAATTCTGAGACAGGCATGTCTTAAGTTGACTCAAAGTGCAGCTTTTAGAGACCGGTACTTGGGTTAGAAATACATGTGTCAAGTGATATGTACAATGCATGACATTATGACTGTGGAGCTATAAATTATAAACTGAGGGTTTTTTCCCCCATCACCGTATACATTTTTCACCATTGTATGGTCAATTATCTCACCTGAACGATTATTAGCTTGTTCTTGGCAGTGCTGATATCATGGAATTCCTCACCAAAACACAGTGTGATTGTGGGGTCGGGTGCTGGGTACTGACCATCCTGGTATAGCTGCAGAGCTGGAAAACAAACAAAATAGAAATATATCATACTAGGATATAACACATATTGGGTGTGATTGTAGAGCTTGGTTTTAGTCTTTTTGTTGATACCCTAGTGAGCTCACTACAACCTTCATATCATAAAAAAACACAGAATTGGGCATTGTCATTACTGTTTTAAAAAGTTTCACAATCCTGTGGTGGATCTCTTTATCTTCCCACTTTTGAATGTCACAGCAGGCCACTGATATGTGGCTACAACTCGCCACACGCTTTCTAAGCATTGCGCTTACCATGTAGGAATCTGCTGGTGTCAAAGATCTTGATGACGGCATCTCTGTCAAGCTTGCTGGGCCCTGGGCTGTACTGTGTGCACAGTCCACTCCAGAAAACCCGGCTCTGGCACAATCGCTTGATGAAGATGCCTTCACGGTTGGCGCGCACCAGCACCCCGCGCTCCAGGTGGCCAAAGAGTTTCCTCGTGACGTGGCGTTGGCGCTCGTGCTCGATCATCTCGACGGGTGGGAAGCGGACGTTCTGGAGGCTGTCGGGCCCGTAAAGCATCTCGTTGACCACAGGCGGCTGGAAGAGTGAGATGCGACAGCCCTCTCCATGAGTGGTCAGGGTGCTGCCCACCATCTTCCCTCCATAGAAGAACGTGACCATCATCTGTGTGAAGGCTATGGGAAGAGAATCAACAGTTAGAGATTCGCAGTGGAGACAATGCTCAATGAGACACCTGCAATATACAGGAAACTATTCAAAATATGACCATCCCAATCATCCTCTTGGCATTCCAATAGAGGAAAAAAAAAGAGAAAATGTGCACAAACCTGAATTAAAACCGCCAGCTGGTGTAGGATCTGCATTTAAAAGCACTGCTGTGGAAAACAAAAAAGTTCCATGATTTAAATCATCACAGCTTTCAGATATACTCTGTAGAACGTGTTTCCACATTTCTGATTCAACTTTCGTAGCACTTTAGCTTCCATTTGTCAATAACCCTCAAACAGAATGATGGGAACAACACATCTTAACTGAAATGAACTGACAAAGATTCTTGACGCTGTTTGTCAGCTCAACAAAAAATATAGCTTTTCCAGCATAGTATCACAGACCAAACCAAAAAGAACTGTGTGCGTCAGCAAAGTTTAACGGAAATTGGCCAATCCTTATTTCACAGAAAACCAGGGCTGAAGTCAACACAAAACATATTTTTAGGTCCCTCAAGAAGGTCTTGTCTTGTTTGTTATATCTTTGCCATTGTAACATTTGATCAACCTAAACCATAGCAGTCATGAGTAATGGCTGCTATGATATCCTGGAATATGTGGCCATAAGACAAAAGCCTATTTCTCTCTCTATTGTTGATTTATCTCTGTCCAGTCAGTCAGAAATTTTCTCTTACAGTTGAGACTGCCTTGTGACCACCATTCCTGAGTAGGCTGGGACCTGCATGTATCCTGGGGTGGGGAGTGGCTCCTCTTTAAAATAGGTTGGTAATCCTCACTTGAAGACTGAAGGAATATAGACAAAATACATTCAATTAAAAACTGAGTTTTTATGTGGACTGAGCCTTATAGTCATTTTATATAATAATAAAATAATAATAATAATAATAATAAGAAGAACAGTCTCGTCTAGGATTTAAATCTGTGACACCATGGGTAAATAACCTAACCTGGCAAGCAATCAACAGTTTATTTGGTACTATGACCAATACACTACATGAATCACGTATCTGTCTTATTCTGTTTTTTTTCTCATCTTTAAGTGACTGCATATCGAAATGCAAGACTTCATACGTCCCACCCTATCATTCCACCAAGGCCAACAACCACTGTCCACCATAATTTGCACATGCTCATTACTAGTATGGTGAATGAAAGTACACTAGAGTCTCACCTTCTTTATGAGTTCCTCCAGCTCTGCTGAACTGCATTCCATATCTATGACATCACTGCCATTCATGGTTGCTGTGCTTTTGCCTGCTGAGAAGGGAGGTGTTGTTTCACGACCATTGATGCTATGTTTTGTGCGCATTTCATATCAGTGAAGCAGTCATAGACTGTATTACTACATTCCTACATTTTGTAATTGAGATCTGAAAAGATTATGATTTATTGTGTGCTAGTCTCCGGGTGACAACCTTAGGAGCTAGCCAACATAATTGGTAGCCCCCCCCCTTGATCAATGCAACAACAAAAAAAACTTATTCTATCCAATATTTAAATTAATATGCACATACTCTTTTGCTCCTCCTCTGGGACAATCCTGTAGACCTTGTATGGTTCTGATATGTCCAGCTGGGACCGATCTGCCACTTCTTCAAAGTCAGGGCTCTTGTTCAAAGCACACCGGAGTCTGGTCTTCCATGTGGCAGGCTCTGCCTTTTCCCCCTCTTTAAATTTCCCCTTAAATACAGCCCAGGCCTGAGGGAGTATCAATATCATACCTCATATTAATGGCATAAAGCACAAGCAGGATGTATCCTCCAAGTTACTTTGTTACACATTTTCTATTTTTACAATCTGACATTTCTCTGGTGCCAAGGAAAGAATACAAATTTCTGTATGTATACAATGTTGAATTCCAATTAAAATGGCTAAATTAAAAATATTTCTTACTTTGAAAATTGAGGCATCAATCTCCTGGTTGTAGTCTTGCTTCCCTGCATGTTTCCAGGGGATTCTAAACATGGTCTGCTCCTCATCCTCCCACAGGAGACCGGCATAAAGGTTACTGTGGATTTGCTCAATTAACCACTGTCTCAGCCTCCGTCCGCCTGGATTGACTGTCATCTTAAGAAGAAAGCATATGGAAAATAGATTAAAATGTTCCCAACTGTTTGAAATGCGATTGTATGACGATCCTAATGGTTTATTGGTTTGTTATCTAAAGATAGTTGGTGAAATTAGGTATGTAACAGATGAAATAAATTAAAAGAAAGCATGTTTCTATCATCGAACTTCCAACATTTATACAAAAATGAAGTATAAATAAAAAGTAATCGTGTGAAGTACAACTACAATTATCGTTTGTACCGGAGTGAACCAATTGCTACACAAAGATAAGTCTGTTCTAAGTAAAAAAATTTGTACCTCTTTGGCTGGTGCGTGAACCTTCTACAGAAGATTGACCCGAACTGTAGTTAAGTACTAGGAAAAATACTGCACACGCAAAATTGCTTATTCTGTTTATACATTTAATTCACTCCCTTGCTGCGTTTTAGAAATCTGATTGGAAGCAGGTATTTCACTCTGGTCCAATCACAACGGAGACGCTATATGCCAGGCTGAAACGCTGTCCAATCAAATGTTCATCCGGACAAGTTTTTCCTTACATCAGTAACCTTTCCGAGAAATCAGATGTTGTGTAGGCTATCGTTATCTCAGGTATGATATTTTCTCTCTCTTGCCAGTGTAGTCAACGGGGGCGTTATATACAATCGTGTGTTAGATGGAGGGAATTTTCTCCTCTTTGTCAGAAATCTAACCTTGAAAGTTAGTTTCTACTGTCAACACTAGCTACCATAGTTGTTGCGATAATACACCTTCATACGTTTACTGCTCGTTGCGTATACTCCCCCCCCCACGCATCTCTTAACCATAAAAAAATATTTAGGTTGCCTATAAATAATATTGAAATTGTGGTTAGTCCAAATTATTCTTCCATTTTTAACAGGCTACTCTCATTTTCTCGTGGATTAGATAGCCTAGATGTGATAGAATAAGTTATAGTCGACCGTCTGTTGTTTTGGAAGGATTTTATTTGAGCGAAGTTCCTCGTTATTGGTTGGTTGACAAGCTCACAAACCTTGTGAAAGCGAAATCTTGTGGCATATCAGCCTACGCACTACATTTTGGATCGGGATGGGAGTCTCGGTTTCGCCACCGGTTTACGTTGAACACTGTAGCCTACAATTACGAGTAGCAGTAATGCGACGACTGTTTAACGACAAACTTAAACAATAATCTATACAACTTTCCTGTGCCACCTCGGGTAGACACAGTAGTGCCCCAACATTATCATCATTGGCTGTGCACGTACTGCAAGGTGCTGCATAATAATTTCTGTAAAGGATACTATATAACAATGATTTTACAGTATAGCTAATTTAAATATTGGCTCCCGTCCGGAAGTCATATTAGTCTACTAGCTAATCTACAGTAGGATATACAGGTTAAATATCCTACATATTCCATGGAATCTCACTTCTTTTTCCGCTCAGTATTGCTTCCTACTCATAGCATGTTCTAGCACCAAACCACTTCTCTTTTTTTATTTTTTTTACCAGACTCTACGACAGGATGCCCGACAATAGTTTTGCATTGCCCATACTCACTTTCCCCACACATAGGCCTACACTACACCTTATCCAGTAGCAGTGATAACAGTGATAGTTCGGAAATATTTCTCATATAGTATATAGTGATAGTTCGGAAATATATATCACTCTTTCTTGCTTATTTACAAATGTATCTTGTCAATGGTCTATTTAATGTTGTACAAACCAGATATAACCACAGAACAGTAGCCTAATGCTATTCATGTGTGAAGGTTACCAAAGTATTACTTAAAAAGCAAATGGAGAACTGATGTAGGCCTACCATATATCTTTATCAGTGGATCGATTATCATTTGGCAAGATTACTGTGTGATCCAGAACCTGAGATATAATGCTGCATACATACACACAGTGACAGTAGTACTAGTGTGGATTGTAATAGCATTAAAATATATTGCCTGTATTTACTGTTGGAGTCAGTTAAAGGCTATTTTTACCTTTCCTTGTGCTTGTTTTTCTCACTTCTGTTTCAGCTGATGCCAAGAAGCAAGGCAGCCTGAGAAGGTTTTAGTCCATAAAGGTTCAATGCAATTCACCTCATATTATTTACTACATTCGCCATATTTTCTGGCATTGACAAAGCTGGTGAAATTCAGTGTGAGAATCAGCTTCTTGCTCTGGTCTTGAGTCTAAATGATACATCTAAAGATTGCACCCCCCAGAATAAATTATGTATCTAAAGGCTGCACCCCCCAGAAATCTCATTAAGTGCATAAACTGACACTACAGAGTAGATCTTAAACTTGGATGTTTGGCAGTTTTACAAACAGAATTTTTAAATGGATAAACAGATGTGGATTTGAACAGTCTTGGTTAATTCTGTTTTTTTTGTTTGTTGGGCCACCCCTTCTTGTATGTTGGTTTGCCACTTCTGCTAAAAGTTGTAAGTTGTTTTTGGCTTGAATGTATCCCAGTGGCAGGGCACTGATTTAGTGTCAGAATTTCAGATTTTCAATAAACCGGGTTTTGATGCTTATACCCCAATCCTCATATTTATACATTCATGAACACAGACTATTCTCTGAACACTACTGTATGATTCACAACCGATGTCTGATGTATTTGTGATGTGGAGGCTTTGGTGGGTCTCCGAATCTGTAATAACATGTTCAAAAGGCCAATTTTTATCCACCATAAACAGCACATACATCAGGTAACCAAATGGGATTTGGCTTACTTTTGTATAATGTGTTATGCTATTCTAGAATTCTAGAGTCCTTACAAACTCCCAGTTCACAGCATTTCCAATGACAGTTTTTGTTTTTATTCACTCAGATGAAAAACACATCACAATTGCATCATGTTTCTGTAAAATACCTAGATCCTTTCAAATGTTTCAACTTGTCATTGTAATAATAAAATTGAATAATGAATCCAGAATGAAATTGGACTTCCTGAACCTGCTGCCATTCTGTGGGAGGCTGAATGGGACTTGATGGATTACTGAACACTCACTGCTAGTACTGCTCTTGTGCTGCCAGGGTTAACTGTGGCTATGTTTCTCTCACTACACTGACAAACAAATACACATGCATTCAAATAATTAATTATACCCAGCCAGAATATTGTATTGAGGTCAGCCATGACATGACATGTGTATGAGCCATAATGTTTATTCAGTTTATATGTATGTTTTATTTTTGTTAAGCCTGCATATCTTCCTTTGATTGATGAATTGAATGATGTCACTTCCTCTAATTGCTACAGGGGGGTGTGGTTTCACGTATTGTCTATTTCACCTGTTCAGTTGGGGGGCGGAGTAGACAAACAGACAAAGGGGGTTAGTAGGTTCTTATACTTTCTGTTGACCGTTGTTATCACGTTTCGTTTTTGTTTCATTATTATTTTTGTACAACTATCACTGTCAGTATTTGGTTAATAAACATCGTAAACTTTATTTTGGAATCAATGGACTTATTTCAACGAGTCACAGTAACGAGCCTACTTAAGCCTCTTTAGCGACCTTTTTTGGATAGTAGTCGCTACAATATAGTCAACAGAAATGAAGAATTTGGAATTGGATCATGACAGCCTTCCCGTGGAGAGGGTGTTAGGAGTACAATGGTGCGTACAGTCCGACATTTTCAAGTTCAAAATCATCTTGAAAGATCGACCTCTCACAAGAAGGGGAATTCTGTCAACAGTCAGTTCGATATATGATCCCCTGGGAATAGTGGCACCAGTTGTCCTGACTGCCAAGAAGATCCTGCAAGATTTGTGTAGGAAAAAGATTGGTTGGGATGACAAAGTACCGGACTCCATCATACAGGACTGGATGAGTTGGATTCAAGATCTTCATCAGCTGGAAGACTTCAAAGTTGACAGATGCTACAAACCCACAAACCTTGGAACGGTGACATCTGCTCAACTCCATCATTTTGCTGATGCGTGTGAGGACGGTTACGGAACTGTTAGTTACCTGTTGCTACATAACAACCGTGGTCAGGCACATTGTGGATTTGTGATGGGAAAAGCGAGAGTGGCTCCGTTAAAGCCAGCCACTATCCCTCGAATGGAGTTGACCGCTGCTACCATGGCGAGCAGAATAGACACAACATTGAGGAAAGAGCTGCAGATGGAACTAGCAGACTCCATGTTTTGGACCGATAGCACCTCAGTGCTGAAATACATCAACAACAAAACCACAAGGTTCCGAACCTTTGTAGCTAACAGAGTTTCTGAAATTGTCAAAGTGTCACATGCACAGCAGTGGAGATATGTTAACTCGGTTAACAATCCAGCAGACATGGCTTCTCGAGGTTTGACAGTTAAATCCTTTCTGAAGAAAGAAATCTGGGTGTCCGGGCCTCAGTTTCTTCGTCGGCCTCTGGAAGAATGGCCTCAAAATCCGGATGGATTGGAAGAGATTTCATCCAAGGACTCTGAAGTCAAGAGCATAATTGTAAATGCTGCTCAGATAATGTCCGAGGAAGTGGATCCAACAACCCGCTTAATCCATCATTTCTCATCTTGGACTCGTTTGAAAAGAGCAGTGTCATGGATGCTCAGACTCAAAGGACTGCTTCTGCTTCGTAGCAGGAAGAGGAGACAAGTAAGTGATGTTCATCTTGAGACTCAGAAAACCAGTGGTCTCACAGTTGAAGAACTGGCTGATGCTGAAATGGAGATAATCCGCTTTTGCCAGAAGAAGAGATTTGCAGATGAAATCTCAAGTCTGAAAAAAGGAATGAATGTCAGGAGGAACAGTCACATTCATAAACTCAACCCCATTCTGGAGAAAGATGTATTAAGAGTTGGGGGGCGACTTAGCAGAGCAGCGATGCCAGAAGAAATGAAACATCCTGTCATACTTGCCAAAGATTTCCACATTTCTGATCTAATTCTTCAACATGTTCATCAAAGGACGGGTCATGGTGGTCGCAAACATATGTTATCCAGATTACGCCAAAAATATTGGATTCCTGGCGCCACTGTGTCAATCAGAAGAGTTGTGTCGAAGTGTGTTGTTTGTCGGCGTATAAACGCTACTCCTGGACAACAACTGATGGCAGATTTGCCCCTGGATAGAGTATCGCCCGATGAACCTCCCTTCACATACGTTGGAGTTGATTATTTTGGACCCTTTGGAGTGAAGCGTGGCAGGAGTGTCGTAAAGCGCTATGGTGTGATTTTCACATGCTTGGCTGTAAGAGCAATTCATCTCGAAGTGGCATCATCACTTGACACAGATTCATTCATTAATGCCCTTCGCCGTTTTACAGCTAGACGTGGTCAAGTAAAAGAGCTAAGATCTGACAATGGCACCAATTTTGTTGGAGCTCAGCGCGAGTTGAAGGAGGCCATTGAAGGCTGGAATCAAGGTCAGATCCATAATACGCTGCTCCAGAAAGGAATCAGTTGGATCTTCCATCCCCCAGCGGGCTCGCACCACGGTGGTGTATGGGAAAGATTAATTAGATCAGTGCGAAAGGTTCTCAACTCCACTCTCAATCTGCAAAATCTTGATGAGGAGGGTCTGCAGACAGTTTTATGTGAAGCTGAAGCTATCCTTAATAGTCGACCAATCACCAAGGCTTCAACAGATCCTAACGACCTTGAAGCACTTACCCCGAACCACCTTTTGCTTCTCAAGACTACACCTTCACTGCCACCAGGACTCTTTCAGAAGGCAGACATATATGCTCGCCGCAGGTGGAGGCAAGTGCAGTATATGTCGGATTTATTTTGGAAAAGATGGATTAAAGAATATCTTCCACAACTGCAGGAGCGTCAGAAATGGTCTAACATCAGACGCAACTTCACACCGGGAGACATCGTGATCATTGTGGATGATTCAGCGCCTCGAAACTCCTGGCTGACTGGAAAAATCGTTGAGACTATTCTGGACAAGAAGGGACTTGTACGTATTCTTCGGATCAAGACCAAGTCCGGCTTTCTGAACAGACCCATCAACAAAGTCTGCCTTCTACAAGAGGCAGAAGAACTTTAACAAGTCCATACTGACTTTTTTCCTTTTTTGCACCTTTGCCCCTTAACCACTACACAGACTACAGACTTTGACTGACAGACAAATAGTGATGGTAAAGATCACTAAGACTAAGGCTATGTTCTGGAACCTCTGGTCTTACTGATGTCACTCTTTCTCACTCTTTTGTAAGGCATCTCTGGCCTTATGAAGAAAGAAGATCTACATAACATTGAGATATATTGCATTTAATAGTCAGTCAATAGTTTCTAAATGTGTAAGAGTCGCTTATTATTGTGTAATTATTGTGTAATTATTGCTTGAAACACAATAATTAGGGGCCGGAATTGTATGAGCCATAATGTTTATTCAGTTTATATGTATGTTTTATTTTTGTTAAGCCTGCATATCTTCCTTTGATTGATGAATTGAATGATGTCACTTCCTCTAATTGCTACAGGGGGGTGTGGTTTCACGTATTGTCTATTTCACCTGTTCAGTTGGGGGGCGGAGTAGACAAACAGACAAAGGGGGTTCTTATACTTTCTGTTGACCGTTGTTATCACGTTTCGTTTTTGTTTCATTATTATTTTTGTACAACTATCACTGTCAGTATTTGGTTAATAAACATCGTAAACTTTATTTTGGAATCAATGGACTTATTTCAACGAGTCACAGTAACGAGCCTACTTAAGCCTCTTTAGCGACCTTTTTTGGATAGTAGTCGCTACAATAACATGGATAGAAGGATTTTTGTCAGACTGGTATACAGTGGAGCATTTGGAGTTGAAAATAAAATTGTATTTTTAGCCATTTTTGCCCATTTAACAAATTGATGTTGGTGGGTGAAATTCAACAGCTGAATGTACAAACATTTTAATGTAGAATGCCATTTTACATAATTTTTTTAATTTTCTCTTTATATAGTTGACATATGGCCAATAAGGCCATTGAAAGAAGGGAAACTGCACTTGAGTGTAGATGATAGAATACAGATCTGTTCCATCCATTTTGTACAATTAGCACAAGAACTTTAGCGCTGTATGTTTTATTTGTTTACATAAAAGAAAACAATGTTTATATATTACTGTATATCAAATTAACCAGCCAGATGGCATATACACCTGGTGAGCTTGCTAACTTACTTGGCTAGTTACTGTAACATTTTACAAAAATCCTTTGAATTGCACTATAAATTGCATAGCACTAACAACACAATACAAATTCAAGGCATCTGTGGCTACTTTAGTTTTTTAGCTTGACGTTATTTCAGTGTAACTGTACAGGTTCTTAACCAGGAGTCACCAAATGTGGTTTATTGTTCAATACCAGCTTTGGAGGGTAAAGAATAAAGATAAATATGAAAATAAATTGTTACATTTTCATGCCAACCCCACACCATATAGTGGTTTGACAGCCATCATTCAGAAACCATAAAATGCGGATGCAGTGAAGGTGAGGTCACATGACCATAGTTTCTTTTAGGATGTGAGCCCATGTTGTGGTTTGCACTCACCTTCAGTGTGTAGGTGTAGCCTTCATCCAGGTCTACTTTGGGGAAGTTGGCAGTGGTCACAACAATACTTACAGTGCTTGAAAAAATTGACATAAATGTTTTCATCCTAGTCTGAGGTAGGGATGGAACGATAATCGATATAACTACACATCTCGGTTAAAAACATTTAACAGTTATTTTACTGTCATACATTTAAATCACAGTCATTACTGAAATAACCGGCTTAGCGACGTTATTACTGAAGTCACAGTCATTACCGAAATTACTGAACACCATAGCGTTGGTCAACCGCGTATAAAACTGAATAACAGTGATTACTGGCTACGGCCACAGGGGGAGCACTTCTCATTCTCTGACTCTCAGTCGACACAACAACATAAAGGCAGTTTTCATTAAACTGAAGGTGGAGGTCATACATTGCTGTGTCTAAAACCGCATACTCCCGTGCTCCGCACTACCGTACTTCGGTTTGGACTCACATGGATGTGTGCTCGTTATGCGTGCCCGGAGCATGGAAGTATGCGGTTTGAGACACAGCCACTGATACAATACCAGAAGCAACGGAGCTTTTCCCTCCATCGAAATGTTTTCATTTACTTCAATGAGCTGAATGCTATTTTGTTGAAAAAATGTGTTTATATTTACTTCTGAATTCCGGCATGGCCAAAATGTTAACATTTTTACAGAGGCCTATGTTTAACAATAAAGCAATGTTTTAGAAACGGATGTTTTCTGATTGATATAAATATTTATAAGTATATTTTTAAGTCACTGATTTATGTTAATACCCTTTTAAGACTTAAAACATAATTTCAATAATTATCAATATCATATATCGTGAAAATATTGAGCAAGATAATCATACTATGAATATTAATATCGGCACAGGCCTAGTCTGAGGTTTCCACAATTCATTGCTTATGTTGCTTTTACACTTTCCTTAGAATTTTGTATCTTTTGTTAAGGGTTAAGATACCAAATTTTAAGAAATCCTTTGCAATAAATAAAATAAAAAAAATAATAATAAAAGGTCTAGCTAGCTTCTAGCTTTATGGCTGCAAGCTGCTGCTAGAGCCACAGATGTCCACCATGCTCAGCACATACAAATGAAAAGGAAAAAAAAAAAGAAATTTTTGAATAAAAAAAAAAGACCCATGAATGCTAATCAGCTAATTTCCACTAAAAAACTGTGGTTTTATAAAAAAAAAAAAAAAAATAAAAAAGAAAATAACAATCTAAATAAAACCATAACTGTTGTCTTTTCTGTTTTTTAATTAAAAACACTAAAAAATGGCTGTGGGGGTGGCTCATCCTGTTAAGGCACTGTTCAAGTGTGGATGGGGGGCCCCAAGGTTCAGTTTATACAATGCCCCTTAATGTTTGGGACAATGATGTATTTTTTTCATTTTTAAAATTTTTATCTTGATTTGACATCACAATTTTAGATAGATTTGTAATCAGCAATCAATTCACATGGTTGTTAAAGATTTCATCAGCTTTTATTAAAGGGTTTTTTTTATTTTTTTTTTTTTTTTCACCTGTATAAAATACAGCACTTTTTATACATAGTCAGCCCCCCCCTTTCAGCGCACCATAATGTTTGGGTGAAATGGCTTCACAGGTGTTTCTGATTGGTCAGGTGTGTTTAATTGCTTCCTTAGTGCAAGTATAAAAGAGCTTTCAGTATCTACTCTTCATTCTAGGCTTTTTTTTTGGAGTCTGTGATTGGCATGTCAACATGAGGAGTTCTGGCAATGAAAGTCAAGGAAGCCATTATGAGGCTGAGTAATAAAGACAAAAACAGTCAAGAGACATAAGCAAAACTAGGCTTACCTAAATCATCTGTTCGGAACATCATTAAAAATAAAGAGAACACTTGTGAGCTCAGTAATCACATAGGACCTGGTAGGCCAAGGAAGACCTCCTCCACAAACCAAAACATTATGGTGCACTAAAATGAAGGTATAAAAAGTGCTGTAATTTCTATATAGTGAAACCAAAAAAATACACTTTAATCACATGTGAATTGTTTGATTTGAAATCTGAAATTGTGGAGTACAGAGCAAAATGTAAAAATATATCTTCGTCCCAAACATTATGGAGGGCACTGTATATATACGTATATACAACATTTTTGGGAAAGTTGGCAGTGGTATCTTAATTTTCCAAAATCACAATTTTTTTTTAGTTTTGGCTCTGTACTCCAACACATTGGATTAGAAATAAAACAATCAACATTTTAAAAGTGCAAAAATAGTTAAAGTGCAGACTGTCATTTACATCCATATAGGGGGATTTTTGTAGGAATTACTGCCCTTTTTATACATAGTCCCCCTAATATATTAAACTAAAATTAGTCTGTTTCTTCCAATATTTCAATAATATTCCAAAAACGCAATATTATTGAACCAAATAGGATTCTGGCCGATTAGTTATGCCAGTTAAATAAAAATGCATGTTAATTTTAAAGTGTTTTATACATTTATTAGCAGTC
This sequence comes from Ilyophis sp. 1 JC-2022, assembly GCA_022702515.1. Lineage (NCBI taxonomy): Eukaryota > Metazoa > Chordata > Actinopteri > Anguilliformes > Synaphobranchidae > Ilyophis > Ilyophis sp. 1 JC-2022. The sequence goes on along the minus strand of CM040399.1, from coordinate 42,451,018 downwards.
ATTATTTAGCTAACAAACATGTCCCATACATACAACATTTAACACATTTGGGAATTTGTACCAGCTGTATTCTTTTTACAGAGACCTTCAAACATTGCATGTAAAATGTGGGTTTGAAGATTAATGTCCTATAAGCTTTTATGGCTATGATTCATAAAGCACAGACTCTTTCATCTACCCCATAATGTATAAGTATACATTTGCGATGCAGGTTGTTCTAAAGACTGTGTATGGCTTTAATAGAAATACTCCTTGGAACCCACTGAAGGTGGCAAAGGCTATTCTGTCTGTAGACGTGACTGAAAATGACATTGTCACCACTCGCCTTTCCCAGGGGGACAAACATAACTGAGCCACAGCATGCAAGTTCTGGCTTTTTATACATTGTCCAATAATGCCGTTAAGATGTGGCGTTAACCTGTGTCCTGAATAAGAAAAGGTTTGTTTCCTTTGCCCCTTCACCTTAAATTATAATCTGTGTGGGGAAGCACCGATAGACCACGCTATATTTTGTAGTGGGATTGGAGTCGTAGTGAATAAGAATGCTCTTCTATTGCTTCTAAAAAACCAGGACCAGAGCTCTTTGCATGTCCAGTGCACTTGCAGCTCCCTGTTAAGCTCTGGCCCCAGACAAGGCCTTAGTTTTGTTGAATCAGCTGTTGCTGCCAGAGCCGTATGCATTGTAGGGTAGAGGGTAGATACCCGTTGCCTGGTTTACCCATCTCTGATCTCCGTTCTTCTGCTGTTCCTTCTGCTGCTGCTCCTCATGCCGCCGCAGCAGCTCACCCACCTGCTCCTGATCTTTGAAGAGGTTTGGACTGTAGCTTTGCCATAGCCAAACGCGATACTGAGAGGAGAACAAAGAGAGGCGTGAGAAAAGGGTGCTCGGGCACCTGCTTTTCAACAAGAAATGTCATGAAGGGGATGTGCAAGGAGTCTGTGGCTACTCGGTTTGATGCCAGTTCTTCATTGCAGTAGAGATTTGTGAGTAGGAGTTTACATTCTTTTTTATAGATGTAATTTAACACAAAAACAGCACACTAATTATTTTATTTTTAAGATATTGAAGGACCAAGTGGGTGTTTTCAGCATGACCATTACAACAAAACTAGGTTTTGTTTTGGGCTTGGTAACGTGAGACACCATCTTATTCAAGATTTTTAAATCTGAATTAAAATCAAGTGTATGCTAACATTTCCCACAAATCCCTGCACTTCCCTGAAATGCTCTCAGTTCTAAAACACTCCAAATATGGACAATGCCCATGTAGAGCATAAGAAGAAAGATATCTGGTTCCCACGTCATGAATTTCCATCACAGAATGAACAGCTGCGCTACCCCGTAACGTAAGTCAATTTCCCATGCACAGCACCACGTGGCCTTCTATGAAAACTGCAGTTGACAATGGCAGATCCAGAGAAGTCCCGTAACACTCTCTCACATTCGCACTGCTGGAGGCGTTGAGTGGGAAGCCAGACTGCATTCCAGTCAAGGGGAATTCCTGTTTTCCCATTACTTCATCCAGTATTTTACTGGAACTCCTTTATATAAAATCCAAAAATAAATATGCAACAACACACACACACTCTACCATGTACATATTGCTACATGTACGTATGTGAGAGCAGCCTGTTCTCTCTTCCCAATTTACCTGTACATTGTTGGATCTACAGCTACATTTACTTTCTAAACGGAGGAGCTCTATGTCAATGCATTCAACTGATATGTATGGAACACATCAAAGCACGTATGTTACAAAAATCTGACTCCACAGAAAAAATCCACATGATGGCACATTGCTGTGCATGGTCCACACATTGTTTATAAATAACATTACCTAAATCCAGTGCCTGTCACTTAAATACATATCACCCTGTTTAAATATTTTGCACATACATCTGTTAGTATGTCGTCAGTAAGGATCATGGAAAATAAGCACCTGCACCTCTAACGTACGGTAGCACTGAAGCAGATTCTGGGGAAACCCCTGGCAGGACCCCAACACTTGCATCAGAGTCGATTTACTAGAGGAATATCTTGGCTCACGGTTGAAGGACTGCCAGGAAACCTGTGTTTCCTTCCTCGTTGTCTGTGATGCAATAAATGGTTTGATAAGCAGCTTCATTTGTGATTGCTAAAAAATTTCTTATGCAACTCACAAGTTCACTGACATTGGCTTATAGTGCATTATCTGCAGATGTGCGTGAGCCTCCTTCATCATCGTAGAAGTGTCTAAGTGTCTATTAATTAATCAGAGCGAATGTTTAGTTGACGTAGATAAAACGTTTGTGATGTTTGAAGCCATTTTCCATTGAGTAGCCGTTGTTAAATGTAGCATTTATTTTTTATTTTTTGTGGAGCAATTAGTAATGTTGTTAGCTGAGGCAACCTAGCTCATCCAGAATGCTGCTACTCGCATCATTTAAAATCTCCCCAGGCTCAGTCATGACACGCCCATTCTCGTCTACCTCCACTGGCTACCAATATTAGCTCGTATCATATTCAAAACCTTGGTGCTAGCCTATCGGGCAAGTAAGGGATTGTGCCTCCATTATATCATCAGACCCTACCAATCAGCCAGACCTCTCCGTTCTGCTACTTCCCCCCCCTGCATGCCTGCATTTCCAGGTCACATTTACTGTCTGTTCTGGTCCCCTATAGTGGTGGAGTGACATTCACGTGGTGGTCAGAACAGCAGAATCCCTGCCCATCTTCTGACACAAACTGAAGACCCACCTCTCCAGACTGTACCATGGCTCCCCTGACCCTTCAGCTATCCCCTTTCTTTTTGGAGGTTATTCAGCTATCCCCTTTCTTTTTGGAGGTTATTCAGCTATCCCCTTTCTTTTTGGAGGTTATTCAGCTATCCCCTTTCTTTTTGGAGGTTATTCAGCTATCCCCTTTCTTTTTGGAGGTTATTCAGCTATCCCCTTTCTTTTTGGAGGTTATTCAGCTATCCCCTTTCTTTTTGGAAGCTCCATTTCTGGAGTTTATATAGGCTTGCATTTACTTTATGTGCAGCATGGTGGAATTTGTTCCATACATTTCCACACAATTTTACAAATCTACACAATGCTACAGAATCATGTGACATTATGCAGACTGTTTGAAATGTGGTAAATAAAGAGATACGGAATAACTTCTGAATGGAAGCAAAAAGTTCCGAATTTAAAATGACCCAACTTATAATCACAAGACTATTGACTAGTACAACACATACACTTTGTCCAAAATACTTACTATTAATAATTACTTTTCATCAACATACTGAATGAAATGGACAGTTGATTTCTCCAATATGGAACTGACACACACATGCAGCAGACAATTCATGTCCAAAATAGGAATTATTCTAATGTTGCATTCAAGTGTCTGGCTGAAGTTGCATAACTAGAGTAACAAATACACCGTGTACCATTATGATCTCTCTATAACATCTCGCAGGTGAAGCCATGGCTGGCATGTTGTAGTTTGTCTTTTTCAGGAAAACACAGGCCGAAATAGGCAAACCCCAAGACAACAATACAATCCAGAATAGATCCAGGAATTAAAAACCGGATAGGAGTATGCCGAAAGGTTCTTGATGCTTGCAATGGTAATATCTTCTGAACTGTGGTTACGTGACAGTTTTCCCCCAAATGACCATACACCATGAGGTCTTACATAAGACCATGAGGTTGAAATCACAGCGTGAGAAATCACAGCGATTCATGAACTGAGCTGTTGAGGCTTCACTGGTTGTTGTTTTTTCTGCTCAAATAACAATTTCAAGTACAGCAAAAAAATAAGAGGGGGAAATCATTCTTTTAAAAAAACAATAATGTAACCGCATAACCTCATCATTATTGTCTTGATGGCTGTACCATTAGCCCCGAAAGTAACTACATCCTTTAGAGCACACCAATCACATGCTGACGACCTTTGAAGTCCAGGAGGATACACAGCCATTTTGTTTCAGTTCTGTTCCATTAGCTACATGTGAGAGTCAAAGATTGCTCATGTTTTCTCTCATGAAGCGGTTTAGGGTGGAGAATAGGGATAAAGACGACTGATATTTAAACAATGGAATGCTTGGCCACATTCCGGGGGTCAGGACTCTACGATAGCTTTGCGCTAAAATACAGGAAGCTACGATGAGAAAACGGAGCGGATGAAAGTTAAAAGCGCGACCTGGCCGACTATTTAGACAGGTCAAGTGTACAGACACAGGGGCCTCTTTGGGGCCACAACTCGGCTAATTTCATTTTAGGACTATGAGAGAAACACTTAATTTACCCTGATGTATTTGTTTATGTCTGGCTGACTACTACCATGATTCCCCTACGCCAAAATCCCCTGTGATTGTTTCAGATAACCTGACGTGCTTCCTGCACATACGTTTCTACAGTTTAATACATGTTGAATGCTAAATACACCAAACTTCATGTTACATTCAAACAAAATAGCCAGTGGGGATTTACATTTTACAGCTCTTAGGATTGTCACAACATGTGGTTGCATACTTTATCCGATTTAGAATTAGATCTACTCACAGCAACCAATCCAAATAAGTCAAATGGCAAATTATGTGGCCAGTGCCCATAGCCTGTAGCTGTTGTGATTGCAATGACCATTTTGTAGATAGATGACAAATTCTCAGAGAAACCCATTTCAAAACACAATGTTTATAAAATACACAAATATGCAAACATACGTAAAAGCGGTCTTACACATGCTTTTAGTGAGAAATGTATCACCAGCTATTCATCACATTTTACAGGAACCTGCGTACATTTTATTGTGTTTCTCCACCGCCTGATAGAAGAGAGAAAAGTACTGTAATATCTACAATAAATACATATTCTCCCATGAAGACCACCTCCTGCAATCTGAGCCAAATATGATAAACAAAACTTTAGTGCTTCCTGAAAAGTCATGTTGCAAGCCTTTGACAGAAATCACTACCATGTGATGCGCCTCATTGCTCTAATGCAATTCCAGTATATCCCTTCATGCTCCCATGAGTTCCTCTATTCAAATACACACACTGTATAAACACACACCCTATCACAATATAGCTAAAGTACCTTCTGACACAGTAATGACCTAATATAACAGGTCTGCAGTGCTGCATGTGGAATGCCCCATAATAAAATAAGTAATGGAGGTAAAAAGATAGTTTTTTTCTCACCTTCACAACTTTCCGCACGCATACATATAAAAGTCACTGCACAAAATCCAATAGCCACAGATAGGATATACTGTACATCCTGTTCATTACATTTGAAGTTTATTTATACAAGTAATTAGAATTCTACCATAGACATGAGTGGTTCGGTCACTGAAATCTTACATATCTTCAATCCACAGTATTGTAGAGACCTCACAAACACATGGAACAATAATAAGGCAATTTCCTTCATTTCCTTTGGTAGCAGAGAGTCTTACTGGAAGTGTTGTGTAAACGATATGGGCCACAGGGAAAGTGCCATGTTGAAAATACACATTCGATCAAAGTGATTGAAGGAAACATACCAAAGATATCTTCAAGAAAAAACTACTTGCAACAATTCAGAATCCGCTGCTGCACAGACTGAAGTTTTTTGGCTTGTGACAAACCTATAAACCTTTAAAAACATGACTATCACCAACACTCTGAAGCTGGTCCGTGTTTATGGAGAAGATTTCAGGCATGGAATAACATTAAACAGTTTCAATAAAGGATTAAAAAATAATTTACTTTGGTACCTGATACCTAAAAGGGTACTTTCAGGGCCTGATATACTAAGACCTTCAGCGGGTACAAAAACTTTCAGCGGCCGCAAAATGAGTAACACAACCAATGATTGGTGCAAAACAAATACCATGACCAATCATTTGTGATGTTATTTGTTTTGCATGTCCCTCAGTGTTTTACCTGAATATACTGGGGATTTCATGATTCTGGACTATTGTGAAATGATTAAAATTGGGATTTATTCAGTGGTTTGTTCTGTAAAGATGACGAAATGTGTGGAAGTTAATTGCATAAAAATCTACCATGTCCACAATTCAACATTTCTTGTGAATATATATAACATCCAAATGGTAATGATAACAATGTAATGCCCAGAGTTAGGGTTAACTACAATGGGGGAAATAAGTATTGGACACGTCTACAATTTCTTTATTAAACATATTTTCAATGCAGCTATTCACATGAAATTTTGACCAGACATTGGTATTAACTCAATAAAACTACACAGCTAAAGAAATTGTAACATTCCAATCCTTAAACAAAGTTATGCGCAATAAAGTGGAATGACAAAGGGAAAAAGTATTGAACACGCTAAATGAAATTTATTTAATACTTGATGGAAAAGCCATATTTTTATATTTGGTCGCATATTCTTTGCATGCCATGGCTTCCGGATGTCTCTGACCCAACAACAACAACTTTTGATATCTTATTTTCTGGTACTCTTACAAGCGATACTATTACATCTCTACATTTGAATGGACCTCTATGGGAATTGGGGGGTGGGACTAGATCTAGCTGTAAATTACACTGGAACAGTATGGAACACATGGTTGGCTAAATGGCTGTCAGTCATCAAGGGTCAGATGTATCAAACAAGCCTTTAACCATCACTCTGCTGCCAGAAATACAGTAGATATGGATGGATCACTTTAAGGGTTGTTTCTCCTGACAAAATGTCCTATTGAACTCTATGGAAAAATAAGTCAGGAGAAGAAACCCTTCAAGTGATCCATCCATATCTACTGTATTTCTGGCAGCAGAGTGATGGTTAAAGGCTTGTTTGATACATCAGACCCTTGATGACTTAGATCCATTTAGCCAACCATGTGTTCCATACTGTTCCAGTGTAATTTACAGCTAAATCTAGTCCCACCCCCCAATTCCCATATTCAAATCCATTCAAATGTAGAGATGTAATAGTATCGCTTGTAAGAGTACCAGAAAATAAGATATCAAAAGTCTTTTGATGTTGTTGGGTCACAGACATCCGGAGTTAATTAATAATAATGTTGAGTTAATACCAATGTCTGGTCAAAATTTCATGTGAATAGCTGCATTGGAAATATGTTTAATAAAGAAATTGTTGACGTGTCCAATACTTATTTCCCCCATTGTATGTGACAGAGAGCCATTCGTTTGAAAGAATGGCCTTGAGGAAATGATCATACCTCTGATACCAGGGTCATCTGAAACTCCTGCAACTGCTGCTGGAAGCCAAAGTTTGGCCCGACAAAGGAACGTACTGCCTTCACGGCAGAGAGACACTCCTCCCAGCTGTAGTTGGTAGCAGTCATCAGGTAGGCCACAACCACAGTGGTGCTGCGTGAGACCCCAGCCAGGCTGCACACGCACACGCATACACACACAAACACACAAAGTGATGAAGGCGTTACGACTTCCAAAGGACTAAAGAACACGCAGCACAATGCACAAATGTAATATGGATATCTGAAGACATCGGTTGATTGACTCACAACGCAAAGCTGATGTACTGATGTGAGGAAGTTGTACTCAGGTAGCTAGCATCTTGTCCCATTGTACTTTGATATTTGCAATGTGCCTGACATCAGTAAATGGTAGCAAAATAAATACCTCTTCCGTTGGTCTCAAGCTATTTTAAAGGCAATAAAAAGCGACCAGAAAATAATAAGTACTAATTCTCAAATAAAACGAGGTACAATGATAAATGACTAAGTGGTCTGTGTCTTTCGTAATTAACCTATCTATTAGTGAGACCTAGGTAATTAGTTGGTCAGAAACACACACTTAAGCTCGATGAACTAACAACTGTAATTCAACATGAGACATTTCCGTTGGGGGGAAAAAAAAAAAAAATCTTGGGCATTTTGTTTAATGTCCATCATGGTGATGTTATTGTAAAGGTATTATATTAAGTCATCTATATGATTCTCTCACACTAACATTAATCCAAATCCCCTGGCCAGACATTATGCCGACTGAATTTGTTGTTCACTGAAGTGATATTAAATTATTTATTTATTTATCGGCACAATGCTAAATTACTCCATTTCCAGCAGAGATGAATAATTTCTTAGAGTAGCAGTAGTCACCATGAAGAACACTACACAAAATATGAGTCCATCATGGGGTCACGATACATACCAGTGCACCAGGCAACCACCTCCATTCAGACGGCTTTCATGAATGAAGCGGATGCACTCCTTGAAATGTTGTAACCTGAAGAGAACAAAAAATAAAACAATTCCACATTGAGCAAGATCAATTCAGGGATTAGATGTGCTTCACAGCAGGTCCAGAACATCTCACTTAAGCGAACTGTTTATATCATTCCCCCAGTGATAGGGACAGGGAATCTCAAACTGAGGAAACAACTGTCCTAAAGCATAATTATGAAGGGATTCATTTTACCCGTTGGTGATACTGCATGAGTCATGACACAACATGATGTAGGGAATAAGAAAAATATATACAAAATCCTTTCACTGAGATCTCTGTTGAGTGGAACATCCATCCATCCATCCATCTTCGCCCGCTTATCCGAAATCGGGTCGCGGAGGTAGCAGTTCCAGCAGGGGGCCCCAAACTTCCCTTTCCCTGGCCACATTAACCAACTCTGACTGGGGGATCCCAAGGCGTTCCCAGGCTAGCGTGGAGATATAATCCCTCCACCTAGTCCTCGGTCTACCCCGTGGTCTCCTCCCAGCAGGACGTGCCTGGAACACCTCCCTAGGGAGGCGACCAGGTGGCATCCTTACAAGATGCCCGAACCACCTCAACTGGCTCCTTTCTATGCAAAGGAGCAGCGGCTCGACCCCGAGTCCCTCACGGATGACTGAGCTTCTCACCTTATCCCTAAGGGAGATGCCAGCCACCCTCCTGAGGAAACCCATTTCGGCCGCTTGTATCCGCGATCTTGTTCTTTCGGTCATGACCCACCCTTCATGACCATAGGTGAGAGTAGGAACGAAGATTGACCGGTATATCGAGAGCTTTGCCTTCTGGCTCAGCTCTCTTTTCGTCACAACGGTGCGGTAAAGCGAGCGCAATACCGCTCCCGCTGCTCCGATTCTCCGGCCCATCTCACGCTCCATTGTCCCCTCACTCGCGAACAAGATCCCGAGATACTTGAACTCCTTCACTTGGGGTAAGGACTCATTCCCTACTCGGAGAAGGCAATCCATCGGTTTCCTGCTGAGAACCATGGCCTCAGATTTAGAGGTGCTGACCCTCATCCCTGCCGCTTCACACTCGGCTGCGAACCGATCCAGTGAGTGCTGAAGGTCACAGCTCGATGATGCCATCAGGACCACATCATCTGCAAAGAGCAGCGATGCAATCTTTAGCCCACCGAACTGCAACCCCTCCCCTCCATGACTACGCCTCGAGATCCTGTCCATGAATATCACAAACAGGATAGGTGACATGGCGCAGCCCTGGCGGAGGCCAACCCCCACTGGAAACGAGTCCGACTTACTGCCGAGAACCCGGACACAGCTCTCGCTTTGGGAGTACAGAGATTGGATGGCCCTGAGAAGTGACCCCCTCACCCCATACTCCCGCAGCACCTCCCACAATAGATCCCGGGGAACCCGGTCATAAGCCTTCTCCAAATCCACAAAACACATGTAGACTGGATAGGCATACTCCCAGGCCATTGAGTGGAACAATGGTATACAATTGGGTCATCTCTATTACAAATTACAATTTCATGTTTGAAATACCCCATACACATTGTTGTTCTAGTCCACTGCCTGGCCAAAAAAAAAAGTCACACACACTAATATTTCGTTGGACCGTCTTCAGCATTGATTACGGCGCGCATTCGTCGTGGCATTGTTTCGACAACCTTATGCAACGTCACAACATTTATTTCCGTCCAGAGTTGCATAAATCTTTGGCCGAGATCTTGTATTGACGATGGGAGAGTCGAACCACTCCGTAAAGTCTTCTCCAGCACATCCCAAAGACTTTCAATGGGGTTAAGGTCAGGACTCGATTGGTGGCCAATTCATGTGTGAAAATGATTCCTCATGCTCCCTGAACCACTCTCACAATTTAAGCCCGATGAATCTTGGCATTGTCGTCCTGGAATATGCCCATTGATGGGATAACCTGGTCATTCAGTACATTCAGGTACTCAGCTGACTTAATTTTATTGCTGCATAATGTTGCTGAGCCTAGACCTGACCAATTGAAGCAATCCCAGATCATAACACTGCCTCCAGAGGTATGTAGAGTGAACACTATGCATGACGGGTGCAACGGCGACTTTTCTTTTGGCCAGGCAGTGTACAAGTGAATTGGGCTGAAACTGCTGGAGGGCTGAAACTGTCATGATGACGTAGTGGAGAGATTCAAAACCTACAAAAACTTCCAACCTCTATTGTATTACCCAACAAGAGTCATTAGCATGGCTTATACGTAGACTGCTCATTAAAGCATAAACAAGCTATACATGTTAGAACAATTTCAGAAACACTATTCCTGTAATCAGAGTCAGATTTGATAAACAAAAATTCAGTTGAACCGTTCTTGTTGAAATGTGTTGAACTGTATGTATGCATGTACAATGCCCTCAACAATTATTGGCACCCCTGGTAAAGATGAGTAAAAAGGGTTATAAAAATAATTCACCTTTTGGTGAATTAGCTTAATCTCACACTGAAAAAAATTGAAAAATCCAACCTTTCATTTAATTAAATTTATTCTGAGAAATAAATGAAAATATCAGGAAATTTCCTCATCAGGAAATAATATTTTTTAACAAAACCACATGTGCTACAATTATTGGCACCCCTAGAAATTCTTATGAACAAAATGTAACTGAAGCATTTTTTCCTCATTTATATTTTGCTTTTGATCAGAGTATTTAGGAACTTTCAAGCAGTAATCCATGACTTCCTGTTTCACTGGGGTATAAATATGAGGTGACAGAGGCCAGATTCCCTTATTCATACATCAACATGGGAAATATAAGAGAACACACAAATCAAATTAGGGAAAAGTGTGTTGAGCTTAATAAATCAGGGAATGGCTATAAAAAAAATAGCTACTCACCTGAAAATGCCGATATCTACTAATATGGCAATACTTAAAAAGTTCAAAGCAACTGTAACTGTTACAAACTTGCCTGGAAGAGAACCCAAGATTATTTTGCCCCCATGCGGGGGAGGAGCAAAATAAATGGCAAGGATCACTGTTGGAGAATTACAAAGGAAAGTAGCATCTTGGGGTCATCAAGTCTCCAAAACTACCATTAGACGTCACCTCCATGGCAACAAATTTGGAAGGCATGCCAGAAAAAAAGCCTTTCCTGTCATTTCACCACAAACGTAAGCGCCTGGAGTTTGTTCAACACTACTGGAACTTTGACTGGAACCATGTTCTATGGTCAGATGAAAAAAAAATTTAGCTTTTTGGCAACCAACCCTCAAAGTGCGTTTGGCGTAAAAAGAAAGATAGCTATACCGAAAATAACCTGATCCCCACTGTTAAGTATGGTGGAGGTTCTGTGATGTTGTGGGGCTGTTTTTCCTCCAAAGGCCCTGGGAACCTTGTTTGGGTACATGGCATCATGAACTCCATAAAATACCAGAAAGTTTTAAATCTGAATCTGGCTGCCTCTGCCAGAAAACTAAAACTGGGTCGTCGTTGGATCGACATTGTATCCTTTCAAACTCAAAGTGCTAGAGTACAGAACCAAAATAACAACTAGATAATGAATGTTATTCACTTCACCCGTCAGTGGTTTTAATGTTGTGGCTGATCGGTGTGTGTGTGTGTGTGTGTGTGTGTGTGTGTGTGTGTGTGTATATATATATATATATATATATACAGTGCTGCTAGAAAGTTTGCGAACCCTTTAGAATTTTCTGTATATCTGCATAAATTCAAGTTCACAAACTTTCTAGCAGCACTGTATATATATATATATACACTGCTCAAAAAAATTAAGGGAACACTTAATCATCACAGTATAACACCAAGTCAATTAATCCAAACTGGTCATGCTGGATGATGTTGCAGGCAGTATAACATTCGCCACGCCGTCTCCAAACTGTCACATGCGCTCAGTGTGAACCTGCTCTCATCTGTGAAAAGAACGGGGCGCCAATGGCGAACCTGCCAATTCTGGTGTTCTCTGGCAAATGCCTATCGAGCTGCATGGTGCTGGGCTGTGAGCACAGGTCCCACTACAGGATGTCGGGCCCTCATGCCACCCTCATGAAGTCCGTTTCTGACAGTTTAGCCAGAAACATTCACAGGAGTAGCCCACTGGAGGTCATTTTGTAGGGCTCTGGCAGTGCTTCTCCTGTCCCTCCTCGCACAAAGGAGCAGATACCGGTCCTGCCGCTGGGTTGTTGCCCTTCTACGGCCCTGTCCAACTCTCCTTGTGGAATGGCCCGTCTCCCGGTATCTCCTCCACACTCTTGAGACTGTGCTGGGAGACACAGCAAACCTTCTTGCGACGGCACGTATGGATGTGCCATCCTGGTGGAGCTGGACTACCAGTGCAACCTGAATTGGCTGCAAGTACCGCCTCATGCTACCAGTAGTGACAAGGGCACTAGCAAAATGCAAAACTAGAGAAAAATCAGTCAGGAAGGATAAGGGGAGAGAGAAATGGTCTGCATAACCATTTACTTTTTGGGGGTTGTCTTGCTGTTGCCTTTTGTCACTTTCATTTGCACCAAAGCAGCTGAAATTGTTTCACAATCGTTTACACTTCCTAACTGGACAGATCAATATCCCAGAAGTTTAACTGACTTGGTGTTATACTGTGTTGATTAAGTGTTCCCTTAATTTCTTTGAGCAGTGTATACATATACACATATATAAATAACGGTGGTTCACACAGTCCTTCAGTCACAAATTTGAAGTAAATACTTAAATATTTAACCATAAAAACCAAGAAGCTTAAAAATAGACAAAAACTTAGAGATAAACTTGCAAAAAGCATAGATCAGGAAAAGAGAGATTTTAAAAAGTCACTGAATCCCTTTAAGTCAATCATTAGCAAGTAGGTATGTGCATAAAAAAAGGCACTGCTGAAAAAACACATTTCAAATGGCATGGAGTTTGAAAGAAAGCACTCAAGGTTTTGTCATCAGATGAGACTAAATTTGAACTTTTTTGTGAAAATGCAAGGCCTTACATAAGTTAACTATATACCTCAAATTAGTACCTTAAAATCACATACTGCAAAGAGACAAAATATCACATTTTCAAGAATGCTAGGGAAAACGCATCTGCAAAAATTAGTTATCAGGAAATATTTTAATATATATTTCAAATATATATTCACTATATATTTTTAAGATCAATATATAGGAAAGCGTTGTTCTTTAAAACAAGAAATTCTTGCTCAAGCACTGCAGACAGTTGAAAAATAGACAATGTGGCACTCTTTTCTGGAATAATTTATTTTGTTCTCATCAGCACTTTTTTTTTCTTCTACAGCCAGAGGTTTCCGGCTGTCTTGTAGAATGTGCAATGTATTTCCTATTGTAGCCATTTGTGGTTACATTCTAAATGATTTACTCAAAACAAAACATTTCACTCTGCTGGCAGAACACAATATTGCAGGAAATCCTAAAAAAATCTCTGCTAGGTATGGCAATAAGTATTGGCCCTGTCCATCAATAACTTGACACACAGTGATCCCCATATTGAACAAATTTAGAGAGTGCTCTTAACATGCACCTTTAAAACCTCCACACACTGTGACACTGGAGTGACTAAGATTACTTTCACTTTCACGCGCATTAGTTGACTTGTTTGTCAAGAATCCCAGAACGAGAAAGCTTGTGCAACAAAATATACTGTAATTCATGAAAATGTAACATCATTGAATATGGCACAAATATATAATGGTGCAAATCTTGAACAAAATGTATTGGTAGTACATGAATTCTGCATTATTTCAGGTCAGGTGCTTATTTGACTATTTTGATTACCCATGGTGAACAATGCGTAACTGAAGCTACAACATCAAAAACATGCCTTTTGCCTGTGACCACACTGACCAACATCTTGAATCACTGACTAAACTGATTCAAGTGGTGTTCAATAAAAATTCTGTACAGAATTATCTGCATTGTAATAATCTTAGAGAGGTAAATCATCACATGCCTGAAATGTTTCAACCGTTTTCAGTGTGCGAGTGATGTTGCAATCACGTCTGTTGACTTTCTAGCATACTGCAACAGTACAGAAATGTCTTTATCAAAAAGGCAATTTAGCATGTTAATTATGAGAAAAGCAAGGCGAAGACACGGCCATCTTCAAAAAATGAGGAAGGAAGCCTGAGGGACACCAGAACTGAGGCCGATTCTAGAAGAATTCGGGCCAAATGTCAGCTGCAGTGATATTTACACACATCTTTCACAAATTTTACATCAAATAGACTGAGTGCAGATGTGCCCATTGTAATGAAGCTTCATGTCTATTGTGAAAATGTTAGTACTGCAAACTTCGACATCATTCCACAAACTGAATAAATATACATACAAACGGAGCAATGCCCGAGCCCTCTACTTCTGCCCCTGAATGGTACATTATTAGGAAGCACATGATGAATCTAAAATTATTCCACATCGGCACACTCTATCACATCTTTCCCCCTGTCCTGGAGACTGTAACCAATGTGCCATGTGTCTCTTCTTGCATGCCTAGGCTTTCACCCCATCGTGTTCTTCCATTTGGTGCTAGAACTGGTCCAGTTCTCTGCTGATGATGAAGGCAGAGATGAGATGCTAAAGAATCGACTATTTGTCTGTGCAATGTACTTCTCATGTTTGCTATGATGTTTTATAATCAGCTTAAATCTCTAAATTCTTAGACTCAACGATCTACAGAAAATTATTAATCAATATAATCACACTGAGTAAAGTTTGGGTATGATTCCTAAGGTCACCCAACAGCACAGTAAGTTAAGGAGCTTTTCAATAAGAAACAGTTAAGCAGGAGAAATTCTTGGTGTGGGACATCTTGGAAGTATCTATCCTGGAGGAGTTAATATGAATGGTGAGCACCGACATGGAAGCGCAGATCAGGGAATATGGTGACAGAAGAGGTAGCCTGGCTAACGCAAGTAAATGAGCCACAAACATGGCGAGTGAAACCAAGCAAGCCTAAGCTGCTGGATGGCTCATTCGGTTAAGGCCCCGCGCTGAGAGGAAGCCAGTACAGAAACTTCATAGTCTGTGTGGGGTTATCAGCAAGACACTACCAGTAACCAATCAAAATTGTGAGTTTTTGTTCCACACCAGAATAGAGTCAGTACTTTCCAACAGACTGTAGCCCGCACTGGGAACCTGTCACACCTTGAACAACAGCGGCAGTAGTCAAGCAGGCTTCTGGGTCCAGAGCTATTCCAAGGGAAAACTGGCTAAACCATCCTGGCCAACCACAACACCTTTCTGAAAGAAGACGCACTACAAAGGCAGAAATATGGGCAACGAGATGAGAATATTGAATGTACAGTAATAATCTCAATTTAGTGACATACTTTTGAGTTAGTGGTGAAAAATTATAAAATTAGTCAATATACCATGGACCTTCTCCTGACATTTCCAGCAACAACTGAAGTAGCCCACTGGAGGTCAGTGATCTGACCCTGCAGGTGTGAACAATGTCTTGAAAGAGTGATGAAACTGGAAGGCAGAGTCTGTTGCCCTTATTTTTAAACCCCCACGATTGTGACAGAAGGTTTTTAATAGGCTATGGTGGCCTGGGTGCTGCTGGGTGTTGAAGCACAGCTTCCTTCCTCTGCAGCCTGCAGGCTACTTGATTGCAACAGGAGCCCCGGGAGAAGGCCAGAGGCTCATAGCAGGAGCACAAGGTTGGCTCACCATCCTTTCCTGGCTGGGCTAGTCATCTGCATCACCATCTGAAATAATGTTACCGCTGAAACTGTTCTTAAAAAAATGCTCTTTAACTAGCATTTAAAATAACATAAAATGGATTGTAAAAACACTATATATATATATATATATATATATATATATATATTTTATGAGTGTAGCCTGAACCTAGTCACTACACCTATACTCTTTCAAAAATACTTTGAGTTTAAATAAATACATATATATCTTCAGCCCCCCTATGAAATTGTCCTATGGTTACAAGTTTTAAAATGTATTTATCCATGTGCCTGACTGTATCTAGCATACATTCATTTTCTAGCATGCAAATATAAACAAGAAAAGGCTACTATAACCTGACAGCAATCTAGAATAATAGATACGTCCTCCCACCTCCCAACATTAATTTAACAATATGCCACATTATTGGGTAATATAGTATGGTGCAATACAAAACTTGCTTCCTCTAAGCATGTATTTGTTCTTTGATGACACAAAATGACAGATGATTGGGCAACAGTACTTTGATCAATAAATAAAGAACACAAATTGTCCTCAGTGTTAAGACCTGAGAAAGTGAAGACTATTGGCAAACAGATCTCTCCACAACCTCTGCCCTCTGCTCTTGTTCTCATATGCTACAGTAAAGAACAAGCTGTCTGAATTCACTGAATTCAAATATTAAACCGTTTTCAATAAATAAACAAATGGTCTCTCTGCCTGTCTCTCCGCCCACACACACACACACACACACACACACACACACACACACACACACACACACACACACCACAAAAGAAGTAGGCCCACAGCATCATGCCTCAGGGAATGCGGAATAAAATATGTTCTTTATTTAAGCCTACCAAACGGCAGAGAAGTTCCATGCCATGACAGTGAAAATAAATACAATTAGAAATAAAAAACAGTCCATAATGTAATCATTGCCTCTTCAAAGAAACCGCCACTGCCCACACAATACATGTAGCACGAGAGGGAAGCCCACAGAATGCACTGTCCCATAGGGTGGCAGGGAATCTACCCACTGCTGTAACACTAGCCCACAGTCACATCACAGGACTGCCATGTGACTTCACGGAACTTCATTACTTTTCAAATTACTGTGCTACTCACAAATGAGGAATACTTGCATTCATGTTTTAAAACAGCTAAAACAACTATTCTCTTCTCCCGTTATAAGCCTCCAAGCCCAATTAATGGTGTCATAACCTTTCCAAGTGTAACTAACTCTTTCTGCAGATAAAAATGATCTATTAAACTATATGTATCGTTTTGTAATCGTTTACTATAATCTATTAAACTGTATGTATTGTAAGCAGTTTGTTGTGACACCTTCCTTGGAGTACAGATCTATCTTTCTTTTTGTCCAGAGATTATTGCTCTAACCACTATTCACCAAATGCAGAAACTGTTGCTGTGTGAGCATATTTTATTCAAGACTGTGGTGACAGTATAAACATATAGCAAAACCAAAATGCTGAATCCTCAAAGTAGTTTCCTGTTATGTTGCCATATAGAACTGTCTGAGATGTTTTCATAAAATTTTCACACAACTGCTTAACTGCTTCAGTCCATCCTGGTATTTAGCACATTACTGGGCTCTGATCTCTGGGTCTCCATCAGCTGGGGAGTGCTTTACAGCCGACAACATTAGCCTGTCATTTGAAAAGAAACGTTTAGGTCTAGATCTTAATTTTGTAGAGTCAACATGTCAACAAATTTCACATTGGCATACGTTTAGTGTAATTACTGAATTACTAGCTATAGAGGTGCATTCGAGTTGGGGGAGGAGGGTTGTCAGACCATATAATTCATATTTATTAAAAATTTAAATGGAAGCCTTTTCACAATATTGTGGCAGCACCGTTTTCCCAAACCCCAGGGAGGGTACCAGTTCCAAAACCATAAAACAAGGGAATAAAGATTAAATTGTATAATAGAAGTTATGACCTATTAACAACAAAATTAACAAATGCCTCTACAATGAACAAATGCCTATTCAGTTTGTAGGAAAAACTACAAATTAATATTTTAGTTTTCTCCCTTTCGCTTTATAATTTCTTATGTTGCACAGAACATAACAAAAGGAATCGTGAAGATAGGAGTATTTTAGGTCAACTTAAATAAAATAAACATCGCATTATTGCGATATTAAAAAATACAGAAATACCATAATTTCACCAGATACATGCTGCTTTAAACTTGAATAGCTGTATTTGGAAATAATTAATCACTCTAGCAATGATTAGGGTGATTTTGGAGGAAGAAATGAGGCAGTTGTTTAATACTCTGGTTGACTCACCATCATACTCAGATAATACTCATCTATCAATCCAGGCAAAAGTCCATGATCCAACATAATATTAATAATGCATGTTGCTTACCCTAAAATAAGGGGGCTCATCTGTGAATGGGTGGAAGAAGGGTGGTGTCTAGAAGGGATCCAGGAGATTACAGGAGGCTGTATATCAGTGCTCTCCAGTTTAAAACATAACATTAAAGCTGCGGTATCACATTACGGAATTAACACGAGTGACAAAATAGGCAAGTTAACATTTTATTATCCAAGAAACCTGTAATCAGACTAAATTATGTTATATCAGATTGTCTTCTAGATTAGTCGTGGAAAATGCAAACCTTGCGAGTTTTTGTAATCTGCCGTTGGTCTGACAACTGGAGCAAGGAAAATATCAAACATGCCCAAAGAGTTTCTAGCTACACTGCAAAAAATGTCTGTCTTAAGTGTTTTAGACTAAAAATAAAAAAATTTACTCAAAAGTGGGAAATATTTCCTTGTTTTAAGTTACTTTTCACTTGACAAGTGAAATTATCTTACCCCACTGGCAAATCTTGAAATGAGTAAAAATATCACACCCCACTGGCAGATAGTTTGTTTTATTTAGCAAAAAATAACAGAAATAAGATTCTTTTTTTGTTTAAAAAAAGAAAATTAGTTTCAGATTTTTTCCCCTTTTTCTCCCAATTTAGTAGCCAATAGACCTATCGCTAAGCCCCTCCCCAAACTGCTATGGTCCAATCACAGCTAGCATAACAGAGGGGGAGACACAATGCTCCACTCTACCATAGACCTCCACGTTATGTAGCGTTATTTCAGATGACGATTAGCAATATTAATATCAAGAACATTCATATTATAATAACGCCATGGTGAAACATTGCTGCTGGGGGACCTGCAACAGTGATTCTAGGTACCCAGAACGTTTGGAGGGAGCTTTTTTCATTCCTTTTCCGAAGCCTAAACCTGCACTTGGAAAGTGCAGGCTGTGGATTAAGCTATGCTGCCGACCACACAAACAGCTAAACGTCGAGAAAGTTACAAAGAAAACCTATATTTGCTCCAAGGTAAGTTATTTATTGTTTATTAGACGATTGATTTAACCATTGTTTAGTAAACGTTGACGTTAATATTATACTTTAGGTGAGTCTGGCTTGGTTAACATTAGCCATAGCCTTGGATCAAGACGGTCAGGCTTGTACCAACAAGGCTAGTTAGCCATATATATAACGTTATAATTAATAATTAGAACAGTGGTGTTAACATCACTAGCCTTGCCTTATCCATATGAATAACAAAATTAAATACCCCGGGCTCCATTACATATTGTTTGACGAGGCTGTGGCTATAGCACGGTAAATGGAGACGCTCCTTCTAACGCTATGGACCAGAGCTAAGTTGTAATCATAAAACTCCGTTTTTTTTTAACAGTCATGCACACATTTTTACAGTGCATACGGCAGGCCTTGTTGACGGATTTGGAAGAGATTTCGTAGCTCTGGTTCCAAAAATGAACGAGTATTTAATGTGTTAAATCCGTGAAAATTACATTACAGTGGGTGAGCTGGCTCTCAAACTGTCTCCCCCTGCGAAGAGGGGCGGGGCTTAGCGATAGGTCCATTGAAACCCTATTCTAATTCAATTCCCCCCATGTAGCAACCGCTAGAGAACCACCGCTATACAACCCTGTCAGCCGGTAGTAAGAAAGAGGACGCCACGTCCTTTACAGGGCGCGACTCCTCGAGCTCCTGACCGTGATTCCAACTCGCCCAGGGCCGTTTTGTGCGCAGCGATTCTTCTCCGAGCCCCTCCCCCCACCCGGAAGCAGTCGCCAATTGCTGCTCCCACAGGGCACATGCTCGGAACTGGCAGGTCCGGGGCGCGAACCCCGATCCTCTGAGTACTCTTACCGTTGTACCACCGCGGCGGCCTCAGAAATAAGATTCTAATGTCTAAATATAAGATTAAAATGCATTTGGTTTTTTGCAGTGTAAATAGGCTGCTGACATACAGAGAGATGGTAGGCTCAGAAATTAACCTGGATATGCCATTTCCTTCCTCTTTTATTCCCAAAAGGAAGGGTGTTGTCACACACTGATTGGATAAGAAGATATTGTACAACAGCTGCTCTCAATGACTAATTAACAGCCAGTCATCTGTGAATGGGTGGAAGAAGGGTGGTGTATAGAAGGGTGGTGTCTAGAAGGGATCCCGGAGATTACAGGAGGCTGTATATCAGCGTTCTCCTAAGGATAGCCCAGGGCTAACTACAGTGCAGTGTGAAAAGGCCTTTGATGACTTACAGCCATTTAGCCAACCATGGGTTCCATACTTTTCCCGTGTAATTTACAGCTAAATCTAGTCCCACCCCCCCAATTCCCATTGAGATCCATTCAAATGCAGAGAGGTTATAGTATCACTTGTAAAAGTACCTAAAAATAAGATATCAACAGTCTTTTGATATCCTTTATACCCAGTCACGATAGCATCACCGGTTTACCTGTGGAATGTTCCAAAGAGGTCTTTTTTGAACTTCCCAGTCTTTTTTGGAACGTGTTGCAGGCATCAAATTCGGAATTAGCATACATTTACAAAAATCAATAAAGTTGATAAGGTAAAACATTAAATATCTTTGTACCGTTTTAAATTAAATATATGTAAAAGAGAATTTACAAATCACTGCTTTTATGTGCATTTTACATACTGTCCCACCTTTTTTGGAATTGGGGTTTGTACTTCGAATTCACTGATCCAGAGTAAAAGACAGGTGGTGACACTTACAGGTTTTGGCCGGACGAATCTGCTGCATGTATACAAAGGTAGGTCTTGTCCTGTGAAAGGAAAAACAAAAACAAATGTCACCCAAAAAACAATAACATACACAAAATAGACAATTACAAAAAATAAAAATATTAACATGTGTAAAAATAATAAAATAAAAATAAAACATTAGACTCTTCAGGCTCTTCCTTGTTTTCAGTCTCTTCGCTATTTTATTAAATTCATTATCTTTGTGGCACTGACCAATTTTGTTTAGCTATATTTTCCCCCAATTTTCCAAAGTGGTTCTGATGTGAGAAAGCAAGACATTATACAGATTCTCACATTGAGCCAGACTGACTGTCTGGAAGACTGCAACTAGTGCTGTGTCTGTCCACTCTGATTGGCTTTCCTGTACATCTAAGACTACACTCACATTACAGGGCTTAATGCTCAATTCCGATTTTTTCCCCAGAACCGATCTCTCTCTCTCACTTCATGCTTCTAAGTGACCCATATCTGACATCAGTGTGAACGGATCTCAGCCCTGAAACGCCCCACATGCAACAAATAACATAACACACATGACTCACATGCGTGTTGAAACAACAACAAAAAACGTCACATTTACAAAACAGACATTTGCGAGACAAAATAAATGACATAACGGTGCGAGTGTTCATCTCCCGAATTATTTGCTGCGGAGGTCAGGTGACAATTCATCATATGTTGAGGATGAGAAGACGCAAAAAAGCCAAATACATAGGTGTGGGGCCGTGATGTGGAGGGTTTCACGAGGGAACAGTTCCTCCAGAACTTTAGGATGTCCAGGGCTACATTCCAGTATCTCTGTCGGCCCCTCAGGACACTATGATGACGACAGTGATCTGAGCCTGCGCAGTGAAGTATGACGTGGAAAAACACACATAAATTCCGATATGACCGTTCTCACAGCTATCACTTGGCCAGTGATCGGATATGTATCGGACAGTGGCGGGCCGTCAGGGCCAGCAAGGCCTTCTCTGCTGGCCTAAACATCATCAGAATATAAATTTAATTTTGATATATTTTTTCCACAAATATGTATTAAATTATTCCCCATAGTCTATTCTCTTCATTTCATAGCTTTCCTCTTGGTTGCGCTGCTTCCAGCCTCAGATCGAGATTTGGAGGGCTGGCCTTTATGTTAGAGCTTTTATCCAATCATATTTCAGCCATAATGTGTTGCCAGGGTCCAAGAAATCTGCCCTTAGGCCTTCAGAATCGACAGTGCGGGCGCCTGTAGCTTAAAGTGAACCGAAACAACCCTGTGGTGTTAACCAATCAGATTTCGAGTTGGCGACACCAGGGCCAGCTAGCAGGCGTACGATAACGTCAGCACGTGCACGTCTTTTGATTGGATACGCACTATTGAGAGGCAGAGCTATCGCAGAGATAGCAAACTGAACTTGAACGAGATTTCTACAAGCTGTTTTTTTTCAACCCGCAATGGCTGAAGGAGGAGAAGAGATCGATTTGGTCGCAGATATAATTACAACGCCATTTTCAAGACGAACTTTTCAAGAAAAGCTAGACATCGTCAGAAGAGAACGGCCAACTCCGACGCTAGCGAGCCGACGCTAGCGAGTCAAAGTGGACATTCAAGGCTAGGAATACACTTTCACCACTGTCGCAAATATATCCTCTTGAACAAATGCAAATTATTTGTTTGTTTTCTTTTATTTTCAGTGAATAGTTTATGTGTCTTTATCGTCACATTTCTTAAATGAAACTGCTTTGGGTGCGACAATGCGCTGTTTAGCGAACAAACTTGTTAAAGCTAACATACTTTTGGTGGACTTAATAAAACTTTGTAGACTAATCCCTTAAAAGCGCCTTTTATTTTAAAGTTTTGACAGTATCCAAGCGATCTTAAAGCTGGTAGTTTAACACTCTTAATTGTAAATGCGGATTTATTGATTATAAATGCTTCGGAAATATTAATATAACTCTGTTGTACTTGACTATGTTAAGGTGATGCAACGCCCGGTTATACTGCGTTTCTGTCTAAATGCATAGTTTCTAGAGCCATGGCGTCATAATGATGGTATTAAGAGGTGGAATAATTCAGGTAGGACTGTGTAGGACATCACTGAAGGCCTAGGTGTGAAATGCACGGCCCGCCACTGGTATCGGATATGTATCGGATTTAGGACCACATCTGAAAGTGGCTGAGATCTGATTGGAAAAAATCTGATTTCTGTGACCAAACTTCTTTGGAAAAATCTGATCTGTGTCAGAGAGCAAATTTGGGCCACATTTGCTTGTAATGTGAACGTAGCTTTCGGTACTTTACTGTGGTGATGGCTTCAGCTGTGCAGAAGGTCTGCCTACAGAGAAGTACTTTCTCTTACTTACTTTCGTTTGCCACTTTGGTAGTTTTTAGTCGCAAACAATTGTATTTGATTGACATGCACAATGAATAACTGTGTGCAGGATATTTGTGCACATATTACAAACTGTAAATTAGACTAAGAATTCAAAAGATTTCCATGGCTAACATCATGTTATTAGTTGGAATGGGAATAACTTATCCCACCTCCAAATCAGTACATTTCTATATATTATCCAATGGCTCTACAAAAAAACGTTTCATCTTACTTTCAGTTGGAACCATTTCCTACTGTACACATAAACAGAGATCACTACGCTGAAGGAAAGCAGTGCCAGCGCAAAATATAAACGTTTTTGACATTTATGTTTACAACAATTGTGAATAAATTTTATAAAATCAATCAGTTCATATGTACAGCCTCTGGAAACATGTCGCCATACAAGCTGCTTTGTAGTTACTTAGTTTATTTTCTTGCTTTAGGCTGGGAAACCCCAAATGCCCCTTGTAAAGCTGTCAGGTCATCAAAAACATTCATAAATACCTAAACTAGCAGTCGTTGCACTTAGAAACTGGGCCAATAAAAGCATACATTAAAACTGACATAATAAATAAAAAAAGAAAATTTAAAAAAATAGTTTGACTAATAAAGAAATGTTTAAATAGTTTGACTAATAAAGGTGCACTCACCTGGTCAACAGCAGCATTACATTACAAAATCAACAGATAATGGGCCTCATTCACCAATCACTCTACGAACAAATTTGTTCTTAAGACTTTCTTTAAAACGTTTGCACAAACATTTCGGGATTAACTGATGCGATTGCGTTCTGAGCTTCTGTTCTACCCAAGAAAGAACCCAGAATAAAAAAACATTGAATGCCAGAATGTTCATAAATATGTTTTAAAGTCAAATTTGTTCTGAGAATGGTTGGTGAATGAGGCCCATTGTCTTTTTAATATTATTTCTCAAGGAATATTTCCAGGAACCATGCAAGTGCGTAGATGTTTCAAGACCACAATTATGTCTACTCATGAATATTTTGTGAGTATACACAAACATTTTTGTAAAGATTCATTCTAAAGTTGATTAAGTTAAAAAAAAGTGGATATCATAATGTGGAATTACAAGTCTTCCTTTTATATATAAATATGCAAGAAAAAAATTATTTACTCAATGTACATTATTTTCTTTAAAATATTTGGGAACTGGCATGCCATCTGTTCTTCTCATTACTGTACACACCATGTCAATTTCACAAAATTACACGAGTAAGGCAAGAAAGACACAGGCCCCACTTATCTTCTAAATTTCTTGACCAATGTCCCATTTGATTATTGAGGTCCAAACATAAGGAAAAAGTACATAGATTGGAATTAGTTTAAATCACATCAGGAGGTAGTCTGGGTTGGATTCTAAAAGTATTGCATACGAATGTAAATACTCCATTAGCATGTGTCCTCTCCTGTATCCCACATTCTAATAACACATAACACACCATGATCAGTATGCAGGAGTTATGAAACACTGTTGTAGGGCTGGTTGTCAAGTTGGTTGACTGAGCACAATAACCAGGAGAAATGCAATCTCAGTCTAAACCCACAAAACAAGTTATGCAACACATTAAAGACACACAACCATATACATTGGATGTACATATATCTGCCAGTCTCCCAACCCTCACTTTTTACAACCCAGATACCTACATTGCACAGAGAAAACCAGAGAGAAAACTCCACCTACCTCCAATACCGGCTTGGCATTGTTGTACACCGATAGAATGTGTGTAATCCCATTTTTTGATAAACTGTCTTTGTTTTCCGAGTCTGGAAGATATAAAATAAGTCTTCAACGGCAGACTTACTACAAAAATACTTAATCTGTATAAAATGCTTGATTTATATAAGTATTTTATACAGTTTAATTCACATTACCCAAATAAAAAATAAATCCATTGTGAAAGTAATTGATAGCCATGGATCATTACATGTATATATAAAGTATGCAACCAGTGTCTGTGTGTAAGGAAATTATTTCATAAAGCAGTTTTGATTCAGATCAACTGTTGCAATCCCTAATTAAAGTGCATTAATCTGTATGATAAAGTCAGGTATAGCTGAATATGAATAAATATCACTTCTGAGCATTCATTACCGTTCCAAAACACAAAAAATGGGAAATGCAGACTTGTTTAATTTGCTTTCCATGGGTACTTAGTGACACACAGTGGCCAGTGAATGACATATACTAGTACAGCAGAACCTTGCCAAAGATTGTGCACCATTGTGCTTTGTATGTATAGCTGTAGAGTCACCTATTCGGCATATCCACGGTTATACATAAAGCCTACTGTAGTCAAAGCCTACTATTACGCCACTTTACAGCCTTTGTTTTAATTTAATTATATATTAACAACAGCCTTTCAAAACATCATATTATCGAAGTTGGTGGATCTTAGAGTGGCACAATAAAACAATGCCCTCACATCTATTCCATATGTGTGCTTTACCTAATATGGACTATTCACATTGTGCAAGAACAAAGCCCAAACCCATAAACATGTACAGCCTCAGATTCAAAGTTTGTCTGGAAGTACCAAAGCTTTGGTCTATTTTCAGCTGATGTGCATTACTTGTATCATCTTCTGTTGAGATCATCATTGCAGATATAACTAGACACCAGCCAGACATCACTGATTCAATGTGTTGAACACTGCTCATATTACCAGACAGTGCAAATGATTTGAAGACACATCAGTACAAACCTGCCAATATTTTCTGATTCTGTTCAGAATAAACACCTAATTCTACAACTAACCTGTTATTTATTGCTGTTTGAATACTGTAGCAAATAATTAATTCGGCTACACAAGCACTTCACTTTAAACTGACCATGCTTAACATAACTTTTGGTGATGTTGTGAGTTTTATTTCAACTACAATAATGTGGTTAGTGTTAAATAATTGGATGTACATTTAAGACAAGTTTGACAGCCACAGTAGCTTGGAATACATTTATGGATTTAGAGTTCTTGGATCGCTATTACACTTTAAAGGCTACGATGTGTAGCCTACTGTGTTGTTTGGATAGAACAATAAAAGTCCGAGCTAACAAACCAATATGCCCATGAAAAACAATTAATGTGTTTGGAAACAACTGCATTGTAGCTTTCGATAAAACACCTTCATTCAAGACACCCAATAGTGTTAGATTCACATGACTGTTTGAACTAAATTCAATTGTTTTATTCTTAATTTACCCACGTCATACCTCTTGAAATTTAAAAGACATGCCTACCTCTTATATTTCCAAGATACAGACCATCAACAACCTTGAATAGAAAAGAAAGTGACAGTTACTATGCGACATGGTATCTGATTATATGTAGGCTACATATATATATATGTGTGTGTGTGTGTGTGTGTGTGTGAGATATATATTTATTTATTTTTTCAGGACGACGTGGTCAAATGTCACGCAAATATTTGGCTGTGCTGCATAGCTATCCCATTACACAACCTGCACCAGCCAACGCCGATGCATCGCTCTAGCCGACATTGGCTACCTACAATTAGTGACTCACAAACTCATTTAGCTAAGTTACACTAACATTTCGCAAATTCAGTGCTTGAGGGAAAGTGACACCACACGCGTCAGAAAAGACGATCCTAAAGCAAATAATAAACTGAAAAGTGATTTTGAAGGAACGGTTTACTGTGAATATTAGGCTACTAAAGCCCATACAAACACTTTTCTGAAGAGATATTTTAACGTTTGTCTTGATTAGCATTTTGAGATGGAGGTTTCATCAGGCAGTAGCCTCGACATACATAAACTTCTGAACAGAGATGGGCTGATTAAAATGCCAGGAGGCTCGATAAGAAATCCCCTTTGAATCATATCAATAAAATAACTTAATATGTTTTACTATTGTTTACATATAGCTTGTTAATGCCTCGAGAATAGCAACAGAACATATAGCTAGCGTTAGCTACCCAGCTGAGAAATGCAGTATGCCATTTTAGTCTCAAACATTAATGAGCACTGGCTAGCTTGCAGGGTCAGTCAACAGTTAAATTTGTCTTGTTCACGTCAAATTATTACGCGGTTAACTGCGAACTTTAGCCATCTAAAAACGATAGGTAACTTAGCTCCGCTACACAATCGTTGCACTTGTAAGTTGGCTAACAGGAAACAAATACATGAACTAGCTAACGTTAGCTACATTTACCTTAGTCATTCCGTTTCCCATGACTTCTGAAGGCAATGGTGCTAGCTAGCAAAAGGATTAATTTAATGTTAAGTTTTAAATTGATATTTTTTTGGTATAACGGTATAATTTTTGAGTAAAACAAATAATTTGATGGACTTGAGCTACATCCAGCATGTGTTTGAAGAGTTGCGCTAATAAAACAGCATCGCTCTACGCCAAACACAAGTCAATACGCTTTAAATGTCACGTGCAGTTAAATTACTTTTTTGACACGCAGACTTCAAGGGTCAAACGACACAGTATCGTTCGGTAGCTACAGTAACCTTCTAACAACATTATCACAAATCTCCCTTCCGGATTCTGCTTAAAAGTCAGGCGGGTGTATCCATCCAACGCAAGCTAACATTATGACATCAGAACTAGCAAAAAGGGAGTCAAAAAATTTAACTCCTACAGTGCTGCAAGTTACGTTCAAGTTTCATTAGCATGCTAGCGAGAATCTGCATTTCGGATATAAACGCACGGCTTAGTGAACGGAGCATTTTGCTTGTAGAAAGTAAGCATGCATCTAGCTTCCCAGAAAATAAGCATGTATGTTTATGACACATACTCCCTTAAACAGTAGGCAACAGAGATATATAGCTAATGCAGCTGCACCGCAACTCAGCAGAGGTGTAAAATCCAGGGGTCAGAAAGTAAAAGTGCTGCCATGTGTTTCTTCCACCCCGTGAACTCAGCCAGCTGATTTCACTAATTAGTTCTACCTCCTGGCTGAAGAATTGTGGCAAATCCAGGAGATTGGAACAAAATACTGTGGAGGACTTTTGCATTCTGCACCTGGATTTTACACTTCTGCAACACAGCGAGAGTAAATATACAGCAGTTACAAGAAATGCATTTTAAAGTGAACATTAAGCTTCTATACTATATAATGATTTAACTGGCTAGGCAGTTACATATCAAAATAGATTGGATGTGTTTTGTATTGCTCACAAAGATAAGCGCATTTTCAATTTCGGAAACAAAAGTTGTTTTCATTGAAGATAGTCAGTTTTACCACTTCCATCCTTGCATGCACATGGGCATTGTTACACTTACTATAAGCATGTTACCTCTGGAAAACTAATTAGATGTCTTCCAATTAAACCACATCCTGAAGTCAAAGAAAATCCTCTACTCTACTGAATGGCATCATACAAATGTAGAATTAGGTTAGACTCCCAAATGGTGTTTTGACAATAGCTTTACATTTTTAAAATGATCCATGTTCCATATCATTGCAACAATTAAGTCAATTTTTAAATCAAAATGAGTTAGACACCTACAAAATTAGAAAGCATTAAGAGCATAAGAACTGAAAATAAGTCAAATGAACAACTAATTTTTCTACTCCGCTTTCAGTGACTTTAATGATAATAAAAAAATGTAGCAATCAACTTTTTGGGTAACACTGGAACTTTTATTTACTTTTTAAATAATATACAATAGCCTTAAGAGGAAGTGGTCTTCCAGATTGCTTAAGAGGTAAGGTTGATTAAGTGAACAATACAGACTGATTTATTGGAAACTTTTGTGTCCTGTGCTCTGCAGGTTGCTTTATTTCCTCCACTGTTTATTCTTAGTCCCATTTGTCAGAAAAGCCCTCTAAAGGGTTGATCCTCATATCCAGCATTCTTTGCCGCTCCTTCTCCTTATGTTCCTGGCCAAACTGCAGTGAAAAAAGAAACTTGTTATATTTATGCAATTTCATATTGTATTCATTTTATTCCTTTGTTCCCAAGATTATTTTATCCTTGTTCACCTAGACAAACTATTTTATCCATATTCCAGGTGAAGTGCGTCCAGTGTTTTTCCCCTGTAGAATTTGCTACAACTGTGGAGGTCAATCAAAAACTAAGCTGACAAGCATAGTGTATAGCGTATTGCAATGAAGCACAGAGCTAGTAAATATTAATTCAGAAAGCCAACGGCTCACATGTCAAATACGTTTACATTTTACAACAAGCAGGGCTGACAAAACAACAAACTGAAGTAACATTTGAGCACATTCCTTCATTCTCCCCACACCTTCTGATGCCCATTGATATGGAGCTTTAAAAAAAGAGATTCATGTCTAGATATTTGTTCTCGTCTCCTCCAGCCAATCTCCAAATCTGCACATAAAATGTTTTTTTTTTTTTAAATGTGGTTTACACTTTATGGCAATCAGTATGATTGTGAAACAGCCTATTCAGACAGTGCGTTTCATTACAGATATGTTCATTTAAACCAACCAGCAAATGTCCTCAATAGACAAGCACATGCTAATGTACTAGTTAATTTACTGCTTCATGAAGCCCCAATCCCAATGGAAATTCTTTAAATGGCTTCCTACAGGCAGCACCAGAGATAAAGCCATTTAAAACATTATAATGTGAGCTTCCTGTGTACATTATGAACATTTTATATAATCATGTATTTGACAAAATTTATTTTTTCTTTTTTCTGATCTGCCACTTCAAGTCAATTATAATTTTTTTTACTAAAAATAAAAAGAACTGGGTTATTTGCATAAACTACAATGAATAGCTGGAGATCCAAAGCATGCATGCACAATAACTACTCTGAAGAATCAGCACAAACTTAATATATTTCCTCTGCCAGGCAACAACAAAACCAGTGAGGCCCACAAAGAAAAGCATTCCAGCCACGACAGATTTCCATTCACTGGTTCCCTTGGTCATTTCAGCAAAGCTCTGTTTGAAGCTTATGCGGTACACTGTGGACAGACAGAGGATAAAAAACTATAAAAAAAGAAATCTCTCACTTCACAGGTAATATAGCACACAAAAACAATACTGAAAGATCTGGGGAAAATGCTTTCAGTATTCTTATCCCATTTCATATTTCCACAGCTGTGTATTACAATGGCTTCCTTATTATTTTCAAGTTGAGCATACTGTAAGAATGCTGGACTCTCACTCATAGAGCAGCTGCCTGGGTGTGCTCTTTATAGTCATAAGGATTGGTTATATTTGGATGGCAGGTATGCCATCTGCCAAGTTACGGTTTGGTGGGGCATGTCCCATACCTATACAGCACTGAGAGTTTGGCACTTTTCCGGGTGTCCTACAGAAGTAATCACAATGACTACAAACTCTCAGCCCTTAAAAACATTAACTTCTGTACATTCAGACCTCATGTAACCACACAGCATTCAGATACAATTTCACATATCCACACAATAAAGCCCCAAACTTGGGTTATTTTGCCGGTTTCTCTTCTTCCAATTATTCAAATTTTTCCTGCCAACATACCCTCAAAAAATTATCTATAAATAATTGGCTCCATGTTTCCCACAAACGTTTGTTTGAAAAAGGGTCACTCGTCTCAATCTCACACAAATGCCGACAAAAAAACCTCCGTCTATGTGTAGGCTACCTATGTTCTGGTCTTACGATAGTGTCGAGATCAAAGCTTTGAGGCTCCCTTTGGCCAAGATTTCTTTATTATTTGTTTATTCAATCGTGACAAAAAGGATGTGCACTTCGGCTTGATTCAATTTATGCTTTTTAACACAATGTGACCCAAAAAAAATAAGTACAAGGAAAATTAAGAGTTTGCGATAATATACAAGCCTGTATGGGGTCGGGTTTATATACCGTCAGGTCAACAAATATAACTGCTTTATGGTTACTCACTTTAAAAAAAAAATTACAATCGCCTCTGAACATGTCATAGACAACTTCTACAGACAATGTATTGTAAACACTATTAATTATAATACTAATCATAATAATAATCTCTAGAAAGGACAACAGAGCGCTCAAAAAGGAACAACGGTATCAAAAAGTAGATGGTGCTCTTAGAACTCAGGGAATCAAGGCAAACTTTTTGGGCGCTAAGCACGGCGCAATGCGCAAATGGGCTGAACCTAGTCTCTTCATTAATTATAGGTGTGTCTTGGGCGTGACATGCAATAAACCAATCAAAATGTCATATCCCATTCCCTTTAAAAGCCTGCTTTTTCACTTTGGCGGATTGCTTGATGGCGAAACACACATGCATGTGCGCGTTTAGTGCGATCAAGGAATAGGCTAAATGCATCAATAGTCAATATTATTTGGACTAACCATTAGCCTATGAGTTCCCAGTAATTCCCAACAGGGCTGTTATATTACAAAATATATGTGGTTACATGTGCACAAACTGAAAAACTGAAAGCTAGGTTTTGGAGAATTGAATTTTTACAAACTGAATTTGAAATCCGAGTTTAACTGAATAGCCTACCGAAATTCAGATTTAAATCACATAATTCAATTTCAAAACGTATATATAATTTCAATTTATAAAATACAAATTCAGTGCCATAAAATTCAATTTCAAAACGTATATACAAATTCAATTTTACTAAATTCGAATTCAGTTTTCTGGTGGCACAAGTTTTACACCATAGAGACGTATCCGTCTCAAGTACAGTATTCATGTTCGTCTAAAATTATGAACTACACCTGTAAGAAAACCCTGTAAATTTTGACTTACGACCGATCCTTTCGTCACAGCCACAGACATGAAATGCATCGTTTAAACACGCTAAAAAAATCATGTTCATGTATAGAAACAATAATATTTGGGAAAAAAACGTAGTAAAAGCATTTTTTCCTTTCTTACTGTCCTATATACAGTACCTGATGCACTTTCGGTTTAGAAGACACCACATTTTTTTTCTCCAAAATCGTATAAATATGTTTAGAAAACCAAGTACTTACCAGTATATTCAGCTACAGCTGTTTTCTGATTAACCCTGAAGAGATTGGTTTCCACAGTGAGTTGGACATGACCGCAAGAGCACAGCATAAGGCTCCACACAGACACATTTTTTTTGTCTGAATTTTGTGTGAGATTAAAACATGTAGCCAATGGCACAGTTATTTATACAGGGTACCAGACAGAGACAGAGCGCCACGCGTCATACTCTGAAAACCACTCCCACCGTGGGGGAAAATATCCGCATGAAACAGTGTCACAAACGGGAAAACGCAGATAGCAAGCTAAGAACCACTGATCTAGAACATTTAATTTCAGGTCAGTGCGAAGAACACCACATTTCAGCATGTCAAAGGACTATTTTGGTACCAGAGAGGAAAAGGTATATTGACAAACGCAATATTGTTGGACTCCCTCAAAGTCCCTTCTCCTTTCCTTGCACGTTTTGGAGAAATTATCCCATGGAATGGCCAGAAGTTACATAGCTACTTTGATATTTACAACTATTGATCAAAATGTCAGCAGGTAAGATAATGGTTTAATCTAAGATCAAAACACCAAAGTCTAACTACACCTTACCAGTAACGTTATAGCGTACTACTACTAGGTACTATTATAATTATTATTGTTGTTATTAGTAGCCTAATAGGCTAACGTTACCTGCACGGTTTTTTTGTCTGGCCAAATTACCTGTATTGTAACAAATAATTTTAGCAACACGTCTTATTGCTCGCATCAACTTTTCTCGTCTTATGGGCTCCGTTTGGCGGTTCGGAATCGTATAAAACTGCAATTTTTTTTTTTTTAAAAAACTTGTTTGTAGTGCATCCCACCAAACAAAAACTTTTAGGCATTTTATGGTGTTAGCTAACAGATCGAAATGACAAGAAGGCACCGGCACTTCAAGTCAAATGGACGGCGACAGCGGGATGTGTTTCCACCTATTTGCGCTCTGTCTCTATAGCTCCTTTGTCGTCACCAATTATCAATTATGAAATTCACCCAGGTAAGAAATTCTATGTTGCCCACGCTGCAATGTAACGTAGCTAATGTTATCTTGCAAACGACAAAATCTTGCATTAATGTAAACTAACGTTTGGCCAATATATCATTTAGCTAACGTTACAAACATACAAACCAGAATAATTCTCCCCATTGGACAACCGCCTCTAATCCACCTAAACTCTGTTTAAAATGACCTATGCTTCCGAGGCTGTCTACCTACGACACAAACTGTGAAAGTGTCTGTAGCTTAGTGGTTACAGTGCTGCTCTAGCATGTAGCAGAGTGTTCGATTCTCACCTGATCCTAGCATTTAGTTTTGGTACACAATTTCTGGTACCGCAACAGTATTTTGAGTTATGTCTGGTACCCTGTTTCTCGGTTACAACAGTAGTGATGTGCAGTTCGCGAACGAATCGGTATTTTTGAACGACTCTTTATGCTGAGTCGTCTGAGTCGACTCGCCAGTTCGAGTGAATCGTGCTAACCCACGGCTCTGGCTCTCGGCTCACGGCTCTGGCTCCTGGCTCTCGGCTCTGGCTCTTAGCTCTGGCTCTGACTCTGACTCTGCCTGTTTTCTACGACAGCCGGGAGACACTCCCCCGAGACACTCAGCACTGGTTAATGCGCGGCGCGCAGTTTCTGATGGCTAAGTTAGAACCTACGTAAGAATACATTTTAATTTGATCTAACAATATTGCACACACTTTTGTGAAGTTAATAATCGCCCCAGCTCATTCCAAAGTTATTATGACTACTAATGGTTAAAAGAAAGATAGGTAGCTCCAGTAGCTATGCTACCCAACTGATCAGCACGAAATCAACTCGACTCAATTTAAGAGCCATGAGCCGTAGCAATATTCCACGGCTCCAGACAGAGCCGGAACCAGAGCCGTGACACAAACCGAAGTAATTTTCGAGTTTTAACCACATAACTGTTCTTATAGAGTTCTGTGGTTTTAACAAAGGGCAAAATGAAGTACACCATTAAGCTATTAATCGGGTTTACTACTCAGCGTGATTCAAACGGAAACCCTATTGACAAAGGAACTATGTTAGCCTATATCTAATGATATTCCGAGACGCCGACTGTATATTACGAAATTATTAAACTTTTTGCGAGAATTGCAACCGAATTCCAGTCAACTATGAAACAATTAGGCCAAATATGCGATATTGCGATTGTGTTCAGCTAGATTAGGCTACAAAAAAATGACAGAAAACACTTATTTAAAGTGGTGGCATTTTTATTTTAGAACTCTTGACCAACAACAACAGTGAACAGAATAAATAGCCTACAATTGCGTATGATATAATAAATAAAGTACAGTTAAAATAAACACATTTAAATAACCCTATGGTGTCCAAATAAATAAACAACACAGGCTCTTGTACATCATATGCACACACTGACACACACAATAAATATCTGGCTTGTTTGTCAAATTTGGCTGGCTATCTCTCATATACAGTCTTCCATCCACCTCATTTTCAGTAGACCTAGACTACTGGATTCTGGGATCTGATAAAAAATAAGATTAATATTAGCATAGATTAAATAGCTCTATACAAATATAATCATTCAATGTCTATTATTACCTGTAAGATCTAATGTTACAATCTCGAAAAAACGGAGATGGGAAAGTCGTAAATAAACGTAACCTGCGATTGCAAACTAGCTTGAGACAGTAGGCTACTGTAAATTGAGAATATTAGCAATGAGTATCATTCAGATTATTTGGGTCTGAATAAAATATCAAGGCTAGTTTACAAACTTATTTTGTCTACTTTGTTACCAGCTAGGGTCTGCTGTCTGAAACAGCTTCTAATTCCAGCTCGCGAGTAGCGCCGCAGAAAGAAAAAGATGCGGCTCAAACGGCTCTTCTGTATTAACCGGAAGTACCAAAATTGCAACTCCGACTCCGACTATTCAAACTGAATGGTACGAATAGAGCCGACTCAGAAAAAAGAGCCGAACTGCCCATCACTAAGCAGTAGGCGATTTCACTTTCATAGTGTAGGCTAAAGTGTAGGGACTTCATGCTACTTCTGGAATGGGAATTCCAACATCCGATCACACCAGGTCAGATTGAGTTGCATCCATATTTACAGTTCAATGCGACCTTCTGTGATCAGATCACAGTTCGGATTTAATTCCCCCAAGCAATATTTAAATACTAGCTATACACTTCCTGGAAAATGGCGTTCGGTGTTTGTGAGGTTGTGCTTTTTAAAATTTTGTTTGATTGTGTAGTCTAGGTAGGGCCTGCATAAAGCGTGCATTGATCAAGAGGCAGCAGCGGAGGCGTGCTATTAATGTGAGCATTGCGTTTCTGGGTGCAACAGCTGTCTCCGTGGAGAGGAGGGTATGGGTTCGCGAACGTAGCCAGCACTGGTGGAACCATATTGTGCATGATTTTACGGATCCCGACTGGGTGCTCAATTTCCGCGTGCGAAAGCACACATTCTACCACATTTGTGAACAGCAACAGCCTCGTCTTTACTGTCAGTGTAGGCCTACCACAGAACAGTTCTGTGCAGCGTAGGCTACTACTCATCTCCGAGCCTATATATAGACGGTTTTCCGGTGAATGCATTTTGAGAAGTCTGATTACGTCCAGACTACAAGTAATTTCGATCTCAAAATGTGCTAGACCAACTCGCTAAGAGGTTTGGCAGATCTGATCCCAATGAGGACAAAATCTGATTTGTGCGCGTCCAGACCTGTC
This sequence comes from Ilyophis sp. 1 JC-2022, assembly GCA_022702515.1. NCBI lineage: Eukaryota > Metazoa > Chordata > Actinopteri > Anguilliformes > Synaphobranchidae > Ilyophis > Ilyophis sp. 1 JC-2022. Next base: position 42,415,036 of record CM040399.1, on the reverse strand, counting down.
ACTTAATGCAGCCTAGTGATATCGGATGCCAGAAGTCGCATTGAAGTGACTCGTGTAACCGTAGCCAAAGATGTCTCAGAAGAGAAAGCCTTGCAGTTTACACTGTACACTTTCTGATGGAACAAATTACACCAAGATCCGGCCCATCCCATGTAATGAGGAATCTGAAAAAAAGTACTTTGAAGGGCTAAATTACAATCATCTGTTAAACAGCAAAAAATGGTCAAAGCATTTTTCGGTAATCTACAAGAGACTTGCGTAACCATGTAGTCACATGGCTGGCTAAATGGCTGTAAGTCATCAAGGGTCTGAGCTATCGAACGAGCCCCAAACCATCACCCTGTTGCCAGATATGGAGTAGATGTGGATGGATCACTGCAAGGGTATCCTCCTGACTCATTTTCCTATAGAACTCTATGGGGGAAAAAGTCAGGAGAAACAACCCTTAAAGGGATCCATCCACATCTACTCCATATCTGGCCGCAGAGTGATGGTTTGGGGCTCGTTTGATACCTTAGACCCAGGTGTCAAACTCCCGGCCCGCGGGCCAAATCCGGCCCGCCACGTCATTTTTTGTGGCCCGCGAGAACTTAATAATCTGACGCGGAATCCGGCCCGCCACGTCATTTTATGCGGCCCGCGAGAATTTAAGTATCTGACGCGTGTATCTACGTGGCTGGTTAACGGGGATTTACTTTTACGATATAACAGACAAACGCAGACGCGGACGCACACCCGCGGTACATACGTTAAATAAAACGTTAAATGAAGTTTGTATTAAAAAAAAAAAAAAGGCGATTGCACCCCCCCCCCGTCAACAAAAATTTTTGTTTTTTAACCCCCCCCCCCCCCACCCCGTCAACAATTACAATCGGGGTCCGCGAAAATCCCAAGTATGGTTATATTTATAGTCTTACAGTTACAACCGGCCCTTTGAGGGCAACCATAATGCTGATGTGGCCCGGGGTGAAAATGAATTTGACACCACTGCCTTAGACCCTTGATGACGTACAACCATTTCACCAGTCATGTGTTCCATACTGTACCAGCGTAATTTACAGCTGAATCTAGTCTCACCCGCCAATTCTCATAGAGATCAGTTCAAATGCAGAGAGGTTATAGTATCGCTTGTAACAGTACCAGAAAATAAGATATCGAGAGTCTTTTGATGTTGATTGGTCACAGACTTCAGGAAGTAACAGCATGCAAAGGATATGCGACCAAATATTAAATATGATACTTTAAAAATATGTTAAAGCAAAGAGTATGAATACTTATGTAAATGAGATTTCAGTTTTCTAATTTTTTTTCGATTTGCAAAAAATTCTAAAAACATGTTTTCACTTTGTCATTATGGGCTATTTTGTGTAGAATTTTGAGACAAAAAATAAAGTAAATCTACTGTAGAATATGTCTGTAATGTAATAAAACGTGGAGAAGGTGAAAGGGGTGGGCAGACTTTCCGGCTTGACTGTATGTGACCCTATAGGAAAATGAGTCTGATGAAAAAAATAAAAATAAAAATGTATCTTTAGACAGAGTGGTAGAAAATGAATGTACTATTGTTACCAACACAGCAGCTCTATCTTGACGATCCATGAAATTAAATTGTGCATGCAGAGAAAATATGGCATTACAATTCTCAGAATTCATTGTGTAATGTGCTGTAAATTTGTTTTTGTTTCTAATTGTTGAAAATGTTTATTTTCATCAGACTTTTTGTTCTCTTATGGAGTAACAGGTGAAATCAGCAGGGGTTTTAATTGCTGAAAGTATGGAACTCTTCACAGGAAAATGTCCAGTGTTAATTCAACTAAGAGAGTACATGAGTCCAATTGGGACCATATGTACTCTGTAAGAGTTGATTTAACACTGAACATTTTACTGCATGGTCACTAATTAAGAAATACAAAGAACAGGGTTGAAATTTAAATGAATCTCCATTTTTTTAACCGTATCGAGAAGTTAAAAAAAAAAAAAAACCTCATGCACAGTGAATCCCCGGGACCGGAGACCATTTCAAAATTAAAAAGGCATTATGTGATTTAAAAATTCTGAATAAATGCAATATTTGCTGGACAATGTTTTAAACATTTTCCTATCAAAACCATTCCATTAATTGTGCCGTTAATTTCACAGCAATGTGGATTGCATATAGGGACAGCAGGAATTCGTCTCCAGCTCAGCTGCCAAACGCAGCGGGATAAACGTAATTTAAGGCAGCATTCCCCTTCCCTGAGAGACAAGTATGTGGTCCTTGACCGATGGACCCTGTTATTATGATGCATTTTTTGATATACACAATATTTCACATTGCAATCTTGATATTTTTATGCACGTTTGTGCAGGCCAGTGTGTGTAACAGACAGGAGGCTGTACGCGGTTGCGCACACGCCTATGTAGACGCATATTAATATTGCGCCGTTAAAATAACATTGAAACAACTACAACATGACTTAAGACCAGGTTGGTGGCGGTTTTAACGCAAACGCGTACTGCCTCAAAATAGCAATACGCCAAAAAATGCTCCTGACTACACCTCATCTTAAGACCAACACGTCCAGATGGGTGTAGGTTCTCTTGCTATTTAAACAACGTGGGCGCTGGACGGTAAAATGACAACTGCGTCGGTCTGAAACTAGCAAAGACACTTGCGTTTGGATTAAGGCTGTCTCCAAATAGTCTAATAAACCATTAGTTGATCAGAAGACTTTTAGTCGACCACATTTTAATTAGTCGAATTGTCGCAGCATGTAAAAATGCGAGAGCGGAACTATTCATTCGGGAGAGTGGAACTATTTGTTTGCGACATGGACCTTGTCTATTAAGAAATAGATTAGTTATTAAAATATGTCTGAGAGAAAATCCAAAGTATGGGAGCATTTCCAGTGTGTAAAAATGACCCAAAAAAAGTTAAATGCAATCTCTGCAAGTAACAATTCACCTATCATTCATCAACGTCAATATGGCTTATATTTGAAACATGTAATGTTAGCCGCCTAGCACGCCTCGTTCTTGAGAGAGCCTGTTTTGTCGGCTATTATCAAGTCTTTAATTGTTCCATTATGCTAAATAATGAGAAAATAGGCCTAATTATACGAACACACGGATGTATTACAAAGCTATAGCTACAACGGTTATATTCAGATAGGCAGCGAAATAAATATTGCCATCTTTCCTAGTATGCGTGTTCATCGTGTGTACGCATTTTTTTACTTTGAGTTTAAATAAAATTAACAATGTTAAATGTCTCCTTGCTAGTTGTTCCAACACGTTCATTGGGCTACCGCGTTGTTAATTCCGTTAATAGGCGCCGCGTGCCATAAGCAATTCGCCGCATGTGCTTGTAAAAATAATATTTGAAACGCTCATAATTAGGCCTACCGTTTTGTATTTCTTTGTAATATAGTATGTTACCTTTATAATTTAGTCCTACTTTTGATCAGGTCTGGAAGTCAAAGCATTTCCTGAATTTCCAAAAAATATATATACAGCTCTGGAAAAAATTAAGAGACCACTGCAAAATTATCAGTTGTCTTGATGTTATTTTGGTTCTGTACTCTAGCACTTCAGAGTTGGAGGATACGGATACAATGACAATGAGGTTGAAGTGCAGACTGTCAGCTTTAATTTGAGGGTATTTTCATCCATATCGGATGAACAGTTTAGAAATTATAGAACCATTTGTACATACCCACCCATTTTTGGGCATCAAAAATATTGGACAGTTTAACATAATGTAGAATAAAGTAATCATTTTTAATATTTGGTCGCATAGCCTTTGCATGCCATGACTTCCTCATGTCTGTGACCCAACGACATCAAAAGACTCTTGATATCTTATCTATATCTTATCTCCTACAACTTCTCTGCAATTTAATGGATCTCTATGGGAATTGGGGAGTGGGACTAGATTTAGCTGTAAATTACACCGGAACAGTAAGAAACACATGGTTGGCTAAATGGCTGTAAGTCATCAAGGGACTGACGTATAAAACGAGCCTTAAACCATCACTCTGCTGCCAGAAATACAGTAGATATGGATGGATAACTTGAAGGGACTTATTTTTCCATAGAGTTCAATAGGAAAATTTTAAGTGATCCATCCATATCTACTGCATATCTGGCAGCAGAGTGATGGTTTGAGGCTGTTTGATACCTCAAACCATTGATGACTTACAGCCATTTTACCAACCATGTATTCCATACTGTTCCAGCATAGTTTACTGCTAAATCTAGTCCCACCCACAATTCCCATCGAGATCCATTCAAATGCAGACATTATAGTATTGCTTAAAAGTACCAGAAAATAAGATATCAAGAGTTGATGTTGGGTCACAGACATCAGGAAGTCATGGCATGCAAATGATATGCCACCAAATATTAAATATGATTACTTTATTCTACATTATTTGAAACTGTCCAATATTTTTTGATGCCCAAAAATGTGGGGGACTATGTACAAAAGGTTCTGTAATTTCTAAGCGGTTCATCCGATATGGATGAAAATACCCTCAAATTAAAGCTGACAGTCATTGTCATTGTATCCTTTGAAACTCAGTGCTAGAGTACAGAACCAAATTAACAATGAGACAACTGATCATTTTGCAGTGGTCTCAATTTTCTCCAGAGCTGTATATGTGCATAAGTATGATACTTCAAACAAAAGTGGGCCATGTGGGACAAAAAAAATAAATAAATACAAATGTTATTTTCAGGTTGAATACTTACACAAACAGTTCCCAAAAGATAAGGATAAAAGCCTTATCCCAAATATAAAATGTAACCCTTTAAGCCAGAATTGACATCAATTATACAGACGTTCACGTCAAATCTCTGTCAATTATAAGGAAAAGGCCATTTTTTAAAAATGTACTGTAAACAGAAGAATCTCAGACTGAAATGAGTGAAATATCAAATCAATTGGCCGTGGTTAACGTATTGGGTCATCATGGAATAGTCCCTCTCTTTCACAGCATAGAGATGAATGGTATTGCACATGATAAACTCTGGAAAAATATTGCTGAAAATAAATATTAGCAATAAAAAACACCATTCAAAACTCAAGTTTAATGATGTATGGAATGCAGTAGGCTATGTGAGGATCTAGCTACATATTATGATTTTTGGGTAGCGTTTCCCTACAATGTGCAAGCTTGTCTCCTTTGGGTAATGGAAGAGGCGGGCGTTCATAACGTGACACAGAACTAGTGGCGGAACACGCAACAGTAGCTAATGTCAGTGTAAGGAACAGACAAAATTCACTTCCTATACATTCACTGGGTTTACTGTTCATACATAAATGCGGTTAAACAAATACAGTCTTACTTTAATTGCAGGACAGCGTTGTTATAGTTAATGATACTATTGGACACCATGTGTTACGTACACTTTCGGAATAATCGAGCTGATGTCTGCTTTGTACTATTCTGTAGAGGCATATCTGGTATCTGCAATCAAACAGAAAAAATCGTGCTGTTGGACTTTGGTCATTCAGAGATATCTGTGCAATTTGGTCATAACTGGCATGTCACATTTTGGTGCATTTTTTCTTTTGTATATATACTCCCATAAATAAAATACGCAAATAATGTGACACACAATATTATTTTATGTATTGCCTTGATGTATGAGCTTTATTATCAGATTTACTTTTGGATGTTCAACACCTGTAGACCAAGATTATACATTCATGAATACAGAGTGACCCAAGTCTCTCCAGTATCATATTTATGCTCATATATATTTAAATAATTAAATTAATATCATAAATGTACGACGGTTAGTCGACTAAGCAAATCTTTGGTCGGGGGCAGCCCTAGTTTGGATTACCGCCACTTAGCACCGAGTGTAAGAGAGCCCAGAGGGTTATATAGAGTATGTGTGTCCTACACTGCACAGTAGAAAGTGTGTCCAAGTTACTTAGGTAAGACAGAGAAATGCAGAGACTGGATAGGGGGTTGGAAAGCAAACCTTTTCATCAGAATTAAAATCTGCTAATTTTATTCATCCTTATCCTGGAGTTTTTTAGCATTGGCACATTTTCTGGGCATTAAGACATGGATGTTCAGCACACATTTCCCATTTTTTACTTTATACACAAGAGTATTATTTTCCACCATTCAGTACAACCATGGCCACAGACCCAGCACCTGTTTAACACAGCTATATGCCATCTTAAATAAAACATTTTATATTTAAGACTCTACACAGATTTAGCACCATCAAGTGCACTCATCTGATTTATGTTCTACACAAGATTTCAGTCTCTCCAGCAGGGGGCATGCTTTGTAGATCTTTGGCTCTGGATTAGGAAGCATTGACCTACACACTAAATATAGCACTCAAACACCCTTAACCATTCTGCTTTACTTTGTATTCACACATGATTGGAACCAAATAGATGTATTCTAAAAAGAGGAACTTGCTGGAAGTCTTGCCTTTTAGTCCCAGTCCAGTAGACCTGACCGTCGTATTCAAAGAGGTCTCCGATTGGTGGAAAATAAATTCACACCAATTCCAGTAATACTGTTCAGCCCCTCATCTCCCGTGTGTCACATGAACAGTAGTGGCCACTAGAGGGTAGCAGCGCCACAGCATGGATTTCTAGGCCTGTCTTTATATAGCTGGAGGTATGTTTGACACACTGGGGACACGGTGAACAGAAGGAACGATCCAGACGATTTAAAGATCAGTGAGTCTTGCGCAGCATTGATCCAAAAGGACCAAATCCCCAAGGGTCAGTTACATGCCTCCACAATGGGATGCAGTTGCCCTAACACGCCACCTCCATTTCCCCCTTCAGTCTCTCGTCTGTGTCCACATTTTTGTGGGTGTGGCGGGGCGTGGTGGGGCCCCTCACACCCGAGAGGTGACGTAGAGGGAGCGCAGCCTGCGTGCCAGCACCCCCTCCAGCTCCTCCAGGGGCCAGTCCCGGCCGGGCCCCGTGCGGACCCCGGTGCCCCCCAGGACCAGCCCGCGAAATGAATCCCTCTCCAGCAGGTCGGCCATGTGCCTCAGGAAGTACCCCTCACAGAACGCGCTCAGCTCTGCCGCGCCATGTGCCTGGACCAATCAGAGGAAAAGCAGTCACGAGGGGGAGCCAATCAGGAGCCACGCTCTGTTTACTATTATCGTCGAGTTCAATATTGTTATTTTGTGGTATTTTATATAAAAAAATATTTAATTTCAACTTTAGGCATACTTTCATATGAACATGGGAGCATAGTTGTTTAATGAGAACCATTAACCCCATTCTGCACTGGTTATTTTGCCTGCAGTCTAGACTAGATCAGACAGGGGTGTGCAAGACAATATCCAACAAAATAGTCTATCTGTATTCGGAACGGGGGCGCTGAAGAACTGTCGAGGTGGGGGTGAGGGGAGGCATTACTGGTTTGTCTTGCATTGTTTTTTAATAGATGCACCTGTCAATGTTTGGAGAAATAAATTTAAATGTAATTTTAAAAAAAATGTATTGTGTTTTTAATCGTGGTCCTCAATCCTGGTCCTGGAGAGCCACAGTGTCTGCTGGCTTTTGTTGTTACTCGGCACTCGGCAATTGATCAGTTAAAGTGGCTGATTACACAGCTAACTCAGGTCACCTGGATTGTTGGTTCGGAATCGGTTGCTGATCTTAACACGAAAACAAAAACCAGCAGCAGACCCTGTGGCTATCCAGGACTGGGACTGAAGATCTCTGCAGTAGTCAAGTCAAGTCAAGTTTATTTGTATAGCACATATTCATACAATTGAATGCAATTCAAAGTGCTTCACAGAATAATGAAAGGGACAAAAGAGATTGATTTGACAATACATCATTAACAGTTTAAGATCAATTTATAGAAAGAAAAAAAAAAAGGAAAAAAATAATAATAATAATAATAATAAAAGATAAGATAAAAGATAAAATGGCTTTAAAAGATAAATAGACTTAAAAGATAAGTAGTGCATCAAGCCTGGTATTGAACACAATTTTGACCTTTTCCTGCCTATGGTGCTGTGCATGCCCGTACCTTGGCAGTCTGGTAGATGCTGACAGCATTGTCCAGGGTGATGCTCTGTGTGCAGATGACCTCACAATGTCTCTGGAGCATGCGCAGCTGGAACAGGCTGGCGGCTGACAGCAGCTAGAGGAGGACAGGAATCCACACTGTGAGCACACTGCAGGAATCCACACTGTGAGCACACTGCAGGAATCCACACTGTGAGCACACTGCAGGAATCCACACTGTGAGCACAATGCAGGAATCCACACTGTGAGCACACTGCAGGAATCCACACTGAGCACACTGCAGGAATCCACACTGTGAGCACAATGCAGGAATCCACACTGTGAGCACACTGCAGGAATCCACACTGTGAGCACACTGCAGGAATCCACACTGTGAGCACACTGCAGGAATCCACACTGTGAGCACACTGCAGGAATCCACACTGTGAGCACAATGCAGGAATCCACACTGTGAGCACACTGCAGGAATCCACACTGTGAGCACAATGCAGGAATCCAAACTGAGCACACTGCAGGAATCCACACTGTGAGCACACTGCAGGAATCCACACTGTGAGCACAATGCAGGAATCCACACTGTGAGCACACTGCAGGAATCCACACACTGCAGGAATCCACACTGTGAGCACACTGCAGGAATCCACACTGTGAGCACAATGCAGGAATCCACACTGTGAGCACACTGCAGGAATCCACACTGTGAGCACACTGCAGGAATCCACACTGTGAGCACACTGCAGGAATCCACACTGTGAGCACACTGCAGGAATCCAAAATTAACTTTTTAGCTCACCGGTATAAAAAAATCTACCCGCCAAACATTACCAGCAAAAAAATCTAACACATACAGCCTTTATGGTGGTGAATAAAAACAGTGGTTTGAGCAGATTTTAAGCAAAAAACAACTGCAACAAAGATAGCCTACGTGGCATACAGGAGTGAGAATAGTAGCCTACAAAGTGCATAAATAGTATAGAACAAAAGTGCAAAAAGAGTAGGCTGCATTAGAACAAAGAGTACAGAAGCCTACAAAGTTTTCAATCAACTAATTCTTCTCATCCAATCTACAGAAATCAAATAATATTAATGTTGGTGAAAACAGTGAATATTAACGTTATTAAAAGAAAGGTGATTTTAAAACGTGAATGCGTAAAAAAATATTTTACAGCCTCCAGTTTCAGTGCCCATAAAAATGGGATTAGCCTATTGCACGCATTTTCTGTGGCCCATAAACGGCACTGGGAGCAGAACGTTGACATTATTTAACGTTATTTGTCATACCCGTTATTTGTGCCATTTCTCCTTAAAAAAATCTTTGGTGTTTCTTGGTTGCGCGACTTGGACGTGCAAGATAGAGAGACTAGCGCAGTTTACGGAGCCCTTTGAAGACAAAGCTGGAACGACTTACTTTCTAATTTATAGGTTGAAAGAATAGAATAGAATAACTTTTATTTTCCTGTTAGGGAACTTCAGTTGTAGCCACCAGCAACAACAAACAAATACATAGACAGTGGGGCAGACCCGCACAAACATATCAAATAAAGACATTCAACAGAACAATTGCATTAATCAAACTAATTAAGTAAATTAGAGTGGAATACAGCCAAACGTTATGATTGAAAATAGCCCCAGCTGTCGATGTCCAATGTCATCAAGCAGTCCAACACAAAAACTCTGCCTCCACGACTTTCCTCCACAGGCTACACGACGACATTGATACTGTTACGTCCTTCTGTTTCGTCTTTCGCACTTTTCGTACTTTGTGGTTGTTTGGCTTTGGGCTGCTGTGTTTGTCTCCCTTGCAGATGGAGATGCTGACGTCATGGTCCTACGTGGGGATGCTGGGAGCTGCGCTGGTGGAAAGACGCACGCCGTTGCCTTCTTCAGGAGATGTGTGGAGACGGGGACGCTTTGCAGCGAGATTTTGAAAGATGTTCGTAGCTGGGGACGCCGAAGACCGTCGCGGAGCAGCCGGATTGGAAAGATGCGAGAGTATATATGTCTGGCCTCCGTCCGCATCACTAGTTCCAGTTCCAGTTCCTGACGCTAGCGGTTAACACAACTTCTACGACGCTTTCTGAATACTTGAGTTCTGTTTTAACAGACTACAATAGTTAGCCCGTGAATTGAATACGTTGCTGAATACTACTTCAGCATCCGTCCCGCTTAGATCAGGAGGAGAATACCTTTTTGTCATCTGGACGTGGGTCTGATTTTGGACACTTGCTGCCTGGTGAGAGCATGCAGCCTGTGTAGCCGAACTGTAAATATTGTAAATCTGTTACATGTTTAGAGAATAGTTAAATTAGTTTTCTACCGTACCCGTCTGTGTTATTAAACATTTTGTCTTTTAAATCACTTTGCGCTTGACTAGCTTTATCAAAGAGGTTGTGGTTTGCGTTTAAGTGGCTTAGTGTTACCTCCACTACTGTACACCTGGTTATTGCAACACAGGTGGATTTTGGGACGTAACAAATTGGGGGCTCGTCCGTGACAGTGAACATATTTGTGCAGATTTATTCTGAATTTGATGCTACGCTACCTTGGGGGCTACATGGTGCCAGCTTTGTGATTTGTAGCACGGTTACTTTGTTGCTAATAGGTTACTACTAGCTTTTGGTTCGTAACTGTGTTACTGTGTTGCTTGGTACGACATTGGGTCCCGCCGGTAGCAATAGCTTTGTGTATCATTTTGTCACTTTGAGTTGCGCTACTTTTGGCATTTTGTAGCGCTTGTATTGCCACTTACCACATACTCGTAAATTACCAGTAAGTGTTGTGATTTTGTTTTTTCGTTGCTGTGGGCAGCGGGTTTAATAACATTGGTAGAACGCTATTCTCTTTATTTTTAAACTCGGCATTTAAGCGTTGCTGCGTAACTTTCGTTACCATGGAGTTCGATTTGGAACGGTTCGTTGATGACCCAACACTGGAGCAGCTGGACAGCTGTCGGAAAGCTGACCTTGTGTTAATAGCGGAATACTTTAAAATCGATGTGTTGCGCTCTGAGACGAAACGCCAGATTAAAATCAAGGTAACAGATGGGTTGCTCGAAAGGCAGATTCTGTTTGAGGGTGCGGATCCAGGAGAATCGACCCTCATTAAGACAGAGAGTCCCGATACTACGACTCAGACTAGGCAGTTTGAGCTGGAGATGAGACGTTTAGAGCTGAGAGAGAGAGAGCGTTGGAGGCGAAGGTGCGCCTCAGGAAGGTGGAAGCTATGCGGGCTAGTAGCAGAGTGCAATCGCCCGATTTTGATGTCAGCAGATACACTAAAATGGTTCCCCCCTTTCGTGAGGCTGATGTTGATAAATATTTCTCTGTTTGAACGGGTTGCCATCTCGCTTAAGTGGCCCAGGGATGCCTGGCCGCTGTTGCTACAGTGCGTGCTGGTTGGTAAGGCCCAGAGTGCTTATTCGTCGCTGTCTATAGAACAAAGTCTAGATTACGACGTGGTGAAAGCTGCGGTCTTGAGGGCGTACGAGTTGGTACCAGAGGCTTACCGTCAAAAGTTTAGGCGATATCGGAAGGCCGATAGCCAAACCTTTGTTGAATTCGCCCGGGAGAAGGAGAATGTATTTGATCGTTGGTGTGCTGCACAAGGGGTTGAGCGATTTGACCAACTCCGTGATTTAATTATCATGGAGGAGTTTAAGAATTGTGTACCGGAGAGCGTTGCCACCCACTTAAATGAACATAAGACAGCTCAGGTTGCGCAAGCTGCGGTGTTAGCTGACGAGTTTTCCCTCATGCATAGAGGCTTGGTTGCTGAGAGACTCCAGTCACGTCATAATGACGTCACTCCTCGGAGGGAATCCCTTAATGGTTTTGCCGGTCCATCAAAGACCGGTGCTCCCGCTTCTGGGAGGCGGCAGGATGACTTGGGAGCAAAAGGGAAGGTGTGTAATTATTGTAAGAAGCTCGGTCATGTCGTGTCTGATTGTTGGATCCTGAAGAGAAAGGATAAATCGTTAAAAGGGGTTTCACTTGTGAAAACGTGTTTGCCTGCGCCTGGAGGTTGTGAAACGTTATCCCTTAGAAAGGATTGTGCTCTCCAAGATTATGTGCCATTCCTTATGGATGGTGTTGTGTCATTGACTGACGAGCCTGGTCTTCTAAGGTCAGTTAAGATATTGAGAGACACTGGCGCTGCGCAATCTTTTATTTTGGAGGATATTTTGCCCCTGTCTGAGAGATCCTCCATAGGCACCAGTGTCCTTGTGCAGGGTTTTGAAATGGGCTTTGTTGATGTGCCATTGCACGCTGTTCTGCTGAAGTCTGTCCTCGTGACAGGTCGCATTGTTGTGGGTGTGCGATCCAGTCTTCCTGTGGAAGGGGTAACCTTCATTTTGGGGAATGACTTAGCAGGGGGCAGAATTTTGGTTAGCCCTGAGGTGACTCCTGTCCCTCTTGTCAGATGCCCTGATGAAGGTAGGCAGAAATATCCAGACGTATTTCCTCTTCCTGTGTGTCATGTCTAAATGACTTGTGACTAACTCCGACACTGTGAAGGCTTACGATGTTCCCGAGTCAGAGGGCGCTTATGACTTAAGTGACTCTTTCTTTGTTGAACTGGAGCCTGTGGTACAGGTGGCTGTTACTGCTGCAGACACAGGTAAAGCTACGTTTGCGGGAGAGGACCATATGGGCGAGTGTGTCGAGGGGTTTGAGAGGCTGTCTCTGGCACGGGAGCAGCTGATTGTTGAGCAGAAGAGAGACTCAGACATTTCTTCTCTCTTTGAATATGCAATTCCTGAGGAGGAGATTGCTTTGGTGCCGAAAGGGTGCATTGTGAAAGGCGATATGTTTACGCGCAAGTGGAGACCAATGGACTTTTCAGTTCATGATGACTGGAACACGTCAAACGCTTCAGTTCAGGACGACTGGAATGTTTTAGGTCAGATTGTGGTTCCATCTGTGTGTCGCAGTGAGGTGATCGGTCTTGCTCATGGTGACTGTGTTGCTGGTCATCTGGGTGTGGATGGAGTTTGTGGCTGTGTGTTGGGGCACTTCTTTTGCCATGGTTTTGGGTGTGACGGTGGGAGAATGCTTGTAGCTCAAGTTTGCCCATTAACACGGACTAAAACTGGTAATCAGTTTTTACTCACTATAAAGTGCGCAGCTACTTGTTTTCCGGACTGACTGATCATAACCCGCTTGTTTTACTTCATCACATGCATAATAACTAGCGTCTCAAGCGGTGAAGTTGGTTTTTATTTTATTTTACAAGGCCATGATTTGGACATTTGGTTGGCCTACATTCATAGACGCGTTAATGCTCTCGCTATGTTACGTGGAACGTGCGAGAGTGACAATAAATAAATTGTTGCTGGGTCATGTACATGTTTGACTAAATTTATTTATTGTCTTAAGGGAGGGGGTGTTACGTCCTTCTGTTTTGTCTTTCGTACGTTTCGTACTTTGTGGTTGTTTGGCTTTGGGCTGCTGTGTTTGTCTGTCTCCCTCCTGACGTCATGGTCCTACGTGGGGATGCTGGGAGCTGCGCTGGTGGAAGGACGCACGCCGTTGCCTGGCAACCTTCTTCAGGAGATGCGTGGAGACGGGGACGCTTTGCCACGGGATTTTGAAAGATGTTTGTAGCTGGGGACGCCGAGGACCGTCGCGGAGCAGCCGGATTGGAAAGATGCGAGAGTATATATGTCTGGCCTCCGTCCGCATCACTAGTTCCAGTTCCAGTTCCTGACGCTAGCGGTTAACACAACTTCTATGACGCTTTCTGAATACTTGAGTTCTGTTTTAACAGACTACAATAGTTAGCCCTTGAATTGAATACGTTGCTGAATACTACTTCAGCAACCGTCCCGCTAGACCAGGAGGAGAAGACCTTTTTGTCATCTGGACGTGGGTCTGATTTTGGACACTTGCTGCCTGGTGAGAGCATGCAGCCTGTGTAGCCGAACTGTAAATATTGTAAATCTGTTACATGTTTAGAGAATAGTTAAATTAGTTTTCTACCGTACCTGTCTGTGTTATTAAACATTTTGTCTTTTAAATCACTTTGCGCTTGACTGGCTTTATCTAAGACAGAGGTCCTCAATCTTATCCAGAAAGGGCCAGTGTGGGTGCAGGCTTTTGTTGCAACCAAGCAGTTACACACCTGATTCTACTAATCAAGGTCCTTAGTGAAGAGTCAGGTGGTTGATTAGTAGAATCAGGTGTGTAACTGCTTGGTTGGAACAAAAGCCTGCACCCACACCGGCCCTTTCAGGATAAGATTGAGGACCCCTGATCTAAGAGGTTGTGGTTTGCATTTAAGTGGCTTAGTGTTACCTCCACTACTGTACACCTGGTTATTGCAACACAGGTGGATTTTGGGACGTAACAATACAAAGGAAAAAGCGCTAACCTTGCAATGTTGACTTCTAATTTTTGTTTTAATATACCCGCCAGTGGCTGGTGACACCGCAAAATTTAGCTGCCAATAGAAAAATGTACGCATTTGGCGCCTGGCGGGTGTTAATTTTGGACCTTGCTGCACTGGAGGAACTCCACTGTGATATCTAGCATACATACATGACCCCTCTAACTGAAATACATACTATAAAGCAGTGGTCTCCAACCCTGTTCCTGTAGGTTTTCACTCTATCCCTAACAAAGCTCACCTCATTCAACAGCTAGAGATCTCATTGAGCTGTTAATTAGTACAATTGGGTGTGTCAAATTGGGGTTGAAATGAAAACCTACAGGACTGTAGATCTCCAGGGTTGGAGACCACTAGCAGAAAGTCATTATGCACTCAAGCAAGCTCTGAAATCCCTAATATCTAAGGTAATATATATGAGTGAAACATGCTAGTATTCAGTACTGAGTCACCATGTTATCACATTGAAACTAAGCCCCTCCCAGTAGCTCTTACCTCCAGCACATCGGGCATCGCCACCTTCATTGAATCCGCCCCCCCACAGTACAGGTATGACATCATCATCTGTAAAACACTCAGAATCAGAGGTCCGCACAGCAGAGAACTGTTAGCAGCATGTGCTGCAGAACCATCAGACTCACAGTAACACATTCCTTCTCTTAACACCTTTGTGCAGATTCATAGTGAAGTTCCCGCCGGTGACACCTTTTTGCTCAACTGAGACATTTGTTGCTCCTGCAGCCAGACTATTAGTGGAAATCTGTTTTAACTTTATTGGTAGACGATTCGTGATGATTTCTGCCCAATGCGTAGTTTCGAAGCGTCACTATTTTATTGTAGCAAGTCCATTTAACAAGCACACCCCCACCCAGTCTATACCTACCCATGCGTGACATAGTGGACAATTGCATCTATGTTTGAGTTCATAAATATATTTATTCATCATATAAAATTAGAATTCCATCATAGCAAGATAAATCCAACAATCGCCTGAAGTGACTTTTTCACCGTGAAAAACCTTGCTCGCTCAAATGCAAAATAAACATGTGAAAGTATTCTCTCATTCTACCATGTATTCTACTAGCAATATATGCTACTAAATATGAAATTAATGTACAATCCAACCATTGGTTTTACACATCGAGATGTTGAATGTCAAAATTCAGTTGTCATTTATTGTCTGGTACAATCGGTTTGTAATATTACGCAAGCTCTATAAAAAAGGCATTAGGGAGGGGAGTTTCCCTTTACCGATATGTAAAAAAAATTGCGTCTAAAATGAGATTGGTCTCGCTGGTTACATATGTACGTTTGTTTTTCCACTCGAGCACTGTCTTTCCAACATGATTGATAGGCCTATTGTTATTTTAGCATTTTGAGTGCATTTCACATACTGTAGTGCAATCATTAATTTTATTTTTGAAGTAGATTTTCATTGAAGATAGCATTTTGCAGATGGTGGAATACTATTTTATTTCATGTTATCGTGCATAATATAGGCTATGGCGTATATAACTTATAGCATGGCAAATGCTCATTCCAATTCTCTGTGCGCTGATATGTGGTAGACTAAGGTAAAGATTTTCCTTTGAGCCATTATAAATAGAAACATTAAAAAAACTACAGAAAATTGCAATCCCAGGGCAAAAGTATACATACTGTAGAGTGTCGTCTTTATAATATAATTTATTAATTTTATGACATGTTTTGCATGGGAGTTTTGGATAGATATCTACCCCCCTATACTGATGAAAATATAATAATTCCCACTTGAAAATGATGCAAAAGTGAGTTTTATGAGCCAAAACTGTTGATTTGTAGTTAAATATAAATTTTCTTTTAATTATTTACTGCAGTGCACAATTTAGCCATTTGGATAGATTTAGAGACACTAATGGACAACAGGGTACACTGCCTATATTTTGCATCATAGACCTTTAATAGTTCTGCATATCATTCTCAGATTATGCACACTTGTTGACATGGAGTTTATGATCCAGGAAGTGTATATGTTTACCTGTTTCACTTATGTAGCTCTCAGTATTTTGTTGCAAACCAAAAAAAAAAAAACGAATTTTGGCATTTTTCCAGTTTCTTTGCATTTGTGGCACTTTATTTTGACTTAAATTATGAAAATAAACAAATCTAAGTTCGTATTGTAAATGGTACACCTGTCTCGTTTCATTTAAGCTATTTACCAAGTGTATGTGATGCTCACACCTGGAGTTATAAAGCCTTAATCAGAGCACCCCCTAAATAGATGAGAATTGACCAAATTTGTCATCTGTGCCAAGGGGTTAAATACACCCACTTGGAAAACACTACAGACCTTATTCTTTAAAATATCACTTACCTGGAAAACAGTACTCACCTCATTCTCGAAAATAACACTTACCTGGAAAACACTACACACTGACCTCATTCTCTAAAATAACACTTGCCTGGAAAATACTGTACTTGATGTCACTGATCTCGATGCTCTTGCAGTCCTGCGCAGAACCGTCTGGACCAGAAGTCCCAAGCAGTGCTTTGAACCTGTGCAGGTGAGCAGATGTAGGAAGGGCGGACATTTTAGAAGGAAATGTTGCGGTGTAGGATACCTAATGTTTAGATATAGCTAAAACTATTTGACTCCTCCATCTCTTCCTCCCTCCCCCCCGCCCCCCCCCCCACCCCCTCCCCCTGTCTGTCTCTGTTTTCTCTCACTCACTCACCCCCACAATCATCAAAGGGAATCATAAATGACCCTTCACAAATTAAATCAAATAAATACATTTTAAGTGTTGGATAAGTGAGAAGTTTTAACCGTTGATGCCACTTGTGCTCGAACATTAAACGAGGGCGTTGGCTGTTAAAATGGCTGGATTCAGAAAATACACATTTTACTAAATCCTCACTTCCCCGACAGCTGGAAGCAAAGCAACCTTTCAAAGTTTGTCTCCATGGCGACGGATCAGTCGCTGGGTCCACCCACCTGTCGGATGCTGTGATCAGCAGGACCCGGTGGGCGTAGAATGGCTTTCCCTCCACCTGGAACGTCACGTCCGACATCTCCTTATTGTTCAGGAAGTGAGGGTCTGAGTTGAGCGGGAGGGAGAGAGTTTACTATTAGTAAATGGTACTACTATTTTCCAACACTGAGGATTTTATCAATCAATAAGCTTCTTAAACATCATCAATCCTACTGATAACTAACCTAAATTTCTCTTTTATAAATTGCCTTCAATATTACCAATCAAAATGATTAATCATAATTTCTTAATATGATAAATTATAATAAATAATCCATTATGTTTAATATTTTTTCACCAATATTATAAATTCTATGGCTAATTAAATCTAAGTCATCCAAAGGTTTTAAAAAACCCCTCGCTTAACATAAAAAAGTCTGGATAGTGTAGAGCCACAGGTGGGCTCTGTGCTAACATTTTTCTAAGAAGCACATGTGCGCTGAAGTAGAAAAAGTTAGGAGCACACTCACGCATCTTAATACAGAGATGTACGCCAAAACAATTTTTCCAGTTAGCATACATCAGTTTTCAGGAGCAAATGCTCTGTTGAGCCCTATGACAGGTTTGTCCCTCATTACACAAACCCTTGTGCTGGAAGCTAACTGCGACCTGGGCCCCAGACAGTCAGTCGGGAGAGTTCCGTTACCTAGCTGTGCAGAGAGGTTGGTCTTTGCCTCCTGGATTGTGAGAAGGGGGGCGGAGCTATAGCAGTGGCTAAAAATGGAGGCCAGCTGTTGGGTTATAGCATCATTCTGCAGGAAGGACCAAAAAAAAAAACAATACAATTACTGAGAACATAAACAATGGTATCGATCCACACTGTCACAAATGGGTTTCATACACGTCTCTCACTCACACACACACACACACACACACACACACACTTTTATGTTTTACTTTAGGGCCACATATCGCAAAGTCATTACACAGCACAGCCACAACTTGATAGAGGAATAAATGTGAGGTCACACCTGGGAAGGAAAACCTCTCATAACATTGCCGTCATAAAAATAAAAAACATCTCTATTTTTGCCATTTTTCAGTTTGATACATAAATAGAAGCACCAGCTGTGTGCTGTCGAAGAATCACGCCTCTGTGACTAAAATTTTATTCCAAGCACAATGCAATTAAAACTTGTCCAATATAATAAAAAAATTCAAATTTCCTTGAGAAGCCACCTTTTTTTTTTTTTAGAAGTTAACTATGTTTTCTGTGCTGCGTTTTTTTTTTGCTCATATGGAGCTGAACCCCACCCCTGGACAGCCACCTTCGGATGCTTCATGCACCCTGTCCCAAACTGACTGAACCCACACCCTGAACCGGCCAGAGGAGGATGGGCTCCCTCTACTGAGTGGTTCCTTCCAAGATTTCTTCCTACATGTCTTTCCAGAGAAATTTTGGCAGTTGTTGCCTCTAGCTTGCTCTACGTGGGTTTAAGCCAGAGTAAACTGTACAGAGTAATATGACAAATCCTTTGTAAAATAGGCTGTATAAATAGAATTTGATTGATTGATAATGGTGTGGTGATAATGATGTCACCTTGCTGGTTCTGAAGATGCTAAACATGAGAGGGAGGCCGAGGGAGACCAGCTCCTCACAGTACTCCTCCTCTCGGATGGAGGTGAACTCCCTGAGGAGGGCCAGGGTCACCCCACTGCGGGTCTGCTGGTGGGCACTGCGCAGGGACTCCAGCCACACATGTAGTTTCCAGGGAACGCCTGCAGGGAGAGCCAGAGTCAAGAATTCAGACTTCCCAACAAACGCAACACATTACATTACAGGCATTTAGTAAATGCTCTTATCAGAAGTGACTTACAAAACTTTAGCTTTTTTTTTACATTGCATCCATTTATACAGCTGGCTATATACTGAAGCAATTCAGGTTAATTACCTTGGCAGTATTCTACCTGGGAGTCAAACCTGCAACCTTTATGTTACAAGCCTGATTCCCTAACCATTACACCATCCACCAAGTCCTGGCTCAGCAGCTACAGTGTGGACCTTAAAGTGGATGTGACTGACAGACTCTCCCAAACAAAGTGACATCAACTCAATTATGGTGAAAGGCTTGTATCTTTGGCAGAATATTCAATAAAAAACAATGAGTCTTTTATGACTGCAGGATCTATCACACAGGTTTCTATCAGTGATTTTCTCTCATCAGTGACTCCTATATGCAGACTGGAAAATACGCAATCATGTCAGTATAGTACTAGTACTATAGTATACTCACTAAGTACTAATGTGTCCATATATGAACCAAATGAAAATAAATCACTTTCAGTTATTTAAAACTGAAAAGCACACACGCACTTTGACAGTCACGCTTTGATGTGCAAGTGGTTTCCACAGTGACGGTTACCTAGTGACCTCAGCTCCATGGTGACATCCAGGTATCCGTGCTCCGAGCTGTAGTAGGTGGCCTCTTGCAGAGCCTTCATTCGTGCCTTGGAGAGTTTGGGGATGCCCCCGTTGGTGGAGCCGGGGCTGGGGCTGGGGGGCGGCCGCCCGGCGGGCCTCTCGCAGTCTCCGCCCACCTTTGTCCCCTCCACACCCTCAGCCAGGATCTCCTCCAGAGAGAGAACATCCTCCTTCACCTGCTGCGGCTGGGTCAGAAGCTTCCGCAACACATTCCTGAAAGAGAGAGGGAGACAGAGAGAGTCAGAGGGAAGCAGAGAGAGTCAGAGAGAGTCAGAAAGAGACAGAGGGAGAGAGAGAGAGAGGGAGACAGAGAGAGACAGAGGGAGACAGAGAGTCAGAGGGAGGCAGAGGGAGAGAGAGTCAGAGGGAGGCAGAGAGAGTTAGAGGGAGGCAGAGAGAGTCAGAGAGTCAGAGGGAGGCAGAGAGAGTCAGAGAGAGGCAGCGAGAGTCAGAGAGAGGCAGCGAGAGTCAGAGGGAGGCAGCGAGAGTCAGGAGGAGTCAGAGGGAGCAGAGAGAGTTAGAGGGAGGCAGAGAGATACAGAGATAAAAAGAAAACACTGAAACAGTGGCGAGAAGAAACTCCCCAGTGGAAAAAAGTATCAGGAGGACACCAGATATGGAGGGGAGCCCACCCTCTGCTGGCCGGCCCAGTGGCAGTAGTTATAAATAGGCCCAGTGGCAGTAGTTATAGATAGGCTCAGTGGTAGTGGGGAGATAACGGGGAATCTATCAGAACAAATAGCCATAGTAGTTTGGCAGATTATAGCCTGAGGTGTTAAACTAGCTGCTAAAACAGACCGTAATGAAGCAAATTGACGTATATGAATATGCACATCAGGAGGGGTGAGGCGATGCATCTAGGCTTCCATGTTGCATGGGGTTGAACCAGAAAAATGGTCGAGCTGGAGCGGTCTGTACACCTGGGGGGCGGGGGTCAGTACACACACCTGTGTCCGTGTGCGGCGGCGTGGCTGAAGCAGTTCATGTCTTCGTAGAGCGATGATGTCAGCGCGTTCCCGTCGTTCGCCCTGAGCAGCGGGTCTGCCCCGCGGGCTAGGAGCAGGCTCACCATCTCGTAGTTACCTGGGCAACGGGAAAAAGACAGCAGACGGCTTCACATTAGTCTTATTATGGGATACCCTCACCAATCCCCCCAGCCCAGAGCTGTTCTCTGTCGCCGTGCCAACAGCCACAGCAGTAGGCATGCACATTGGCTTTGCGTGGGTGGGTATGGCACATTCTCCCAATATGACGGTATTCTGGGCCTTTCAGAAAACCCCACCTGGAATGTGGTTTAAAAGGACGTGTGGAAAAAAAAAAAAAAAGACAACACCCAGGGGCTCATTAAAACTTAGTGCTGCTGGAAAAAACAACCTTTAAAAACACAATTTATTGACCTGACTGAGCCACCACATGCTGACACTGTACCTTCAGGAATGAGTAAAAACTGATTCCCATCATACCTCAGGCCTGGCGAGTTCCTGTTCTTATTCCCCTTCTAAATCAAAGCTATGAAAAAGCACAAGTTCCACCCTGTCCCTCTCCCACTCCCCTGTGCCAGCTGGTCTGTGCTGTAGCCCTGCACGAGGGGGGCTTGCTGTACCCACCAGCCGCGGATGCTAGTTGTAGAGGTGTGTCGGCAGAGCTCTCCTGGCCGTTACGGATGGCAGCGCCCTCCACGTTCGCCCCTGCGTCCAGGAGAAGCTGAAGAAGCAAGGCAGAGTTAGACAGACAACACAAACGCTGGGGATTACCCCTCAACACTGGAGATAACTCCAATACTGGGGATTACCCAGCAACAATGGGGATTACCCCTCAACACAGGGGATTACCCCTCAACACTGGAGATTAGTCCACAACATTGGGGATTACCCCTCAACATTGGAGATTACTCTTAAACATAGGTATTATTGACGTCATGTGGCGTTGTAATGTTGACATGTAGTCCAGCTGTCTCTCGTGTTTGTGTTTGTTAGTTTGAATTTGTTTTGTTGTGTCGGGCTTTTGTCTTTTGTTTTTTTCATGTATGTCTGTTGTTGTATGGGGAAGTGGGCTGGAGTTTTTCAGGGCACTCCTGCTGCTTGTTTTGATAATATTGACGAATTGTCTAGTCGGGATAATTTTGTTTGTGGTCGTCACCATGGAGACACATTCGCAACATATGCTCGGGAATGTCCGTTGGATCTGCAGCAACAAAGTTTACCATCGTTCTTCACCAGAGTTGAAGATGTCGGGACTGATCCGGGAGTGCAGGCAATCTTCAAAAGGCAACCAGAGAAGGGAAGGAGAAGATAATGCGGGGGAGGAGTGAGGCGATGACTGGGAAGGTTTTTCTTCTGGGAAGGTTTCGACAGTGTACAGAGACCACAACACTGCATGTACGGAGGAAAGTCGTGGAGGCGGTTTGTGTGTTGGACTGATTAATGACACTGGGCATCTCGGGACAGCGCTGGTTATTTTTAATCAGCTGTATTCAACTTTAATTCACTTAATTAGTTTGATTAATGCAATGATTCTATTGAATGTCTTTATTTGATATGTTTGTTTGTGTGTTGTGGGTGTGCCCCACTGTCCAGGGCTGTGTCCCAATATTCTTCACTCCCTCATTACCACTCCTCTCCTACCCGGAAGTATGCAAAACTGCCTGATCGTTTTGAGTACAAGTATTTGCATGTACAGTATACAATGTACCTGGAATTGCGGCTTTCGTCGAGACATTAATTAATATGTAACAATTTATACATAATTAAGATGTAATCAGCAACATTAGATTAAAACACAAAGATCCGTTTCTGGGGCACGGAGTAGAGGAGGTGGTCGTGGAGGAATGGAGGGTGCATTTTTTTATTATTGGGATGCACCCTATGTCTTTTTTGTTGTTGCTGGTGGCTACAACTGAAGTTCCCTAACGGGAAAATAAAAGTAATTATATTCTATTCTATTCTATTACTCCCACCGACAGGGATCTATTCACAAATTGGAGATTATTACCAAACACAGGACACTACTGCCAAACACAGGGGCTTACCAGCAATCACACGGCATTACTCTCAGACAACAGGTGATACTACATAACAGACTGGATTACGAGCAAACGTCGTGGATTACTCCCCACATGTGAGATTATTTTTACCCCTGCCAACAGTCTCACCTGCACCACTGAGAGGTGGCCGTGCAGCACAGCGAAGGTCAGGGCTGCCCAGTGCCGGCTGTCCGGGTGCACAGAGGGGTACTGGGGGGAGTATCCAGGAACCTGGGAAAGAGCAGGCCACAGCCACATATAATAATGAATTTATTTTACATAAGTTTAATTTTTTTTAAAGAGTCTCTTTGCCTGTTTCTGAAACTTTATTCAGACAGGGGGAAAGCAAAATAGAGGGTTACAGATAGAGAGGGTATAGATCACAGTGTAGAAACCACCATGGTGGGCAATTAAACCCACACAGAGAAAATAGCATATTCAATACCCTATGGTCTGTGTCACACACTCTCTCCAGTATATACATCCTGAAGAATAATACTGACGACCTTAAAATATAACAACAAAACAATCAAAATCTACACTAGGGTCATTCCATGTCAAATCACCCAATATTTTGTTGGGCCCACGCTCTTCGGTCTCTGATTCGGTCTCTGAAATTTTTAGCAAAGGTTCTATAGGCATATTAATGACCAGATCCAAAGTTTGAGTGCTGTGCTTAAAGTACTTTTTGAGATATGGTCATTTTACTGTGCATGGTATGCATCACCCCATGTGGGCATATTACAAAAAACTTCAAATAAGTTGTATTTTTACATGAAGTTTAGAAGTCCAAAGTTTCATATCCTTTATGGAATTCTTTCATGGTGAAATATTGCTTTCAATTATCCACCGTTTTGGTAACTCTGGAGTGTTAGTTTACATGTCAGTATGAACATGATGAGCAATGATTGTCACATTTCATGCTACTTTTGATAGGGTTTTCACATCTTCTTTCTCCAAATAGTACTGTCTCCCATTTGGAGTGTTCACCAGACAGAGATTACACTGCAGTGGTACCCAACAAATGTCCTCCCTCGCAGGCCACTTAAATGAACTAGCCGGACCATGAGGGTGCATGAATGATATCTGGACATTATCTTCTCCATCAGATTTGTCTCGTACATGGCCAATCCACCACTGTCCATCATATTGACAACTAACAAATTTGCCAATTTCACAGTCTCTCTTGAGTCAATGACATTCATTCCTGTCGAGATAACACGAACAAGAAGCTAGGCATGTAGCTATCTTTTGCTGTTGAGATTATATGCTGTCACATCTGAACAGATGGAGGTTGTTTCACATACTGTGCACCTCAGCAAATGTGTAGTACCCCCATCAACTGGTAAGGGAAATTCCAGAACTTTTAGTTTCCTGCTTACAGGGGAATTCCAGAACTTTCACCCTTTTTGTTTCTGTTAACAAGCTGTACTAGTATGGTCAAGTAATTCCTGTTCAACAAGCCTGGTCCATACATAACAGCATGCGAGACCCATTCGCGAGTGTTAAAAGTAGTATGTAATTGAGCTAGTTGTTCTCCAAGAAGGAGTTTCATAAAGAAAATGCAAAACTTGGCACACTAACACTACAGGAGGGTGTCATGTGATAGCTAATGAACATAGAGTTCTAATATGCAGGAATTACACAGCCAGATCAGTTTTAAGAGTAAAAAAAATTGAGGGGCTACAGCATATAATGTATGGTAATGACTTTGTATGCAGTGTAGAAGAGTCACTGTCTCTTTTGAATCCTTGCTGAAATTGCAGTGTCACATTTGGTGGGATATGGTGACTGAGGCAGAGTACAGACAGGGCAGCTCATATTTACCGCCACATCCATATTGGCCCCAGCATCGATCAGCATCTGCACCAGGGCCTCGTCCCCGGCTGATGATGCGTACATCAGAGGCGTCATGCCCTACGCGTGAGAAGGGACAGGGAGGGAGGGGTTACGCTCACGTTCGCCGTGGCATTCTGGGTAATACAAGCAGCAAAGGGAGCACCACGCTGGGCCTCGCACCTGGTCGTCCCTGGCATTCACGCCCTCTGGCCCCAGCAGTTCAATGGCCTGGCCAATCAGATCGGTCCGGCCGCAGTTGAGCATGCGGAACCCCAGGTCCAGGTGGAACTTATCTGTAGCGGCCTTGGCGTCCAGTCTCCGGAATGAGCTGAAGCAGCACTCTGGCCTGAGAGAGAGAGAGAGAGAGAGAGAAAGAGGGAGGTAGAGAGGAAGAGAGAGGGAGGAAAGCAAGGAAGAGGGCGAGACAAGAGGAGGTAGGAAGGGAGAGGGGGAGTGAAAGAGGAAAGAAGGTAGATGGGTGAGATGCAGAAGAAAGAAAAAAAAATACAGTGTGGTATGCTTTAATCCAAATATTTAAAAAAAGGCCAATAACTCTTTCAAACAGGCTTTAATGAGTACTACAGTTCTGGGGTCAGTGCACCAGATCTGGGACAAATCATTACGTGAAATACTTGAATGCTTTAGACACCAGTAACATTCCTGCAGATTTTTTCCAGAAAAAAAGTGCCTATTTTTTTTCTAATTCTTAAATTTTTAATCGTCCGTTCTAGTTAGAAACATTTTCGCTGAAAACCTTGCATGGATCTGCAGGAAATGTTTTCTAAATGTTCCCATCGCCTAAATAGTTAAAGTATTTAATGTGCTTATTTCAGCATACTATTGTTCATGTGGTATATCACCTATTCTAGCTAAAATATTTCAGTTATGATCAGCCGAATAGTTTTTATTCTGTTTCAAAAGAGCTGAACCAGGACTTAAGGGTTCAATCAACAAAAGACAGACTCAGTTAGCTGGGTCTATTCTCACTGTAATTAACTGGCAAATTAACTTGACAAGGGGTATAATGAATACTAAGAAAGGAAAAAGAGGAATCTGCAGGTAAAGCTATATAGCTGCTTGGGTCATGTGAAGAAATTTGATTGGCCCAGACAGTTTTTGTGTGTGATGAAGGATATTTCAGAAATTTGCAGATGTTGGCTTCACAATGGCAGTTGGTTCAGCACATCAGCTGACCCTTCAATCTCTCTTACTTCAGCTGCCTGGGCTCACAGTCCAGCCCTGGGAGGAGCTGTCGGGCCGTCTGTCTGACATCATCGCTGTCCACCAATAGGCTCCGGCGGTGCTCAGCATGGACGATGGCGACTCGCATCCACTCCATGAGGGGCGGGAGCAGCAGGAAGGGCCTGCAGTAAGGAAGATGAGGGGGACGAAGATGACTATGGGACAATAAGAAAGCCTGCTCTATCGCCTTGCCACACACACAAATCTGAACTATTTTAATGAAGCCATGAAATACTGAAATACATAGATAAACACATTCCACAATCATTACATCAGAATATTAATATTGTAAAAACATAAAAAGAAACAACCAATAAACATTTCAGACTGTTACAAATCCATTATATTACAATTGACTGACCCATTAACCTATGTGTGCTGATCACCTGGTGGAATCAATGCAGTGCAATGAAAAGCAAATTTATTTTTTATTGCCACAATTTGAATCAAAAGGATATTTGATC
The DNA here is from genome assembly GCA_022702515.1 of Ilyophis sp. 1 JC-2022. Taxonomy (NCBI): domain Eukaryota; kingdom Metazoa; phylum Chordata; class Actinopteri; order Anguilliformes; family Synaphobranchidae; genus Ilyophis; species Ilyophis sp. 1 JC-2022. The sequence goes on along the minus strand of CM040399.1, from coordinate 42,388,638 downwards.
ATCACTTAGGTCACAGTATAGAAAAAAGATGATGTAATATAGCAAGTAACACAAAAAGTTACAAGATGTGCCCAAGAAATTGGCAGGCGGGATCTGGGGTCAGGTCACACACAATGGTCTGGCCCCCGGGCTCCCTGTTAGAGGAGGGGGTCACTAATCCATGCCCTATTCGGACCAAACAACAAGGGCCTGGGGCCGATCTTTCAACGGGACATCAGACACCTCACAACCCTACCCGTCCTTCAACCATCAGTACAGAGAAAGAGAATCAATCACTCAGTCCAAGGGAGGGGATAACACTGTTCTAAATGACATCACAAAGCAAAAAAATCTGTCAGTCAAAGAGAGAGGCTAACACTGTTCAAAAGTACAACAATAAAAATAGTGGCATTCACTCTTGCTTTTGGAGAGCCACAAGACGTGCAGGTTTTGTGTTATCAGCATTTAATTTATCAATTAAAGCAGTAAATTACAGTTAACTCACAGCAGGGCCATGTGGGGACAATAATATTGAGCAAATAAATTTGCTAAATATTATTGAGGCACACATGAAAAAGAAAGAAACACACCAGAACACTTTAAAAAAGGACCCACTCAGTAACAGAAATGCTTAGATCCATATTCCCAAACTGTGGTCCCTGTAGCCACACTGTGTGTGCTCGTCATAAATTAATTTGATTTGATTGAGCTGCTAATTGAATATCGATTTTCATTTGGAATGTAATGTGTGCTAAATTCCTTGTAGTGTTGGGGATTTTTTTTTGGTCTAATAAAGAAAAGTTTTAAAAAAAGATCTTAAAGGGGAGGTTTCTCAATCAGGCTAAATAAGTTATTCAAAATGAACTGATCTCACAACCAATGACCAACTAATGAGTCTTAATGAAATTCAATCAATGAAGCTGAACAGCCATCAGTATCACTAATTTGTTTATGGAGTTTAAATGGATGAAGAAAGCAGAATGCAGAAGCATATTTATTTGTTTATCTTTGTATCAGGACAAACACTCCAACAAGGCATATGTGTAATGACAGCAAGCAGACGCATTAAGTGGTGTCTAATACAAATCACAATGCAATTAACAGCTGAATCAGAGCTAATTAATCTCAGGCTCAGATGAAAAGAGAACCAGCGATTATGTTGTTTCCCAGGACCAGGGCTGGCAGAGACAGTCTGACATGATTCGGTACTGAAGTGACTCTCACCCATCTAGTGTGAGTCCATTTCATCCCGCATAATATCAACAGGGCAGAGAAACAGACTGATTTCAGGACTGAAGTGACTCTCACCCATCTAGTGTAAGTCCATTTCATCCTGCATAATATCAACAGGGCAGAGAAACAGACTGATTTCAGGACTGAAGTGACTCTCACCCATCTAGTGTGAGTCCATTTCATCCAGCATAATATCAACAGGGCAGAGAAACCCAAACTTGGGTGATTTCAGGACATGAGTGAAATCGCGTGCATTCTGATCCGAGTGATCATGTGATGGCACGTGATAATGCATCTGCTGCTTTCAGACGCGCATTTCAGGGAACTGGGACTGCGCGAGACATTCAGCGCAAATACATGGAGCTTCATATTATGGGGCTGGCATGGTGGCCGTGGTCAATGCTGTAACCCATCCAGGTGACTTTAAAGGTGAGCCAGCCGCAAACAGAACCACAGTCACAGCTGGAATGAACGCAGACCCTGTCACTAAGGCCAGAGGTCAGAGGTCAAAACTGTCAACTCAAGGCAAGGCTTAAGATCAGAAGTAGAGAGGCAGGAACTCTCGGGAATATGTGACATAAAACCTGACAGGGTTAAATTACTGGCTAGTATTTTTTAGGGTAGAGTTTGAGGGATCAGCATTTGGGAGAGAATCCAAAAATTGCTACCTTGTGACCCCTTTGCTTCCCCCAAATTAGAAAGCCTGTTCCTCACTCTTGATGCTCGTCCCAAACGTCCCTGTTATTCACCCCTCAATTGTGTGTGTTACGCAGTGTTCAGAACACACCATCATGGGTCTTACCATCTGTTGGGAACAATTCAGTAGAGCCCGAACACTGGAACTCGACATACACCTTTATTAAACATTTTGATCCTGTGTGGCTCTTCATCGGGTCAAAACTATTTCACAAACTTAAAAAAAATATATTATTCTTTTAAATAAAGTGAGCCTATAATGCAGAAGTCAAAAGTCTCATTGTCTGAGGTCGGATAAATAACGGGTATTATTTTCCATGAACTCGCTCTTGGACATAATGTAGTGGAGGCAGAAAGCATCGAATTAACTATCGGGCAATTTCTCTTGGTCAACTGAAAGATTGAGTGGGGAAGATCTCCACGGTTTGATTTTGATTAAGTGGTTTCTAAATCGTGTGGCCAGTGTGTGAAATTGCACCATCAGATCTTGATTAATTGGAAACTCGTGTGGTCAGGTCTTATCTGGATGATGCAAACCCAAGAGCAAAATCCCACACAAACTGGACTTTCAGAATAAACGTTTTGTTCTTTTTCCAGAGAGTTCCGCTGCCCCTCCCTCTCTCCCCCCATTCCTCTCCCACTCCAAAATACATAGCGACTTGAACAGCAACAACACGCCCCAAACTAAAACAAAATAGTTAACTCTTCTTCTCCACTCCAATACTCTGATACTCTCATAGGTCACTTTTTAAAGCAGACAGTGATAAATTGAGTGTCTCATTCTCCTTTTTGAGCAAGAATATGGGAATCCTGATGTGTTGTACTCAAATGGGTTTAGCTTCGTCTCTGTTAGGGTTTTAACAAAGAGGCATGTCAACGGTCAAGGCCCTGGTCACGTTTCAACACCTAACCACTCGTGAGATCTGGTCTCAAGTTCACCCTCGGGTTCAACCTGAAAAGTGAGCCGACCCTGGGCCCCGCATCATAACGGCCGCCCGCCACACTTTGAAACAAGATAGCGCCCCCTCCTCCAACTCAGCCCAGAGCACATCACCTGCTGCCAACTTAAAATTTATTTTCATTTCACACCTGGACTACACTGTGGAGATAAATGTGTAATAAGGCTCCCCTCTCCCCCACAGCAGAGTTTGAACCAGGTTGGCATGCATAGGTCAGGATTTGGCTGGTTATCCATTATACTATCAGCTCAGATCACCAGTATGACTGGTGCTGACCTCCATAAAAACAAGCTGCAAGCAGAGCTGATGACTCCACTGCATCAGGCAGCAAAGAAGAGCTAAAACTGAAGGGGTGTAACATACATAGGAGAGAAGAATCATGTACAAAGCTGAAATTGACTACAGTCGCAAATTCTCGCAATCAGAAAACAGCTGGTTTTATTTCCATTAAAAGTGAAAGACAGCCTGGCAGTAACCCCCCCTCACATGTAATGTATTTGGGTAGCTTTTCAGCTTTCTTGTTGGGAGGGGAAGAGCTGGTTTACTGGCCCTGGGAATGTGTGAAGTCCACACAGATATGTACGTCTGTGGTAATCCAATAAGCCAGTTTCTTGCTCACACTTTCTTTATGGTAACCCGATGAGCAATATTTTACTCTCACTCTGCGAGCGAAATGGCTGCCTTTATTTGACCTCTGATCAGGCCACCGTTCTCCCATTACTGACCTCATTCTCCTTTTAACTGGTACACCACACCCACACACCAAACACCACCCCCCCCCCAAACACACACACCTCTTAAATTAACACAAGCATTTTTGCTCTCGCACAACACACAAATTCACACTCGCACTCTCACACGCACTCTCACACGCACTCTCACACGCACTCTCACACTCACTCTCACACGCGCTCTCACACACGCTCTCACTGTCACTCTTACTCTTACTCTTACTCCAACAATACAACTCCACCTATCCCATAATCCCACTCTGCACAGCGGCCCACATCATGCTCCAACAGAGCTCCCTCTCACCTCTCTGTTCCAAATAGGAAGAGAATTCCCATCTACACAACACAGAGGATGCAATAGACCCTTCTCCCACACACATAACCCTGATGTAAAACAGAAATAAGAAACCTATTGTTTCACTGACGCGCCCACAAGACCTACTGAGCATGTGCAATACCATCACTCGCTATAGTTCAGTTTTACCTTGGGGTTTTTCTTTTTTTAAGCACAGAGGTCTACCGGAGTCAAAAGAAGCACAGAGGAGGAAGTGACTGTTTCATGGGGCCTGAGATTATAATTGCTGCCAGGTTGGCGGGACCACCTGTAGCCACAACCCCTCCCCAGAGTGAAAGCCGCGCCTCCACCCCGCCTGCACACGCACACCCTGCTACCGGCCCCCACACGCTCACAAAAGCACAACATCTAAAGGCCTGACTGAGACCAGCATGGAAGAACAAGGGCAATTTCCTCTCTTTGTGAGGTTAATTACACAGAAACCCTTTCTGTCTGTTTCCTTAGTATTGCAGTGTGTTTTACATGGACCAGCTGTTCATCTACAGCAGTTGTGAGTCACGTGGCATGTACCTTTTACCACCCGTCCCACGCACACGCACACAGCACACTCACACACGCACGCTCACACGCTCGCTCGCTCACACACATGCACACAACACACACAGCGCACGCTCACACACACACAGGAACGTTCACACACACTTGTTCACACACACGCACCGTGCGTGCAGACATACTCACACACTCTCAGACAGACGGACGGACGGACGGACGGACGGACGCACGCTGACACGCCTGATCTACTTCCACCAGCTCTTGAACAGAATAACCCAATCTCCCCTTATACCAGTTAACCAGGCATGTAACAGCCAATAAGTATTTAGTATTACCTTTCACAGACTGTTAATGCACCTTCCACATTTTTCACAATTCCAGCACTAGACGCAACTCTTTCCATAGTTTCTTTCCAAGAAATGAAAGAGGAACCACTCCAGAAAATGCAGCAAAATCCCCATAATGACAGTAAACCTGAGAGAGGCCTTTTCTGGGCCTGACTGCGCAACACCTCCTATGCAGCTAAAAAGATTAATTAATATTAATAATCAAATAACATAAAGTACACAGCATGCATGTGACTGGGAAGCAGAGCTGTGAGTGTAAAGAATGACTTTCTCAGGAGAACAGAACATTGGGAAGCTGTGGGGCTGGACGAACCAGACTGAAATAGTGCATCCTTTTTCCTGAGGATGAGTTTGATTTTTATAACACTTAATCCAGAGACAGTTGAGATACATCCTGCAGATGCGCTGTGACACATCATCAGTGATGGAACCTGGGGTCATCGGGTGTTTTTGGGTCTTTCAACATCAGACACCCTCACCCAGGTGACCCAGCCGGGGTTGATCAGACCCCAGCTTGCATCCCAGCAGCATTCGCCCACGGATCTGCCCTCTTGATCCAAAGCCACCTAGTGGCTCTCTCTGCGGCTTCAGTAGCATCCCTGATGGCCTTCCTCTTTGCCTCCCCAGTAATGCCCAGTAGCGTAAATGCTTTGCAGAGTGAATGCCCTGAAAATGCTTGGCCTCCCTGATGAGTTGCGTGACTACACCAGTGTGTTCCAAACAGCCAGGCACTCCAGGGATCCCACCCTTCTGAACAGAGGTGTCAATATAGCTGTTCTTCAGAAGGAACTTGGTTAGTCGTTGTGACAGAATACTGTAAAGCTTACCAATTCAGATCTCTCAAACCTTAGAGGGACATTCCCCCCCAGAGGATGTGAAGATGACATAGTGACTCGTACATTACCTTTTCAGCCTCTTGCTCAACACCTGTCCCCTGTATTCCAAATCTGTACCCTACCTCAGCCATGGTGTTCTTAAACTAGTGCTATATTTACTGCGTCGACTGCGTGCCAACTTACTTTTGAAAGGAGCAATGCAGAAATGAAGACTGATTGATTGAGTATACAGTATATGACATATTGAAAGACTGATTGATTGAGTATACAGTATATGACATATTGAAAAACAGATTGAGTATAGAGTATATGGCATTCTAGCAGGGTACAGACAGAAGGGTAGAGCTGAAGTTTAAGGGCACACCCACCTCTCCTTGTTGAGGGACATCCTGGGCGGGTCCAGGTTGGGGTTCTCCATGGACTCCATCTGGGGGCAGCGCAGGAAGTAGTAGAGGGTGTGCAGGGCATCGGGGGACCAGCACACAGGCTGCTGGCGGGCGTGGCGGGCGGGGCTCAGCCCGGGCCGAACAGCGCTCAAACGCTGCATGTGGTGCATGGCCCGCGAGACCAGGTCACCTGGGCGGGGCAAGGCCAGACATCAGGGTTATGATCCCAGTCTGGATCGGGACAGACACACCCATTTCTGTTCCTATTTAGGCATTTAGCAGACACCATTATCCAGACTTACATGTAAGTGCATAGAAAAAGTCAAGAAGAACAGTGCTACTATCCATATAAAATCCATTACGTCACGCACAAATCTGACTCATTTTTGACACAAGCACAAGTTTAAAATGAAAGAACAAATGACAAGTAGTTATAATTTGCATTTAGTAAATAAAAAAATAAAGGCAGAAGGAGCCCTGTGTTACCCACCCAGTCAGGGTAAGGACAAACAAATAGACATACAGACATACAGAACCTGTTAGAAAAAGGACAGACAAACAGACAGCCAGGACAGGTAGAAAGACAGATCCCAGGGTTACACACAATCTTTACTGGAAAGCTTGTTGAGAAAGCAAAACAGACTCAGTCCTGTTATCAGCGTAAAGGCCAGTTCTCCGCATTCTCCATTTGTAGCTCTACGGCCAACGCTGTCACTGGCATCCGTCACAAAGCAGACACCCCAACAGCCCGTTTGACAGCAACAGTGCCCCAGAAGAGGTACAGATTATTCAAATATAACACTGAAATATAATTTCAAATACTATTCTGACAATATCTACAAATGTAAATAAAAAATACAGATTCAAAGTGTTTCAAATTTGAATTAGAGAGAAAGAGGGAGAGAGGGAGAATGAGGGGGAGAGAGAGAGAGAAAAAAAAAGCAAAGGCGAAAAGAGAGAGAGACAGGCGGAAAAAGCAGGCGCCCAGGCCTGGCAACAGATGTGATAACATCCAAATCAGTGACAGAAGCAAGGCATTCTGGGATGGAAGGGGGGTGGCAATTTTAAGGAGCATGCTCTTCTCATTAAAAGCAATTACTTCATAGTTAATTTTTAAGCAGATAGCTGTGTGTGCATGTGGGTGGGGTGGAGCTGATAAGTGACAGATTATTCATTCATTCGCCTTGTTCATTGAGCTCAGCTCAGCAATCCCTAAAGCCTGGAGGCTGCTAAAGGGCTCTTTGTACCGCTTCCAGCCCTCTAAGGAGGTCACCGCCCATCTGATATACATCCCGTCATGCCCAGCCGAGCTCAAAAGATTCTGGTATACTGCATACAGGAAGTAAAATGTGAATAATTGAATCAAGTCCCGGATCAACACAAATTTTCTCTTAAATGCTCTCATTCCCAAAAAAGAGACGTGTTTCAGTCAACTGAACCTTTGTCTAGACTCATACACTCAAAGAAGAGAGAAGTTGTGTTCTTTTTTTATATACCATCTATTATATGGATTAATATTCATGTGGAACAGTTTCTTTGATTCTAGCCATTGGGGATTATTTCTCCTGGTCGATTAGCAGAGTGGCGAGTTTACCTTTTCCTTCAGGTATACTAAACACAGCATTCTAATTAAATTTAATTAAACACAATAAGTTAAAAATGACTGCCTATTTTAAGCAAGAGGTCTCTGTATTTGTTTCTGCGGGGGCAGCCAGCACTGTACTAAACTGAACGGCACAGTACCCCACAGTGGAACCAGTGACTCACACACAAAAGAATGGTGCTTATGAAACCTGCTGTGATACCGTACGTTAAAGAGGCAGGGCTGACTGCACCGGACACGGATGACGTGCCGCCGTTTATAGATTGCACTGTGAAATCAGATGGAATAAAAATGGCTAATTCTCGGACAAATTCCTGACGCTGGTATTAAAACAGTTGTAAAGTACTAAATCTGGACCTGCCATACATGTTCTCTGAACACACCTGAAATAATTATTAAGTGCCAGCTGACAAAGCAACAGGAAGTTCTTGCTTTGATTCGGCTCAGTTTTGAGGGTTATGCTCAAGCTGTGTGTCTACACCAAGACTGAGTCTCACATTAGCTGAAGCAGTGTGCTGCTAGCACTGCCAGGACTGCCTACAAAGAGAAAGTGGCAACAGAGCATCGCTTAACAGTACAAAGAGACAGTGGCAATGAAGACAAATCGGACTGCTCAAGGGCTAAGTGCTCATGCAATATAGCTTAAGGGCAGACAATACAAAGGCAGCACTCGACAAGCACGCACCTCTGTGCGCATGTAAGAGAGAGTGAGAGTGTAAGTGTATCGTATCTGAATTTCTCACAAACAGTTGGCTCATATGACGGTGGCCTTGTATTGGAAGGACAAGCAGCAGAGTGGTCACTCAATTGCAAGGGAAACTGACCCCCCTCCTAAAACCCCTAAAGCGTCTTCGTGACAGTGTCCCTGTAAAAAGTGCTATACGAATAAAGTTGAATTGAATGGAAATTAACTTGAAACAATAAAGTGCAACGTACGTAACATAATTAACAATAAAAAAATACTGCACCACTTTAAAATACCAAACCCCTGGCAGAGAAAACTGCAGAATTGAGTCATAAATCGTTGAAATTAAAAAACTGTAATGCGGCAAAGTGGTGACACAACAGACACTACCCAGAAAACCCTGGGGCTTTCCCTATCCAACTGGAACTCGCTAGAATACGAGCAGCAAAGGCCAGCTTCCCCAACAGGAGATATGAGCAGAAACCCGGTTTTCACTTGTCTGTTAAAGGTGTTTTAAACTCGCTGCATAACAGTGGTATCGCTTTTTAACTCAAAATGCTTATTTAGTTGATAAACAGTGTGGGAAAACACTGGGCAAGTGTATCTCAGGCTACAGTGAAATTGTGCGCACTGAAACACAGGCTCCCATTATGGCAATGAATAGAATGAAACTGAGGTGGAGCCAAAGACAATTCATGAGCATAATCTTATTGTCATATAAGATGGCTGGAGGCAAATGGATTTAGATATATTTTTAATAGGTTTAATGCTTGCATCACAATGCTTGGCCCGGCTTTTGGGACACATAATCCTGTGCTGTATCGAAATGACAAACAGATCAAACAGCTCTATATTATTTTCAGTAGAAGGGACTATACACATCTCTATTCTAGTTACAGTCCTGGGGCACGCAAAATGAACTTATCCCCTGCATGAGAACGAAAACAGGAGATGAGGTGAACATATGTTTTGTGTTAAAACATATAACATTTTGCGTTAAATAAACATCATGCTCATTTTCCACATGATAAACTCATTACTGCACGGAAATAGGAGTTAAAGAAACAAGCCGGGAGATCATGCTAAGAGACAGACAGACAGAAAAGGGGTGGAGAGAGGAAGGCAGTCAGTCAGACAGACAGACAGACAAAAAGGGGATGGAGAGAGGCAGACAGTCAGACAGAAAGACAGACAGAAAGGGGATGAAAAGAGGCAGACAGTCAGACAGACAGACAGATAGACAGAAAGGGGATGGAGAAAAGCAGACTGGCAGACAGACTGACAGGTGCTTGAGACAGTGGTAAGAGATAGACAGAGGGATGTTGAGACAGACAGACAGACAGAAAGGGGATAGAGAGAGGCAGACAGTCAGACAGACAGAAAGAGGATGAAAAGAGGCAGACAGTCAGACAGACAGACAGTAAGAGGATGGAGAGAAGCAGACTGGCAGACAGACTGATGGGTGCTTGAGACAGTGGTAAGAGATAGACAGAGGGATGTTGAGACAGACAGACAGACAGAAAGGGGATAGAGAGAGGCAGACAGTCAGACAGACAGAAAGAGGATGAAAAGAGGCAGACAGTCAGACAGACAGACAGAAAGAGGATGGAGAGAAGCAGACTGGCAGACAGACTGACGGGTGCTTGAAACAGTGGTAAGAGATAGACAGAGGGATGTTGAGACAGACAGACAGATGGACACAGGGTCAGGTTCATCCACTCACTGAGCTCAGAGATGCTGCCCACACAGGTGGCCAGGAGAGACTGCTCCAGTGTGCGCAGCTCCAGTTGGGCGTAGGCATCCTCGCGGCTCTCCATCGCCCCCTGCTGGCCCTCTGTGTAGGGGCTGAAATGAGCGGGCAGGGAGAGCACTCCTGTAGTGAAGGGGGGGGGGGGGGGGGAGTAATGAGCATAACATGTATGCCACCCACTAAACAAACAAGCATCCTAACCTACTGACCATCAATGTCCAAACATCCAAACAATACATATTGTGATTTAGGCCTAGATGACACAAAAACACAAATGTAACAAAATATGTTAAGAATGATGATGCAAGGCACCTTGATAATATTTAGTGGAAATAATAGTTATTACATTAATTAATCATTATGTCAGAATATACCCACCAACCAGAGCACTGCAGCTAAAGCAATGTGCCCTACTCCAGTGGACATTGTGCCTTATAGTAAACACAAAACTACATGACTACATTTTTACATTATCCATCCTCATTAGAAAGGAGTATTTGCAGTAAATGATAGGCGTGTCTGGATGATAACATGGCTTCAGGGGCGGCGGAGCTGTGGGAGTTAGACGCTCGCAGGCCGGGACAGGAAGCCAGTTTGGGCAGGTCTACGACGGGACCTCCGCCACAGGCTCTAGCCCACAGGAGCCCTTTTTACAGCTCAGCTGATGCCCCACCCAATTCCCAAAACCCAATTCCCAAATCACTACCCTCCCTCAAACATTGCCTCCAACAGCTGGCTGTGATTATACTACCATTAACTTTAAAAGAATTGGACCATGTTTTATATGATCGAGTGGGATATTCCACCGCAGTTTTTAAAAATCTAATAAAGACAGCCTGGGGTTGACCGCACTCAATGCTGTGGGTTGCCTTCCAAAAAGCCCTCAAAAACACCACTCTATTGTTTTTGTTTTTCCATAGAGTGGCTATAAATATATATATAAACTGCTTCATTAAAATAAATAAACTTGCATTGCTTCCAGGACAGTGAAAAACAATGTATTCTTCAAGTGTTTTTTTCAATCCGTTTAATCTATTTGTAATGAATGTTTATGGTGTATGTAAGAACTGTTCTGCTGTATTTTGCAATAACATCCCAATAAAAAAAACCCAGAACCCTCTAAAGGATAAAATTTAAGACCTACACATGCATAAGAGGCAAGAAAAAAAAAAGAAAAAAAAACTGGGTCACTCATCATGGTTCAGTGGCTCTGCTGAAGAAAACAGCACATTAAAGGTGTATTTATGATCCTGATTTTTCCCTTTCTCTGTAATACAAGCCATGGTTATCCGCAGTGTCCGGTCCCGACGGCTCTCCAGCTTCTGTTCCCACGAAAACCCCTTTAACTGTCCCATTAATATCCCTCTGCTGCATTACTCAGATATTACTCAAACCGGCAATTGAAGACACGGCCCCGAGTCACTGACCCAATTCAACTTTGACCTCTGGCTTCGGCCTACCACAGTGGAGAGGACAGTAACTCAAGCGGCCCTAGAAACCAGCCCATTAGAGGTTTGAGCCTGACATAAAATAAGTTCCCCTAATCTTCGGAAAGCACGCAAGCGTATTTGTACAATGGCGACACGCGAGCTAACACTCCCCAAATGCTTATTTTTCTTTCCTTCCAGGGGGATGTTCGGAAATGGAATCAAGTTCACCAGAGAAATAATAACGGAAAGAAAAAAGGCCACAGAGGAGACCGGCGTAAATGACTGTTAATAAGTTCCCGGAAGCCAAGGCTGTCTCATTTATTTACAGTTTTGGGAGGAAGACAGGGGGGGTGGGGGGATGTGACAACTGGGCAGCATGAAAATAGCCCGACTTGCTAATTGATTTGAAAAGGAAGATGCGGTGTCCACACGTGCTGCATCGTCAGTAAAACAAGACGAGGAGGAAATGGAAATGATGCAAGAGAAGAGCATGATGGGTACAAATGAGAAGAGGGCCCGGTGAGGAGAGTTGAGGATCTACGCCCGGCAGGAAAAAGGCGCCTCGGTTTGGTGACATTACATCAAATGGCCCTTTACGACCTTTAGAGAGAGTCGCCACCACTGCGGCCCTCAGGGCCAATTAGCATGGGGGGAGGGGGTGTGAGCTGATCCAACCAGTTGGTTTCTGCTGCCTCTGAGCCCTGGGCTACCGTGTAAGATAATCGGCGTCACTTTGGGACCCAATTCGACATTTCCTTCAGTGTAACCCCTACCCCACTGCCCCTCCCCTTACCCTCTCAAGCTGCCCCACCCCTCCCCTCCCTGAGCCTCCTGCTCTCCCAGGCATTCTGCCCAATTAAGTGAGAGCGATTGCAACGCCAGCGGGACTTCTCCTGAGTGCCTTGTGGCGACTGATGTCTCGTGAAGTGAGACTCGCAGTGGGCAGGGTTACACTTTAAATATTGCTTAAGCTCAGTACTGTCGGACACCACCACCGTCATGACAATTACCACACTCTCATACTCACTCACAACAGAGCAGAGGTAGAGATACTCAATATAAAACTGTTTCACCAAACTGGACTAGACAAGAATGAAATAATATGTTATTATATTAAGCAAATATATTAGATGTGAATCAAAACTTAAACCATTAGCATTACACCAGCACTTTACCACAAAATTATTATGATCACTTGGTGATGGCGGAATAACCGTGGCTCCAGTCCTGAACAGAAGAACTAGCACTTGGTTGTTTCTATGTGGATAAATGGAGACTACCTAAATACTATAGACTATATAAATATGAATTTAACCGTACACCTGGAAAAGAAAAAACCCACACCTTTTCTTCCCCTAATATTGCAATTTCATTCTTTATGCCTTTGATTTGACAATTATGAAAATACACAAACATCCATATCCTCACATGCATAATTCATAGATTACCTAAAAGCAGGAGATGTACTTTCATTCTGGTCCTCAGCAACATAAGCTGGGAAAAAGTGGCTTGTCAGACATATATTATATTAACTTCTAAAATCACTTTTTATTACGTTAATTCTTTTATCCTGATTTAGGTGGAATCTGGGTCTTCTGTCTCGGTGCAAGAGTGCTGATCTAGGATCAGATTTCCCATGTTCAAATTTAAAAAATAAATAAATGATCCCAGATCAGCACTCCTACTTGGAAAGGCTTTATTAGTATGGGCCTAGGTACAGGTAACTACAATGACACCTCTGTTTCTATAGCTACAGTAAGAGAATTCAGTTCCATACAAGCAGACCCAACAGAACCGCAAAGCGGAACCGATCGGTCAAAGTGGTACCCAGTCCATGCCCATCTCTACAGTCAGGCTTTAAATCCAACCTTTGCTTTGGCATTTAAGAATGGCAGCCATGCCAAGCAAAAGGAAATGGCCTACAGATTATAAATGATGGGGGGGAAAAAAGTGGAGTGGAGAAGAAAAAACATTAAATGATTATGAGTTCATTTTTGATTTATGGACTGCAGGCGTAAGTGAAAGAGACTGATCAGGGTGAGCGCTAACGCTAATGCTAACCCCTCCCTTCCCTCGACACTTTCAGCAGGCCTGGAATGCTGGCTCTGCTAAAGCGTTCTGCAAAAATACACAAAAAGGCTTTTCACCATTAGTGTGACCCTGTGGTGAAGGAGGAGGCAAGAAACGGTACTTTGAGAGGCTCTTTAAAACCAGAAACCAAAGTCGCAACGTCAGTATGCAGCAGGCGGCTCGAGAGCTACTCCTCTCTCCAGCACCTATAAATGTTAATTCTCTCTAAAAATGGTAAAAAGGAAAGAAAAATAATTACCCATTTAATGGTAAAGCTTTGAGGAGGGAAATTTAATCGCTGGAAGGGCATAAAGTGGTATTCCTGGACCATAAATTCTGGGAGACAGGTTAAATGTTTGCTAAATGTAAACATTCCACATTACGATTTCCAAAAAAGGCAATCTGATTTACATTTACAATGCTCCATTTAACGCCCCAGGCAAATCCTCCATCTTATACTGAGCTACAAGGCCCTGAGGGGACTGCAAACCGGGCCTATATGATGGACAGGTATTTTTGCACAGGGGAATAAGAAAACATAAAAATCCTGTACCATTTAGACCAGGTGTACCTACTAATAGGATTAATGGTCACAATTAATATGTGCGTATATGTACATTCTAAAAATGAGATTGGAGGGATGGTTATGCCCCATGGGGATTGGACAAGAATGTTGGGAAGGCAATATTGCAAGCTGATACAGAAACGGCAGGGTCTCTCTCCCTCTCGGGTGTGATGTCCATGTGTCGCCACGCACTCTGAAAGCGTTCTGCAGAGACTGGAAACGCAATTACAGGCCATTATTTACGGAGGGTCCGGAGACAGGCAAAAGGAGGCGGAACCAGGCCGGGTGAGGGACAGGCTTCCTGCATTAGATCTCTTAATCGTTTACCGACGTTGGCAACAGTGAGCCTTTCTCCTGCTCTCAGCCATGTTTCGTGAGAGTTAGGGTTGGGGTTGCCAATCGTCTGGTAATAGCCAGAACATCACGCATTTCAGTATTTTCATTTCAAAAATGGTGCGTCATGAATACTCCGCATTCCGCACTTTTAGTTTCGGACTTCCTGAACTTGGGTTGCTGTAAGGTTAGCGAGATGCAAGAACCAGCAGCAAATAGTCTATGGGTAAATGGGTATAAAAAATAAAAAATAAAAAATAAAAAATATTTAAAAAAACACCAAACATCACACCTCGCAACGATTTGGAATCTGGTCAGTGTTCCTCACTGGAGAGGGTCCTGTACTCGAAGAAGGGAATGTTGGCAACCCGAATGACTGAGAGTGACTCAGTTATTCTGAATCATAGAAAGTGGTCCAAAAAAAGCATTTTTGCGCATTAAATAATCTGTGACGACTCAGCCAGGCACACAGAGAAGGCAAACGCTCAGGCACAAACGACTCACAGCCGCCGACGACTCCTTTTGTGTGCAGACTGCTACTCTTTACAGAAATGTCAGAAGCCCGTGGTGATTGGTCCAAAACCCCCTTGAGAGCGCTCCTTCCTCCACTAATGACAACACTCATTTAACTTGAATTCGAAACAGTCTTTTTACAGCGCAGTATCCTCTATCCTGCATTATTGTTTCTATTCTAACAGCAGTCTTCTATTCAATTAATTCCAACCGCTTGACATTGTAAACAGAAACGTGTGCCCTGGTCTTGTTGCCCCCCATCCCATCCCCACTGACCTCTGACCTCTGGCCACCCTGCCTGCACAGGCCCCTACCCCTGCTTTTGTGCAAAAGTTGCACAACGTCTATGCAGTATGTGCTGACTCTACTCTACGCAACGACAAAGGCTTTCTTCAACAAGCTACGGCTCACAAAGGCCATGACTGGTAAATTGTGGTATCCCCTGAACTCGTTCTCGCTCTCTCACAGACACAGACACACACACACACACACACACACACGCGCGCACATGCACATGCACTCATTGAGGCATGCCTACCCACACACGTTTATAAATGTTCACCGTTCTGCTGCTTTTTTTCAAAAGAGACAAAGAAAAGCTTATTTCTGAGGTGCTCAAATACCTGTTGGCATGCCAATGATTTAGCTGCACTAAACTGCTGAAAAAAAAAGAAAAGGGAGAGAATAGTAGGACTGTCAGCAGCAGCAGCTGAATAAATGCTGCTAAAGTCAAACAAAACCGAGGGCTTGTCACGCTTGTGTTTCCACTGGTACCCCCCCAGTCCCAGAGTCCCAGGCCAGCGGGTCTGACCTCCAGCCTGTCCTGTCCGGGGGGGCACAGAGTGCGAACAGAGTTATTCCCCATTCCGCCCGGAAAGGGGGCCTGTCCCAGGCTGAACATTTCCCCCACGCAAGAAACGCACGTTATTCATACACAGTTTATGTACATATCACTATAAAGAGGTGCCCTGGGCCCTACTGGCCTCCCTCGCTCCGTCAAGAGAGACGCATGGGTCTGCTGGGTGCAGAGAAGGAGAGAGAGAGACACGCGAACACACAAAGAGAGAGACAGAAAAAAAGGGATATAATACATGTACACCAAATTTAATCTGTTCATATTATTTTAATTTAGTCTATATATTACACAGTATAGTCATAGTTACTGGTATACTGTACGTCTGAATTTACATGCTTTGCCTATGCAACCACAGTACTGCCCTACTTGTCTTACCAACAGACCACCGCTAGACTGAATAGACTCAATGTAATGTAATAGAAAAAGAAAAAGCATAAGAGGGAATGAGAGATGGAGATAATGAGAAAGAGATGGATAGGGGGAGAGAGAGAGACAGCCAGGGCATTTAAGCTTTGTGGTCGGTCAACAGGAGGAACCGCACGCTCCGCTCCGAATTGAGACAAATTGGTCTGGTTTTGGTCGGGCTCTAACATGTGTACCAGTGCTGAGCGATGACCTCACATTCATTGCGGTCATACTGGGGCAGCTGAATACATAAATTTGTCACAATTTAAAAATATATTCCTATATTCCAAACAGTTTCACACACCATATATATGAATGAATAATGTATACATTTAAATATATATATAATGGGGGACACTGAAATATTTATATGCATAATGGCTTGGGCCCAGATCTGATCTCCTTGGTGTTTGAAGCTGAGTGGGGACACAGTAAGCTGGGGGGGAGGATTGTGGGTTAGAGGGGAGGGGTCTCTTAATCGAATTGGCAGCAGATCCCGCGGTTCATCCGAGTCCCTCCTGCCTGTGTCGCATCCTCTCTAGGCCTTGGGGGGGGGTGGGAGGGGGGATTCCGCCGCACGCGCACCGCACCGGCGTTGCCAAGCGTGGCCGTTTCCCCACACTGGCAACCCTCGAACCCCAAAGTGCGTCATCGCAGGCCAGCTAACGCTCCAAACCGAACCCGCCCCCCCCTGCCATCTGCTCGCCTCCTCTTTTTTCGTGTTTTTGGGGGGATGGAGGGAATTAGCGGATTCAGCTAAGCTGCCGTTATGAGAGGGGGGGGGGGGCTCATGGGGGTTTTGTTCGCAGCTACAAACAGAAACTGGCAGCATCCTCCCCCCCACAGGTTTAATGCTGCACAAACACAACTGGCTTGTGAAATGAGCGAAAGAACAGAGGAACAGATGACGGGAAGAATAAGCACTTCAGAAATCCTCAGCTGGAATGCTGGGTAATATTCCGAGCCTCCAGAGCGGTTGGGAAAAGAGGCATTAAAAACCGACCAAAACTCGCTGTGAAGCGGTTCCCTCAAGAAAACACGCTTCCCCGCCCCTCAATCACCTAACTGGTGCGGCAGTATGCGCGCTATGTTGGACCTAGTGAGGGTTGGTTGTTGTTGTAGTTGCTGGTATCTCAGGGCAGTACTTTGATTTCAGAATGCAAGAAGGGGGCCTGCAACACAAGCGTCCGAGTGTGTAACACTTTCCTGAAGTGGACACCTGCTCTGGCGCTTAAAACAACACCCTCATTCATGAGACTGCAGCATGAGCTGCTAACTGCCAGGGACTCGGAGCCTTAAAGACTCTTCTGTGCAGAGAACAGCACCTCTCTCTGTGGGAAAGTCCGCTCTGTTTATACAGCTCCAAAACGGGAAACCAAAATATTGTGCTCGATTGCCCGTTTTTCGTGGCCCACGTTTAATGGTCGCCTCAGAACAATGGAATTTGTGAACCCAGATGTACCCCTGGTGCGATGACAGCTTAACACTCCCTTTCTGTGGTACTTTTGTGAGCGACGACAAGACACCTGTTTTGGACCCGGCTCCGCTTTTAGATGGTCGCATTACACCCCGCCCCGCATTTTTTCAGGAGGCCCACTAAAAGCCTGTCGGTCGCTAAGGGGAAGTAAGGCTAGAGGATGACAAATGAGTTGCTGAGGGGCTTGCGTGGGGCCACGGCTTCATTTGTGTCCAACTGAAACTTACCGGCGCCGTAGCATTGGCGTCTTGCAGAAGAAACAGCCTCTCCGGAAGGGTCCAGGGGGGCAAGAGAGCCTTTTACAGGGGGGCAAAAGAGCCTTTTATCTGCCTTTCCGCTATCTGAGCCAGGAGGCTCAGACCATTATCTCATTCTGACAGGAGACCCTATGATCACTCGAGGAGCTCTCGCTCTATGCTAATTACGCAGGTTTTGGCGGCAGGCTGGGCGGGCCAGGGGTGGGGGTGCTGAGGGGTGGAGGTTGGGGGTGTAGGGGGAGGGGGGAGTTTGGTAGTCGGGTTCTGTTTGGTGTCACAGACACCTCCCACAGAACCGACAGGTCCAATGCACTGGACTCTGAGGACTGTGTTATTGGGAATTTGCGCTTTTGCATCAGGGATTCAAAAGGGAGCCCCCGAACCATGAAATACTGCAGCATAATGTGACTGATATCCAATCAGTGACAGATTTCCTGCAGTATATGTGGCATGTTAGGTGTAAAATAGTCACCCACTCTCCTGTAGTATTGTATGTGGCACATGTTTCAGATCACATCATACATACGAGAGACTATTGGATGTTCTTAGGCAAAAAACTTTTGCCCTTAAACTAAAAGCAAAGGTTGAAGGGAAAACAGAATATAAATATAAATAATTTATAAAAAGAACTCAATGGCATTAAAATAGAAAAGGATTATCCAGGAGGAAAGCCTGGATAATTTTAAGTCAAAGTACATTTCTACAGGGCAGCTTTCGGGTGATTAGCCACGCATTTTACGCACGTTAAGCCCTTGGAGAGAAAAGGGGATTCAAATCTTTAAAGTTTTTGTGATTGGCTCCTGTGTCCGTCATTCGAACAAATCCAGAAAATGACTGCATCAAGCATTACTTTCAAGTTTTTTATTCTAGTTTGGGTTGTGGGTGTCTGTAGTTTTTTGAAATTCCGCATTAAAAATACGGCGCTGCCTTTCGTTTTAAAGCAAAGAAGATCGGACCTGTCATTCATACAAATGCTTTCTGTCGCAGTAAGGTCGTTTTCTGGCTCTAATTAAATTCAGGCGGCTCCCCTTTTTAGTTACGGAATTATTTTTATTGTTGGGAAAATGGTTCATCAAAAACACACCCCCAAGACCAAGTGTTGAGCAAATTAAAACAAATACCCACTCAGTGTGAAACCAAAGAAACGTGCCTCAAGAGACTCAAATTACCATGAAAACAACTCTCGTTTGTATGACTGCCTTAAGGTGGTTCTTATGGAACGTACACAGGTTTGTATGTTTTCAAGAAATATAATGTTAACTTTGAAACAAACTCTCATGTATTCACATCTAACAAGGGTCTCTGTCTTTACGGAGAACAGAGCACAACACCAGCAATTTGTTTCCAAACGAGAACCTGTGCAAGTTAATGTGCCCATTTTAATCAGTTTCCCTTGATTTGTGTGATAACCCTATTTTCTCTCTCTCTCTCTCTCTCTCTCTCTCTCCCCCTCTCCTTTGGCAGTGGAAACAAGTAGGCCAGTCACCTCCTTGGGCACAACAGTCCCTTGTACAATCAAACCGCTGTTTGGCACGCGAGCGCTCACTCTTTAGCGGTAAGTCTGGCTGTGGACGGGACTGTTTGATGGGGAGAGCAGAGCACACATCAGGACACCTAGACGTAGAGCTAACAGATCTTACATTTATAGCCAATGATGGAAAAAGCAAGCTGAGTGTGCTCTCAAGCAGGGCTGTCCAATCTTATCTGAAAGGGGGCCGGGGTGGATGCAGCACGGCACCAAGACACCTCATTCTATTTAAAAGGTCTGGATTGAAGTCCATGATTAGTTAATTAGTTGAATCAGGTGTCATAGTGCTGGGCTAAAACAAAAACCTGCACCCACCCCGGCCCTTTTCAGATAAGATTCCCAAACCTGCTCTAAAGCAATTGTAGGATCAGGGCTAAGAGACCGTTATGGTTTGGATGTTAGACAGGAATTCACAAATTAAAATCAGAGAGAAGTTTGGGTCTGATCTATAAATTCTGTATCAATAGCAATTATTTTTAATGCATTTGTTTATGACAAGAACAGAGACAAATGCACTCTCACATATGGGACTCACTGGCAACTTGCATCAATTTAGTTTATTTTTAAGTTGTGTGCTTATGTGTATGTATATATATACACATAAGCACACAACTTAAAAATACACATATACACACTACTGCCTTTTTCCTCCATCTCGTTTGTTTTTATTTCTTGTTTCTCTCTGTAAAGCGCACTGAATGGCACGGTGTGTTAGAAATGTGCTATATAAATAAAGTTGATTATAATTATTATCTCGAAAAAGCACAGACTTTTAGAGAACAAGAAATGGAAAATTCTCTGAGCACAATGTGTGTGTGTGGGTGCCTGTACGTGTTTTTGTGTGCGAGCGTGTGTGCGTACATGAAGTCTTGTGTCTGTGCATGCAATGTACCCATTTTTGTGTGAGTGTGGTGTGTGTGTGTGTGTGTGTGTGTGTGTGTGTGTTCGTGTCTGTACTCCATTTTGTGTGAGTGTGTGTGTGTGTGTGGCGTATGTGTGCGCGTTTCCAACACAAAATATTACAGCACAACCCAGTTATGCATTTTCTTTAAAATGACGATCCAAAGAAAATAAGAAAAAGGTAGCGAGGCACGGCAACATGAAAAGCATTACGGTCATCTCTGCCTGCTGTCAGATAAACATCCCATTAACACCCCCTCCGTCCTACCACTGTGTGCTGATAGCCATGGTGCCGGCAGGGCTGTTTGCAACACTACTGCCTATTTGACCTGGATAAACAAGTTAGCATGTCTGTTTATCTGACATAAGGAGCAAACACTGATTACCATGCACTGTGTGTGTGTGTGTGTGTGTGTGTGTGTGTGTGTGTGTGTGTGTGTGTGTGTGTGTGTGTGTGTGTGAGGGGGGGGCATCTCTTCTAACCTAAAATATCTAACACCCACATCAGGCCAAAGAATGCAGTCCTTCAATTTTTTGTTTTTGTGTTCGACACCCTTGAAGTATAGGTTTTTTTAAGGTTGTTCTAGCTTTCGCAGCAAAGAAACGATTAAACTGAGTCTGAATTTCATGGGTTGAACCCAGAATTCTTTTAAATGTAAAAAAGAAAAGATTCCACATGTCCTACAGAATTCTGACCGGATCGAAGACTATGAAGGCAACAAAAAAAGTTTTCTCTCTGAGACTCTGGAAATTAATTGCCTCCATTTTATAGTAGAAACCATGTTCTTACAGGAAGTAGACCTACCTTCACTTTCCTGGCAAAAGACACTGTGATATTTAAGTTCAATTACACTACATCTAACAGTGCACTGCCTGTAAGGGCTGCTTGCATATCCCTAACACTGGTCTTCACGACCTTTAATCTCACTGGTGCAATACAAGGCATGGTCAGTTTCTGACATTTACAAAGACACGAAAGAGGTCTAAATTATTTTTTGCTGAAGAATCCCTTAATACCAACAGAAAATATATGTCAGTTGGCTTGTGCGTTATTTCTCAAGGTTGTTTATTTTTGGATTTTGTATTCAGTTCTTTATTGCCATTATGTGAAGGTCTTTAGAGTGATGGTGAAAACACCTCCTAACATATCAGTCCATCCGATTCAGAGATGACAGATGAGTCATAATGGAAAAAGAGGAGTGAGATTTGCTCAGAATGAAGACTGCCCACGCTTGGGATGTTCAACTGAAACTTTCAGCGAGCAAAAAAAATTTGTAATACATTATTGGTACATCCTGTGCTTTACCATCCTACGTCCTTATTCCAAACTCTATCTATTCCCAGAAAACTGAAAAAAAAATAAAAATCTTTTTTATCTCTCTCGCACGCACGCACGCACGCACGCACATCTTAAGGAGGTTGTGCCGGATGTCCAGTAAATTTGGGTGGACCCTCCAGACACAGACAGAGGCCAGCAGTCAGTCCCTGGGGGTTCACACCTACACAACACCACGCTGATCCCACATACAGCAGCCCCATATTACACCCTGGAGCTTTCAAACAAACACATCTCCTTTTGTAAGACGTCTTTGTTTCCACACAGCCTCTTCAAACAGGCTTGGAGGGTAATCATTTCATTCGGGCCACATATCTGCCCTCTGAAGCTTTCCGCTTTCCAGCACAGCACACACCAAAAAACACACTGTTATTTCATTTTTATTTTAAAGCCATTTTCTTCTTACAATTTGGAATGCCAATCTATGTGTGTTTGTGCTTATCGCTGCAACCCCCTCGCTGTCAATTCAAGAGAGTGCAGGCAAGGAAGCACTCTCCTCCAAAATGTGATGTCTCCACTATTGGCCAAGAGGCATGTATGACACCACAAATGAGGGTTACGCTACCCCCACCCCCCTCCCTATGACTTCACTAGGACCCCAAAGCAGTGTAATTGAACTTTTCTCCACAACTGCACAATACAATTCAAGATCTCCATAGCCATCTCCACACCATTCACCCCTGAAACAGGCGTACCACAAGGGGCAGTCCTGAGCCCACTTCTGTTCATTCCATACATTTCTGACATCTACCACCCCCCACCCACCATTGGTCACATCTCAGTTTGCAGACAATCTATGATACTGGTCAAGCTCAAAATCACCCGAACTCACTGCCAAGTAACTATCCACATGCATCCAAGAAATAGAACATTGGTCAAACAAATGGCGAGTTAATCTCAACCCCAAAAAAACACAGTGCATCATGTTCACCAAGAATCCCACTCACAGGAAACCCGTCAACATCTCACTGTATGGGAACCCCATCATTATCATTAAAACAGCAAAATTCCTCCGTGTGACTTTTCAACTGAACATGCAATGGACCACCCACATCAGCCATATCACCACAGAAGCCAATAAATGACTCAATCACCACAAAGCATCCACAGGAAGGAAAAATGGAGCATCATCGGAAACCATCATCAAAGTTTGCACCAGCTACATCCGCTCAATCACATCCGCAAAGCACCCATCACTTTACACCATATTAATCGCTCTTGCTTTTTAATTACCTTTTAATTATTTATTTATTTATTTATTTATTTACCAGTGCTCTATTTTATTATCTTTTATTTTTCCTGTTTTACACTCGAAGCCTTGGTAACACATGCCCTGCACACCTATAACAAATTTTATATTTATAGACTTTTTAAGATGTCATAATTATTTTACTTGTTTACTTGCCTCTGCCACTTCCTACAAATCTTTTATTTGTTTATAGAAAAGAGCCCAGCTCTGTGCCATCCCAACAGGAAACATAACTTTACTACTACTCGGACACAAAAAAAGCACAGAGGATTCAGCTGTGTTGACAAAGTTCCTCTGTATTTGGGTCTTGCAAGTAGATGAGAGCCGATTAGGAACAGAAATATCGGCTCATTGACCTGGCTGGGAGGGGCGTGGCTTTGACCATCTGCGCCGGCTTAATTCCGTTTGCACTGATAAAAGAACCAACTTGTGAAAGCGTAATAAACTGAATCTGACCTCAGTATCACTTTTCCCCTCCATATAAAAGCTGAAGGCTTTTCTTCCCATCCACGAGAGGGTTTGATGTGCAGTGCAGAGAGGCATTTTGGCTTTCAGCCTGCCTGGTTTAAAAGCTTGATCGGAATTTACTGTAGCGCTCTAATTGGAAATGGCCTAAAGCAGTGGGCTCTTTCTGCGGGAGTGGACTTCAATGCTTCAAATGCCAAAATACATCAAGCTGCCAATGAAATCAAGAGACATTACCCCATATTAAAAACAGCAGTGGCCGTCCGCTTATGAGAGCTAGGTCTCTCCTTCGGCTTTGTGACGGATACATGTCATGACTCAGATGTAATACATCTATATAGCCTCTTTATAAGTGTTGTTATGCGACCAAGGGTTAAACATTTTTCATGATGTTATTTCAATACATAGTGGGGATCTTACAGGCTCAGTCAATTAAATATGACTTAATAGAGCAGAAATGACCAAAGTGGTTACCCCAGAGAGCAGGACAGAGCGCATCAGATTTCTGTTCAAGGTTTAACAGGAAGGACAAAACAAATCAAAATCTCAAATCCATTTGTGTAGCGCAAGTGTGTGAGTACATCTGTGTGTGTGTTTATATATGGATTTTTACTGTTGTGTGTGTGTGTTTATACTTAGATTTTTACTGTTGTGTATGAGCGTGTCTATACATGGATTTTTACGGTTGTGTGTGCGTGTTTATACATTAATTTTTACAGTTGTGTGTGTGTTTAAACATAAATTTTTACGGTTGTGCGTGTGTCAATACATATATTTTTACGGTTGTTTGTGTTTGTTTGTGTGTGTGTGCATGTGTTTATACATAGATTTTTACTGTTGTGTGTGTGTGTGTGTTTATACTTGAATTTTTACGTTTGTGTGTGTGTGTGTGCATGTGCGTTTATACATGGATTTTTACTGTTGTGTGTGTGTATACATGGTTTTTTATGGTTGTGTGTGTGTGTGTGTTTATACATGGATTTTATACATGGATTTTTACTGTTGTGTGTGTTTATACATGGATTTTTACGGTTGTTTGTGTGTGTGTGTGTGTGTGTGTGTGAGGTTGGCAAGCACCTGTTCCTACACTCTAGTATTTGAGTACCAGCCACAATAAAGGGAGGTTTGTATGGTGTGTATGCAGCTGATATTTTCGCAGGTGCTTTCGGACGGCCCGTCTGCCCGCCCCATTGTCACATGACCACCAGCCACCAACCACATCACCTGTCTGCTGGGAGGCAGCTGCCATATTCCTTCCTCAAGGTGTGAAAATGCCTTTACAGAAATGCGATATATTGCAAATATACAAACACCACAGCAATTATTTTTAATATTTAATATATATATATATATATTTTTACAAATATATTGCAATGTCTAAAATAATAGCAAAAAGGTACAGGTTTGACCATATATTGTGAAGCGTTGCAATATATCTTCTGATCTTGAAAATATGTGTAATTTCTATATATTGCAGCAGTTCAAGGGGAAAGGTCAAAGAACAAGAGGTGAAAGTGAGTGAGTGAGTGAGTGAGTGTGAGAGAGAGAGAGAGAGAGAGAGAGAGAGATTAAAGCTGAGTGAAAACTGACATTTTTAAATGGTCAGATGTGTCCCGTGTCAAAATGGGCAGCAGTGTTTTATAAATTGATGGTTCCTCCGCCCCCCCTCTAAAAAAATGTTTTAAACCAGCACTTTGTTTGAGGAAGAGATCAATAATCAATAGAACAGCCCGCTAGATTAGATTTACAGGAACAGCAGCCGACTGGTCACCCAGAAGCCCTGTTAGTAACACATGGAAAAAGTAGAAACCATTTCCCAAAGCGGACTGCTGCTCTAGCTAAAACCTCCATCTGTCCTCCCTATAAAATTATAAAAGCAGAGACCATTTTTCAACTTTGCCATCACTTCTATGCCAGTTTTTTCATTTTTTTGGCTCACATTCACAAGGGGACAAATCCTGTTAAATGCATTTCATGGCTTTCAAAAAGGTGAGGCAAAGGTCAACCACTTATTTCTACATTTAAAATCAATGCAGTTGCACTGTAAAATGACAAAATAATTACTAACATATTTCTGCTCTTGTTTTAACTATCTAAACATCCTGGCTGGCAATAACAATTCCGTGAAATACGGAATGTCATATCCAGAAAAAATAATCAAAACTTGTGGCATGATCCCACACCAGAATAAATGTTAAAACCAGTCACCTTTCAAATTCTAATGCAAATTTCCATAGAATACATTACTGTGATTTCACAAGAAGTCATTTATGTCACCAAAAACACGCAACACAAAAGAGAACAAAATGAGGAATAACGCAATAATTAATAACTGCAGCGGAACTGCTGTCACAAATTTCACATTGACATAAATACAAAATACATTCGCTCATCGTGGTAACTGTGCACACGCCAAAGAACCTCATTTAGAACCATAGGTCAAAGGTCACCTCCTAGAGGTGCTGGTCATTTCCTGACCACACACACTGTGCCATGCTGGTTTCTCAGCAACGCTGACCAAGCCCATCACCCACACAGCCTTCAGGGAGGGGTGCTATTAATAAACTCTTCTCCTGTCAAAACAGACCCGTTTTCCCTCTCCCCCTCCTTTCAGGGCCTGATAAACGATAGGCTCCAGATTGGCAGCACTGGACCATCTGGTCCCCACGGTAACAACATTTTGTAAATAAACCCAGGCCTTCCATGGACCCCACAGACCAACCTCGTGTCCACTGAGTGCTAAACCACCGCAAAGGCTCATGGGATATCCACCTCACCATGTCTCAGAGAGGGTTGCGTCAGATTCTATAGACTCGTGAAATACACCATCAATGTTTTCCTCGCATCGCCACTGCTTGTTAACTACAGGAGGTTCCGGATGTTTCCACTGCTATATCGCTGCACATAATGTCCACGGCTGCAGCGTTGTACTTGTTCACGCCTCTTCATGAACATGAGTACAAAATTGGAATGTTTCGGGTTCAGGATACGGAGGCGGGACCTGAATTGTTGAGGACGCCTGGTGAGTTAAGCATGTGACAAGACTGCAGAGTGGAAACATCATTGGCAGCTCTGCCAACATTCATCCCTTTGTCCTACACCATGGTCTGTCTGTGGGCAGGGGGTCCTTTCACACATTTCAGTATCGTCCTGGGAGGAAGTGAACAAGAAGTGGAGTGATAATTGTCTTTTTCTTCACTTCAGGCGAGACTGAATCTCCCAGGCGGACAGGATTGGCGACGCCCAGGGCAGCACCCAGGGCGCGAGCCGTCGCTCTGCTTGGGATGAGTTACACCCTGAGGAGTTCCAGTTTTGGGGGGAGGGTTTGGGGAGCGTCTGCACAGTTTGAAGCGTAGGCCACATTCCCCAGAATTCCCACTCCAGTTAGACCAGTAACCAGAAACTACAGGGAAAAAAGTGCTTCCTCTTTTCTGCTGCCCTCTCCTTTATATATTCAAATTTTTTTTCTGTTGAAGTTCTTTTTTCGATGTGAATTTGTTCTGTCAGGACTGGTAAAGCGAGCGCTAGCCGCATGGGACGCCGGGCTTTATGCTCCCAAAACCAAATGTGGGCTGTCGCTGCTATGGCTGCTCTTTCTTGGTCAAATGCTATTATTCGGTCAAATGTAAATGTATAAAGCAGGTTCATCTTATGAGTGCATTGCAATGCCCTCGCTCTTACTTAGCCTTTTAGCCCTTGCAAAAATACTTGCTATAACACTCTGCCCCTTGTAAAACTTGAGATCCCTCATCCTCCACACCCCCATCCCGACCTCCAAAAAAAAGTACCACACGAGGACCATGTCAAACGAAACTAGGCCACGATGATCTTGAACTCGGCAGAGAATTTCCACAAAAGGACCCAACTCTATACACTCTGAGCCGAGCACGTGCTAAAACCCCCATCTGCCATTAGCGAGCTGCGGGAGATAATGATCTTGCAAGACCCGCATGTGGACAGGGCTGGAGCGGGGGGGGGGGGGGGGGGAGAGCCTGGGGAGAAGGGGTCAACACTAAAAGTCCCTCAAGGAAAGGGGGGCAGGGGGTGGGGGTGGGAGGGCTACTGGAGACATTCCTCAGCGCAGTGACCTTTTGATGTCTGGAAAGAAAAACCCCAGCAGTGACCTATTGATGTCTGAAACCCCCCCTAGACACCCCACCCCATTCTAGCCCCCCCATTCAGGACAGTAGGACCCTGCACCTGATAGTCTACCCCCCCTCTTAGCACTGAGAGAGGGGGCCATCTTACAAGATGGAATGACAAAGTCACACCCCAACCACCCACACCAAATACAAAGGTATATAAAGGTCCAAAACTCCCCAGAGGGTATAAGCACCCCCCACTGCCTCACAGTCTCTCCTCCTGCTGCCAACGCTTTGATGAGAAATCTAATGAGACCATCAAGGTGTTCTTTAAGTCACTGTACAGCTGTGGCCTCAACCTGCTTGGATTGGCAGAGTCCAAACCCAGACCACACCCAAGCCGGTGGATCCACACCACCATGCACATACCAGAAACAGCTTTATCCTCAACAGGCCCATTACGACTGGCCTTATGAGTCATGACCACTGCGCTCTCTGTCGATGCTTGCTTATGAACAGGGGCTAAAAAGGTCCTCAGCCTCTCGCTCCGCTAACACGCGGCTATGTGCAACCCGGAGAGAGGACTGAGTATTTTGGCCCAGCCAGGTACAGAAAAAAATAAATCACATTAAAGCGGACTGTTTCCCCCTCTGCGGGGCCCGCTGGCTTTCCCCTCCTCTTCGAACTGTGTTTTTATAAGCCGGTATGCAGAATCCATTTCCAAACAAAACACAAGCCAGCGTTTCCTCCGACGGGGCCCACTCTAAAGCAGAGCCAGCAGGTTGCTTCCTGTGCGACGGGAGCCTGGAGGCGAGCAAACCGGCCGTGCCGTTGTTGCACAGCGAGGAACGTCAGCGATATTTACGACCTGCTGGTCCCCCGGCTCACGCCACTTCATCGTAACAAGCAGGTTACAGGAATCACTACCAGAAGCTAACGCAACTTTCTTCGCTGGAAGAAAAGGTTTCCCGCTTGTAAAACAGAGAATTGCCTTATTCTCCCATAAATTGTTAAATTGACAATATAGCTTTTGTGTTTGATTACGTGTTTTATTTTTATTATCATGTGTTATACACATTAAATGTCAAACCAGAGCCTTTTCACAGCTGATAAAATGTAACAGAAAGAAATGCGTCACAGGTAACACTTCAGCACCTGGGAGCAAGATGTGTAATGTAAAGGAGCTTGGCTTGTACCCACAACATTACTGGTATGATTCCCAGGTAGGCCATTGTACCAACTTTACCTGAATTGTGCCACATTACCTGAACTACTTCAATAAATATATAGGTACCTATAAAACACATACGTAAAATGTAAATATTACTGGAAAAATATTACTGTCTGCTGACCAGCTACCAACATATAGATATTAGTCAGTGGTGGAATCTTGTAAAATAATAAACATAGTGCTTCACTCAAGTGGAAATAAAGAGGTTTAAAAGAACCAAGTAAATATGTAAAATTGCAGCTTGACAGCAGACCGGGTGGAAGTCTGTCCTTGACACACAGGGACCGGCCCAATTCTGCCCCAGCGCTGTCTGGAAGACTTCCTTTACCGTCTGCCCTCTCCACTAAAAAGCAAAAACACACTGGAGCTTTTAAAAGGCCTTTCATATCACACATTTTCAAACCTTACCCATCAGTCTCATAATCTTAATGTATTTTGAGGCTGTTCAAGATACCCTTACAGTACTATGAGCCTGACCAGGTTACTCATAACCTTACAGCACTATGAGCCTGACCAGGCAGCTCATAACCTTACAGTACTATGAGCCTGACCAGGCAGCTCATAACCTTACAGTACTATGAGCCTGACCAGGCTACTCATAACCTTACAGTACTCTGAGCCTGACCAGGCTACTCATAAACTTACAGTACTCTGAGCCTGACCAGGCTACTCATAACCTTACAGTACTATGAGCCTGACCAGGCGACTCATAACCTTACAGTACTCTGAGCCTGACCAGGCTACTCATAAACTTACAGTACTATGAGCCTGACCAGGCTACTCATAAACTTACAGTACTATGAGCCTGACCCTGTAATGTCAATCATTTTGAAACAGCTGCTCTTAAATGCTCTGATATTATAGTGCTTGGTGGTCAATTGAACCAGGTGAATGCAACATATTAACGGACCATAGAAAATTTTTTGAAGTTAATTACCATTTAGTCAAATGTTTTCTTAAATATCTCACTTTCACATAGTGGGGACAACTGATAAAGAAACGTAAAATCTTTTGTGTAAATAAAATTTACACAACGTAATAGCAAGCAGTAACCTTTTGTGAACAAAGTAATTGTTTGGGCATAACATTTTCATTACTAAAGCACCACTCCACCACCCCCTGAGTTCCCTACACTACAAGCAGATTACCTCACTGAAGAAAACTTGGACAGCTTTAACAGCTCTGAGTCTGTTATAATGTAAGAAAAAACATTGCCTTTCACCTCATGTGATATCAAGATGCAGGGCTTCCAGCGTTCCAGGAGAGAGACGCAGCCCAGATGGAGCATCGCTGCAGTGCCCGTAAGAGCAAAGAAGCGCACGGGAGCTGGGAGTGAGAGAGCGCCATCCAAGGTGAAAAGGCCTCTTCCTGTCTTTGTACGCACCTCATTGCGCCCCCTCATTTCAGGTTTTGGACGGATTTATTGGGTTTATTTTCTTTCTTTAAAATGTTTTATTTTTTAGCCGTATTGACCCATGTCAGCTCAGCTAGCTAGCATCACTGACCAGCTTATCGAGCCGAGAATGGAGCGGACAAGCTTCATTCATCACTGCACTTGGCCACATGCGTGTGTCACGTAGAGGGGGGGGGGGGGGGTTGGGGGGCACCATCTTTCCTGAAAGACCATTACTACTTTAGCAGGAACTCGCTTTTTCAGAGCGACTTGCACAACTTTACAGCTGGATATATCTATACAGCTGGATATATACTGAAGTAATTCAGGTTGAGTTCAAACCACCAACCTCACGGCTCACAATGAGGATGAGGTCGGTGCTCTACAGGCTACGCCACAGAGAGACCCACAAAATTCCCCTAGTCTAAGATAATTCCTCACTAATCATCATGTGATCTGGACTAACCACATTCACACTATTGTGTCAGAGGCCTGGATTTGATCGGGAACTAAAGTGAAACCAGGCCTATTTGTCAAGTTCCACATTCGCCAAAACGAAATCAGAGTTGGAAATGGCCAAATGAGTAGACTGAAGGCGTACAGGCGAAAAATAAGAAATAAATAGCTAAGAATAAAAGTCGGATCCAGCCCATATCGGAGCTGCTACAGTTACCGGCTGAGTTGCACAAGTACAATCGGCATTAATGCGAAACACGACCAGCGCAGACCAGCGCATGAGCACGCACACCAAAATGTGGCCCAGCGCACTCAATCACACAGACATTCACAGGCAGAGCAAACAGGGTTATCTTGGCACACAGCCAGCGCTAAATCTGAGTAAATCACGCTGGGCAAGAAAAAGCCGTTGAGTGGCATCCAAGGCCCCAGCAAAGCTTCAGTTTCAAGGAGAAAGAACAGATTACTGCTGCATCTGTTTAGCGCAGGGTTACACCAGCCAGAGTGTGTATATTTGGAACACGGAAGGCTTGCTTTTTTTTGTTTTTGTTTTAGCAGTCTTTATCATTTACTTTTTTTTTTTTTTTTGGAATTCCAATTCTTAGTTGTGGTCCCCTCTCATTACATTACCATCCTCTGTGAGTTGAGGGCAGCGGAGACAATCATGCACCTTACCGCGAACGCCGTGCGCTGCCAGCCGCCAATTCTTTGAGCTCAGTCTAATGGTCCCCTCCAGCTGAGCTGAGCATTTGTTGAATCAGGCTAACACTTCATACGCAGCAGACGCTGGCAGGTCGCAACAGAAACATCGAAAGTATCAATCAAAGAGAAGGGGAGGTAGAGATGGGAATTGGTGAATAAATTGACTGCGGTGCCAGTTGGCGCATTTTATTCCTTTTGCTGTGCACATGTACTTGCAAACTACTGATGTAAGCCCCTGTGATATATGTTAAGTGCCATAGTAGGCGCTATAAGAAGACGATGGAGGATATAGTGCTTTAAGTAGCCAATAGGTTTGAGGATGTCGTGTTGAATATTGAGTTCAATATTAGGCAATAGTTTGAGGATGTAGTGTTGAATACCGAGTTCAGTATTTGCTCATTATAGAGTTATAGAGTCTTCAGTAACAGGTGTTGGTTCTCCCTCAACGGCGCACCACGTTTGACCCGAGGAGACGCTGACAAAGAGGAGGCAAAGGAGGACCAGTCAGGAGCAGCTGCTGGCACCCCTCCACCACAGGGTCTTAAAAACGCACACAACCACATTCCACAGCCCCATCATCCTGGGGGGTGTTGAGGAACACAAACCCCCCATCAAAGAGCATGCCATCAGGGCCATCCAGTGGCCCAAAGACAGGGAACGAATAGACACAACAGACCTTGGTCAAATAATTATTTTTTAAAAACTATTAATCCCTGAGAAACCATTAAATTTACTATAATAGAATAATGACGATTTGAAAACAGAATAAAACATTTCTACATTGATTGAATGTTTTGCTTGGCAAGTTAACATCTTTCACTGAGAATTATATGGGTTCTGCCAGAATGTTTTATTTAAAAAAATTTTTTTACCTGCATTTTAAATCTTTAACTAAAGTGTTAACATTATTGTGTTAACATTTGACCCATGATTGCAGGCAGGACGGTTTCCGGAAGGGCTGGGTGGGGTGTCGGTGTCCATCAGTAAACCCCAGGCCTGAGAGCGCGGACAGACCCTGCGCAGACAGGTCAGAGCTCAAAACAACACAGACGCACCCCAATTGCCCCATGCACACAGGCTGCACATGCATGCATTTTGAAACCTATGTCCAATAACACAACCAAGGATAATCACACAACTTACACACTGAAATATCATTCTATAGGGGGGCAAAAAAAAATTATGCAAGCTACAAAAGTGGAACTTCAGATGACATTATGAATAACTCAAAAGCAGAAGTTGTAAATCCTAATGCATTCCAGAAGCCAATCCGTGAAACATAACCCAGTGCACTCCGTATGCGTGTAGCACAAACCACCTTTAAAAGAGGATTATATATAAATGCAGATAAAGCTAACTCAGTGTGGAATCTGGAAGCCTTGACACTGCACATCAGTCAAAGGCTGGTTACACACACACAGACAGACATACAGCCACACACACACACACACACACACACAAACAAACAGACACAGCCACACATATACACACATGAACAAACACCCTTACACGTGTAGTCAACACACATGCAGAGTCAGAAATAAACATAGACACATCTACACACAAGCACACATGCTTGCACGCACCCCCCCACCCCCACACACACACATATACACACATGAACACCCTTACACATGCAGAGTCAGACATAAACACAAACGCATGTACACACAAGCACGTGCACCCATGCATCCACGCGAACACACACAAACACGGACAGACAGACGGATAGAGACACACACACACAAAAGCCCTAACAGATCAGAGCAGGGAGGACATGGCCAGCGTCTTTCCCTGTGTGTAGTTAGTTATTTTTTGGCCAAATCTGCTCCAGGTTTTTGGAAGAGGGGCCTCAGCAGCTGAATTCAGAGAGAACATGACTCAGGGCTGCCGTAACCTTCTGAGGGTCCCAGGCTGAACTTGAGGAAATTTGGCTTACTGGGATGTAAAGCTTCCTGAAGGCAATTAAATAACAATGATCTGAGGTGGCAGCGCGAGGCAGTACCAGCGGTCCCAAAGCTCTATCACAGAGGAGCAGGTGGCCAGCCCCCGTTGACTAAGCTAAACCCCGGGCAGAATAAGGGGAATTCCTATCTCCAGGGCCACCTCTCCATTTTCTGGGACTTCATGGGAATCTAACCTCTGGAGAACCCTCCAAGACAAACATGAGAGCAGTGCCACGCTGGTGAAGCTGGACCTCAAACCCCAAACCGCGTTTGTCTGAGGGGAATTCCCGCTTTCCGCCATCCCGTTACATTATTACGTGCAAATGGCTGCGTCCTGGCTGCTGGCCGCGCCCACTCCGCCTGGCGTGTTGTTTTAAGAGATGCGTGACCGGCCGCAGGACTCGACCAAAATTGCACAGTGTTTGTTTTTCCTGCGCAATTCTGCTGGGAACCTGTTCCTCTGTGACGCCCCGTCATTTGCTGTGAGGCAACTGTAACAAAGGCCCTCATTTTGTGAATTTAGAAAATAAATACTGTTTTTACACACTGCAACACACCTTAGCTCACTGCCCCCCTCCCCCTCTTCTCACTGCCCCCCTCTTCACACCCCACCCCCCCTCCACATCAATCTAATCTTCCCCATACCCCCCCAGGGGAAAACAAACACAGACACAAGGCCACGTCTTTTAACACAGGCCTACAGAGACAAAAATAAAGACAGAGAAACGATTACCGCTTGCTTTAATCAGCGTCATTTTCTTTATTTTTACACTGGAAGATCTGATTTGCGTATTTAATATCTGAGGCCACACACGCTGGCTGTGGCCAATTCTGCTCGGCTCTTCACAGAACATCTGTGGTGATACGGCTTACTCCACTCTGGTGCTTGTAGTCATCCTGATTTTTTTTTTGAAAGTTTTTTTTTTACACTTTGGGTGTTGTTTGTCATAAGGGCCTTGCAATTCGCTTTGGAGAAAAGCATTAGTCAAATGAATGCTGAGTGTTTAATAGCATCGACTGAATAAGCATCAGATTGAGACCAAGGCTTCAGAAGCACTCTGTTATAGGTTGTTGGCTCAAATCACTGCCTGCAATTTGATTCGTCGGAAGAAGCAACTGACCATTTGTTTTAACCCTTCAAGTTGCATGATCACAAATATGTGATTAGAATGTTCTGAACTGAATATTCTAATGCTGAGAAACACTACTGAAAGCAACAGAGTTCTAGAATATCGAGTCAGAATTTTGAAAAAAAACATTCCAGAAGACTCTTCAAAGGGTTAAAACACACCTCCGGAATTTTCTCACATCAGAGGATAATGAGTTTGACAAGAAAGTCTACTTCAAGGCCCCTCTGGTAGTCGCAGGTGGAGCTGCGGAACTTTGGCAAGGGGCACAGGGAGAGAGGGAGGGTGGAGGCGCAACTCAATCCCGTTCTGGCCAGAGCTGACTGAACAGATCTAATCAGAAAACACAGCATGGGGTGCCAAAGGTGAATCCACCTAACGGCAAACATGTTTCCACTTAGCCAGAGAGCCCCTCCCGTTACAGGGGTAAACATTGCAGCCGAGCACCGCTGAGCCGCCACAGTGGACTACAGCCACACAGCTGGTCGTTCCTCTCATGACAACAGCCTACCAGGGGCAAGCACTGATGCATGCTGGGAAATGCCAGCCAGTGATTTAAACTGTAATCGCTAAAGGCCTTGTGCTTTATAGCACACTGAAAAAGAACATTCAAGGGATTTTTACAGGGTGAGGGGATTAATGCCATCGGTGCTAAATAATTCTGTATGACACTGTGAAAACCAATTGGAAAAACCTGCAGAAGAATTCTGAAAGTAACTATGGAAGTCTGCAAGTCAAGAGTTCAAGTTCCTGAGCTGTATGCAAACTTCCTCAACCTCAGGTTACACTACACTAGGATGAGGGAACTGTACACCTTTCTTTGGAACGGCCAAGCAGACGAGTCAGTCTTCACCTTACGCTCCACAAATATTTTATGGTTTTACGATTCAACAGGACACAGCTTATCACCACAACCCATCTTAATTCATAACCCTAAACATCATATGCCACAAAAGTTACAAAGCCACTAAAACCAATATGCCTATTGTTAAAAATAGTCTTTCTGACCTCAGACATCATCTAACAACTCAACCAGTTTTTTTATTTTTTATAGCATGTTCCCAATAATAAAAATGTTCTGAAGAGTGGTTTTATGTGATTGGAAATGAATGGGTCTCACTTTAGGACAAAACACACCTGTTAAAAGAGGAAGCACTTTGCATGCCAGAGCCCACCTGGCATATGGAAAGGTCAGGTCATTAAGGTTTCCCATTTCCGAGTGACATGCCTGCACTTGAAAGAAATTAACTGAAAATTAGAAAAGTACTACCCAAAGAGTGGTCCAATTATTCCTCCACCCCCCTCCTCCTCTTCTTCCCTTTTCAGGTCACACTCTGGAAAGACAGATAGGCTTTTTCTCTGTGCTGGGATTCTGTCAAAAAAAGCCTTCTTAGAAAACTTAAGCCCGTTGTGTCATTGTTGGCCATCGTCCCGTGCTGCCCCTGACTTCCTGTCTAGGCCTGGTTACCGTGGTGATGCATTAAGGAGCCTCTACAGCTGGTGAGGCTCAAGCCCGGCCAAGTAGGCCTACACGTGCGGCTTTTTCATCCTCTCCGAATCCAGGCGTGCGCTTCAATGTCCCCCACCACATCTATAACCCAGCCCTTAGTGAGAGAAACACTGAGCGAGCACAGGACAGAGAGAGAGGGACCGAGCCAATGAGTGAGAGAGTGACTGAGATTATGAGTGAAGGAGTGACTCAGTGAGTGAGCCAAAGAGTAAGAGAGTGACTGAGATGATGAGTGAAGGAGTGAATCAGTGAGTGAGCCAAAAAGTGAGAGAGTGACTGAGATTATGAGTAAAGGAGTGAATCAGTGAGTGAACCAATGAGTGAGAGAGTGACTGAGATGATGAGTGAAGGAGTGACTCAGTGAGTGAGCCAAAGAGTGAGAGAGTGACTGAGATGATGAGTGAAGGAGTGACTCAGTGAGTGAGCCAAAGAGTGAGAGAGTGACTGAGATTATGAGTAAAGGAGTGACTCAGTGAGTGAACCAATGAGTGAGAGAGTGACTGAGATGATGAGTGAAGGAGTGACTCAGTGAGTGAGCCAAAGAGTAAGAGTGACTGAGATGATGAGTGAAAGAGTGACTCAGTGAGTGAGCCAAAGAGTGAGAGAGTGATATTACATGATGATGGTGGAAGGAGTGTGAGTGAGAAGAGTGAGAAGAGTGAGAGAGACAGCAAGGAGTGAAGGAGAGAGATGAAGAAAGCAGAGTGAGAAGGAAGAAGGAGGAGAGTAAACAAAGGAGTGAGAGAGAGTGAAGTGAGAGTGAGTGAGCGAGCGATGAAGAGAGAGAGAAAAAAAATAGGGGGGGAGGGAGGGAGGATGGTAGGAGGGAGGGACACAATGAATGGGACAGGTGGGTGAACATGGAAAGAAGTCTGCATGCATTTCTATGAGCAGGAATTCATCAGCCTACAGAATGATCCTTTCCAATGGTATCTTCCCAGTGGCAGTGAGTATTATGCACATATAGCTACATAAAACAAAAAAAGTGCTAAAAACAGTGAGAAAATATTACATAAATGGTCTACGTTTAAATGGAACTTTGCATAAAGCATGCCCGAAAGCTGACTTCTCAAAGTGGAACCCTCTGTCCCTGTCATGATCGGTGCACATGGGTAATGCCGGCTAACAGCGCTCTGGTGAAGCTCCACGGGCTAATCCCACATGCAGTGGATGCAGTTGGGTTACAGAAACATCGATTTGGCGAGGAGCGTTAGACGGAAAACTGTCGTCGATGCCCGATGCTCCAGTGGGGGGCCAAAAGACGTAACTAACTTACCTTAATTGGCTAAATTAAAAAACAAAATAAAACCTTCTCATATGCAAATTATTTAGGCCTAAGTCTTTGCTGACCACGACATGGGGGGCTCACTCTGACCACCATGCAGCTTTTCCCCACAAAAAGACGTCTGGCGCTTGCCGTCACACCTAAGAGAAGGCCAGAGAAATGGACTGAAAGAACGAGCGAGCGCCACGTGACCAAGAGGGGACCTGGGCAACACTGCTCGGAGGTGGTGCAGCTGTACTGCGGTGCCTACCCTCGAGGACCAACCCTGCCAGTAAAATAAGAAACTTCTGCTGCCCTCGTTAGCCGCTGAATCCGGCACTAACTAAACAGATCCAGCTATTTTTAAATGGGAAATCCAGAACACCGGAGACGAGGAGAGGATTAAAAAAAATAAAAAATTTAAAAAAAGATGCAATCGTCCCATTTCCATACAATAATCATAAAAGCATGCTGCAAAACCTATTCTGCCTCTGAAATCTTATAATCTGTGCCATTCACATAACTCAACACCACACCAGGAAACAGAGCGGTGACT
The DNA here is from genome assembly GCA_022702515.1 of Ilyophis sp. 1 JC-2022. Taxonomy (NCBI): domain Eukaryota; kingdom Metazoa; phylum Chordata; class Actinopteri; order Anguilliformes; family Synaphobranchidae; genus Ilyophis; species Ilyophis sp. 1 JC-2022. Next base: position 42,350,932 of record CM040399.1, on the reverse strand, counting down.
CACGCCAAAGAGGAAATGTACAGTATGAAAATGCCTGATGATATCGCAGAGGAAAAAGCTCCCTCTTCAGGGAGCCATGGTCTTGGTTATCAGATTATTCTTTTTGAAATACCGTGGCAAAAGAAAAAAAACTATTTATTTCTCATAGCTAATGATCGGTGTAGATTCATTAAAAAAGCTTTTTCAGGATGCCTGCTACTTTGGAGCTGTGCTATGGGACAGGCCACAGTCCGGCTGCCAAACTCACACCACATTCATACAAAACATTTTGTATAGAATATGGTTCTCACCACAGCACTCAAAACAACCAAAAACATAACTGTATTTTCTCCCAGGGTTTATTGATATAATATATAAAAAAGGTGAAAGTGGTTGCATGTGCACTTACCTCTCAAGAAATGTTTAAAAGTCCATGTATACACTAAAACCACAGCTAATGCTGGGGAAATATGATGCAGGTCCATTTTAGAGTCTAGAGACAGTTAACTTGGAGTACTAAAGCACAGAAAGAAGGCTAAGAAACTTTAAACCTGCTCCCAGAGGACTGCGGGTTTGAATCCTGAGGGAATGTACACTGGGCTAGTAGGGCTACCCTTGTGAAGGTTCTTCAACTTATGCTACTGTACACCAGTAAAATTCTAACTGTGATGTATGTCTGGATATATCCTGCTGAACACTAGCCATACATCGTATACAAAACATGGATGATATACGGTAATAAACACGTTGGTTTATGTGTACATGCAGGACCACATGACTTAATATATGTTCATGTTATCATATTTTATAAGAATTCCTCCATGCTGCAAAATACATTTGAAGGTGGACTTGTTTTTTAGCCAATTTTGTGGAACTAAAGATATATATTTTTATAACCGCACTTTTTCCCCATCTGGGAAACCAGGGCAGTGCCGAGTCCCACAATCCACGCCATCTGTGACACACTTAACTTAAAGGGGCAATTAGACAGTAGCCTATGCAATTTAGGACCAGCCAATCAGACCCCTGACCATTCAAAATACAAAAAAGCAAAGATGAAAATCAATAATCAACTATGTACTATGTGTAATACTATTACAAATACGACATTCTAATGGATTTCTTCTGGCCTCGCCTATATACAGAACAATGTAAAAAAATATATATAAAAATAAAAACTATTTCCTATTAAATTTCCGCTAAAGGAAAGCGCCAGCATGCAGGCTGTGTGGTATTTCGCGTGGTTACATTAATCAATACCGGAGATGAACGCTCCGTGTTTGTGTCAGGTTTGTGTGCGTCAATAGAAAATGAGTAGGCCTACTCTGGAGTGCGTCAATAATAGGCTGAGTTCTATTAATTTCATTCCACTTGTTTTTTATCACTTCTGGGCCAAACTAAATTTCCCTTAATCGTACTGTTTCATTTCAGCGCGCATCTCCTCACAACTTTAAGAAAGCACGCCAGACCACTTCAAATGTTTTGGCGAACGGCCAAAGAAGAGATAACCTAGCGGGTACAAACAACGCACTCTGACAAATATTGGATACGCTTAAACCGGTTTATTAACTCATTCACGAGAAGGGTATTCTTTGGTGGAAACGAATAAACAAATAGCAAAACAAAAACGGAGCAAGGCTTTTAAAAATAAGGGGCAGTCTTGTTATTGGAGCCGTAGAAGTCAGCCTTGCCTTAAAGACTTCCAGATGTGCGCCGCCTTCTCGGCACATGAGAGAGCAGCTTTTGTGCTTGAGAAACGGCCCTGTAGCTCCCAAGAGCACTCTGCCCTATCCCGCTCCACCGCAGAGCCCGACCAGCGAGACGCTTTTTTATTTTTACGCTGAAACGGGAGCGCCTGTAAGACCTGTGGAGACCCCTGACACGGAAAACGCTTTCATAAGCCCACATGCCAACGGTAATCAGAATACATAATGTTTCCTTAGAAAAGCAAACGATTTCAATCAATAAAGCAAATACTAAGCATCGCGATCATGTAGCCTAATATTTGGGGAACATCGGAGAGCTGTCAAACCTTGAACTGACTTGGGGGTTACGGCCCCGTCTCGTTCCAACTGATTTAGCGCAAATGAACTAAAACAAACGAAATCATCGGACCTAAAGCACCGGGATTTCTGTGAATGAGAACCAGCCTGTGAAAGGAACTACAGCGGACAGCGACCAAAATTGCATCGCAAATTGATTAACACAATGGCAGCATTCACCTATGCACTGATTGAATGGGTTGCCCAGCACTACAACTGTTGCAATTCAGCGAATTTATTAATTTTGTGTAACATGCACATTCATTCCCGTTCCACAATGAACAGGGTTGCGTTTTGCACCGGGCCTCGTGTGTGCCGATAACCGCGTTGGAATCGAGGTCTAGCTGGCCAAAATGAGAATCGACAGTGATCCATCGACTTCTCATTTGCTACCTTTCCAATCCAATCACATTAGACCAGCTAGGCCAAGATTGCATCGATGATTTCAGACACGAAAGAATGTGCATTAAAACAAAATGATTCTACTTTTAACATTTCAGCCAGGCTAAATAAATAAAAAACCCTGCTCAGCTACACAGCTGCACACAAACTGATCAGAGAGACGGTTTAGTATTGTGCTTTTGCATTCACTCGTTCATATTGTCACTGTTGTTATGTGTAGATGTAGGTTTTATTTTTCCTAATCTCGGGCCTCCTTTTCTCAATGAGCTCAGATTAAAACAAAGGGGCATTGTATACAGTGGAAAATCTGTTTTGGTAAACCACAGGGAAACCCAAATTACAATTCACAAACACTGACCTTCAATCAATGGGCTGCGCGGAAGATGTGGGCGACTGAGCAATGCATAGAGTGTAAAGGCGGGGCTTACAGGTGGACGGGAGGAAGTTACCTCACAAACAGACACTCCTCATTGGTTGATAAAAAAAAAACTCAGTATATTACTCTCTTGCTCAACAAGGTATTATTTCTGTGTTTCACAGGAACCCCACGAAAAAAATAAATAAGTAAAAAATTCAAAAACGATCACAAGTTATTAAAGAGCAAAAGGGTTTTGCCCTGTAAACTGTCCCTCTACAAATGTATTTATATATATACAGCTCTGGAAAAAAATGCGACCACTGCAAAATTATCAGTTGTCTCGTTGTTATTTTGGTTCTGTACTCTAGCACTTTGAGTTTGAAAGGATACATGACAATGAGGTTGAAGTGCAGACTATCAGCTTTAATTTGAGGGTATTTTCATCCATATCGGATGAACCATTTACAAAATCTAGTCCCACCCCCCAAATTCCCATAGAGATCCATTCAAATGCAGAGAGGTTATAGTATTGCTTGTAGGAGTACCTGAAAATAAGATAGCAAGAGTCTTTTGATATTGTTGGATCACAGACATCAGGAAGGATATGTGACAAAATATAAAACATTATTACTTTATTCTACATTATGTTAAACTGTCCAATATTTTTTGATGCCCAAAAATGGTTGGGCTATGTACAAAATATTCTATAATTTCTAAACGGTTCATTCAATGTGGATGAAAGTACCCTCAAATTAAAGCTGACAGTCTGCACTTCAACCTCATTGTCATTGTATCCTTTCAAACCCAAAGTGCTAGAGAACCAAAATAAAAACGAGATAATCAATGTTATTCACTTCACCTGTCAGTGGTTTTAGTGTTGTGGCTGATCAGTGTATATATATATATATATCCTGCTTCGTCATGGGTCACTTCATATCTCTCGGGTTCTACTACAGCAGGGGCCTTAGGAGCATGTCTGTTGCAGAGGAACACATACACAAAAAACAAAGTGGTTTGCGTTGCCCTTTCACTTATCTATACACTTGTCTTGAACCATCCACATCCAGCGCAAACATCATTTGTAGGAGGGACCATGTGTGTAACCAGACTAATAGTAGTAGCAAGCTTGCTTGGCTTGCTAACCAACAGTGCCCTTCTGACTGCTGGAATCTTTCCCTTATCTCAGCATACAAAGAGCAATTATCAAAGCACAACTTGAAACATTTAACACAGATCTTGAATTAAAATGGTTTCAGGCATTCCCAGGGCAGGTATATGCTCATCGGATTCTCACGAAATCTATCCAGTTTGAGCGGATGGCTCATCCCTGCAAGCATCATTATCATCATAATAATCATCATTTATGTTCACTGAAGAGAACAATGCTATACTTTCAGTATTTTTTTCGAAAATGTATTTCACATTTCAAAACGTCTCTGTTTGTTAGCAAAAGCAGCCGTCAGACATCAATCACCCTAAGCCCGGTCTCCAGCAAAGAAAAGTCTATTGTATACTTTCCATACGGAAAATGGGCAAACTATCACGGGACACTACACCTCTGCCCTGCACAGTCATTTGAAATGTGGCAAGGGGCGCGCGCTGGGGGCAGGGCTGAGAAACATTATTTAAATACCGAAACTCTGAACAGATTTGCCCTTGTAGTGAAGCGGGTTGTTATTCCGTGGCTCTGCAAATCAAACAGCGCCGTTTACGAGCAGCAGAACCTGAAACACTGTGTTGATGGACGGGCCTGCAAATCACAGCCTTGTCCTGATTAATTGCTTCCCTTGTCAGCTACAAACCGCGTAACCGTTCCCACAGGTGAAATAACCAGAACATGCCCTCACTTTCCGACTCCCTCAGCTTAAATACCTGAGAAATCAAGAGGAATTGGTCTTTCCTCAACACACCGTCGTCGAAAAGCAAACATTCTAATAGTCTAATTATTGTGCCAGTAATGGCAGCCATTTGAAATAACTATGGGTTTAATGAATTCCTCGCTCCAATTGTTTTTGTAGAACAATTAGCCTATGACTATATACAGTACGTCTTCATATTAGTAGCCTATAACTTTATTAGGCTATCTATCCACAAAAAGCTACCGGTTACCGGTGAAAGTTTTGACAAACATGAAAAAAAACATTGGTTAAGTGACTTAAGGTGGTTAAAATTGGTCGTTAGGTGGTCCTTACCGCTAGCGTTCTTCCCGCACATCAGATGCTCGTAGGGCTGCAGAACGCCCCACAGTTCGGCGTCGTTGTTCACAACCCCCTCCAGCGCCTCCATTGTCACCGCACTGCTGGGAAGGCCACTGTCCCCGCACTGCAGTCTCTCCGCCATCAGAACCCGTGCGCCGATCTCCTCCACCAAGCTCTCCATGCAGGCTGTCAAGCAGATGGCTGCGTACTGGTGAATGCGCACCGAGATGCGTGTGTCCACCATCCAGCGGAAGAAACGCCCCACGGAGAAAGTTAGCCCGCAGCGGATAGACTTGCCCTTCCGCAGCCACTCGCCGGCGCTCATGCTGTACAGTGAGATGGCCTTTACCGTGGCTGAGACGCAGCTGTCCGCGAGAGACCAGCTCAGCACCAGCCGGATGGCGCTCTGGACCTCGAAGCGTGTGCAGCGGCAGTGCATGACGCTCAGTCGCTGCGCTTCCCTCGAAATCCGGATCAGAGCCCTTCGTAAAAGAGTGGAGAGCCTTCGAACGGTGTCGCTGGAGAAAAAAGTCCCCTTGCCAGAGACCTTCCGGAGGATCTTGCCAACGTCCTCGTCTGTCCAAGGGAACTCCTCCAGCTCTGGCAACCGGGGACACTTGGCGAAGATGTCCTCGGGGTCCTCTGGAAGCACAGTATTTACCGTGTCCCAGCTGTTGTTTCTGCTGTTCATGGACCCTGAATAGTACCACCAGTTGCCCCGGTGCGGTGCGCTGGTCAACGCCTGCGAGTTGGATTTGGATGAGGACAGACTGAGAGACTTGCAGGAGTCTCCAGCTCCATAACCAGAGTCCAGAGTCAAGTCCTCCAAAGTCTTCATGTTAGAGCTACTCATCGCTGCCATTCTTCACTATTTGCTTGCGACCGGCGCTGTCCGTCCAACTAAGGCGAGATCCACTGACAAACTGGCTCTGCTCGCCGATTTCCCTTGAACATTTGAGTTATGATTTACGCAAGTATAGTGTTGCATGTAGCGATAACTTCAAACAGGATTTAGCTTATTTTCTATCTTCAAAACTTGCTCCTTTGTTTAATAAATGTAGGTCGATTTAAATATATCAGAAATTCTGAGAGATCATCTCTTACCTTCGGGTGAAAAACTCACTCACCCGGTTTTTGCAGGTCTATTTTCATCTTTAGAATTATTGGTTTGCGACCGCAAGACGCCAAAGCCAAAATCACCTCATTCGTGCAAATAGCCTATGTCAGATGATCCATCGCCAGAAGTGTAGTCCTTCAAGTCGCGAAGTTTTACAAAAGTGATGTGTGACACAGACGGCTGCACAGAGACTGCTTACGATGTGGAGACTGTTCATGCCTTAGGGTTGGCGTGGCAGAGAAGACTGCGTGCGCACCAATCACGAGCAAACAGTAATCTCGGAGCCAATCAAACCGGTAATGCTAGAACGTCGGCTCCTAAAAGTTTCTCGTATGATGGTGAGCTCGTGTGTTTACAGGATAAAATAACTCAAGTAAGCCAAATGTAGTTATGGATATATGAAATATCACCATTCTATTAAGTTGGTGGCTTTACAACAGTGACAAAAATGTGTTGCTATACTCACATAATAGGAGAAACATGTAATCACAAAGTGTATTAGGCGAATACATTAAAATCGTTGTTTTGGGAGAGCCATGATGATATTTTTCGACCTGTTTTTAATTCACTAGCCAAAACTAAATACAGACGACAGCAGATTAAAAAAAGAAGCTCTCGCTTTTGTTGACATGAAAAATTTCACTTAAATAGTTTAGGCAACAAGTTTGTAGCCATTTCTTATTTACTTATCAAATGCCGTTGTTTAATCCATCCATTCAAGCGAATCAGCCACCCTCACGTGGTAATATGCGGAATTACATCAGTAGTCCAAAATAACCTTTCAACAGTAGCCTACTTTTAACTTTTTATCGTACTACATTGTTTATGGTAGACAGTAAAAACACCAGTGTGGTCCTCATCACATCTAGTCATAAAAACATCCACAGCAAAGTGAGACTTCAACTTTAAAATTTATTTTTACAAAAGAAAACAGGAACAAAATAAAAAAAATAAAATACAGTACATTCTTAAAATTCTCTACAAAACAATTTCACAGAAATTATCCTCGGAATGTAAACCATGTCTTTATTTTCGCATATATTCATCTGTTCTTTTTTTTTTAGACATTACATATTTGCTTAACAGAAGGCCTTTTCTGGAGAGAATGACATATCTTACATTTTTACATATTTTCCATTTATACTGCTGGATATATTTATTTAATCAACTAAGCCTCCAACCCCCTCTCATGGTCAACATCAATGACCCCCCCCCCCCCAAAAAAAACCAGGAACAAAACCTACATTCTGGTTAAAAAAATTAATTAATTAAAAACTTGTCAAATCATTATTTGAAATACCTCATTAGAAACCAGTACATTTCCTGCAGATTACTGAGAACCGTCAAAAGCAACCAGTATTCTGAGCAAAACAATTTTTTCACATAATTGGATGTCTCGGTGGGTAATATGTTTTGATAGAAAATCTGCAGGGACTTCAGATTGTTTCAAATATTTTCAGAGCATCTAAAGAATTGAAAGTATTTCATATAGATATTTAACAGTTCATTAACCTCTATGCCACACTGTAGGCGCCTTATTTGAGATATAACAGGCAAACAAGAGGGGGCGGGTCAGACAATCTTAGTCATTAATAAAGCTTTAAAAAGTATTGTGCGTTATGCACACCCCAGTGTAATCATTCCAGTACTTGTGGCAGCCCCCTCCCGACACTGTGAAACACAATGAGAATACCTATTGAAACCCCCAGCCTGTCAGGTAGGACATATGCTATCAGGTTAATCCCTGCTGTTCCAACACAAATACAGTTACTTGCAGACTTGACGTCCACCCACAAGAATCCCCCCCCCCCACTTCACCCGACCTTCTCCGCCTGAGAAGCCGTGTCTTGTGACGAGCGAGTCATGAATCGGTGCGCTCGCTGTCTATCTGACCCCTTGGTTTTGCTTCACAGCCGGCAAACGTCAGTCAGCCGACGAGAGGATCGGCTTGTCCCTCCTGTCGTTTTCCTGACGGGGTGTGACAGCGCAAGCTTTCGGCAAACCCTGAGCCCTCAGTCTCTGAAGCGGGATCAGCTGCGCCGAGCGTCGAACGACGGATCTCAAAGCAACCCGTTCCGTGAGACAGGGCTCGTAGCTTTGCACAATTTAAAAGGCAAAAATAAAAAATGAATAAATAATATTTGAAAAAGAAGGGGCAGTTCCCGGTCCTCGCAGCAGCGCCTCTGGCTGGTTGATCCTTGTATGTCAGGGAGAGACCGGACCCCTTAGGGGGGAAGAGAGGGAACGGGACGAGGCTTCAGGAGGCCAACGGAGGCACAGTATCCCCACAATTCAGAGGCTGAAGACCCCAAAATCAGCGTGTCCGTGTGGGCGTTACAGCCGCGCGTCGCACATAGTGACAAGCATGGAGACTGGGGAGCGGACTAAAGACAAACACCGCCAAGGTGCCCTGCTTTCTTTCTCTTGATTCCCCTTCTAACCAATGCGCAAAAGGCATGGTTATTAGCAAAATGGTGTCTGTCTAGTGCACAAGGCCGAATATCCCAATGCAAGTTATCACATCTTACCTATGCAACTAAGTTCTCAGAGAGAGAGAGAGAGAGTTTGAAAGAAGAGAAGAGAAAGGAGAGGAATGGAAGAAGACCATCAGCATCAGATGCAAAATAAAGAGTTTTTCCTTCATCTCCCTTCCCCCAAAACAGCGACAGACACGAATATACCTTATTAATGTCGTTGCTGCTCCTGATAAACAACTCTTGATGTCTGGCATTCCTGCATCTCTCTCTCTAGAGCCAGATGCATTCCATTGCACTTTATTTTCTGCAACACTGTCTGCGTCTGAAACTTGCATTTTATTAGAAAAGTTGCCATCACCTCAGAGGAAACAAGTTTTTCTTCCCCTACACATACAAAGAACAGTCATCCAGATTTTGTAAAAAAAAACAACAAACAACAAAATAAAACCCCATCTGTCTCCACAGTCCTTGTCCCCCTCCCTGTCCGAGAGGTGTTCCTCCCAAGTGTTTGTGTTCATAAGGGCCACAGTGTAGCTGAGAGAGGAATTGCGAGGGCACGGGTGGACGTGAACGGCCCGCCTCTTCGTCCCTGTAACAAAAAAAGGCCCCCAGGGGTCTTCGGGAAGGCCAGGGCTGTCTGTGTAGAATGCCAGACTGACACGGCAGAGAGTGCGAGTGAGAGAGAGAGAGCCTTGCAGGCAGCTCAGAGGGCTACCCTTTGGGGGTCTTCTTCACCCCGGTGTTCCACATGCCCCGTTTGGAGTGGTAGTAGTGGAAGAAGTGCCTCAGCCTCAGCCTCTCCACCTCCAGGCCGTTCTGGAGCACCCTGTGTGGGGAGGGAGGGGGTCAGACCAAACGTGTGTTTAAGCAAGGCAACCAGATGATAAATATAAATATTTGTTAAAGATATTGCGTATAACAGCACTGAAACAGATAACAAGAAACTGGCTTCAAAAAGCTTGCCCCCTGATAGATAAATGGAGAGATATGGTTCAACAAATATACCAGATGGAGTACTTAACTTATAAAATGAGGGAAATCTGAAATTATTTGAAAAAAGATGGGCTATGTGGTCAAGTTACTATCACAAGGTAAAATAAAGTTACTGAATTATGGTGCTCCATACTAGAGCTGACAGTCATTTAGGGGAGCACTAAATATATCTTTATTATTATTATTATTACTATTTTTATTATTATTATTATTATTTTTTCCCTCTTTTCTCTTTCCTTATTTTTTTCTTTTTGTTTACCTTAGACTTCTGCTTTTGAGACGGGCGGGAAATTTTGATATAAGGAAAACTTTTGGATTTATGGAATACAGTAGGTAGATTTTTAAATACGAAATAGGATGAAATGTATTTTTTCCCTATAAATTCAAAATTACTATAATATACTGTAATAATTTAAACATGTATTGTAAATATTCTTAATAACAATTACTCTCATATTGACTGAACGTTATTATGATGTATCACTGGGTGACACACCTATTCACATTATCTATGTAGATATGCTCAGGGCACTGGCACAGCCGGGATCATATTCTGGACCGTGGGACGCATCACTACACAAAGGACTAAAGCTTTAGGTAAACCCAGCATTCTGGTATGTCTGTCTGTAAGCTGGCATTTACAGTAAAACCACGGAAACCATGACTTTAAAAAGTCCACTGCCAGGAAGTTTATCAAAACTGGGATCCCTAGGTGCTGTACGCGAGGGCCGACTGCATTTAAGAGGTGGAATAAAGCACCAATGTGTTCTGGCTGTGGTATCAGTGGACGTGAAAAATGATTGTTCATTTATTTTTGAGGGGGGAGGGGGGTTAGTACCTGTCCAGAAGCTCCCAGTCCTCACCCCCCCAACGATCCTTGAACTCCTCAGTGTTCATCCCCCCGATCTTATCGAAATCCGACTTGTAGATTCCAAACAAGCCGAAGCCGTTGACTTCCCAGTAACCTGGAGAGCAACGAGGTGGGAGAATAAAACATTCAATGATTTCTGCTTTTGAAAAGCGGCTGGATGTGATGTGATGTGAGCTGAGTGATGCTGTGGGAGCTTTCAGCGTGGATCACAGAGCGTAGAGTGTGCAGGGAGAGTGGAGTGTGTGTTTCTGCTTTATAAAGTAAGATAAATGGGCAAATAGTGTAGCGTGAGCGTGTATATTATTGTGTGTATTGTGTAAATTAAGTGTGTATAGTGTAGAGTGAGTGTGTATAATGTATAGTGAGTTTTTATAGTGTGCAGTGAATGTGTATAGTGTATTGTGAGTGTGTATCATGTATCATGAGAGTGTATAGTGTATAGTGTGAGTGTGTAGAGTAGTGTGTAGTTAGTATAGTGTTTTTTAGTGTTTTGTGTGAATGTGTATAGTGTATAGTGTAGTGTGAGTGGTAGAGTGTGTATGTGTGTTTTTAGTGTGTTAGTGAATAGAGTGAGTGTGTATAGTGTGTGTATAGTGTATATAGAGTTTTTGTTTTTGTGTTAGTGATGTGTTAGTGTGTAGTGTGTAGAGTTGTGTGTATGTGTATATGTTAGTTGTTAGTGTGTAGTAGTGTGTGTTGTGTGGTGTGTAGTGTTGTGTTGTGTATAGTGAAATGTGTAATGTGTATAGTGTATAGTTAGTGTGTTTAGTGTATAGTGAGTGTTTATAGTGTGCAGTGAATGTGTATAGTGTATCGTGAGTGTGCAGTGCATAGTATGTAGTGAATGTGTTTTGTGTATAGCGAGTGTGTATCATGTATCATGAGAGTGTATAGTGAGTGTGTATACTGTATAGTGAGTGTTTATACTGTAGTGAGTGTTTATAGTGTGTAGTGAATGTGTATTGTGTGTAGTGAGTGTGTGAATTACCGTCAGGCTCTCTGGGGGAGCTCCCGCAGCCCAGTCTCATAACGATGGGGGCGAAAGCCAGTCGTCCCTCCACACAGTGCTTCCTGATGCTCTCCAGAATGTTGTTTGGAAAGTGGATGTGCAGGTCACACAGGAACACGATACTGTGACTGTCCTGTGAAATAAACACACACACACACACACACGTACACATACAATCAGTGTCAGTAAACCACAGCTCCTGTTCATAACTCACTCGCACACACACGCACACACACACACACACACACACAAATTAGCATCATATACCTCTATGGTGTCCACTCCGATCTGAAGACCCGCAGAGCGCTCAAAATTCCCCTCCCGCCTCAGGTACTCATACCTGCCAAACACAGTGAGAAACATACAAAGAATATACCAAACACAGCCACAAACACACAGAGAATATACCAAACACAGCCACAAACACACAAAAAATATACCAAACACAGCCACAAACACACAGAGAATATACCAAACACAGCCACAAACACACAGAAAATATACCAAACACAGCCACAAACACACAGAAAATATACCAAACACAGTCACAAACACACAGAGAATATACCAAACACAGCCACAAACACACAGAAAATATACCAAACACAGCCACAAACACACAGAGAATATACCAAACACAGCCACAAACACACAGGGTCTATGAGAGGAGCAGTCGCAGTGCTGACTGAACGTGTGCAGTGTGGTGCAGGTTTTGTATCCTGAACCAGAAGCTTGTTGAACATGCGGAACCCTTAGCCGTGGAGCTGGGCCGCTCTCAGTGAGACTCACCGGGGGACCTCACTCTCCCTCAGGGCCTGCTCCACATCCATGTCCTCGCTCTGGAAGTCCACAATGATGATGCTGAAGTTATCGTCCTTGGTCTCCCTGTGCAGGTGCTCCATGTCCGATATGAACTGCTGCACCCAGCGGGCCTGGTTCTTCACTGTGGGAGGGGGAGAGAAGGAGAGAAAGAAATAGAGTAAGAGGGGAGAGAGAGAGAGAGAGAGAGCAAAAGAAAGAGAGGGAGGGAGACAGAATAAAAGGGAGATATGAGTTGTGTGAGAGAAAGAAGATGCAAGGAAGACTTATTCAAATTATTTACCTTTTATCTTCTGTAAATACACAGTTTTTAATTGATCTCTGTTAATATACTTTCAGTAGAGATAAACATAGCATTTATGAATACTTTCTACCTAACATTTCCTTAATTACAATTTTCAAAACCATGAGTGACAAGCACAGCCGGCTCAGAGAGGAAGGCTGACTGGCATTGCCACGGCAACAAATCACATAACTGTCACTGTGAGGCTGCGGAGGGACAGAATGACCTGAATCTGTCAGTAAAATCTGTGTGTGTGTGTGTGTGTGTATAGTGTGTGTGTGTGTATAGTGTGTGTGTGTGTTTGCATGTATGAGTGTGTGTGTGTATAGTGTGGGTGTGTGCGTATATTGTGTTCACGGTAAGTTTGTATGTGTGTGTTACAAGAGCATGCAGTGGCATTACCATAGCGATGGGCAATGACAGTGATGGACGATGACCTCACTCACCCGGCACCACAAAGTGCACCATGACATCATGCCTCCATTGCAGCATGACGGGCTGACAGAGGAGGGGCCGGGCGTAGGCGGTGCCCCAGGGCGTGGTGGCGCGGGGATGGGCGGTGGCGGCAGACGACGCGGTGGTCAGGGCGGGGGTGAAGGCCGGGCTGGAGGTAGTGGCTCCGCCCCCCTCTCCATTCTCCAGCCCCTCCTCCAGCCGGCCGCGGTGCAGCAGCAGATAGATGTACTCTGAGAGGCGCACCACCCGTTTGCCCCTCTCCATCAGCTCCAGCTCCACCAGGTACCTGTTCCCCCGAGCTGAGTCCCTGCGCTTCTCCACGTTTATTATCCGCAGGAGGGTGTAGATCCTACAGCCCGGGGATCACACTTCAGTCTTTATTGCCCTCTTTTACTTCATTTACATCTACTGTTAGGCATTAGCATACGCTCTAACCCAGAGCTTACATTACTATACATGCTTACATTACTGTACATTCAAACCTCATTGTGCCCACCTCTACCCGGCTCCTGAATTCCTGAGCTAAACCTGTCTGGCTGTCTGAGCCAACAGATCACGGACATCTTAATTGCATTTATTTATTTTTTAATTTTTAAATGTATTTTATATATATATATATATATATATATATTATTATTTTTAAATTATTATAATGTTTTTATTTCCCCCCCCTCTGCATTTAAGCTGCACTGTTTTTTATTTATTGTGTTTGCTGTCTGTCCTGTGTGTGTATGCACATAATGTACTGATACTATTTCACAAGTGAAGTCCCTAACAGAAAAAGAAAGTATTTTATTATTATTATTATTGTTATTATTATATGAACAGTGTGCTTTTGCTCAAGGGCAAAACAGCAGTGCCCCAGCTGAGAATCAAACCCGCAGCCTCACGAATGTAATGTGTTTAGTAGCTAACTAAAGAAGTGATATCTCACCAAAAAATATGTTTTCAACGTAAAAAAAAGCCAAGTTACTCACGCATAGCCTACAAAGCACTGTCTGTAAGTCCTTAATTCCAACTTGCAAAAACCAGGCCTGCCTTTAAAAGTATTGATATCAAAATGCGGCCAAGTTACAACTAACAATATTGCCCATCGTAGCTCACACTAATTAAACTAGCTCTATTCCAAAGCAATGATATCCAAACTTTCCTAAATAATTTAATGCACAGGCCCCTCTATTTGTTCCAGAGAGGACTGCCTGTGATTTGTGAGTGATTGCTGCCAGTGCCATGATCTCCTTTCAGCCAACCTCCTTCTTCTAAGAGCAAAACACTCTCCTCATTAGTGAATACTCTAGACTAACTAGACATATATATAACTATCATACATATATTTTACTCAAGGCTTCAGAACATGAAAGGATATTGTTCAATAAAAGTGGTGGTATGAAGGGCTGGTGTGTTTGTGTGTGCCTCGACGGGGCGGGGGCGGTGGAGTGTCTGCAGGCCGGTTGTGGTGAGCCGGTCTGGGTCAAAAAGTCCAGGGCCATTTTTTAGTCCCAGTCCGTCCCTGACTCACACCCATACACACTCTCCTTACCCGCCGTTGCGCTCGTTGAGTTTCTCCATGTACTGGGCAAGAACGTCCACCACCTCGCTCTCTCCCAGCTGCAGGTTTCCGGACACGTTGCAGCGCAGGTCGTTCCAGTCGGAGCGCAGCAGCTCAAAGTCCATGCTGTTCACACTGAACGTACGCTGCCAGTTAATGGCTTCCTCCGCCCACCCTGGCCGAGGGTCAGCCTCCTCATAACTGTACTCCGAAAGGCCCCCTTCCTCCTGCTCGAGCTCTGCTTCCTGCTCTGCCTCCGGCTCTGCCTCCGGCCCCGCCTCCGGCCCCACCTCCTTATCAGGCTTCGCCTCAGTCTTCCGCTGCCGGGACTCGGTGATCTCAGAGGTCCTGAGGTACGAAGTGACCCTGGCTTCTATGTGGAGGCTGTTCTGGGATGGGTGGGGGCCTGGCGGATTGGGGTTGGCTGCGGTGGTGGGAGGGGGGTTCCCCCGATGGGACGCGGGAGCTGGGGAGCTACTCTTCCCTGGGGAGGCCGGAGAGCCCCGCCGTTCCGTCCAGGGGTCCTCCGTCCTCCTCTGCTGCCGCCTCGCCAGCGCCGCCCTGGTGGAGGCCTTGTGAAGCGCAGACAGGCGGGTGATGTTGGCACTCAACAGACGGGTCTTGCTGTCTTTCAAAGGGGGCCAGAGCTGTGGGGGGCTCCGGGGCTTGGTGCTAAGGTTCACCAGCTTGGTGGTCTTCCCGTTCTGGTAGATAAAAACTCCAGGGAACACCTCCCTGGGCTGCCGAGGGGTGGAGCTCCGCTTGCCATTGGCTAATCGAGGCCTGGTAATGTAGATATTATTGTCTTTCTTCTTCTGGTCCTTATTGGCCCGCGGGTCGTCAGGGGCGGGGCCGGGGTGGGCAGAGTTGCTGAGGATCTGCTTGGCCCTGCTGCTCAGTGCAGAGTAGGAACTCTTCTGGGGAAACAGCAGAGGGGACTTTCTGAGTTTGAGGGGCGTCTCCGCGCCCCCCTTCCTGCTCAGCTCATCCGGGCCAGTGCGGATCCAGGAGAGGGAGCGGCCCGGGACCACACCCAACCCCGCCTCCTGCTTGTGGGAGTCTGGCGCCTCCTGCTCCTTCCACTGTTGGTGATTGGGGGGGTGGTCCCGAGGTTTCTTCCCGCCCCCCCTCGGCCACTGAGAATGCCGTTTCTGCCGGCGACTGTGGGTGTGGCTGTCCCCCTCCTCGCCCTCTCTGTCGGGCGTGGTTGTGGAGGCGGTCTTTCGAGGGGGGAGTCTGGTGAATGGGCGGCCCGCCTGGCTGCTATTGGCTCTCCTGACAGGCGGGGTGTCCACTGCCAGCGCCTCGTCCTCTGGGTCTACCCCTTCCTCCTCCTCCATGAAGTCTGGAAAAAAAAGAAGGAGGGGGGGTCACCCCTCATTCATTACCCCCTACCCCCCCCCCTCCAGCACCATTACACATGCTCCTGAAGAACGGTTCTGAGTGGGCGTGGTTAGACCCAACAGCATCACCGCTCAGCCAAGCCATTTTTAGGAGAAGAGGTTCCGGCAAGTTCTGTTCTATCCCAGGGTAATTTAATCTGGTCCACTATCCGTGTTCTGCCCGGTCTGAGAATACTCACCGTCTGGGTTGGGGAAGAAGAACGGCCTGTCGTCCTCGTCCTCGTCCATCTTCATGTATTTGTAGAAGCCAAACCTGTCAGACAGAAGCAGTGCTGAGAGTCTGAGACATAGAGAGAAGCCTGTCTACAGCCCCTCCCCCTGCTCAGACTAAAGGGGGAGGGGCTAAAGAGGGCAATGGCATTACCACAGAGCAGAGAATCTCCCGCACCTCCATCTAGGGGCCTCCTTACAGGGACAAACTGTACGTGTGTCCTGTGATTAATAAGTCTATGTGATCTGAACACGATGCTCTCCTTTTAATATCTTTAATTTGCCGCCCAACCCGGGGGCTGTATATATCCCATTCCCTCTCCAATCTAGAATGTCCAACTATCTGCAATCGCAGCCGTGTTCCATGCGTGAACCACCCCTGCCAATTTGGGAGAGCTGGGACATTCACGGTTCTCTTTCGAAACATGCGGTGTCAACAGCTACTTCCTTTTGTGTCTCAGACCGCAGCTAAGTTCGCAAAGAGCAGCGTCAGAAGACGGACCTTTCCGCAGAACACTGTCCATCTGAACCCTCCCATACCCTGGGTGATGCAGGTACCAATTGTGCTTCGCCCTGTGGAACTACCCGCCACAGTCGGCACTGACATGGTCCGGATTCGGTCCGAGACTGTGAGGCTCATCCATGCACCACATAGTGCTGCCTTAACCGGATGAGCCATCCTGCATAACATCTTTTATATTTTATGCCATGAAAATGTATTTTCTACACAATTCTATGACAGTTTCTTACCCTGAGACCCTGAACCCAAAAATCATACCAGTTGTGTGAATGCCTTATCTATAATTTGTACATGTGTACATATCCTATATCCTATTTCTTCCAAAACAACTGAAGCAGTTTATCTACAATTGCATGGTATGTCCTCTTTATTGAGAATACCACCTCTACTTGTAATACTGTACTAGTAATACTATTACTACACTAAAATAACTCACTTCTCCAGGTATATGGGAGACTCTCTGTAGAAACACTTGTTCTCCTTCTCCATGTGGGTCAGTCTGGTGAAATCGTTGGGAAACACAAAGGACAGGTACACCTGGACAGGTGATAAAGGACAATGTCAGCATACCAACGGTGCAGTAAATAATGCCTATACTAATTTATCTCACACTTGCAGTGAATCACCATCATTTGTAACTACACACCTAATGGTCTCATATAACTCAAATTGATGAGTTAACAAATATAACGCGCCATGCACAGTGCTGGCTATCTCTTATCCCAGGTAGGCCTGGCCCTGCTGGAGGCAGGTCTGGCTGTTTTGTTTGTTTTGTTACTACTAATTTATCAATATCAATTTAGTTGATTACATAGTTATACTCACCACCTCTTGGTTTCTTTTAGTCTAAGTAGTTGCTGTATTTAGGGTGAAAACAAAAACCAGCAGACCCTGCGGCTCTCCAGGACCAGGGTTGCCTACCCCTGTCTTATCCTATTCGCATACACACAGACAACAAAAAGAGTTGACCTGCTACTGCTGCTATACCACATATTGTCCAGGTGAGGGCAGCATCGCTTCAGCTCTGAGATCTGGACCAAAGGCAGGGTGCACTGTGGATATGATCCACCTTGGCAATCTGGAGTATTCTCCCCGGATGTGTAGCAAGCAGTGGCTTAGGCAGCACATTATGCCAGAGCAGTGGTCCTTCATGACCTGCTATAATGGTCTCAGATATAATTAACTTCCAGGAAACATTTTATTGGCAGTGAAAAATTGGTCCATTGAAAACTTTTGCTTCAAAGCAGAGTGTTGAGCCTTTCGTGTGCTATTATGCTAATCAGCCTACATCTGCCGAAGAGCATCATCATATTATTCAAGATACTGCACACTGGGTGATGTGTTAAACAAAAGAGACTAAATATGTGCATTTCTTCATTAGCAAGTGAAAATGGATT
This sequence comes from Ilyophis sp. 1 JC-2022, assembly GCA_022702515.1. Classification (NCBI taxonomy): domain Eukaryota; kingdom Metazoa; phylum Chordata; class Actinopteri; order Anguilliformes; family Synaphobranchidae; genus Ilyophis; species Ilyophis sp. 1 JC-2022. The sequence goes on along the minus strand of CM040399.1, from coordinate 42,332,849 downwards.
TTGCAACAGCGCAAAAATCGAACGTGCATTCTTGCTTATACTGTCAGTGACCATGCAGTATAAGTGTTGCAGATGTATGCACACACACACACACACACACAAACCCATATACACACACACACACACATTTACACACACTGTATGCACACACACACACAAACATACACACACTGTATGCACACACACATAAACATACACACACTGTATGCACACACACACAAATGCACACACACATTTACTAAGACACTGTATGCACACACACCCATATACATACACACACATGTACACACACTGTATGCACACAAACCCCTATACATACATACACACACACACACACACACATTTACACACACTGTATGCACACACACACAAACATACACACACTGTATGCACACACACATTTACACAGACACTGTATGCACACACACCCATATACATACACACACACACACACACAAACATACACACAAGCACACACATTTACACAGACACTGTATGCACACACACCCATATACATACACATACACAAACATACGCACACAAACACAGACAGATGCATACACACATTTACACAGACACTGCATGCACACACACACACACACACATACACACACACACATACATACATACATACACACATTTACACAGACACTGTATGCACACACACCCATATACATACACACACACACAAACATACGCACACAAACACAGACAGATGCATACACACATTTACACAGACACTGCATGCACACACAAACACACACACATACACACATTTACACAGACACTGCATGCACACACACCCATATACATACACACACACACATACAAGCACACAGACGCACACACACATTTACACAGACACTGTATGCACACACACACCCACATACACACACACATATTCATGCGACATGTATATATGCACACACACACGCACACACACTGTCCGACTGAACCCTCCCATACCCTGGGCGATGCAGGTGCCAATTGTGCTTTGCCCTGCGGAGCTAACCGCCACAGCATGCACACACACACACACACACACACACACACACACACACGTAGACACACACACAGGTGCAGACAGATGCCTAGCTGCTTGGGCAGTGGCAGTGTAACTCACAAACTGCAGGCCTTGGTAGCGGGCGATGGGAAAGTCCTTCACCACGTATGTGGGGGAATAGAGGCAGGCAGGCAGCACGTTCTCCAGCCGGGACAGCTCGATCATGGGCGCTGCAGAGAGAGAGATATGCTTCAGACCTCAACCCATTGCCACCCTCTGTGACATCATCCCAGGGCAGAGCCAATCAGAATCTTCTACAGCTCCATCTGGAGACCTCACTTACTGAGAGAGGCATACACCTGACCTGTGCCCAAGAACGTCATGTGATCTGAAATTCATGCTCCTCTTTTAAAATGTAACCAGTTGTGTTTTATGGTGTGAAAATCACCCTTCACACTCATTAATCACAAATCTGCAGGGTTCTACAGGGATCGATGTTGGTTTCAATTATACTATTGATGCACACTATGTCCGTGATCAATATGAAAATATCTCGAGAGGGAGAATGTTGATTCGCCTTCAGTAAATTGTTCCAACAATAGGAATAGTGTCTATAGACTAACAGAAATAGACAGACAATCAGGCAGGCAGACACGAGACAGACTTAATGTTCTAGAAGGTACTTTGTGGAGAAAAATATAGACAGACTGCTGTAGAAGGTGTCTTGGTGAGAACAGACAGATAGACTCACTGCTGTAGAAGGTGTATCAGTGAGACACAGACAGACAGACAGACAGACAGACTCACTGCTGTAGAAGGTGTATCAGTGAGACACAGACAGACAGACTCACTGCTGTAGAAGGTGTATCAATGAGACACAGACAGACAGACAGGCAGACTCACTGCTGTAGAAGGTGTATCAGTGAGACACAGACAGACAGACAGACTCACTGCTGTAGAAGGTGTCTCTGGGGTCTGGTTTCAGCATGTCGGCTCCATGCTGGCTGTGTGCACCAGACTCCAGAGCAGAGTGACTGTAACTGGCTAATGTTTGGGGGATGTGATCCACACTGTTCATCTTCAGACTGGACTCATCTACCACAGAGAAGGGAAAAGAGAAAGAAAAATTAGGGGATGAGAGAGAGAGTGAGGGAAATAGTTTGTGAGAGAAAGATCGGGGGATGAGAGTGAGAGAAAGATTGGGGGATGAGAGAGAGTGAGGGGAAGAGTTTGTGAGAGAAAAATTAGGGGATGAGAGAGAGAGTGAGGGAAAGAGAGAAAGACAATAAGGCTGAAATACAACAAACAGAATTTATCCGGATGTTTTATCTACACAGGTCACACACGGCCAAGAGCTGAGAAATGGTTCTTTAAAGCACAACTTCTGACAAAGATCTTCAGCAGCTTATATCATTAAAGAACAAAAACACACAAGTCAAGTCTGTACATACTTTATTTATATAGCACATTTCATGAACAGGGAAACTCAATGTGCTTCACATGAAACAACAACAAATATAATAAAATAAATTAAAATAAAAGTAGAAATAAAAGAAGAGACCCAATCCACAAATCATACTTCATACTAGTTAAAAGGCTTTTGAGAATAAAAAGGTTTTTAGTCTACTCTTGAAACAGGCTAGAGTTGGGGCATGCTTTATAGAGTATGGAAGGGTGTTCCAGCGACTGGGTGAATAACTGCAGTATCAGCACAGGGGTGTCTAAATGAGACGAGAGGACTAGAGAGAAAGAGTGAGTGAGTGTGAGAGAAAGAGAGGCAGAGAGAGAGGCAGAGAGAGAGGTTGTCGGAGTGGCTGGGCATGGTATCTACGCAGGTGGGCGTGTCAGATGTTGGTGCAGTATAGGAGTGCTTGACCACAGTGGACTGGAGGGCACTGCAGAAGGGGGGCAGTGGGGAGCCGTTTCAATGGCTGCAGAGAGAGTGGAGGGGTCTACTCTATTCCCTGAGAGTAAGAGGCATTACAGACTTTCTGTCAAGGTGCCCAACAGAGGCAGGCTGGGCGACAGGGTTGACCTCCCCTGAAGGGTGAGCCTGTGGGCAGAGCAGAGGTGCGGCCCGCGTGGACGGATCTATAAGCTGCCCTTGCCTCGGCATGTAGGGGACTTGCAGTGGAGAGTACTCCATGGGGTTGTACCGGTCAATGCTTTTGTCTCGTTTGTGAATCCTACGGTGGACAGGGACTGCCCTTATTGTGCCATCAGATATTCTGTGTTAAGCTTGCTCCTCGCTGGCGGCTGCTCTTGGGGTCATCCTCACAGTTTATCTTTGGCATTCACAGTAGTAGAAAAACAGGAAAAGTGGGCTGCATTGTAAACTTGCTGGCACGGGCTAAGATGGCTGTGTACCTCAGCAGGAAGAAGAAGGTAGATGCTGGGGTAACAGTGAGCATCATAGAAATGTATAAATAAATCTTAAGTCAGCTGAAGTGTTTCTATACACTTTGAGTACTACAGGTGAATCCAGGACCTAGGGGTCTTTCAGGTTAGTCGCAGCCCAGAGGAAGGAGAACTTTGATCTGCTTTGGTTTTCTTCCGTTTTTTTTGTCTTGCGTTTGTTGTTCCTTTTGATTTATTTATTTTTGTTGTTGTGTGGTTTGATTGTGTCCTTTTTCTACTGTTGGAGAGAGAAAGAGGGGCAGACAGAAAGAGGAAGAGAGAATGAGAGGGCGGAAGAGAAAAAGAAGCAGTGGACAGAACCACAGGGAACAGTCTAAAGAAGGAAAGGTAAAGCTCCACAGATGGAAGAGAGGACAGGACTCATAAACACATGATCATTATTTATGTCCCACATAGGCATCCTTACTCAGCATGACCTCCATAAGATTTCACACATTGTGCATTCATATCTCTGCATAGCTGTTGAAGCAAACCTTCAACAGCTCAGAGCTCACCTGGGGGAAGTGACCACAGGTGGTTCTGGTTCTGCAATGGTGTGGGGCATTTTCCTGGCATTGTTTGGTGTACTTCTCGGTGCCTCAATAGTTTAGAACCCTTCCCAGCACCTGATTCTAAGTCAGCGTTTTCAAGAACTGCATTGTTTTCAATTACCAGTAGTGACTGTTAAAACATTAGAATGTTCAATTAAGAACATTTTAATCACACATCTTTGATCTTACACCTTAAAGGCTTTTTGCCCTTTCGATCCACTTGGTCCGGCTAGGATAAGTGGCATTGGACACACTTATAACAGGTAACTTGTTATCAACATATCGACATTAACAGCTAACTTTCAGTGGGAATACAGCATTTATACAAAGGAGGCGTGGCCTGGAAGGCATTTAAAGTGACGGTAGCACCTGAGGCCCAACAGGCCAGTTCTCACAGGTTGTGGTCATCTGCTCCCAAAAGCGCTATTCGTCAGAGGCGGACAAGCGGTTGCTCAGAGGGCGTGTCCAGTTGTTTCTATGGTGACATTACCAGTAAGATTTTGCCAGCAGTTGATCGTGAAAACAATAACGACGAAGAGGACCTTGTGTTTGCGCGCTGTAAAGCCAAGCGAACGAGCAGTGAAAGAACAACCCGACTGCCAAGAGGCGGCAGCAAGAACGAGAGAGGTTGCGGTTTGCTTCAAAATCCTCGGTCGCTGCGAGGGACTGCAGCCTGAGAGAACAGCCCCAGAGCCTTTGCCATGAAGCCCCAGGCATGAGGCTATTCCAGCTTTGGCTCAGCCTGGCTGGTCTGGCCGTGAAAACGAGTCCATCGCTCAGCCAGTCACACTCAGCTGGGCCCGGCTGGACAAGCGGGCCCCGTACTGCAGCTCAGTCTGAGTTCAGTGAGGGTTTGGTGGTATTTTCTTTGGGGGGGGGCATTGGGCTGGCCCTCTTTGGGCGGAGACAGGGTTTAATTACTTCTATCGATCGGACTCAGGAGCAGGACAGGGGAGGAAGTATGATTTATGGTGAGCCAGATGCAGTGCCTGACGAGAGACATGCTTTATAATTAAGGAGACGCCTAAATTCTTTCTATTTTTTCCGCCGTGTCTCCTCTCTGGGAATTGATGGGGAGACCTGAGAGGGGTGGGGTAGGGTGGACTGGGGGTCAGGAGATAAGAAACATCATACCCAGCACCTCATGAAGAAACAGCACATCCGCAGTGGGGCGGGTGGAGGCAAAAGGAAATGAAACTTTTGAAGGCTGGCACCCGCCCCCCCCCCCCCCTTTCCCCATAAGAATGAATAAGCACATCCACTTTTCACTACCATTCTGACACCTGGGAATGTACCAACCGCATCAGTCTGGGGAGGAGGGGGGGTTTCAGAGTGAAGTGGGGGATGGATCGATACAGCCGAGCTGGGGGGAGCTTGCGGGCCACTTAATTAAGCGGGGTGGTGGGGGGCGTCTGGTCTCGTTCCGCCTCAGTAAACGCACCTCGCGGGAAGCAGGCCGTCTCTCACGCCAGCGAGGATTAGCCTCATCCCCACACAAAGGCCCGCGAGTCGCTGCCCAGAAAAGCCCTCCACCACACGACGCATCAGAGAGGGTATACCGCCAAAACGCTTCCTCACTGCATCACAGCGATAAGGACGCTGTTCGAGCAGAAACATCACGGAGGGATTCACACATAGGCTGTCCTCGTAGACACGAGAGGCGGCGTTCTCCGACCATTAATGCATCAGTGCACATACACATACACACACGTGTGCAGCAGGCCCAGAGCCAGTCAGGCTTCAGGGCCTGAGCATAGAAAAGCTGCACTTTCTCAGGTTTATCAGCCATCGTTCAGGGACTAGGGCACCGGTGCGTGAATATCAGCAATATTTGCCACCAAACGTATGCGTACGTTTGTGTATGCTTGTGTGTGAATGTGGCTGTATGTGTTTGTGCATACATGCATATGTATTTGTGTGTTTATCTGCATATGTGTATGCGTGTATGTGTACACGTGAGTATTCATGTACGTGTATGTGCGCGCATTAGTATGTGTGTACGTGCGAATGTTTGAGTATGAATGTATGCGTGCGCATGAGTATGCATGTACTTGTGTGTGAGTGTGTGTGCACATGAGTATGCGTGTACGTGTGTGTGAGTGTGTGCACATGAATATGCGTGTACGTGTGTGTACGCATGAGTATGCGTGTACGTGTGTGTGAGTGTGTGCACATGAATATGCGTGTACGTGTGTGTGCGCATGAGTATGCGTGTATGCGTGTGTGAACATGAGTATGCGTGTACGTGCGTGCACATGAATATGCGTGTACATGTGTGTGAGTGTGTGTGCACATGAGTATGCGTGTACATGTGTGTGAGTGTGTGTGCACATGAGTATGCGTGTACGTGTGTGTGAGTGTGTGTGCACATGAGTATGCGTGTACGTGTGTGAGTGTGTGTGTGCACATGAGTATGCGTGTGTGTGAGTGTGTGTGCACATGAGTATGCGTGTACGTGTGTGTGAGTGTGTGTGTGCACATGAGTATGCGTGTACGTGTGTGTGAGTGTGTGTGCACATGAGTATGCGTGTACGTGTGTGTGAGTGTGTGTGTGCACATGAGTATGCGTGTACGTGTGTGTGAGTGTGTGTGTGCACATGAGTATGCGTGTACGTGTGTGTGAGTGTGTGTGCACATGAGTATGCGTGTACGTGTGTGTGAGTGTGTGTGTGCACATGAGTATGCGTGTACGTGTGTGTGCACATGAGTATGCGTGTACGTGTGCCCATGCCTCCTGTCGGCTGGTGCTTATTTATGACACCGAACAACCTGACTAATAGAAGGAGCTTCGGTAGTCAGGCAGTAAACTGCAGAGAAAGTTAATAAAATATGAACACTTCCCTGGTGCTCATTCTAGCCCTCGCTGCAGTGATCTGAGCTGTCTGTGTGCACCAGTGAGACAGGCAGTCAGCCGGCACAACATGCAGTCCTCACAGGCTCTCTCTTACACACACACACACACACACGCTTTCTTTCGCTCTCGCGTGCACACGCACGCACGCACGCACGCACACACGCACGCACGCACGCACACACGCACACACACTTTCTCTCTCTCACACACACACTCAGTCTTTACCTCTCACTCACCTTCTCTCTCACTCTCTCTCTATAACACTTTCTGTCACTACCTTTCTCTCTTTCACACATCCTTTCTCTAACACTCTCTCACACACTCTCTATCTAACAATATTTTTCTGTCACACGCACTCACTCCCTTTCTCTCTCACACACACATACACACACACACACACGCACTCCCTCTTTCTCTCCCACACACACACACACACACACACACACGCACTCACTCCCTCTCTCTCTCTCTCTCTCTCTCCCACACACCCACACACCCACACACATCTGCACATCTATAACACACACTCACATCTATAACACACACACACACACACACACACACACACACACACCGACCTTCTTTCATTCTCTCTCTTCTTTCTCTCGCTCGCTCACCCTCCCCCCCTCTCTCTGAGAGGTCAAGGAAGTGGAATGATTAATGATGTGCGCGATGTTCGCCACAGAAACCAGCCTAATGCTCCAAGTTTACTTGTGCGAGTCCCAGCTACCCAGAGCTTGTTAACTTGAGCGTGGATTAAATCATGAGGCCCTGAGCAGCCGGGGTGAATGAATGAATACATGAATATATTAATGAACACCGCAGAAATGTATACAATATCACCGATACCTTCTCTGCTTCCTGCAAGCAGAAACGACACCCCTGCTGGTGATACTTGCTAAATACAAGAGCATTTGAGAGGACAGAGGACTGACTGGACCCTGAAGGGATGGGAAACAACACACCATGGAGATCTAATACCACAGCGACAGGGGCGTTTGCCACACCGTGCAATAATTGGGTGCGTAATGTGCCACAATTCACTCTACACTGTGTCATAACGCCCCAGTCAGATTAATCTTACACAACACACTCCAACCAGCTCTCTACGCCCGGCCTCTGCTTGCCAGCTGCCTGCACTATCTCATCAGGCTCTTTACTGCGAATGCCCGATCACGCACACGCTGAAACGCCCCTCGCTGGTCTCCAGGTCTTTGTACATGCGAGTTGCGTTGACTACAAGGGTCTGACAAATGTAAAATGTCATTCCATCCATCTTCCAGACCATTTACTCCTGGTCAGGGTCACGTATCCCAGCAGACATTGGGTGAAAGGCAGACACGGGGAGAACATGAAAATACGGAAATACATGTAAATACTCCATACGGAAAGGCCCCTTGGTTGGGATTCAAACTGGCTGAGGTGACAGTGTTAATCACTGCACCATCTTGCCGCCCCTAGAATGTAAATTATAAATTGAGGGGGTGTTCTCTTTGGGGAGCTCTGCTGCTCCCTCACACCCTCTCAGAAACATGGGTGTCCCCCCGTTCTTTGCACTCTTCATCCCAAACACACAGGCAATAAAAAACAAAAGCAAAATAAACAAGAAAACACAAAGGAAAATGTTTTCTATAAACGAGAGCGAGTGGCCACAGGATGTGGGCCTGGTGCAGTCATGAATAATTTAGAGAAATCAGCATCTTGAGAAGAACATAACAATAATAACGGGTGCGGTTCTGTGACTGGGGTCTCGCGCCGGAGCTCTGAGAGTAATGGTGTGTGAAAAGAAAGAAAGCAACAACAACAAAAAAAAGGCCCAAGGAACAAGTGCGTGTTTAGAACAAAAAGCTGATTATACACCCCTGAGCTGTGCTCTTCCTACTCAGTTAGTCAGTCGCCTTTATTAAAATGTCCTGAAGAAAATATAAGAAATTGGGAGAATTTGAGACACTCATGATCACCGTAATTTTATCTTGTGACAGTAAAAATGGCCCCTCCAGGTGGAAGACTCAAACGCTGGGCCATACCGTGAATTGATCATGGGAAAGTACCTTTCCACCTTTACTGTGGCTTCGGTATAAAGATGCCAAACAGCAGCGACATAATTTCATACAGCACTGTGTGTTTCACAGTGTTCACTGACAGGACAAGGAGCTACAGTGGTTCAGGTTGACAGACTGCCTTGCTCAAAGTGTCCTACATGGGATTCAAACCTGCAATGCTTAGGTTATAAGCCCAGGTTACCTGGTTACCTAAGTTCCCTACTCATTGTACTACACTGCCACCCAAGAAATTCAGGTAAAGCAATTGCTCAAGGGTACAACGGCAGTGCCCCAGCTGGAAATCAACCTCACATGTGATAGTCCGTGTGATAGACATTACATTACATTACATTATAGGCATTTAGCAGACGCTCTTATCCAGAGCGACTTACACAACTTCTACATCTTATTACATTTATCCATTCATACAGCTGGATATATACTGAAGCAATTCAGGTTAAGTACCTTGCTCAAGGGTACAACAGCAGTGTCCTACCTGGGAATCGAACCTACAACCTTTCGGTTACAAGTCCAGTTCCTTATCCATTACACTACAATGCCGCCCAGACATGTATGTACAGAGGACGGGGGCATGTATTTAATTAGTAGAGGGAATGCATTGGTTTGATACATAAATCAAACAAGTGCTGTATGCACATTGTATTGATCATTGTCTCATAAACAGCATCCACTATTAATCTTTGCCTCCACTTTACCCCAGAGACATTCCCCTCCACCCCAAGCAACCAATCATAAGTTGATGTTTACCTGTGTACAGGGAGATGTAGGCAGAGTCGATGACCTCATACTTCAGGCCGGGAAGAAATGGACGCCACTGAAAGAAAAGGAAGATCAGTCAGCTGAGAGAGAAAGAATGAAAGATTGAGAGAGAAACAGAGATTCAATAGTTTACATGATGATCAATGTCATCTCAGTATAGTCTTTCTAGAGTGCTAGAAAACATGATACATAATGTATGATGTACATAATAAGAGGTTATTCTTTAGAGGGAAATTAATCTAAAAACATTGGCAAAGATTAAATTTTCCTCTGCGACGGAGCAGTTAACCTCATTAAAACACCACTGTTGAATAAAACCTTCTGTGTCACTCATTGCTTTGTAGAATCTAAAATCAACGCACACTCTGGCCCTAACCAGTGAAACAAATAACTGGACAATATCTAGTCTTGTACTATTTTCAATCAAATCCCTTCCGCTTTTATAGATAAACATTTTTGCCTCCCCCAGTATATAATTTAAAAGCTGTAATTTTGTCTGGTTTATATTTTTATATCCTGAGAAAGAGAAAGCAATAGAGAGAGACATAGAGACATAGAGAGAGAGAGAGACCAAGAGAGAGAGAGAAAGAGACAGAGAGAGAGGGAGAGAGAGAGAGATCTATGTATTGAACTTGCATAACGCTTCATGGCACATGCTTGCATTCCAAATGCTCATTTCACATGCAGCCATATTGATTTCTCGCATACGGACTGGGCCTCAGTGTCAGCCAGTGAGCGTTTGACCAGAATGGCTTCCATGCGGGCCCAAAGTTTGGCCCATTTTCCTGTCCTTCACAAGGTTAGCCTGAACGTGCTGGAACGGACCCGTGCCGGCCAATCCCTTTAAAGCCTGTTCCTCTGTTCTGCGAGGCCCAGAATGGCAAGCGTACCGCACAGGGAGCAAGACCTTCAGAGCAGCATGCCGATAGACAGGCTACAATTCTTTTAAAGAGATTGTGCAATTACCACGTCACTTCTTGTTACCCTTGTGGTAATCAAAGGAGACAGGTCATTTTCCACAGTGAAGACCAAAACCATAAATACACTGAGGTACTGTGTGTGCACCCATACACATCTCTGCACATACACGCACACACAAAAACACAAACACGCACACATCTGCACATATATACACACACACTCACATCTATAACACACACACACACACACACACACACACATACACTTCTGTACACACACACACAGGAGGCAGTGGGAGCTCCACGTGGGCTCGGCCCCCTGTGTGTCAGAGCGCATATAGATATTAGCGTGCTCCCGCTTCCTCCCCCTCCCCCTCCCCATCCCGCTGAAGGTCACGACTGCGTTTCGGGGGCATTGATGAAACATGTTACCATGCTCCGCATCAGATGTGTGCAGCAGATGCCAGCTGCCTCCCCTCACCCCCAGCCAGTCACGGGGGCCAGCCAAATGTGTTACAGCGAAGCCGACAACACGGGACCACAGCATAAAAATAGGCCATAACTTAAACTACATCCATATCTGCAAGCACGTGTATGGCACAATTATTTAACTGCTTCTTTCTGGGGGCCAAAGGCAGTGCAGGTAGCATCACATGTTGTCCATGTACTATTAATAACATGTATGAATGAGATGTAGGTGCACATGCCGGCCAAGCCCTTTTCACATACTATTTATAAAACAGCATTTGGATAAGACGTATTGTACATGTGTATGAAGAAAGTGGATACCTTCTTAAAATATTAATAACTGTTGCTTATTATTCTGACACTACTGGTATGCTGCTGACACTGCAGATGCAGACCTGGACATAGTCACAGTTTTTGATGCACCTTTTTTTCGTATTCTCGTTAGCCTAAGGGCCGAGAAAACGTCTATGGTATTCTGAATGTCTATGGTACACTGCATGTGGCCTGCCATAGACGCACAGTTGAATAGCCCTGCTGTACGGAGGACTTCACATTCTTCTTGTGAGATCAGATAAGAAAGATGCAGTGATTATTTTGTCTCACAGACACAATAATGTAATAGCAGAGAGCATTAGCACTTAAACACTTGTTTCTCCTCTCGTTTTCCCTGCGATAAAACTAGTCTCTTTATAAAAAATAAAAAACAGGTCATTATAGCTATTATGAGATCCAGCCAGACAATGAATCAGAACTAATCTTGAGGCAGGTACCTGGAGAAACAAAGTACAAAGAAAGAGATCCCTCGGATGTTTCTCAGGTGTGTTAGAAGGTGTTTGAGCAGCTGTGAGCCTCAGGTAGAGAACCCCCTCTCTGGGGTGGAACAGGGCCGTATTCCGTGGCCCTGAACATTCAACAGAGAGGAAGGAAAATCAATGTCAGGAGAAAAAGAATAGATTGGACCAATCAGAGAAGAAAATGGCGAGTGGGGCCCTGTTGTATTTCATCAAGCTTTCATTTGTAAGCATCCACGGAAGGCCATAAGAGTTTCAGAAAGCCTTCCCCTCTTCCAATGTGTAATATCCTCTGACTAACGCTGCTGTTCTTTTTTTTCTTTTTTTGCTGAAATCCAATTTTCCTGCCGACAAGCCATAAATTCTCATCTCGTCCTGGTTCTCAGCCACAGGTTGCCACGCTGCTTTCATAAGGCTAGCATTCCAGCAGGCGTCTTTTTGGCATAAAAAAACAGAAGTGCGCAAACTCTTAAAGATCGAAGAGCCAATCACCTATGAGTTACATGTAAATGGATAATTTACCCATAGTTCCCACACAGAAAAATAAACGTAATTCTATTCTATTCTATAATGCCACACAGGAAGGATACTGATCTTATACATGCTCTCATCCAATTTTGCTGCAATAAAACTTAATTCTCCAACCAAGTAACAGTAGGACTCTCCAGGGAGATGACAAGCAACAGCGATTGTACTTCTGAGCATTGTCCTGGAGACCCTTAATGCATTCCCAGTCACACTTGACAACAACTCGTTGCCATGAGAACCCCGTTGTCAGGGGCTTCAGCATTGCCAGGCGAAGCGAGAAGGGCGCTCGCCCTGTCAAGTCACAATCATGGTGAAAAGAAGGATGGTGAAGAATTAGGAATGGGGGGGGGGGGCTTTTGGGACAGAGAGGGATTTCAGAAGCATATACCACAGTGATTATGATTTAAAATCGGATTAAACATCTCCTGGCACCTGTCTACACCCCCCTCTCCGTTTCTCTCTCGCTCCGGAAAGGGAGGGGGAATTAACTTTATCTATCGCTCAAAAAGTAATTCAATTATTAGCTTAGTTTTGAGTGCTGATGACGCTGGACTGGGAGCGAACATGACACAAGCACTGCTGTATAATCCTTGTGGCACTGCAGTCTGGTTTGGCAATTTAATGGTAACACTTAAATCCCAAATTGATTATCTGGTTCAGACAGCCATGAAAGTTATGGCCGTGAGTTTAGGGTTATCATCAGACAGGCCAGGAAAATGATTTCAGACCCCTCCCATGCACTTCATTCTGAGTTCCAGCTTCACCCCTCAGACACCTCAGACAGATGCTATAGGGCCCGTCCGTGTAAGCTCAACAAATACAAGAGCTGCTTTATCTTCCTGTCAATCAAACTCCTTAACAACAGTAGGTAGGGAGTAGGCGGGACCATGTGCAATATACTGTAGATATGTAATGACTGTGGAAAAGGCCTATGTATGATAAGGGCACATGCAATGTTTATTTACGCATCTGTCATGGGTAATATGTATTTGTATTTGTCTATGTATTTATGCAGCGGCGTTGTCTCCAAGATAAATGTCCCCTAGGGGACAATAAAGTGAATCTTGATCTTGGAAATAAATCTCCATAAAAAAAAAAAGATAATTTTGTGAAATTATAAAATTCAGAGGGGGAGAGAAACATTAAAGATGCTTTGCTCCAGGAATTGTAATATTACAAACTTGGTCTGTGTGAACGGACCCCCAAAGTGTCTCACATGGGGCCTGATGACTAATCGGCAATCTTCAATTCCAAGAATATTTTCTGCCAGCCATAAGCGGCATGTTTACTGCAGGAATAAATGGGTAAGATTGGGTAAGTATGGGTGTTTATGGGCAAGAATAGGTAATGACAGGTAAGAATGGGAAAGAACGGGCGAATGGATGATGGAATTTAAATTACTTTCCAAAGGGTGATGGGAGCCCAGTAGAGACCATGATTGGACGATCCTCACAGGGAGATCTTCTCCAGCTCAAACGAGGTCCAGAGACACAAAAATGCATGGAACGTAGGGGAAAAATAAAAAATAAATAAAAAGCAGCTTCCCCATTCGTTGAATTAATCGGTAGATTTCAGAAAACTTTAAACCCATTCATTAAATATGAATGTAAACATTCCCTACCGTCCAACACTAGCCCCCCCTGTACTCAGCCATTTTAGTTGGCCAGCCATTTGATGCAATCCAGACTGCAATTTTCTTTTTGATGCACTCATTGCTGTTTACTTGAAACTAGTTGTTTGTTTAATGTAATGTGCCACCAGTCTAACTCTGGGCCATTGGAAGTTTGCTCATCACCATTTAAATTTCAGCCATTTTCCATTTCGCTGGATAACAGTAGCTTTATTCAACTGTAATAACTGTAATTTTTTATAGAAAAAGATCAGTTTACAATACAGACAGTGCGCTTTGTTTTTTATGGTCATCTTTCCCTCGGTATCAAACATGTATCAAATATAACAAAATATCCATGTAAACGCTGCAGATTTAATGGCCAAATTTTGTTGATTTTTCCCCAGATAACAGTATCTGCATTACGCATTTCAAATGTTAAAATTTCACATTAAAAAGACGGATCAAAGAGTTAGTTTTTATCAGACCATTAATATGTTCATTAGGTCACTAATATATTAATCGGTACCGCCTTAGTAATACATAATATATAATATATACATATATAATGAATCAAATGCACAATAAGGGTTTCCGATATATTAAGAGGATTTATGGGGCAAACATCCCTCTCCAGGGATATTTTTACAGCTTTCATTTAGCATATTATCCTGCATACATATTTCAGGCTATTTCCTGAAGCAATTCAGGTTGAGTGCATTGCCTGGGGGTGCAATATCAGCACCACTGGGGATTCAACCAGGAAAGCATTTGGTTAAAAGCCTGGTTCTTTAATTCTTCTTGAACTACAACACCACCGCCAATATAAATGGCTGATAGCGGGTACAATTTAAGCACTACTATAATTACTATAACATGTACTTTGATCCTGCTGTTATCATTGCTATTATGATTGCATTTGCTGCTTCTACCCTACTGTGACTCTACAGTAAAGATTGCATCCCTGCTGGAATGATACACACTCTTAGGGGTCGATTTACTAAAGGTTTGTGTGTACAAAATACTAGGCGCAATATAGTACTAGGAAGTATAGTTTCGATCATTTCAGTCCTGACAAACTCCCGTAACTCCCGACAGAAACTAAGAGGCATCCAGTGAAACAGTTCATAGTAAACAGCCAGCTTTTTCAGTGTAACAGTAGCCGATACTTACACTGTAAAACAAATAGCATAAAAATGGCAGCAATGTTGCCAGTAAAACAACATTTAATGAAGGGGAAAACTGTACGAATCCTGTTATTTAGCTGTATAAATCCTGTTGTTTAATTTTGTAAATCATGTTATTTAGCTGTATGAATCTGTAAGGGGTGATGTAAGGTTTGGAGAACCAGGCACGACAGATAAGCAATCTAAAATAGTATCTCAAGAGATACACCACAAAAGCGGAGAAAACCACACTGGGGAAGGAATACCAAAAAAAAAAATGGGAATAAAAACTTCCAGGCACAAGCCAAATAAAAACAACCCCAAATGGGGATGAACTCAAAAATAGCGAGTATAAACAACAAAAGAACCTCACGCTCTAAATCAAAAAGCGTAGACGAGAGGTTGAGAAAACAAAAAAAAAACAGAGTAAAATGGGTGAAAGAATGAAAAAGAAAATCTAACCTGTACCTAAAGCTCTAGTAACAAAAGAGCTGAACACAAAAGGTAACAGGTCGAAGGAATAGAGAGAAAGATTGGACAGAAAATAATAAACCAATCTTATCCTATAATTCTAACCAGACTTTCTACGTTTCTTATTTTAAACAACCAGAAATGCAGTGACCGAATTCCTATACCTTACCGACTTCGTTTGTCAAAATAGCAAAGACTGTTACGGTTCTAACCGTTCCACGCCATGTTTTATGTTTATTGTTATGTCACGCCCTTATTTGTATTCACGTTCTGTCATAGTTTATTAGTTTCATACATATTTCCATGTTTTTCCGCAGCCTTGCGTTCATGCTGTTTCTTCTCTTGCTGTCACTCACGCTTCCCTAATTGTTTCATTCTCCCTTGTCTAATTACTAATATACTAACATTAGATCAGGATTGGGTAATACTAACTATCTAACCATGTGTTCATGTTTACCTTACGTTTCTCGTACATGTTAATTACTAATTTACTAACACTAGGTCAGGATAGGTTAACTACTAATGATTTACTAATTGCCTCGTTACGTGTCTCATTTTCTCAAGCTGTTGTGAATTTCCTGCTGCTCTCAAGCTAAGTGTCTGCACCTGTCTACACCTGCATATAAGATCAGTGTTCATGTCATGTCCTTGCGAAATTGTTGCCTCACTAGCACTCTTAAGCATTTGTCAAGTTTACGTTTTCTGATTTCCTGTTTTGATCCAAGCCTGTTTTTTGACCACTGTTTACTGCCAGCCTTTTGTTTTCACTGCCTGTCCTGACCACGATTCCTGCTTGCTGATTTTGTACTTTTGCCACGCGGCGAGGACTCCGGTCTGACCCTGCTTGTTTTTCGACTATTCTTTTGCCTTCTCCCTTTTGTACCTCTGCCACGCTGATTGCCTTCCTGGTTCCGAACTACTGCCTGGCTTACCGACGACGAGACTGCCTTCTCCCTCGGTACTTTTGTTTATTGGCTGGATTTTTTGTGTATGACCTTTGCTTGTGCTAAGACAACGATTACTGGACTTTCCTTAATAAAGCCCTTGCGGGTATTTATTACATCCATTGTTCTGAGTCGTGCTTCTCGGGTCCAACCCTCCATGCACTTCGTCTCAAAGACAATATCGAAATGCAAGAATGCGGAAATCCTGGGCTATTTATAACTGGCAGAAAACCCAAAACAGATGTGAGGAATAATAGACGGACGAGATCCAAACACCTAAACGGAGGCGGAAAAAATCAGATAGAGCGCCCTGACGATGCCAAATAGAACGCAGAAACAACCGAGGCTGCCAATAACCATGACAGAATCATGTTATTTAACTGTATGAATCCGGTTGCTTAACTGTATGAATCCTGTTATTTAGCTGGATAAATCCTGTTGTTTAACTGTATGGATCCTGTTATTTAGCTGTATGAATCCTGTTATTTACCTTTATAAATCCTGTTGTTTAACTGTATGAATCCTGTTATTTAGCTGTATAAATCCGGTTGCTTAACTGTATGAATCCTGTTATTTAGCTGTTAGAAATTTTTTTCAAAACAATGTCAAGGTCACGTAGAATAATGGCAATAATTAATTATATAATGGTCATCCCCTAAAATAACAAGATATCAAAGGTTTTTCCATCTTTCCACCATTTTCTTACGAGATATTTTTTTATAGTGTAACCATTCCACGCAACAAAGTGTGAAATGATAACATTACATTACATTACATTACAGTTATTTGGCAGACGCTTTTATCCAAAGCAACGTACAATTAGTGCATATTGAAGGTCTTAGACACAATCTACAAAGCAAATCCAACGAAGCACAACTTTCTCACAACATAGGAGCTATCGCTAGTAGTCAACAGAGTACAGAATACAGTCGGCTATACATTCTAAGCTATGAAATAGCAAAACCAAATAGAAAATAAACAGCAAGAACATACTATATATATTTGGCCTTATATATGTAGTTAATCAAGGTGGAGTCTGAAAAAGTGTGTTTTCAGACCACGACGGAAAACAGACAGCGTTTCAGCAGAGCGCAACGGAGTGGGGAGTTCATTCCACCACTGGGGAGCTAGAGTGGAGAAGCTCCGCAGTCGGGACGAGCGAGTGCCGTTGACACGGAGGGAGGGAAGTGCAAGTCGCCCTGCACCAGCAGAGCGAAGTGGTCGAGCAGGAGTGTAGTGCTGGATCAAGTCCTGTAGGTAGGAGGGGCCTGACCTTTTGGCTGCAGTGTAGGCCAGGGTCAGAACTTTGAACCTGATCCTGGCCACGACTGGAACACGTGCAAATACTTTGGCTGCACATGCAAAATAACACCCCTCGTTTTGGATCTTAATAAATCGACCCCATCGTGTCTGTGTTGGATTTACAGGGTATGTTTTAGTGTGTGCAGTTTTAGTGTGTGCCACTCGAACAGCTGCTCCAAGGTCTCATAATAACATGAAAACTTAATGTATGCTGGTAGCCCATGTTTGAGTCATAAATCACATCAGGTTGCAGTATTCTCCCTGACGTTCTGCCGGAGTGTGTCCCTCATGCACAGGGAAACTTAGGCTGAATTCTTTTTCCGCTTGAATAATGCAACAAGCCAACTGCACTCTTGTTAAGCAGTACATAAGGGATTTAAGATGCTATGTGTTCGGAAGACTATCTTCTTGGGCTGCATTCGAATAGTCAAAAAAATAGCTCCTTTTCCCTTTCCTAACCACTTTTCCTTGACCTCGATGGAAAACGCGGACCGCGGCTCTGACTGCAATGGGAACAGGATGGTCAGACCATTCGATTTTCCGGTCCACGTTTTCCATCGAGGTCAAGGAAAAGTTGCAAGGAAAAGAAAAGTAGCAATTTTTTTGACTATTTGAATGCAGCCTTGGTATCTAAAAAATAATAATTTTTGGAGGGGGAGAGGGGGTGGTTGTGGGTGTGACCATGGTAACACACGGGAGCCAGATCAGAAGGATGTGCAAGTGATATTTTAAATGATAAAGATCGATTCTCCGGAAGCAGCCAATCGGACCGCAGAGACTCATCATGGGGAACTAACAGATGGGAGGGAGTGCGTGTGCGTGTATGTGTGTATGCATGCATGCATGCGAGTGAGATAGAAACAGTGAGAGAGAGAGAGAGAGCCAGAGAGCCAGAGAGCCAGAGAGCCAGTCTGCGTGAGAAGGCTACAGGGTGCTAATGCAGCTTAGCCTCAGCAGTGTGCGCGAGCAGGCTAAAGGACGGGACAGTTGTCTGTACCGTGTGTGCGGGAAGCTAGGCCCTCCCTCGCCATTTGCGCTGTTTGTCGAGCAGGATACAGGGGGACAGAGGAGGGAGCAATAAAACCGGCCCGTTAAATCTAAACGTGTTAATTCACCATCGCCGGCTCTCCGTAAAGCTGTCAAGAGCAATTTAGAGCCTTCTTTGCTTTTTTCCCCTCCTCTTTCTGGGCGTAAGTGCAGAATCTCTACACACCGCCACAGCTCTTGTTTCGTTTGTGGAATGTGTGATCGATCCGTCCTTCCTGTGCTGTCTCGCAGAGATAGATACAACCCGAGCAACTTTTTAAAAAGAAATATTCACCTGATCTCCTGAAATGTATATGTTTTCAGTTGTGTTTACTGTACTAATAATATCTGCCAAAATATAGCTTGATTCCTTTTAAAAAAAAATAAAAAAAGGTTTTTAAAGCAAATGAACTGTGGGAACTTGGGAACATGGAAAGTGTTTTGTACACTCTTTCAGGTTCAAAAGATTCTTATTGACACACTACATCATCAGGAGAAATCTGTCTTTAGGAGTGCCATGTAAACAGGACATAATCATAATTCGAGGTGAATGTTTCCTTTATAAGAGGTCCGAGTGGGGAGCAGGTGGCCACTAACGTCATCAGACCGACGAGTAACCGCCTGCGGGGATTAAAGTCAGGCCAACCGACACCTCGTTACGGCCGGACAAGGCCCGCATTCATGGCCCGGCCGACACATAAATAAGCCCTGTGCTTCTTCTCTCCCCTCACACAGAGTAATGTGTTAGTTGTGGGTCTCCTTCCATTTCAAACATCTTTCTCTCTCACTCCCATATTCAACAGCTCATGCATGAAAAGGGCTGGAATGAGTCTGACGGAGACATATTTCCAATTACCCAACGAGAAACAGCAACTTTGTTTCCGACGGGCATTTTTTCCCCCCCAAACCTCTTAATTTTTTTCTCCCCATAATGAAACGAACGGCGCAGACGTTTTTAAACTATCAGCATCCGGCAGGCCACGTTCCTCCTAATCTAATCATGACATCAAAGCCTCGGTGAAATCGTATAAACGTGGCTAATTGGCGACAGCTTTCCCGTCCCGTACATAGATCAGGGCAGTTGGCCTGTGGACAAGTCGTTGTAAATATACGGTTTGTGACAAGGTTTGGCTGGGCTGTGTTACTGTGTGTGAATGAGGGAGCGGTAGGCCCCGTGATTTACAGCGCAAACCTGCTTGCTTCATTAAGGCCTTCTCTCAGAGCAAATTGAAGTCGCCTTTAATCTAATCTCCTATTCTGCTTCAGCAGTAAATACCAAAAAAGAAATTAATAAGGAGGACGGCTTTATAACCTAGCAATAATAACCATAGCAACTGTGGAGACACTAACAATCATAATGGATTTAATAATAACTGACCGTGTCAGGCCACGCTTCTTAAAAAAACCTCCCAAAAAAACACCTGTTGCATCTCAAAGGTTGCGTCTAAATCACAGCAGTCTCATGGAAAGGTCAGCTCTTGCCTCGTCTCCACAAGAAACTGAAAGAATGCTGGGTTTTCTTTGTAATTACAATGGCGCTAGCCTGGAGCGCAGTTTCAGTGTGGTGGTAAAACCTCACTTGTGCCCTCTCATCCTGTCTTCTACATACAGAGACTCTATGGCCTTCTTTATACTTGTATCTGAATCACATTTTTCATATTCAATACGTGTGGTCGTCCATTCACACGCAACTTATCGAACGCTGTACATTCTGATACTGTGTGTTTTGGCCGGGATTGCATTAGTTGCATGCGGTGTTCAATCCTACCTGATAACCAGCTTTACACCAGAGTGTCTGATGACTCTGGCTTGCTTATAATGGGATGCTATGTCTCAGCAGAATTGCGGCGACAGGACAAGACATTCGCTGGAAGATTTACATTCAAATCCAATACCAGCACAATGCGAACCAGTCTATCTCCACAAGTGGTTGAGATGAGATTAGGACAAATCCAACCCATATTCAATTTCTTACCTTCAGACGACAGTCATGGAATGCATCACACATTTAATTTGTCAGAAAAATTGATGTGTGTCTCATATAAATACAAGTGCAAATGGGGCCTAACATCTTCCTCTCTATTTTGCAATGGGCACAGCAACAGGGTTCCTTTAAAATTCACGCTGACAAGGCCACAAAAAAAGGGTAATGGCAGTATTGTAAACTGAACCAGGCTGCATTGGAGAACGTTGAGAATTGTCTTATACTAAGAGACACACACTTATATCCTGAGAGAGAGAGAGAGCGAGAAAGAGAGAAAGAGAGATTTGCGGCTGCAGGTCATTTCTCAGACAATGTGTCTGATGTTTTATTTAAAACAGCATACACATTTATTTTAGGAGTTCGATCATACTCATTCTCTTTAAAAAACATGCAACCTTTTGTATTCTTCTCCTAATTATGTGTTTGTTACACAAGAACACGCAAAACGAGAGAGCCAGGAAAAGGCTAGGCTGCTCGGCTCGAGCGTTTCCCCCCCCCATTCTCCCACAATCTAGAGCGAATGTGTCACTGCATATAAAATATCTCCGGCTGTACGGCCCACCAGAAATATTCTAAAAGTCAGAAGCAAGTCCCGCGTCTTGACTGGGGCCCATTGATTTCAGGCAAAGCGGTAAAACAAGCAGCCATTCACGGAGTGGGCCAAAGGTGTGGGAGTGTACGGAAAAGAACGCGGCCTGACTTATGGGGCGGTCGCAATTCTGGGTAAACCGCTTGGCCGGCTTCCATTACTAACACTCAGCACACTCCCTCCATGGGAAAGCCATGCATACAGAGCCTTCAAACCCCCGCACTTACCCCGGCCTCCACGTGGTCCGAACCCTTGTCATCCTGCTTGTGCAAGATCTCAAAGTAGTACCGTCTGGAGGCCATGAGGCTGGAGAGAGAGAAAGAGAGAGAGAAAGCAAGGGGGGGGGGGGGGGGGGGGGGCGGTGACAGATAGAGGGAGGGAGGGAGGGAGAGAGAGAGGAGAGAGAAAGAAAGTGATCGAAGGAGAGAGAGAGACAATAATTTAAAATTGTGTTAAATTGTATTTTCTCGTGGAGCAGGTCAGCAGCGGTGTGTTTGTCACTGCCTCTCCATGAAGTGCAGACCAGTACAGTGCTTTTCCTGGGATGTGATGGAGGACTAGGGGGGGGGGATGATTATCATGGTTAACACTTCTAACACTAACATCTTTGCCTCCCTTCATTTGGCGCCCCTCCAGACTGCATGACGTCCGAGGCGATTGATCGCCTATCCCTAAAACCGGCCCTCCTTTAGCCAATCAAAACCACCTCTGCAGCGTAATGTATGCTATTGGTCCCCAGCTACTCTGCACACGAAACGGTGTGCATGTGCATGTGCATGTGGGTTTGTGTGCGATAATATCAATCCAATGACTGCCGGAATAAAGGCAGCTGTCAGACTGGCTGGCAGTGTGAGTATTGCGGGGGATGTTGGGGGATTAAATTAAAAAAAAGACTACTGTACACTGGCAGGGTGATAAGACTACTGTACACTGGCAAAGTGCTAAGGCTACTGTACACTGGCAAAGTGCTAAGACTACTGTACACTGACGGGGTGCTAAGGCTACTGTACACTGGCAGAGTGCTAAGACTACTGTACACTGGCAGAGTGCTAAGGCTACTGTACACTGGCAGGGTGCTAAGACTACTGTACACTGGCGGGGTGCTAAGACTATTGTACACTGGCAGGGTGCTAAGACTACTGTACGCTGGAGGGGTGCTAAGACTACTGTACGCTGGAGGGGTGCTAAGACTACTGTACGCTGGAGGGGTGCTAAGACTACTGTACACTGGAGGGGTGCTAAGACTACTGTACGCTGGAGGGGTGCTAAGACTACTGTACACTGGCGGGGTGCTAAGACTACTGTACGCTGGAGGGGTGCTAAGACTACTGTACGCTGGAGGGGTGCTAAGACTACTGTACGCTGGAGGGGTGCTAAGACTACTGTACACTGGCGGGGTGCTAAGACTATTGTACACTGGCAGGGTGCTAAGACTACTGTACACTGGCGGGGTGCTAAGACTATTGTACACTGGCAGGGTGCTAAGACTACTGTACACTGGAGGGGTGCTAAGACTACTGTACGCTGGAGGGGTGCTAAGACTACTGTACGCTGGAGGGGTGCTAAGACTACTGTACGCTGGAGGGGTGCTAAGACTACTGTACACTGGCGGGGTGCTAAGACTATTGTACACTGGCAGGGTGCTAAGACTACTGTACGCTGGAGGGGTGCTAAGACTACTGTACGCTGGAGGGGTGCTAAGACTACTGTACGCTGGAGGGGTGCTAAGACTATTGTACACTGGCAGGGTGCTAAGACTACTCTACGCTGGAGGGGTGCTAAGACTACTGTATGCTGGAGGGGTGCTAAGACTACTGTACGCTGGAGGGGTGCTAAGACTACTGTACACTGGAGGGGTGCTAAGACTACTGTACGCTGGAGGGGTGCTAAGACTACTGTACACTGGAGGGGTGCTAAGACTACTGTACGCTGGAGGGGTGCTAAGACTACTGTACGCTGGAGGGGTGCTAAGACTACTGTACGCTGGAGGGGTGCTAAGACTACTGTACGCTGGAGGGGTGCTAAGACTACTGTACACTGGAGGGGTGCTAAGACTACTGTACGCTGGAGGGGTGCTAAGACTACTGTACGCTGGAGGGGTGCTAAGACTACTGTACACTGGCGGGGTGCTAAGACTACTGTACACTGGCAGGGTGCTAAGACTACTGTACGCTGGAGGGGTGCTAAGACTACTGTACACTGGCGGGGTGCTAAGACTACTGTACGCTGGAGGGGTGCTAAGACTACTGTACGCTGGAGGGGTGCTAAGACTACTGTACGCTGGAGGGGTGCTAAGACTACTGTACGCTGGAGGGGTGCTAAGACTACTGTACACTGGCGGGGTGCTAAGACTATTGTACACTGGCAGGGTGCTAAGACTACTGTACGCTGGAGGGGTGCTAAGACTACTGTACGCTGGAGGGGTGCTAAGACTACACTGGCAGGGTGCTAAACCAGGCCCATTCTTCACGGTTTAGGACACAGTTTAGCGGGAAAATTAAAGGTGCAGAACGACATCCTACAAGCTGCTTTGCTCTCGGTTAAATAAAACCACCACATAAAATGTGAGTCATTTGCAAATTTATGCCTAGTAAATCAGGAAAACCATCTGTTGCGCAAGGCCTGTACAGGATGATTTTGGTCATGCATATTAAAACACCACTGCCTGTTCACACATATAAATGAGCCAGTTCATGTTCTCTTCCCCGACCTTCCCCCACACCACCACCCACATGGCAGGCATCGTCCCATACTATTTTTAATCATGGCTGTATTCCACTTTGATTCACTTGAATTGAATGTCTTTATTTGATATGCTTGTTTGTGTGTTGTAGGTCTGCCCCACTGTCTATGTCTTTTTTGTTGTTGTTGCTGGCGGCTACAACTGAAGTTCCCTAACGGAAAAATAAAAGTTACTCTATTCTATTCTGTTCAATTCTATAGAGAAAACGATGGTATATTTGGGTAGAGCTTACCCCCTCCCACCTGAATGATTCAGAAACAAGGAAGAGGCAAATGAAAAGGAGGCAGCTACTGATTGGTCAATTCTGTTCAGACTCTGTTCCAGTGTGTGGATGGGCCCCATAGTCTGGTATCTGTTCAGGCTCTGTTCCAGTGTGTGGATGAGTCCCATGCTCTGGTATCTGTTAAGGCTCTGTTCAAGTGTGTGGATGGGCCCCAATGTCTGGTATCTGTTAAGGCTCTGTTCAAGTGTGTGGATGGGCCCCAATGTCTGGTATCTGTTAAGGCTCTGTTCCAGTGTGTGGATGAGTCCCATGCTCTGGTATCTGTTAAGGCTCTGTTCAAGTGTGTGGATGGGCCCCAATGTCTGGTATCTGATAAGGCTCTGTTCAAGTGTGTGGATGGGCCCCAATGTCTGGTATCTGTTAAGGCTCTGTTCAAGTGTGTGGATGGGCCCCAATGTCTGGTATCTGTTAACTACTTAGTGCAGATAGTCTATTTTTTCTCGCCTGCGAGACAGTTTTACGCAACTGAGACACGCGTTGCTCCTGCAGCCAAACTATTAGTGGAAAACCCAAACGCGGTATTTTAACTTTATTGGTAGACGATTCGCAACGATTTCTGGCCAATGCGTAGTTTCTAAGTGTCACTATCTTTCCGTAGCAAGTCCATTTAACAAGCACTCCCCACCCAGCCTATACCTACCCATGCGTGACATAGTGGGCAATAGCGTCTATGTTGGGAGTTCATAAATATATGTATTCATCATATAATATCAGAATTCCGTCCAGCAACCAGATAAACCCACCAATAGCCCGACCGTATGCAAATACAGCGGTGCAAATCGCTGCTCAATCAATACCGACATAAACAAGTGAAATCATACAATGCCATTCTACTATCAATATCTGCTATTAAATATGGAATTCGTGTGCAATCCTCCCGTGGATTTAAGCGTAGATATGTCCCTTTCAAGATTCCGTGGTCATTTATTGTCTTGGACAATCCGTTTGAAAAATACACAGCGCATTGGAACACTATTAGACAAACGAAACTATCTCTGCGTAACCCCCCCTCCCTGATAGCACTGCTGTGACGCTTTCAATTTTATTCTGGTTTGATCGACAATTGTTTTATCCAATAGAAGGCACGACAAGCTTCCCAAAAGTTATTTACATGTGTAATTGAAAGCTTGGATTAACTATTTAAGGGCGAGCGTAACTGCAATACTTGTTATATCACGACAACTTTACGCGGGCATGCGCAGATGACGCATTTGGTTTGACGCGTTTGGTATGACGCAGTTGGTCTTACGCAATAAAACGGCGCGCAACTTTGAAGAGACTTTTTAGTACTTTTCCCCCGAAGTCGGTCAGAAGAGGACAACAACAGAGATTCTTCTAATCCCTGTAGCATAGATTCTGTGGAAGAGGTGCCTATCAATATGGGGAAGATATCCTCCTCGACATGTAAGTATTACTGCTTGTAATATTTTGAGTATATACATTCGTTTTTTCCACTGCGTGCTATATTTTTGTATTTGCATCGGTCGTAATAGACCACTGTTAGCCTGCTAATAATGCTGAACATATTTGCAAACACACTTTTTCAGACTCCACCTTGAATAACTACATGTATACGGCAAATTATATAGTACGTTCTTTCCGTTTATTTGTTATTTTCTATTTGGTTTAGCTATCTCATAGCTTAGAATGTATAGCTGACTGTATTCGGTTGATGACTAGCGATAGCTTCTATGTTGTGAGAAAGTAGCGCTTTCGTGACTTAGCTTCGTAGATTGTGTCTATGACCTTCAATATGCACTTATTGTACGTCGCTTTGGATAAACGCGTCTGCCAAATAACTGTAATGTATTGATACTATTGTGTTTGTGACGTTCCCGTAGTGGCTCGTGGTGGCCTGCTTTGTTAGAATTCATAGCATTCACAATGAAATTGCGTATTTTAGCGCTGTTCTGTTTGGTTGCTCAGTCGTAAGTTATAAACTCCTCAAAAAAAGTTCGGAAACGTTATTTCGGTCGATTATTCCTCCCCTTTAATAATACCAATTGGTATTGTATTTTATATCATTGGAAAGCCTGATTAGTCACCTTTACAACGAGGTACAACTTGTAAGGATCATGCATTCGTGGAATGAGCAACACAGCTAACCGTGTGGGTAGCGGCCCAACAAAATGTGCCAAAATCCCCTGCAATATTCTTCTGTTGGTATTCACTCTCGTTTTGAGTTGCTTGGTGGACTGGATGATTGCACTCTCCCACAGTAATAAGGAAAAAACAACACATATTGGCCATTTTTACACTTTATTCATTTTACACTGTCAGGGACCTCAGTAGCGTGTGGAAGATCCATACGCAGCCACAACAGCTTGGCACCTCCTCCTCATGCTGGTCACCAGCCTGGTCACACACTGCTGTGGGATGGCATCCCATTCCATCCCACTGGCATACACCTGCCAGCACTTGAAGCTCAAAACGAGAGTGAATACCAACAGAAGAATATTGCAGGGCATTTAGGCACATTTTTTGGGCCCGCTACCCACACGGTTAGCTGTGTTGCTCATTCCACGAATGCATGATCCTTACAAGTTGTACCTCGTTGTAAAGGTGACTAATCAGGCTTTCCAACGATATAAAATACAATACCAATTGGTATTATTAAAGGGGAGGAATAATCGACCGAAATAACGTTTCCAAACTTTTTTTGAGGAGTTTATTTTATGCCTCGATTTGCCGTGAAGCTAGAACATTGGTAGTGTTTTCCGATATTATTGTATTGTATTGTAATTTCTTTGTGCATAATGTACTCTATGGGGTATTAGTATATCCATGGGTGATGCTTTTCACTTAGGGAATGGAAAATATGTATTCAAATGTACTGTGTCCAGATGTGTGCAAGATGAATGTAAAATAAATAAATAAAATCAATAAGCAACAGTTGTGAAACACACTACAGAGTAATGCCATCCTAGAGCACGCAACAAAATATAACATAATGTAGCATACAGAAGAAAGTGTTTACTGAAGTACAAGAGTGAATGATTTCATATTTAGCTGTGTGTACCACAGTGTTATAATGCTTCTGCATTATGTAATTTGTTCCTATAACATGCTTGACCCTCCACCTCTGCCACTCCAGCAGTGCCCTCTACTGTTCAGAGTGAAGCCACTGCAGGACCAGATCCTTCCAGCATACTGAAGACCGTGCCATTGATGAGTGCATGTTGCCCACGAAGGCACCGCACAGGATGAAGCAGTATATGAAGGATAATGGTGAAAAAATGGCACACTTGGCATCAAACACTGAACTGAAACTGTGCAATATCAATGTTTTCATCCATTAAGTGATCGTAAGGTAAAATGTATATGCTTTATAAAGGACAAAAGGCTTTATAATAATTTCTCGGAGAGGTTTTGGGTAGGTTATTGGACACCTAGATATCCACCCCCCTGTACTGATCCAAAATAATTCCCACATGAAAATGATAAAAAGGTGAGTTAAATGAGTCAAAACGGTTGATTTGCACTGAAATGTATGATTAGTTTAAGATTTACAGCTATTCACATTTTAGCCAATTTGGATAGGTTTGGAGACCCTGGGTACATCAGGCTACACTGCTTACATTTCGTGTCATAGATCTTTAGTAGTTCTGTATATCACCCTGCGATTATTGAATGCTTGTGGACAAGGAGTTTATGATCCAGGAAATGTGTAGTTTTACCTGTTTCACTTATGTACCTCTCAGTATTTTGAAGAAATATATATTTTGTAGCATTTTTAGCAAAGTTTTGCTTGCATTTCCGGCACTTTATTTTGACCTTAAATTATGAAAATAAACACATCTAAGTTTGTACAAAAAATGGTACACCGGTTTTGTTTCATTTAAGCCATTTACCAAGTTTATGTGATGCTCACACCTGGAGTTATAAAGCCTTAAACAGAGTACCCCCATGATTTACCAAATATGCCATCTGCACTAAGGGGTTAAGGCTCTGTTCCAGTGTGTGGATGGGCCCCAACGTCTGGTATCTGTTAAGGCTCTGTTCAAGTGTGTGGATGGGCCCCAATGTCTGGAATCTGTTAAGGCTCTGTTCAAGTGTGTGGATGGGCCCCAATGTCTGGTATCTGTTAAGGCTCTGTTCCAGTGTGTGGATGGGCCCCAATGTCTGGTATCTGTTAAGGCTCTGTTCCAGTGTGTGGATGGGCCCCAATGTCTGGTATCTGTTAAGGCTCTGTTCCAGTGTGTGGATGGGTCCCATGGTCTGGTATCTGTTAAGGCTCTGTTGCAGTGTGTGGATGGGCCCCACACTCAAATTCACACTCTGCCAGTTCAAGAACTGGCTGACAGCCCCACAGAGCAGCACACGATTGGCTGTTTTGTCATCTGAAGAGGGAGGGATCTCAGTAAGGGGGGATGTCCGTGTCACACTCTGCAATGTCAACCCCGCCCCCCCACTCAACGGGGTGTCCACTGTCAGCCTGCACAAGCTGCACGTGAAGTGACCTTCTCCAGCCGAATATTTGTTTAACCGGTGGACTGTAATGTGAAAACAAGCAGCGGGTGACATCACTCATTTCAGAGATCGTGTTGCTCCCTTGTGCTGAATCCTCCAATGTCTTTCAGCCATAAGAAATGGCTGTGCCCACATCTTACCTTATTTAATTTCTTCATGGCAGAAACAGCCTTTTATAAAATGTTTTTGGTCTATAATGACACTTCCTCAAGGCGGGGAGAGGAGGAGGGGTGCGGGTGCCGTTTCTTCGCTCCACTGTTTTTGTATTGCCACTCACTGTGCAACTTGTCCCCTGGCGGTGTTATTTTTTCCTTCTTTTGCAAACTTTATATTCAGTTTGAACAAACCTTTAAATTACCTTCCCGTTTCACTCGGCCTTATCATTTAGCCCTGCTTCTGCCACATTTCCCACAACTGCATGAGGGAGATTCTCTTTTGAGGCGGCATTCAAGGCTAACACACACACACACACACACACACACACACACACACACACACACACACAAATAGCTTCTCCAGACAGTAAGGCAAACAGCTTCACAGCAAAGTCTTTTCTTTCTGGCCACTTAGACTGGCAGGTAAATACAGATCCCTTGACGGAAACAATCTACGGTGGCACACAATTACAATAGGACTCACACTGACAGAGACACAGACACAGGCAGGAACACACAAAAGCAGAGAGAGAGAGGAAGACAAGGAGGGAGAGAGAGAGTGGAAGAAAAGGGAGAGTGAGGGAGAGGAAGAGGAGAGAGAGAGGGAGGGAGAGAGGCAAAAAACAGCGAGAGATGGAGGACAATGCACATGCCTGTCAATATAACATCTTGTTTACACTTCGGCTGAACAAAGCGAGAACCATTTTGAAGACTTCATATGGGGTGGCGTTTTGGGCTCATGGGCCACGCTGCTCAATACGGCCCTGCGTTTCATTAGACAGAGGAGCTCAGATTCGTCAGATATGATGAACGGAGAATGGAGGGAGGAGGGAGATGAAGGGATGGAGAGAGATAACAGCACAGGGGGAAATGACTGAAGGCAACACGGACAAGGACCTGATGAGATTTTAATTGTCTGACTAATTGCCAAGCTCAATTTGAGCCTTTCAATAATTCAGTGGAATAAAATGAACAAAAGCAGAGGACTGCATTTGGAAAAGAAAGAGAGAGAGACAGACAGGCAGAGAGAGAGAGAGAAGGAGCTTTGACTTTTGACATCAAAATGCAATTTTTTTTGTAATTAAAAACCATTTACATTTTTTTCTATTCTTTCTCATCAAAGCCTCCATAAAATCCATAACCTCCAGAAAAATTAGCAATTAAAATAAGTCGTAACCTGAGGTATTCAATCCAAATATACTATAGTGCATTTCAATTAAAAAGTTTAAATTTAAAAAGATGGGGATTCACTGGTCGTGCACAATGTTTAACTGCATTTTCAACAGGGGGGTTTGCAGACCCCTGGGGGTCCTTGAAGGTACTGCAGGGGGTCACTGGCCAGACTCGTTATGCAATGACTATACAGATGCAGCTCAAAAAATTAGAATATCGTGAAAAAGTTCAATATTTTTTGTCACTCATTTCAGAAAGTGAAGCTCATATATTATATAGATTCATTACACATAGAGTGAAATATTTCAAGCCTTTATTTCTTGTAATTTTGATGATTATGACTTTTTTCCCCATAGAGTTCTATAGGAAAATGAGTCAGGAGAAATAACCCTTGCAGTGATCCATCCACATCTACTCCATATCTGGCAACAGAGTGATGGTTTGGGGCTCGTTCGATAGCTCAGACCCTTGATGACGTACAGCCATTTCGCCAGCCATGTGTTCCATACTGTACCAGTGTAATTTACAGCTGAATCTAGTCTCACCCCCCAATTCCCATAGAGATCAGTTCAAATGCAGAGAGGTTATAGTATCGCTTGTAACAGTACCTGAAAATAAGATATCGAGTGTCTTTTGACGTTGATTGGTCACAGACTTCAGGAAGTAACAGCATGCAAAGGATATGCGACCAAATATTAAATATGATACTTTAAAAATATGTTAAAGCAAAATATTCTAATTTTCTGAGACACTGAATTTTGGGTTTCATTAGCTGTAAGCCATAATCATCAAAATTACAAGAAATAAAGGCTTGAAATATTTCACTCTATGTGTAATGAATCTATATAATATATGAGTTTCACTTTCTGAAATGAGTGACAAAAAATATAGAACTTTTTCACGATATTAAAATTTTTTGAGCTGCACCTGTATATAGATTTGGGGAAATATCAAACCTTTTTTAAATATAACCCTTTTTATCTTATGATGTGGGGGCCCCTGGATCAGAAAATATTTGAAACCCCTACTTTAAGTGAATAGACAGCGGCTCTGTTTGCAATAATTTTTCTTAGATTGCTGGCAGGTGTAGGTCAATGACTATCTGACTTTTTTCTTTTTCTTTCCTCACCCACAGCATTTGAACAGCGTGGCTGTGAGACATTCACTACAGCGTTTCAACAGCGTGGCTGTGAGACATTCACTACAGCGTTTCAACAGCGTGGCTGTGAGACATTCACTACAGCGTTTCAACAGCGTGGCTGTGAGACATTCACTACAGCGTTTCAACAGCGTGGCTGTGAGACATTCACTACAGCGTTTCAACAGCGTGGCTGTGAGACATTCACTACAGCGTTTCAACAGTGAGGCTGTGAGACATTCACTACAGCGTTTCAACAGCGTGGCTGTGAGACATTCACTACAGCGTTTCAACAGTGTGGCTGTGAGACATTCACTACAGCGTTTCAACAGCGTGGCTGTGAGTCATTCACTACAGCGTTTCAATAGCGTGGCTGTGAGACATTCACTACAGCGTTTCAACAGCGTGGTTGTGAGACATTCACTACAGCGTTTCAACAGCGTGGCTGTGAGACATTCACTACAGCGTTTCAACAGCGTGGCTGTGAGACATTCACTACAACGTTTCAACAGCGTGGCTGTGAGGCATTCACTACAGCGTTTCAACAGCGTGGCTGTGAGTCATTCACTACAGCGTTTCAACAGCGTGGCTGTGAGACATTCACTACAGCGTTTCAACAGCGTGGCTGTGAGACATTCACTACAGCGTGGCTGTGAGACATTCACTACAGCGTTTCAACAGCGTGGCTGTGAGACATTCACTACAGCGTTTCAACAGCGTGGCTGTGAGACATTCACTACAGCGTTTCAACAGCGTGGCTGTGAGACATTCACTACAGCGTTTCAACAGCGTGGCTGTGAGACATTCACTACAGCATTTCAACAGCGTGGCTGTGAGACATTCACTACAGCGTTTCAACAGCGTGGCTGTGAGACATTCACTACAGCGTTTCAACAGCGTGGCTGTGAGACATTCACTAATGCTTTCCGTTGCATGCTAACATTAATGGTAACATAAATAATAACATAAATTGGTACTTGGCAGGTTTCTTTTTTTTCTCCTGCTGGCGAGTACAGCCCATCTCCCCAGCCTGGTCTCTACAGGTCGGTCATGAATAAATGAAATGACATCCCAGGACACCCGCCACCACGTTAATCATAACCATGCTAAGGCCTGCCTCAGGCAATGGCACACTCCTTTTCTCTCGTCTCCCTCATCTTTCTCTCTCTCTCTCTCTCTCTCTCTTGCTTGCTTTTTCACGCTTTACCATCTCCCTCCACTTTCTCCAGCACCCCCTCCCAAACCCCCCCCCCATCAACCATCACCATTGGCCTTTTTTTCCAGAGCCCTCAGGCTGCATCTGCATATATGGAACTCACCGGTCCCTGAGAAGGGAACGGTTTTGCCTGGTGCCCGTCGGCTACAGGAAGTTAAAAGCCCATCTCTTTATTCCGTAACCGAGACGCATTTCCCGGATAATTACCGGCCCGTATAATACGTGGCACAGTCTGAGCAGCAACGATCGCCCCCGCCCACCCTTCCCCAATCTCGCTCGGCTCTGCGGTTTAAAAAGCTAGCAGGCAGGTGTGAGCAGGTAAAGGCTGGATATCTGTTTCCGTGTGCGGATCCGGAGCGCTCGCAGGTACTGGGATTGTGTTTCATGGCTTGTGAGCTTCACCCACTTTTCAATATCCTGTTCAGTTTTTTTAAATTATTTTTTTAAATGCCGCACTTCAGAGATATTTAATATACCGCGAAAACCCAACGCAGCTTATAAAATAGATATCCGGAACAATATGCCTGAGGGTGAAAAGCACGACGTCTATACTGTTAACAACCACATTTAAATCAGCCAATTACCACAAACAGGGTAGGAGAGGATCAAAGGTCTCCCAAAGCTGTGTCCCCAAGGTAGTGTGGCTTGTGGGGGGGGGGGGGTGGATTGAGAGGGGAGAGTTCTGGGGTCCTGCCTTCCCCCATTTTAAATAATGAACACCTCAGCAACGTTTCCAACAGCTGACTCCTCAACAATAAACAATGCGACTCTATTAGCAGCATGACTCCATTAGTCTTTAATGAGCCAAGTCACATGACCTGGCGTTACCCTTCACACTATTTTAGTAATTGCATTAGTATTCAACGCACTGGTGTCGCCGTGCTGTGTAATTACTCAGCACCCATGGCTACTTTTCCATATTTGCCTTCTTTCAAGATACGTGGTGTGCACAGCATCAAAGGGTTAAGGCCTTTCTTCTTTGTACATAACAGGTATAATTCTCACAATATTGCACTGATTCTGTAATAGATATTTTAGAACTCATTAGCCTGGTAAGGCGATTGTGTGATTCACATCCAGAGCTTTTAATGGAGAGTGCTTTGAGACTCTCTCTTTCCTCCTGTGGATCCAAGGTATAAAAATACAATAAAAGACACACACGCACACACACGCGCATGCACACTCTTAAACGCAGATATACACCCACTCCTCTGAGGAAAAATGGTTTAACACTGTCACTACACAACACATTATTAAATTAATGTCTCTCTTTCCCTCCATTATTTGGTTTCTTGCCCTCTCCTTTGATCTTTTTTTCTGTCTCTTTAGTCCTCTGTCTGTTTTTCCATCCCTCCCTCCCTCTACCGCCCCACCACACACACCTATGCACACCTGCATACTAAAGGCATTCTCTAACATTCACACCAGCACAGGCATGCACCACACGCATCCATCCATCCACCCACCCACCCACACACACACACACACAAACTCACAAACACACATACACAAGTTCACAAAAACACACACACTCTAACACACACACAGACACATACACACACAAAAACAAAAAAACTCATGCACACACACACACAGTCACAAGTACACACAGACACACACACCACACACAGAAACACACACACACACACACAAGTCTGAATCAGAAGGGCTTAGTGAAATGTCAGCACAGCCCATCTCTCATCATGCGGCTCTTCCCAGAAGAGTCAGATGTGACATCAAAGAAGCCCAAAGATTCTACATCCCTCTCATCTCCGCTTCCGGCGTTAAAGGTCACCCCCGGCCCAATTTAATATTGATCAGCCCTTCCCAGAATTCCACTGGGACACCTCTTTGTTCTCCTTCCCAAGACCCTCCCTCTTTCTCCTTCTTTTTGCACGCGTTCCCTCTCCTCCTTTCTCTGAGAGGTGACAGAGCCGAGCCTGAGAAAACGCTCTGTTAAACGGGCCCCCGAGTGCAGCGGAAGAACCCCGCGTTAGTTCCAGCTGATCTCGTCTTACACCCGGCGTGCGGATAACCTAACACGCCAAAGAGATGAGGCTCAAACCAACGCCTGACACCGCGCTCCTGGAACCAAAAAAATGTAAGTAAAAACGCATTTTCTCTCCCTGTCACCAGCTGCGGGTACGGAAACCGAACCACCCACAAGACTCTCCCAGTCTTGTCTCGTTAGGAGAGACGTGCAAAGAAAAGAGAGGAAGATGAAGAGAGAAAAAAAAAGAGGGAGGGGAGAAGAGAGCGGGGGTGAAGAGAGCGAAATGGTCTCCTTTATTCTCCAGTAACAAACCAAAGGTTCACAAACAAGACACAATGAAATAAATATGTTAAAAACAAAAAAAAATGGCCGACAGGAGTGATGCAATCCGTAGAGCAGCGGATTCTCAAGCCATATGTCCCCCCCCATGCACGGGCAGGGCTTTGATCTCCAGCAAGGCACTTTCTCAACTGTGCTTTCTTCTCTTTCTGTTACCCTCCCTGCTTTCTACCTGTCTGAACACAGTAAAATATAGGAAAGGAGGGCAGACTGTCCCACTATCCTTTCAAAACAGGAAATGAAAACAGCCAAAGGAAAAAAATGTATTAATCATAGCAACAATCCAGCAAAAAATAAACTGAACACAAATAATCGATAAACCTCTACAGAAAATATTATTCTCTCCCCACCAGCTCTAACTCCAGGCATAACTCTCCACCATCCCCTGGTGTACAAAGGCACTCCTTCATCCCCCAAAATCCCCCAAAAAACTCTCTCATTCCCCACCCAACTCTTAGAAGGTCTGCTTGGGTGTGTGGCATGAGAAAGAGAGAGAAGGAGAGAGTGAGAGAGAGAGACAGAGACGGGAGAGGAGAAAGAGGAGGCGCAGGACCCAGAGAGATTAAAAGGTTTGTGTTTCTGCATCTAGTCTAGAGAACTTGAGGAGATCCATCAGGGGAAACAGCTCCGCCCCGCTGAGCATGAGCCAGGATGCCCGGGTAACCTCATCGTTGCCGTGGGAACGGCAGGCGTTAAGCCACGCACAAACAGACCAACGTCCCACCAAGCAGAGCACACGGATCAAAATCGTAGAGTGATGAAAAAAAGCACCAATTCCGTTTTTTTCTTTCAGCGGTTTACCAATTCCAGTCCTCTGAAGCTGCGGCCGCAAGAGCTTGATATTACAAATCAAGACGACGCCTCAAACCGTGACTGCGTCAAATCCAGCGGCCCATTAAAGTGCTGGCCAAAGGGTAACAGATACTGCAGCTGAGGCAGACCTGACATTAATAATGGTTCCGAAACTGTTATCGTTCCGCACGATTTAACGAATGAAGCTTGAACAAGGACCAACCAAACAGCAGCCCAATCCTTTCATTAAATGTGCTGGATCTTCCACTGGCCACTTCAGGCAGCATTTTACGATCTAACGAACAGCAAACCGATGTCCCGTGTCTTCGCTGTAATGAAAAATATTTACAGTAACCTGGTTGCTTTGTTATAAAGGGGGGGGTGGAGGTAATGTTTGTAAACCCGGCGTGGCTCTTGAATAAAAGCCCTCTTCTCTAGCACCATTATCAGCTGAAAAGACTGAGCTCTGTGCTTCCTGTATGCTGTTCCCCTGCCACTCATCCATACAGCATCTCACTCAAGACTACTGCTTACCTTGTTCTCATTTCATGTTTTTGCAAACCATTTCTATTGTGTTTTTTATATATTTTTTTTACACAATTACAGTTATAGGGGTGGCGGAGGGGAGGGGCAAGGGCATTCCTATTATAACTATCAAATCTATCTGCATAAATGCAAATCTAGCCTGGAGCTGAACTGCGGCTGAAGTGAGCAACTACACACCCCGATTTGTGGATGAGTGCAGTGTTACAAATGTGGATATATCCCTCCAATATCTCTACACCCCCTGATTAGCAGGTGAGCATGCAGGCAGTGTGTTACAGATGTGGATATATCCCTCCAATATCACTACACGCCCTGATTAGCAGGTGAGCATGCAGGCAGCGTGCTAAAGATGTGGATATCTCCCTCCGATATCAAAACGGCACAATGGAGAAGCCGGAGCTGAGCTCGTTCTCAGATCTCCAGATGGGGTCTGTTTGACATGGGCCTGCGCTAACTGACAGGCAGAGGTAATTCTCAGGTAGTTCTTTTTGTCATTTCCCTGTTCCCTGGGATGTGAAACAGACAGAGAAGGGGGGTTCTTCATAAAAACCCTGCAGCCTTTTGTTTTTCCGGGAGCTCATCCGACTGCCGAAGGCATGGGAGGTCTGATGGTCTCCATGGTAATGGGAAAGGCTGGGGCCCGTGGAGGCGGAGGTGGTGGCGGAGGAGTGACAGCTAGGATGGGTACACAGAGGCATGCTGGGAGCTGCGCTCTCTGCACTGTGATGCGCGCCCCCCCCCCCCCCCTACAAAGCTGTCGACATGCCATTTTATTTTCCAGGTGTGTGTGTTTACATTTCTGGGCAACTGTTTATGAGAGAACTCTGTGTACCCCCTCTAATACAGAACATTCCACGTGACAGCAGGACACAGTAACTAAGGCAACACCTTGTCCTGTTTTGTAACTGCTTTTCAGGGCCAGTTCCTGCGTAACACACTGCTATTGTAGCCTTGTGTGAAGCAAGGTGAACCGTCTCAGAACAAGTGAGGGATTAAAAACAGCTATACTCAAAGTGTCACTGAATGGACACACCTTACTACAGGAGTGAAATGTGGCACTGTTCTGACCCTCTGTTTGAAAGCAAATGCAGCCATAAACAACATGTGCTTATGTTACATTACATTACATTACATTACATTACACTCCCTCCATGGAAACCACACACCTTTTTGGGAAGGTCATACATACAGAGCTGGCTTCATTACATTGCATTACAGGCATTTAGCAGATGCATAATTCAGATTAAGTACCTTGCTCAAGGGTACAACGGCAGTGTCCTACCTGGGACAAGCCCTAACCATTATGCTACACTGTCGCTTTATGTACGTATAACATAAGCTACACATGTGCTCATGTTATTTAGCTGATGCTAACAGACAGACGAGAACGACCAGGGTTGTGGGATACATTCTGCCATATTATACACCAAAAAGCAGAGGACATGGGGCAGTTTTCATCTTGGGGACCCACAAGGCTGTGCAGTTCTTGTGTGACAATCCTTGTCTCGCCTTCTTGTCTGCACAGCACACCTAGTGGCAAGATGGGTGCATGACAAGTCAGGCTCATAATTCATGGAACCATATAAGTCATGTTTGATGTTCTTCATATTTTTAATGGGGTGAAGAACATCAGTCCACTGGGGCCCATTCAACCTGGCACAATGTGGACTGGAGTATATCTGCTTGGAGACCGCTTAGCAGTTCGGGGTGTAGAGGGAGCTGTATAATAATATAGTATGTGAATAACACACATTCCCATTGAAGGAAAAGAACAGCCCTTTGGATCGCATCATCATTAAAATCCCATAACGGGACATGATCATATGATCATTACCCTTCCCAGCACTGTAACTTTTTAACCACTATTCAAAATCATTTCCTTTCTCCACCGGACAACCCCCCCTCTCGAAATTAATGGCGAATACCAACGATTCACTGAGGAGGGTAATAAGGGAGTTTTATTGCAAACTAGCGCGAATCCCGTGAAGATGGAGCAGATCAGAGATAAAGAAAAAAAAACATATGAGACCTGACAGGGGAATTGCCTCCGAAGTGTGATATTTTCATAACGCCTTCAAAAGTACAAGAGCACTTCCTTTTTTAAAAGAAATTCTGCTGGAAGCTGGAAAGCTGAGGATCTGGAAGCATGGCTGGAGGGGGGGGGGGGGTGGTCAGAGATTTTCCGCTTGTCACACAATTTTAAATAAAAGAACCCCCCCCATGCCCCACCGCAACCAACCTTCTGCTTTGCCTCAAGAAATAAGGGCTCATTGCTGCTTCTGTCAAACTAACAAGCGTGGGCATAAAGCATCGCCTAGCAGTGGCCTAACAGCTGCGTAGACCCATAGACCATGTCCGATTGGCAGGGGAGACCAAGCACAGGGACAGTTACAGGCAATTAATAATTATACTATTTCAATAATAATATACATATATATTATATACATTTTTTGTTACTGTTTTTTTGCAGTTGTAGACTTTTTTCCCTTTCTGAAAGGGGTGTATTGAGGAGGGGGAGAGCCTGAAGGGCGCCAGTACCGAATGTTAATATTTCTACACTCACGCACACACATGCCAAATGCGTACACGCACATACACATGCGTACACACACATGCGCACGCACACACACATGCACAGATACACACAGCCGTGCACACACACACGTGCACACACACACACGCACATGCGTAAACACACATGTATACATGCACACATACACAAACACACACGCACGCACACACACAAACACACACAGCTGTGCACACACACACACGCATACACACACACGCACATGTGTAAACACACGTGCACATGCACACACACACACACACACACACACAGATACACACAGCCGTGCACACACAAACGCGTACACACACACACACACACACAAACACACACGTACACACATGTACACACACACACACACACACACACGTACACACACACACACACATAGATCATGGTTTCATCAAGCCGATGCTGGGAGAAGGAGGGGGGTGGTCAGGGGAGGCATTGCAACACTGAAAAGA
This sequence comes from Ilyophis sp. 1 JC-2022, assembly GCA_022702515.1. Taxonomy (NCBI): domain Eukaryota; kingdom Metazoa; phylum Chordata; class Actinopteri; order Anguilliformes; family Synaphobranchidae; genus Ilyophis; species Ilyophis sp. 1 JC-2022. Next base: position 42,293,543 of record CM040399.1, on the reverse strand, counting down.
AAGACTTTGTCACAAACTTTATTAAAAAGGAAAAGGGGGAACTTTGCGTGAACCTTCTGGATTATGTGTGATTCTTTCTTCAAAGACAGATGTTTAATCTGCAGTTATAGAAGAGGACAGCCAGCACGGAGAACAAAAGCAGGACTCTTGCTCATTAGAAAACACAACACAACTCCAGCTCTTTTTATTCTCAGACTTTCCTCCCCGACTTGCAGACAATGTAAATATCCTGTCAGCAGGGTTCTTCCATAAATTTGCATGCCATTTCGAGGCAGAGCTCAGAGTGACAGAATGCATGCAATACCCTCTTTGGCCAGATGGGGCTCTGCATCTTCTGGTCAAGATCTCTGTTCTCCATCCACGCATTGCCAAACTGCTAAACCGCTAAAATTTGTTCCTGGTTGAATCTTAGAACTGTGGACAATGAATGAACATTCACAATGTGAATATATAAATCGGTGGGGCCAAATTTGTAGCCATAGTAATGTGAAAAAGGCTGTATCCTTCCATATAATGTGGCAGAACAAGCTAAATATTTGATCATAGATCAGTGGTCCTCAATCCTGGTCCTGACAACAGGTACTCAGCACTCCAGTAGCAATTGATCAGTTAAAGCAGATGCCTAAACCGGTAACTCAGGTCACCTGGTTTCTTGGGTAGAAGTTGATTGCTGATCTTAAGGCAAAAACAAAAACCAATAGACTCTGTGGCTCTCCAGGACCGGTATTGAGGATCACTGACAGGGAATATCTGTGGCCGTACGCCTGAAGGGTAAAGTATTACTCATTTTACCATGGGCCTTTTTTTGTCGTTTATAGCTAGTCTCCGACTCCAGAGTACATCCCCTAGGTCGCACATCTCAACAGTTCCATGCTCTTTCTCTGTAATGGGGCGAGCGCTTATCTGAAGGGACGCTATATGAATAATGCAGGTAAAGTCAACTTAACCCTTTGAAGAGTAGGTTTTTGCAATGTTTTTTTCAAAATTCTATGCCAGTGTTCTAGAACAGGGGTTTTCAAAGTGGGGGCCGCGGCCCAACGGGGGGCCGCCAGGGGGCACCAGGGGGGCCAATTGGAAGGGAGAGGAAAATGGAAAATGCAAAAAAAAAAAAAAAAAAAAAAAAAAAATGAATTTAAATTCATAAGATTACTGTGCCGGTTTAAAATAAGATATAAATTGTTATAAATCCTTTCATATCGAAATTAGGTCTTTGCCATGCCCTTCTTTCAATCGCAGCCAATAACTAACCGTCTGCCTGTCAGTCAAAGCATTACGTTGAGCTGCTAACGGCCCGATTATGGAATCAAAATAGGGTCAAAAGTATTGTGTTGTGTATTAAGAAGCTGTATGTTAGATTTTTTAATATTTGCCAGTGTAATTTAAAAGTTTTTTTTTAAAAGCCATTTCGCAATAGGGGGGCCCCAGCCAGAGGCTACGACTATTTGGGGGTCCTTGGCATGGAAAAGTTTGGGAACCCCTGTTCTAGAACTCCATTGCTTTCAGTTACCAGGGGTGATGGCCACATCAGCATTAGAATGTTCAGTTAAGAACATTCCAGGGAGGAGGAGCAGACTCCCTGTCTGTCTCTCCTCCTGCCGCATGAGGAAGAGCTAAAGGCTGGACACTGAGACACAACTCTACAGCACCAATGAAGGCATGTCCTGCCAGCCAAGCAGGAGGAGACATGTGACCAGCCTAATTACAACTAGTATAATGAGAATTATTATCATTACTGATATATTATTATTATTATATAATGTAGAGAGACGTCATGTGGCGCTGTAATGGCGACATGTAGTCCAGCCGTTTCTCACGTTCGTGTTTGTTAATTTGAATGTATTTGGTTGTGTCTGGCTTTTGTCTTTTGTTTTTTCCATGCGCTGCGTGTGTATTGTGGGACGGGGAAGCGGGCTGGAGATTGTTCAGGGCACTCATGCTGCTCGTTTTGATAATATTGACGAATTGTATATTCGGGATAATTTTGTTTGTGGTCGTCACCATGGAGACGCATTCACAACATATGCTCGTGAATGTCCGTTGGATCTGCAGCCACAAAGTTTACCATCGTTGTTCACCGAAGTTGAAGATGTCGGTACTCGGGACTGATCTAGGACTGCACGTAATCTTAAAAAGGCCACCAGGGAAGAGAAAAAAGAAGATAATGCGAGGGAGGAATGAGGCAACGACTAGGAAGGCTGACGCAATTCGGTGCACCGTTTCGACAGTGGACAGAGACCGCAACACTGCGTGTATAGAAAAAAGTCGTGGAGGCGGAGTTTGTGTTGGACTGCTTAATAATGACACTGGACATGTCAGGAAAGTGGGGGCTATTTTAAATCATGTATTCCACTTTTATTCCACTTTAATTTACTTAATTAGTTTGATTAATGTAATGATTATTTGAATGTCTTTGTTTGATATGTTTGTGTGTTGTGGGTCTGCCCCACTGTCTATTTTTTGTTTTTTTAATTCCCTACCTTACCTGATAATGGTAACAATGATGATGATACTAATAATTATTACTAATAATAATATCTTGAGAATAATAATAATAATAATAATTTCTGAGGATTACAAGAATAATCTAATAATAATAAAGTGTAATATGTGATGACAAATATTATCACGATTCTTAATAATGATAATGGTTATTATCATGGTTAAAACAGTTAAGATATAGAACAGAATTATTTTTCTCATAATGTGTAATACTGCTATGGTTATTCTCCCAAAATTGATAGGCAGTTTATATGGCAGATCACAGTTCAACGAATGTTGTGTCATGTAGCGAGAGCTGCATTTAAGGCTGTAAGAGGTGTGGCACGTAGTGTAATATCTTCACAGTTTATTAAAACCTGTAAGCACTTCCTTCAAAGCTGACAGCACTGGGTGAATTATTTTACACTGCCTGTCAATCAAGCCCCGAGCCCTGCCCCGCCCCGCCCCCCACATCCGTCAGCACATGTCTCAGGGCGGCGAAGGTGGCGATTAAAATGAACAGCAAATGACACTTAATTTTTAATGCGGATCTTCACCCCCCCCTCCCCCCATTCCCAAGAGTGAAATGTCTCCACCGCGAGGCAGATTAGCCGTGTGCCTCGCTCACGGTAGAGAATCGCTCCGCTCGTTCTCAGAACGCAGGTGAACAGCTCCGGGGGGACAAAGGGAAAAATGCAGGGACTTCAGACGTGGTTTGGAGAGCAAACTAAATAACTAACAAACAAAAAAATGCAAAAAAAAACTGCAAAAACTAAAAACCTGAAAGGGGAGACAGTTGTAGAGGACACTCGCACGTTAAAGCATCTTTCTGGCACTAATGAGGCACTGACATAAAAAGAGAGAGAGAAAGGGGGAGTTGGAGATAGAGGGAGAGAGAGAGAGAGAGGGGTGGGGTTGGAGATAGAGAGAGAGAGAGAGAGAGAGAGAGAAAAAGAGAGGGGGGGTTGGAGATGAAAGGAAAGAGAGAGAGAGAGAGGGGTTGGAAATAGAGGGAGGGAGAGAGAGAGAGGGGGTTGGAGATAGAGAGAGGTAGGGAGAGAGAGAGAGGGGGGCTTGGAAATAGATGGAGGGAGAGTGGAGGTTGGAGATAGAAGGATGGAGAAAGAGAGAGGGACGGGGGGGGGGGGGGGTAACGAGATGTGAAAACGGTTCCACGGAAATTATGCTTTGATTTCATATTTAACAGGGATAGGCGCTTGGCCACATTCAGGCCCGAGGGAGTCAAAACACCCCCCTCCCAGCTGCCTCAGCTGGACTCCACATCCACAAGCTTTCAGAAAACAGCCCGCAACTCTGCTCATACAATCAGCACCTCTGGGAAACCCTTCACTATAACAGCTTAAGAGTTTCACAATGAACAGCGTGTGGGCCTGTTGGCACGCAGGGAGAGAGAGGGGTGTGGTATATATATGTGTGTGTGTGTGTGTGTGTGTGTGTGTGTGTGTGTGTGTGTGTGTGTGTGTGTGTGTAAGAGTAGACTTTTTAACCTTTCATAGCCCCAATTTGTGCTCTGTTTGTACTGTTATAAATCACTCTCAATAAGAACAGCTGCTAAATACGTGCGCAAATGCAAATAATAATTGAAAATAGATAAATCTGAGCTAACGTGAGACACATTTACGTCTGAGCCGTGACTCGGTTGCTATTTTGCTGAGTCACAGAGAGGCATGATGGGAAATCACCCCAGACACAATGGTGAATGAATACTGTCAGGGCAATTTATCACCCGACACAGGGTGGCCGCAGTAAATGCCTGGTCTTTAATGGCGGGTGATAGCAGAAAAGCAGGTAGGTACTTACTGTACGGACTTGGATGACTGGGACCTGAACTTGGTGAACTCCCCGGGTGCAGTCCACTCAGATCCCAGCTGAGAGACAGACAGGACAAATAAGATTGTTACACACTGCTATACCAGAGTAAATAAGACTGTTACACACTGCTGTTACATGGTAAATAAGACTGTTACACACTGCTGTAGCAGGGTAAATAAGACCGTGACACTCTGCTATACCAGAGTAAATAAGACTGTTACACACTGCTGTAACAGGACAAATAAGACTGTTATACACTGCTATACCAGAGTAAATAAGACTGTTACACACTGCCGTACCAGAGTAAATAAGACTGTTACACACTGCTGTAACATGGTAAATAAGACTATTACACACTGCTATACCAGAGTAAATAAAACTGTTACACACTGCTATACCAGGGTAAATAAGACTGTTACACACTGCTATACCAGAGTAAATAAGACTGTTACACACTGCTGTAACAGGACAAATAAGACTGTTATACACTGCTATACCAGAGTAAATAAGACTGTTACACACTGCTGTAACATGGTAAATAAGACTATTACATACTACTATACCAGAGTAAATAAAACTGTTAAACACTGCTATACCAGGGTAAATAAGACTGTTACACACTGCTGTTGCAGGGTTAAGAAAGACTTACACAGTAGGGGACTTGTTATATAATATTATACCAGGGTAAATAAAATGTTACCCCTTCAGGAAAGTACAGACACCTGTTACATAATGCTATACTAGGGTGAATAGAGAGGTTGTTAATGTTGTACGCTGTCACTGGTGGAAATAAATACACATTAATTTAAATGCAATAAATAGTAGCACTGTTACACACAGGATAAGTGTTTCTAAGATAGAATAAGTTTGGACAGGGCTAAGCACAGAATGAAAGCTGCAAAGTTTTGTTGTGATAAAGAACAGAATGCATGACTCAGACCACTGTTATCTAAGGATTTCCCTTCCTGACTTTATTCCGTTAAGAAGCCATCTGGCAGACATTGATCCGGCAAGCTGCCACTGCGCTAGTCACTCAGTCTCCAGAAGAACCTGGACCAAATGCTCTAATGACACGGTAAGAAAGCTACACGGACTCTATAGCCAGGTTTCTACCGGGCGAGCTATCACAAGCTAGCCTTTCGCTACAGGATGTTCCACAACCGCTCTCGGGATTCCACAGTGATTCGGTCACAAATCATTCTCGGTGCCTCAAACCTGCGCCTTTGGCGCTATCAAATCTCCTTGGTCAAAGATAAAAGGCCGCTAATACAGTCACGGGCCGGGATGTCACATCACGTTTAACTGTCTATCACTGGTCCTTAGAGATGTCCGCATCACTCCCAATCGTGTCATGCGCACTGCTTGATAAGCAGCTACTTCTTTTCAACCTGTGTGGACAACGTGATTTAGAGGGATGTCGACACCTCCAAGAACCAATGCTGGACAAGCAAACGGACCATGAGCCTGGATATGTGGCGTGTACAGTACATCGCTGGCCTGACTGTGCAAATGCTAAATGTCCAGGATACATCTCTGTGCTGTGCCAGGTCATGCAGTGGAACTGCAGGTTTGCTGACAGACAGACTCAAAGCAGGTGGATGAATAGTACAGGCATAGTGTGCGTAAAGTATAGCAGCTGGCCCAGTACAGCAGTACAGACTGAGCACTGCAAATAAGAGAACAACATGGCTTAGACCTGGGTCTTATATGCACACTGAACAGGGCACATGGGTGGTTTCAGTAGGTAGGTGTGTGTGTGTGTGTGTGTGTGTGTGTGTGTGTGTGTGTGTGTGTGTGTGTGTGTGTGTGTGTGTGTGTGTGTGCACGCATCGGCATAGGTTTGTGCACGTGTGTTTGTGTGCAGGAGTGTACGTGTGTGTACATCAGCATAGGTTTGTGCATGTGTGCTTGTGCATGCATGTGTGTGTCTGTGTATATGTGTGTGTGCACACGCTTTTGTAACCTTTTCAACTCAAGTTCATAAGCGGGCTCGGGTGTCTCCCAACATTGCCCTGTAGTTACACACAGGACACCCATTTTCTCACAGAGTCAAGGAAACTAATTAGCACCCCTGCAGTCTCTGCTCCATAATGGAGTCATTTGGCAGAAATCACAGCATGCGGTCACTTAATTGTTTGTGTATTTTTCCCCCTTCTTTTTAAGTCATGTAAGCATGAAAAGCCATCTTGTTAATTGGTTGCCATGGTTCTTGGCTTCCTAATAAGCTAGGATCCATAGGCTCCAGGACCTCTTTTAACTGAACATGAGGAGTAACACATTAATGGTCAATACCTTTCACACACAACACTGCATTCACACAATCTGTCCTCCATACATGCCCCTCTGTTCATTTAGGAATGAATGAACCAGAGTACACGCCCCTCTGGCCCTGAGCAGTTTTTGTTTTCACATTAAAATCAGTACCCAATTCAGACCCAAGTAACCAGGTGAAGTGAGGTAACTGTGTAATAAACTGCTTTAATCGATTCATTAAGTGCAGAAAAACAACCAGAACCAGCAGACGGGATTTGCGTTTTCATGCACTACCAGCTAGATGGGATTTGCGCACAACTGAGGTATGCGCGTCCGACGCAATCGCTCAACTCTGAAGTGGTGGCCCACGCTGAGGTACACTGAACATTATTAAATGAGCTCGTCCCAATCCACAGCCAGGAAATATGCATTTGTCTGTAGTTCCCATTGCATTCTGGTTTCCTTTATAAAAACCTATTATTCAGTTCTACAAGGCATAGGTGACTTGTATCGTAAAATATTCAGCAGTGCATATTTTTCTTTCTGTATCTCAATCGGCCAAATGCCCAAATGAAAACACACCTGGAAAGAAACAACAGACCCAGGTACACACTTAAATTAACGTCTTATAAGCTGCATTCCTATTTTGGCCTTTCAGATACAGAAATTTAACTTAAATAAGCAACACTGCACCGTTTTTTGGGTCGTATCCATTTAAGAAAATGGGAACATGCTATTTGACTTCTGATTTAATGACAGAGGCATGCAATACAACTCATTAAGCTGCCAACTCACGAGCTGCCAAATTTGGTGACATGTAAATATTTATTGAAACATGTCGACCATTTTAACTTGTTTTCATATTATTCACTTGAACATAACAAAACTCGATATTGCCATAAAATGACATTTCAGCACTACTGCATGGAGAATGGCATGTGCAACCATTATTGTCCACTGAACTGACATTCCATATGCTGACCAATAGGTTTGTCCTATTTATTCCCTTTTTTGTGTGAACAGATGCTGATAAAACTGGATAAAAAGGGTGAAACTGTTAAGCTGGTATTCCCGCAACTTGGAATTCAATGGTACGCACCTCCTTTTCAATGAGTGTACAAAAGGCTCTGGACTTTTATTATGTTTATTTCTCCTTTCCATGTTTACGGACTCTTAGTTTGATATTAGTAGCACCTACATCAGTACTGAGGCAGAACACATATTTTTACCTTTTAAGTTGGCGTGCTTCGGAAGCAGTAATTTCAACCTCTATATGTGTCGCGCGAACAAAGGAAACCCTTTAGTTTAAAGTGTGCGTCTATGGGACAAGTAAGTTCTCTAATTTAACGTTAAGGCTGTATATTAAGCCATGAAAATACGTTTGGAGAAGTGAATTGCCGGTTGTTAGTTTAAGCGAGCGAAAGAATGTTAGCACTTATAGCATTCAGTACCGTGTTGGCTGACGTTCTGATTAGTTTGCTATCTTATGTGTGCAAAGTATGCTGGATGTGTTCATTGTTATAGCCACATGCCTATTAGTGTGTCAGAACATGGTTACGAACTTTTAGTCAGTCATTTGCGTGTTCGGTAATGCTGCAAGCTGACTAGCCGACTAGCCTGTTAACATGTGCGAGATATGTGCGTGCGGGTTACGTTGTAGCCTTGTACTTATTATTTCTGCCTTTCTCTTTATTTTCAGAACCACACTCTGTGTTCATACACACACTGAAACACACTCCTTGTTCACGCTGTGTTGATACAATACCTAACTGGTATTATACTATTCTCAAACAGAGAATCCTGTAACTGAACTGATTATTCAATACAAAGTGGTTGCATCAGATCTCGTCTCCTCATTCTGCCTCATCTCCAACCTACACCTCTCCTGCCCTGAACATTTTGGCCTTGAAGTAGTGTTCTGGCCGACACTCAAGATTGTGCGTGGTGATAAAATCCGAACAGCCCTATACAGTCCTACCCATCTACTAACCCTCACCCACATTAATGGTCCTTCGAGCCGGATATACATCACTCTCAATCTAGCTCAAGATGGATGTTCAAGGATTTGAAGCCTATGGTGCACGCCCCCGACGCTGCACGCGCCCCCCTCTTCGTTTTGAAGACTATGACGTCGATCTCCATGGCCCTGGATCTCACTGGCGCGGACATGAAAGAGAACAGATGACTCACATGAAGGGAGCGGCCGAGAAGACCACCCTCACTTCTCAGTATTCTACTCCACGGAGCCCGCTGCTGCACTGGGATGCTGCCCTCCACGAAAGCGATGCATGCTATGCACCCAAACGTCTGCTGCATGATCAAGAGGAACAGCTAGCCCACCAGCTACGTCGAGACATGGGAGAAGAGGAGTCACGTGATCACCTTACCCCCCGTAATGCCCCGCGCCACATAACCCAGCAAGCCACAGTCTTCAGTACAGAGTTAGAGGAGATACAGCGTGAGCGGCGCCTGCTTCAGCAGTCTCAGCAGCTTATGTCGGCCGACCTGGAAGAGTTAAAATCAGTCCGCGCAGACATGCAACAGCTGGTTAGCACTGCGCGCAGCCTCCAGAGGTCACACAAGGCGTATGAAACCCATCTAGACCCAGCGAACGCTGATGAGGATGATGACTGGCCTCCACCGCCACCGCCGCCGTGCGATGGAGATGCAATTAGCAACCAACCTGTGATCGAACGCCTTGACAGACTTGTGAGTCAACTGCAAGTCATGGGAAATGAGATGCCTGCAGCCAAGCAGAATCAGTCAACACCAGCCCAGAGACCCACCAGGGTTAGCCACCCCACATACGCTCCTCTACCGCCTCCTACCTGGTCCGGTGTTGCCCTGTCGCCACCCAACTCCACCTTCACGCCTTATGAAGTGCCCGTTGACCCACCTGCGCACCGCCAACAGCCCGTTCAGCACCCGCCATCTCCTCAGCGCCCTCTCTACACGTCAAGGCAGACCTCCATGGACCCAAGGCCATCTTATCAGAGCGCCCGCTTGGACACAGCGTACCGTGGCCCTCGTCCAACCATTCCCAACCTCTCACATCGAGACCCTGGTGAGTTTGCTCACCTCAAGATCGCCCTAGAGAACTTGTTACCCCCTGACAGCTCAGAACTGTTCAAGTATCAAGTACTCACAGACCACCTTAAGCTGGAGGAGGCCAAACTAATTGCTGACGCTTACCTCCACTCCCAGACACCTTTCACGGACACCATGGAGGCTCTGAATGAGAAGTTTGGCCAGCCACACCAGTTAGCGCTAAAGCGAATTGCCACAGTAATGGACTCACCCGACATCAAGCGTGGAGATGTGGCTGCCTTTGAGAGATTCTCTCTTCAGATCCAGTCACTGGTGGGCATGTTAAAGACGCTTGGCGCTGATGGAGAAATGGAGCTACAGTGCGGTTCCCATGTTGCTCGTCTGCTCAGCAAGCTACCCCCCGAACAGCGAGCGGAGTTCCGCAGATGCATGTTCAGTCTGACAGGCCACACGTACACCCTCAACGACCTAGCCAGATGGCTGAAGTATGAGTCCTGGTGCCAAGATTTCGATGGCCAGCTATCCTCCACAGCAGCTAAAGACAACCAGAATAGCTCGAAGCCTCACAAGCAATGGGGAAAACGTCCTGTCACTGTGCTGCATGGATCAGAGAACACGCCAAAGGAAGCAAAGCCTCCCAGTAGCTCTCCCACCAATGGTAAGCCTTCACCCTACTGTGCCTTTTGTGATAACCGTGAACACCACCTAAGCCAATGTGAAGCCATAAGTAAACTCAACAAAGACCAGCTGACGGAGTGGATAAAGGCCAACAAAAGGTGCTGGCGCTGTGCCCGCTCACACCAAGCGGCTCAGTGCAACTTGAAGAAGCCCTGCAGGCTGTGCAACGGTCGCCATCTTCAAGTTCTACATGATGTCAACACGGGGCAGCAGAGAGGAACACCACAGGCAGTGGTGTCTCCTGATAGAGGTGAGGCGTCAACAAGAGTGTTTTACCTCGACCGACCAACAGAGGGCAGCCGGATCCTGCTCAAAGTAATCCCAGTGTCCCTGCACCACGGCAGCCGCACCATTGATACCTATGCGGTACTGGACGACGGGTCGGAGAGAACGATGCTGCTACCAACAGCCGCTCAGAAATTAGGCCTTCAAGGCACAACAGAGAACCTGCGGTTACGCACCATCAGACAGGACGTGCAGACCTTCCAGGGCAACTGTGTCTCCTTCCTCATCTCACCCAAGGCTCGGCCAAAGACCCGCTATCGCATCACCAACGCCTTCACAGCAGCTCACATCGACCTCGCAGATCATACTTACCCGATCGAATCACTCCAGAAGAAGTATAAGTATCTGTCCGGGCTACCCCTCCAGCCATTCAAGAAGGTCAAACCACTGCTGCTCATAGGCAGTGACCACCCACACCTCGTCACTCCCACTGAGCCCGTACGTCTGGGACCCCCTGGCGGCCCTGCTGCCATCCACACCCGGCTGGGCTGGACGCTACAGGGCCCATCCAGTGTCATCTGCCGACTGAACAGCCCGCAACAGTGCCTGTTGACCTCTGTCCCCCCTCAGGTGAGCGAGCTAATGAGACACGTAGAGAAACTCTGGCAGACTGATGTCATCCCCCTTAGGAGCAGCAGAGTGGTGACACGCTCGCAGCAAGATAACTTAGCCGTCAGCCTCCTAGAAGACAACACCACCCGTGTGGAGGTTGATGGCATATTGCGCTATGCCACCCCATTGCTGCGCCTCAAAGATATGCCACGCCTCCAAGCTACCCCTGACGCCGTCATCCCGAGCTTGAGGGGAGTAGAGAGAAGACTCCAGAGAGATCCTGAAAAGGCCAAGGTGTACCGGGCGGAGATTGAAAAGTTGATCCAGGCCGGGTCAGCTGTCAGGCTTGACCCATCCGAGCTGAACCGGGGAGATGAGGCATGGTACATCCCCCACCACCTAGTTAGCCACAATGGCAAACACCGCCTTGTATTCAACTGCTCATTCCAATATCGAGGGTACAACCTGAACGACTACCTCTTACCTGGGCCTACCCTTGGGGCGTCGCTGTTGGGAGTCCTCCTCAGATTCCGGGAACACGCAGTAGCCATAAGTGGAGATATAAAGAGCATGTTCCACCAAGTTCGACTGCTCCCCAAAGACCGCCCTCTTCTGCGCTTTGTGTGGCGCGATCTGTGCCAAGATGAGCCGGCAGCAGTATATGAATGGCAGGTACTCCCGTTTGGCACTACGTGTAGCCCGTGCTGTGCCACATTTGCCTTGCAACGCCACACAAGAGATAATAGCCAGCCAGAAGACGAAGTGAGGAACTCCATCGAGAAATGCTTTCATGTGGATAATTGCCTTCAGAGTCTTCCCTCCACCAGCGCAGCACGAGACCTAGTGGACAAGCTAAGGGCCCTCCTGTCCTCAGGTGGCTTTGTGCTCCGCCAGTGGGCCAGCAATGAACCTAGCGTCATTAGCCACCTCCCCGAAGACGCTAGGTCCAACAGCGCCGAACTCTGGCTCGCACAAGACAACACGGACAGTCCTGAGTCCACACTAGGCCTCAGCTGGCACTTCTCCACTGACATGCTGGGGTACAAACATCGTCCAGTCCAGTATGGTGAGCCCACCATGCGCAATATCTACAAGGTGCTCGCCAGCCAATACGACCCCTTAGGCTTCATCCTGCCGTATACAACAAGAGCCAAGATGCTGGTGAGATGCCTGTGGGACAAGAATAGAGGATGGGACGACACCCAGCTGCCTCCAGACCTTGTCCAGCAGTGGAGAGACTGGGAAGAAGAGCTACGCTTCCTCCCTCAAGTAAGCCTCACCCGTCCATACACACCTAAGGACATCGCTGCCTCAGTGAGAGAAAGAGAGCTGCACATATTTTGTGACGCATCTGAGCAGGCCTATGGGGCGGTGGCGTATCTTAGAGCGGTGGACAATGATGGCACCGCGCACCTGGCCTTCGTGATGGCCCGATCCCGGGTAGCCCCAAGACGTCTGCACTCAATGCCCCGGCTGGAGCTGTGTGGTGCACTCACAGGAGCCCAGCTCTCCAAACTCCTTAGTGATGAGCTCACTTTGGAGGTCCAGAAGACCGTCATGTGGTCTGACTCCACAACAGTGCTGGCATGGCTGCGGTCTGAATCTTGCCGCTACAAGGTCTTTGTTGGCACTCGCGTAGCGGAGATCCAAGAAATGACCAACCAGCACACCTGGCGATACGTCGACTCGGCACAGAACCCCGCCGATGATATCACCCGCGGCAAAACGCTGCAGGACCTTGTAAGACCCAACAGATGGAGTCAAGGGCCCCCCTTTCTTCTTATGGATCCTAACCAGTGGCCTGCTGATCCTACCAGTGCAGTGGGAGACCCTCCAGATGCTACTGAGTTGCGCAAACTAACTTTCTGTGGTGTGACATCTGTGGGCGCAAATCAGTCAGACTCAGACCTACACCAATACAGAACATGGAAGGAACTGCGACAAGCCACTGCCCAGGAGCTTCATGGGGCGGCTACAAAGGAGAGCTGTGCTGATGCAGAGGATTACCACCAGGCTGAGAGGCTCCTCCTTAGCAGGGCGCAGCGCGACAGCTTCCCTGAAGAACTCCGTCTCCTTAAAGCAGGGAAACCAGTTCAACGCAGCAGCCGTCTCCTGAACCTGTCCCCAGAGCTGGACGCCACTGGAGAGCTCATCAGGGTCGGTGGTCGTCTCCGTCGGTCCGAAGATCTGGCCTACACCAGCCTACACCCTGTCGTCTTGGATCCCTCACATCCAGTGACCTGCCTCCTCATACAGGACTTCGACAGCCGTCTGAAGCACCCAGGACCAGAACGTGTCTTCGCTGAAATCCGACGCATGTACTGGATTCTGCGGGGAAGAGAGGCAGTCCGTCGTTTCCAAAGGAATTGCACAGAATGCCGCCGTTGGAAAGCGAGGCCAACAGTACCCAGAATGGCTGATTTACCTGTAGCCCGCCTCCGTCTTTTTAAGCCTGCTTTCCACTCGACAGGCATTGACTGCTTTGGGCCGTTTGAGGTCAAAATAGGGCGGCGCACAGAAAAGAGGTGGGGGATAATATTTAAATGCCTCACTGTCAGGGCTGTACACCTGGACGTCCTGACCTCCATTGACACCGACTCCTTTCTAATGGCCCTGCGTAGGTTTATTGCTAGGAGGGGAAGACCTGCTGAGCTCTATTCAGACCAGGGCACCAACTTCAGAGGGGGCGAGAGAGAGCTGAGCGAGGCATTTGCAGCAATGTCCGCTGACCTTCAGCTGCTCCTTGCCCCACAGAAAATCGACTTCCGCTTCAATCCTCCTGCCGCCCCCCACTTCGGGGGTGTGTGGGAGCGGGAGATCCGATCCGTGAAGACTGCCTTGCACACCACAGTCGGGGCACAGCCCCTGCAGGAAGAGGTCCTCCGTACCGTCCTCATCGAAGTGGAAGGGATCCTGAACGCCAAACCTTTGGGCTACGTTCCATCTGATGTCGGCGATCCAGACCCCGTGACACCCAACTGCCTGCTGATGGGGCGGCCTGACACGTCCCTGCCTCAAGTCGTCTACCCCAAGGAGGAGCTCCTCAGTCGCCGGCGGTGGAAGCATGCACAAGTGCTTGCTGACCACTTCTGGGCCCGTTTCATCCGACTGTACTTACCTGGGCTGCAGGCCCGGTCAAAGTGGCAGTCATCTCCAGCCGATGTCACAGAGGGCTCTGTGGCAATGATTGTGGACCCCCAGCTGCCTAGGGCCTTGTGGCCTACTGGGCGCATTGTCAAGGTTCACCCTAGTCCTGATGGTCACATCAGGTCAGCAGATGTAAAGGTCAAGGACAGAACGTACACACGGCCAGTTGCCCGGCTGGTTATCCTGCCTGCCCTTCCGGCTGAAGACAGCAGCCACCCCCTTTGAGTCTTGTTTAGTTAGTACAGTGTAGCCTTTTACGTGGTGCAAATGTACCTTGTACATTCGGGGGCGGCTGTACAAAAGGCTCTGGACTTTTATTATGTTTATTTCTCCTTTCCATGTTTACGGACTCTTAGTTTGATATTAGTAGCACCTACATCAGTACTGAGGCAGAACACATATTTTTACCTTTTAAGTTGGCGTGCTTCGGAAGCAGTAATTTCAACCTCTATATGTGTCGCGCGAACAAAGGAAACCCTTTAGTTTAAAGTGTGCGTCTATGGGACAAGTAAGTTCTCTAATTTAACGTTAAGGCTGTATATTAAGCCATGAAAATACGTTTGGAGAAGTGAATTGCCGGTTGTTAGTTTAAGCGAGCGAAAGAATGTTAGCACTTATAGCATTCAGTACCGTGTTGGCTGACGTTCTGATTAGTTTGCTATCTTATGTGTGCAAAGTATGCTGGATGTGTTCATTGTTATAGCCACATGCCTATTAGTGTGTCAGAACATGGTTACGAACTTTTAGTCAGTCATTTGCGTGTTCGGTAATGCTGCAAGCTGACTAGCCGACTAGCCTGTTAACATGTGCGAGATATGTGCGTGCGGGTTACGTTGTAGCCTTGTACTTATTATTTCTGCCTTTCTCTTTATTTTCAGAACCACACTCTGTGTTCATACACACACTGAAACACACTCCTTGTTCACGCTGTGTTGATACAATACCTAACTGGTATTATACTATTCTCAAACAGAGAATCCTGTAACTGAACTGATTATTCAATACAAAGTGGTTGCATCAGATCTCGTCTCCTCATTCTGCCTCATCTCCAACCTACACCTCTCCTGCCCTGAACATTTTGGCCTTGAAGTAGTGTTCTGGCCGACACTCAAGATTGTGCGTGGTGATAAAATCCGAACAGCCCTATACAGTCCTACCCATCTACTAACCCTCACCCACAATGAGACTCCACCCCAAGCGATATCTGTCATTTTCCCGCCCAAGCCAGGGAAAGTGCTGAGCTTGCACGTAAATTCAAGCGCACCAGGATTGGGCCCTTAGTATTTATTGATTCCCCCCGCAGACAGATTTGTCCTGAGGCAACCCCTCATTCTTTGATTAAAACTTTTCTTCCACACTGTTCCTATTGGACCTGCTGTCCAGGGAACTAGCGGGGGAAACCATCAAACAACAGAACGGCGCAAGCTTCACAGCCCAGCAATAAAGAGACACTGTGGCATCTCAGAATGTTGGTTTCTCGAGCTTCCTTCCTGGAGACTGGCTAAAGGGAGCGGAGCACACACTGTGCTCCAACCGACGAGCCTGTGGCTGATTTCAAATTTAAATCAAATCAATGGCACACAATCTCACACACACGCAGCAGGCAGAGCTAATGATAGCCCTGAGTCAGTGTGCTGTTAAATATCCCATACCGTAAACTCCTCACATTCTCATTAGCATTTCCAACGGTATGGCTCTTCTGATTGCCAAAAAGATATTCCCACATGTCGCACGTAATTATTCCAACGTATCCTTCGAAAACATAATTTCCCACAATAAACGTGAACTCAGAAAAACAGCAAAGAATAAATAGCGGAGAAGACGGACAATCGACTACTGATTGGACGATTGGTGGTCAAAGGCTCCAACTTCTCCCACTGGACAAATTCCAAGAGATTTAAGACGGTCCACAGTCCGTCCACCACAGTACTGCGAAAGAGATCCTGTCAGCCTGCTCTGGAAATTGCACACCAACATAACATGTGTGGGGAGCACAAAAAACCTGTCATTATTGAGTCTCTCATCATCAATAATATTTTTTGAGCAATTTTTTGCATCAAAAATTTTTCGAGGAAGCCACGGGGAATTCTGGAAGACTACTGGGTAATCCAGGAGAGTTGGGAAAAATAGATGAGTCATTAATGTTTTAAAGGCATTTTCCTTGAATTAAGAAATTCCCCTAAGGTGTCTGTAGAACGTCTATTTATTTGCTGAGGAAGCAATGGCCAAACTTCGTTTTAGTTTATTTGCTTTTTCAAAGGAGCACTGTGCTTTTTATGACTCAGAGCCCCTACATTTCTCTCCTTGCGGCCTCAAGTACCCTCTCCCTCCCACCTTCACCTTATTTACTCTAAGGTGTGAAACAAGCGATTAAAATAATTTCAGCTCGACTGTGAGTGACACTGAATCCAACAAAATGGAGGGAGAAAAGCAAACAAAAAAATATATATATTTTTAAAATAAATAAATGAACCCCTTCCTTCCTCTTTCCATCTCCTTTTTTGCACCGGCTCCATTTGACAGAAAGCACGAGCGGCCCCAGGAATTCAAAAGCTTGAGATGCTGTGATCCAATTTTCTACAGAGAATAGAATACTGAACTTGGGTGTGTGGGGGAAAAAAGAGTTTATAAAGCCGGTGATTTTGAAGATAGGTCTGTGCCTAATGGTCTCCCTGACACGTACACACTATCGACACACACGGTCATTTTGGCATTAGCACTCCATCGATTCTCAGACTTCTGGGGTGACGGGTTAGCGCCGCAGATGTGGAGTGAAGGCCAAGGGGGTGATATAGAAAATCGTTGCGAATCCTGGACGTGGCTCCAATTCGTCACTTTTTCGGCAAAAACTAACGAGACGTGGCGGGTCCGGCGCAATCCGCCCCTCGACCAATCTAGTTTCTTTCACAGAATATTGACTTGATTCTGCGAGTTTGTCTGAACGGTGCACGGACCAATAAAGATTTCGGTTCAGGTTCAGAACCGCAATCAATATACCATCCTTGTACCATGATTCCACCGTATGGAAAGCTGTTGTGAGGGCATACCTTATAAGCCCAAAGCTTTCTCTCATATGTCAGAGTCTGCACCCTGACGGAAAAAGAATATACTGCAGTATATTGCAAATGTATCAAAATTATCTTTACAATACATTTAAAACATACTGCAGTATATTACATTTCCATAAGGACAGTCCACCTCTGTGGGAGGAGAGAGAGGTCTGTGGGAGGGGCATGATAAGCTTCTTGACCACTGGCACAGTAGCGTTATCAGCGACTAAGCGCCTGGAAAACTTAATTAACTTTTAGGCTTCCTGCAATCTGATTGGTGGCAGCTCCCCGCTTGAAAAACTAGCACTGGTCAATGAGGATAACATTGCACTTTGCGAATATGGAGATTTCAGAAGTATTTTTAGTCTACTGTTGCAGCAATATTCCTCACATCCCGATTTGAAGCCACGGCTGTGTCTTTGCTTGAAAGCTGACATTTTGAATTGAGATGCCTTGCTGCCTGCCGACAGGATATGGGAAAATTTAAATCTCTCAAGCCTGGCCTATAGTATGCCAGTTATCATCAAATAATTGTCCTGCAGTGTCCAAAAAAAGTTATAATTTTGTTTATCTGGCCTTTATTTGCTAATATGGAGTAAAAGTTAAATGTTTGCAGAGAAAGGGATTATCAGCAGCAAATACCAGTCAAAATGCCGATGTAGATTAAGACCTTGCTAATGGACAGTTTCGCATTGTTTTTTGGATCAATAGAGACATTTAGGCCTAATGAAAAGTGTTGTAGCATTGTTTCACCTGCGCTGGCACAGCGGTTTGGCGGTAAGTCTCATTCGATTAAATGGTTCTGACATATAGCCTTTTGGGCAAAACACTACTATGGTAGCTAGACAGTCATCAGTCTGACAATTTTGACTAGCGTGTTCATCATTTTAAGCATCACCAGAGAATGTTTTGGCATTTAACTGCCGACTCCAACAGACAATGATTTATAAAAAGTAGTAGCAGTCCGTTGGTTTATTAGCAAATCCCAAAAAGTTTGTTGCAGTTATGCCACATGGGAGTGATAAAATTAGTCAGGCAGACAGTTTATTTTTTGAGTCTGACAAGTAAGGCTACTGGCAGACTAGACAACAGTCTCACTGGAGGCTTCGCCTGTCCATCACTCTCCACCAGAGCTTGCCTGATTGGACCCTGAGTGTGATTGGTGCAGGGAGAGTAGGGAAACACAATGAGTGGAGCTTGAGAACAAAAGAACAGGATGTGACCAGGATCTGAGGGAAGTGCTGTCTGTCAGTCTGTCTCTCCCAGAAACACAAACAAGCCTTCAACCACCACTCCCCCCCCCCCGTCCACCGGAAAATCGGTACGGGGACGTGAGCTGAATTCCCATCTCCCATTCTCTCTCTCAGCCTTGTTCAAAATCCTTCACCAGGGATCATCAACTCTGTCCTGAAAAGCCACAAGTGTCTGCGGGTTTAACTCCAGTCCTGGAGGGCTGTAGTGTCTGCGGGTTTAACTCCAGTCCTGGAGGGCTGTAGTGTCTGCGGGTTTAACTCCAGTCCTGGAGGGCTGTAGTGTCTGCGGGTTTAACTCCAGTCCTGGAGGGCCACAGTGTCTGCAGGTTTAACTCCAGTCCTGGAGGGCTGTAGTGTCTGCAGGTTTAACTCCAGTCCTGGAGGGCTGTCGTGTCTGCAGGTTTAACTCCAGTCCTGGAGGGCTGTAGTGTCTGCGGGTTTAACTCCAGTCCTGGAGGGCTGTAGTGTCTGCGGGTTTAACTCCAGTCCTGGAGGGCCACAGTGTCTGCAGGTTTAACTCCAGTCCTGGAGGGCTGTAGTGTCTGCAGGTTTAACTCCAGTTCTGGAGGGCTGTAGTGTCTGCAGGTCTAATTCCAGTTCTGGAGGGCTGTAGTGTCTGCGAGTTTAACTCCAGTCCTGGAGGGCCACAGTGTCTGCAGGTTTAACTCCAGTCCTGGAGGGCTGTAGTGTCTGTGGGTTTAACTCCAGTCCTGGAGGGCTGTAGTGTCTGCGGGTTTAACTCCAGTCCTGGAGGGCTGTAGTGTCTGCGGGTTTAACTCCAGTCCTGGAGGGCTGTAGTGTCTGCAGGTTTAACTCCAGTCCTGGAGGGCTGTAGTGTCTGCAGGTTTAACTCCAGTCCTGGAGGGCTGTCGTGTCTGCAGGTTTAACTCCAGTCCTGGAGGGCTGTCGTGTCTGCAGGTTTAACTCCAGTCCTGGAGGGCTGTCGTGTCTGCAGGTTTAACTCCAGTCCTGGAGGGCTGTAGTGTCTGCAGGTTTAACTCCAGTCCTGGAGGGCTGTAGTGTCTGCAGGTTTAACTCCAGTCCTGGAGGGCTGTAGTGTCTGCGGGTTTAACTCCAGTCCTGGAGGGCTGTAGTGTCTGCGGGTTTAACTCCAGTCCTGGAGGGCTGTAGTGTCTGCGGGTTTAACTCCAGTCCTGGAGGGCCACAGTGTCTGCAGGTTTAACTCCAGTCCTGGAGGGCTGTAGTGTCTGCAGGTTTAACTCCAGTCCTGGAGGGCTGTAGTGTCTGCGGGTTTAACTCCAGTCTTGGAGGGCTGTAGGTTTCTGGTGTGTTTCAGCACTTAGTTGCAATTACTTAGTAATTGACTGACTAAAGTGACTGCAATCACTGATTGGCTAAAGTGTCCACACACCAAATTTCGAAGGCCTTGAATGGCAACTGACTGAAAAAAGGCCATACAAATTTCAGACCCCTGTTCAAAAGGATGCATTTTCTCCAATTCTCAGTTTTCTGTACCTATTTATGGTGATTATTCCATGGGATTCTACGGTCACTAACAATGCCTTATGTTTGAAACCTTAATCACACTGTATCTGGGTAAGACATTTAAAGAGCAATGCCAAACATGTGGCTGATTCTCATTAGGCCTCCCAATTCGCTACACGACACCCGTTGCAGTACATTGAAATCGGCCCTCATTAAGCCCAACGACGGCTTGCGAGAGCAAAATGTCATTTGCAATTTGGAGTGAACTTGTCACATTATGTCCCACGGTGTACTCCATAACAACGGGGCTTCCTGGAGCACTGTCAGGAGCCCCAATCTGCTCCACCTCACATTTAATACGGATGTCACATCTGATCTAACAGATGTTGCGATGTGTGACATTCACCCAGTGTCTGCCAGGGGTGTCATGTGACCACGTTCGGAGGCAGACAAACGGAAGGCTAAGTAACGGACGGAGTGATTTGGCGCTAAATGAGTCCTCTTATTCCCCCCAGCGGATCATTTGGCATTTTAAAATGACCTCAAAATGGTCATGGTGAAATTCGTCATTCAGCTGTCCCGTAATACATCTTCAGTCTGACTTTTCGATGTAAGCCGGAACCTTACTGCTTTCTCTCTCGCTCTGTCAGACACACATGTTCATGCACATACAGAGAGGAACACACACATCCTATACAAACACAGACTCTCTCTCTCTATCTCTCTTTCTCTTCCTCTCCGTTACACACGCACACATACACATACACACACAAACACACACCTGTGCCCCTGCTTGTTTCTGGGCGATTGTTTGGGTGATACGGTGAGCCAAGTCAGGCCTCATTATTCTCCCATCAGCCTCGGCTGCTGAGACAGCTGACACCATCACCGCATAATGGCTGAACCTCCTGACCTGTCAGGCTACCCAGCTGCAGGGGTGGGACTGTGATCTAAACCGCCAACTTTCTGCCTCCAACACGAACACTGCGAGCTTAACCCAGAACAGTTCACAAACAGCCAACTTTCTGCCTCCACCAGGGAAACTGTGAGCTCAACCCAGAACAGCTCATAAACCGCCAACTCTCTGCCTCCAACACGGACACTGCGAGCTCAACCCAGAACAGTTCATAAACCGCCAACTCTCTGCCTCCAACACGGACACTGTGAGCTCAACCCAGAACAGTTCATAAACCGCCAACTCTCTGCCTCCAACACGGACACTGCGAGCTCAACCCAGAACAGTTCATAAACCGCCAACTCTCTGCCTCCAACACGGACACTGCGAGCTTAACCCAGAACAGTTCACAAACCACCAACTCTCTGCCTCCAACACGGACACTGCGAGCTTAACCCAGAACAGTTCACAAACCGCCAACTCTCTGCCTCCAACACGGACACTGCGAGCTTAACCCAGAACAGTTCACAAACCACCAACTCTCTGCCTCCAACACGGACACTGCGAGCTTAACCCAGAACAGTTCACAAACCACCAACTCTCTGCCTCCAACACGGACACTGCGAGCTTAACCCAGAACAGTTCACAAACCGCCAACTCTCTGCCTCCAACACGGACACTGCGAGCTTAACCCAGAACAGTTCACAAACCGCCAACTCTCTGCCTCCACTAGGGGACACTGCAAGCTCAACCCAGAACAGTTCACAAACCGCTAACAGTCTGCCTCCAAAAAGGCCAGGATTCTAGTACAATAATTCCACCAAAAAGCCAAGCGGGAGTCTCGCTGCTGTTATTTTTTCCGGTCTGATGTGGAATTCAAGTACAATAATGATAAAAATAATAATAAAATCCCAATCTGAATCCGTCTGGTTTGAATATGATATTTGATTAAAGTGATCGTACAGCAGTGTGTACAGCAGCCTTTCACCGTACTGCAGTGTTGCAAGACTACAACTTCACAACACTGAAAATGGGTGGAGTTATCACATACTCACTGACTCACTCACTCATTATGTTACATTACATTACATTACAGGCATTTAATAGATAGTCTTATCCAGAGCAATTTACACAGCTTTTACATTTTTTTTACATAGTAAAATTTCATCGATATCCATTTATACAGCTGGATATATTCTCAAGCAACGCTGGTGAAGTACCTTGCTCAAGGGTACAACGGCAGTGTGAATATCTGGGAATCGAACCTGAAACCTTTAGGTTAAAAGGCCAGTTCTTTAACCATTATACTACACTGCCGACCCTGCCCCATATTGTGTGGATCCTCACTCTCTTGTCATTACCCCCATAGCCAAAGCAGTTGTGCCATTTTAATGAAGAACTTTAGAGAACAATATAAACTGGCTGCTGGATGACTCATTGGTTTAAGGCACCACGCTCACGGCCTCGGATCGGATCCGGACAGTGCCAGTGCCGACTGTGGCCGGTAGCTCCATAGGGCGGCGCGCCCAGGGAATGGGACCCTGCTGGTCGATTGGGTCGCTTTAGATTGTAGTCAAAGCCGCATATCAAAGGTCCGACTCCGACTCCGCTCTATGTGAGCATAGCTGGAGTCTGCGGTGTGAAAAGAAGCAGCTGGCAACACCATGCGTTTCAGAGAAGAACCGTGGATGTCCACACTCCCCCGAATCGGCAGTGGGGTTCGCGCAATGTACACGGCTGCGGTTGCAGATGATTGGCCATTCCAAATTGGGGTGGGAATTGGATATGCTCAGCCCCGCGTTGGGCTCCAAATGTATTTTTATTTTTAAAAATAAACTGATATAAACTGATGTCAGGATCTCCCTGAGCAACCCGTTCTTGACCTGTTTACAGAAATTACACCAAATTAACAGTAATGAGTGCATCTGTTTTCCAATACCACACTCCCTTAAGCTCCCTTAAAAAGAGTGACAAAAAATGATACCGCTAGACAGCAATGATCATGTCCTTAACGTGATTCCATTTTTTTAAATTTATGGCGTACTTCAAGACATTTCAGCACGTCTCCACAATGTTCTATATTATACAAAAAGAAATCAAAAGACTGTATATCAGCCCCTCTGCAGCCCCATCCTGCCACCAGTGCTAAAAAAGAACAGATTCTAACATTTAAAAACTATTTCAGAGGCTTCACTCTGGAAACTAGTGGTGTCAATGACCTCAGTGACTGGCAGAGATGACCTGTGAGATTTGAGGAGGTTTTAGACTTATTATGCAGGGTGCAGATGCAGCTTACAGAGGCAAGGCCCGGCTAAAGCTTTGAGATAAAGACATTCTTTAGAGGCTAAGCCGGCGTGAGCAGAGAGCAATTTGTCGATTCAAATTCACAATCGAATGTGTTTTCTTTTAGTTTCAATTTTAAAAAAATACAGACTCCTGACATTGGTCAAGGCCAAAGGAGGAAATATTTATATTTTATAAGTGGAAAAATATATATTTAAAATACATTACTCATGTAAACTATAACTCATGTAAACTATAGAGAAAAGGCATATCATAGAAATATGAAAAAAGTATATAAAACTTTTTTTAAAGAATAATATAAAATGTATAAAAAATACACAAGAACTGGTGCCTCATAAGAAAGTGTTTGGAATATATCGTTTAAACACATGCAAAAAGTATGGTAATTATTTATTATTAAATATTGTATCTATTGTATATTATTATTCGGATATTATTATGCCAACAATTTACTGAAGATGCATTTACCCAAAACATTTCATACGAAATATTTTTGAAATTAATGTGAATGAAATTTATTTGAATGAATAGTTAACATTTTGGAAACATGATTATTTACACGTGATATATGCTCCCCGTTTCTTACCCGGCCCACGTACACCAGCAGTCGGGCATTCAGCGGGTTCTCGTCGGGGCTAAGCCACAACTCGGAGTTGTCATCCGAGGCCACGGCAAACTGGAAGTCCCCTGCAGGAAAGGAAAGAGGCCGTTTGATTGGCTGAACCCAGGACCCCCTGCGGCCTTTAAGCAGGGCGGGGCAGACCCTGGGACGCAGGCGTGAAAGGGGGCTGGTGAACGGGGCTTCAGGTCAGGATTGGAAAGATAGGAGAGGAACAGGGGGCTTAAGGGACGGAGATAAAATGTAGCACAGGCAGAAAATCAAACAGACAAACCAACACTTTTCACTGCTGCCTGCATGGATGTCAGGCCGGAGGGTAGGAGAGTGTGTGTGTAGCTCTATGCATGTGTGTGTGTGTGTGTGTGTGTATGTGTGTGTGCATGTACATGTGTATGTGTGTGCGTATGCGATTGCGTGTGGATCTACAAGTGTTTGGAGAAACTGGAGCTGACAGTGCCATCGGCAAACTTGCTCAGTGCCCGGCTCACAGCGGCTGTTCTATCTATTTATAAAGCTGACCTCACCAAGACAGGTGGGAGGACCTCAGCTTGCAGGCTGCCATTCCGGCTCAAACGACCAAAGAAAACAAACACTAAATTGCAACAGGATCGGGCATTGGTCTCGCCGCCCACAGCCGCCCTAAGGTTCCAGCTCGTTCCTGCCTGGGCTCCTTACCGTCTCTGTAGGGGTGGATGAAGCCAAAGATGCGCAAACCATAATTCTTCCATTTTGGAGCCACAGCCAGCTTCTTCACTGTCGTTCTTGTCTGGAATTAAAAACACACCGCCTGTTTGTGAGCGGAAGAGAAAACCTACTGCCCTGACAAGTATACACATGCACACGGTAGAACATGCACATTATGCACACACATGCACACAAACACACACACACACACACACACATGCATGTACACACACAAACATACAGAACTACAATCTGACATTGGAATTAAAAACACTCCCACTCGTGGAAATGTATGCCCAGTGCACACACACTCCACGCACGCACGCACACACACACAGAAATACGACGTTTATCCGAGTGGTTGCTCTCAGTGTGCACTGGTTTCTGTTGTCTGTTTGTGGTCTGATACTCAATGACTACCCTGTCAGTCTGTGGTTCTGTACACGCCCTGCACTCAGCAGCAGTGGGAGGCTGGAGGAGTCTACAGTACAGACTGAAACTCTCCTATTGGCCCAGATCACCTGGGACACGACACCAGCCAGGGAGGGGCCAAAACACTGAAATAATCTTCAGCGCATCGCTTTTAACTGCATGGCAGAATACTGGTTATTATTTTTGTATAATAATATTTATTATTCACAAAAGGGGAAATGCAAATGGATATTAATTAGCTTTCAACTACAGACAGAGTCAAAAACAGCCCAAAGGTGAAGTGAAGGGTTGCCAGATCTTCATGGGGGGACAGATGAATGGATGGATGGATGCTTGATTGTGGAGAATTATGGAGGGAAAGTAAATGACTTCTGTGCTGACACACACAAAGAACACAGTGGTACACACATAAAAACATACCACAAACACATGTACAAACAATTACACCTACACGTAAGCAAACACAGGAACACACACACATGTGCATGCGCACACACACACACAGGCATGCATACACATATACACACACACACATGCAAGCACACACACACACACACACACACACACACACACACACACACACACTTACGTGGGGGTAGAGGGGGAAGTGAAGGTTCTTCCTGAGCTGGTTCACAGAGGAGCCACACCAGTCTTCAAACACATGCAGGTTAGCCTGGCCTTTATACTGTGGAATTGGTACAAAAGACAAACAGAGAGACACAATAATTTTTAAAAAAAAGGAATTAATTAATGACGATTCTTATTATTATGATACATTGTACACTACTACTGAAACTGTATATTACTACTGAGAGATTCATTGTGTCTGAAAGACCAGAAACACTATGAGAGGATGGCCTGGGTCCAGCCAACATTTATCATTATTATTACATACAAGAGTTCAACTTTTCGCAAAATGTTTGCTGGGTTCATCGATCACTGATATTAACTCAGCAAACTGTGTTTGTGGAGAAAAAAAGGAACACTTGTGCTTATTATCAGTAAAAGTTAAGGACTGCTGACTGAATCCAGACCATGTGCCCTATATTTTTCTTTGAACAACCCTTGGATTTACCCTGAACCTTGGGTAACGTAGGCTGGAGACTATAGAAAACATCAATGGGACTGCGAGGCTCTGAAGCTACAAAGCAGTTGGCTAAACAGGGAAACAGCCAAATTTGTCTTAAACAAAGGTTTGACAACATCAGAGTTTGAGCTGGCTTAAGAATGCCGGCTCAGAGGATTCCCAAGTCCAGTCTCAGCCACTGTGGGCTCAAGGCCTGAATAGCTCTGTAGGTAAAACGCTCTGGTTCTCAGTGTCCTTGGGCATAGCGGACATTGAGCGGCAGTTACCCGGGCACCAGCGGGACGGCGGGGTGCAGCGCAGAAACAGGAAAGGAGATTCTCGCGCAGTGCGGCACGCATCTATTTCAGCCAAAGTGCATTATGCTGCAGGGTTCTGGTGGAGACACCAAGCCAAACACAGCGGGAACAGGGTGTAGGGCCAGGTCTACAGCAGTGAGCACACACACACACACACACACACACACACACACACACACACACACACACACACACACACACACACACGCACACACGCACGCACGCACACACACACACACACATGCACACACACACACACACGTGTATGTATGCACATGCCTGCATGTACTGTACATACAGTCAAGCCGGAAAGTCTGCACACCCATTTCACCTTCTCCACGTTTTATTACGTTACAGACTTATACTACAATAGATTGAGTTCATCTACACACAATAGCCAATAATGACGAAGTGAAAACAGGTTTTTAGAAAATATGCAATTTTATTTAACTGACAAAAATAGGTTATTTAGGGGTTACATATCTGTACACACCCTTAGCCTAATACTTGGTTGCTGCACCTTTGGCAGCGATTACAACTTCAAGGCGTCTTGGGAAAGAAGCTATGAGCTTGGCACACTTGTTTCTGGACATTTTTGCCCATTCCTCTTGGCATATTCTTGCAAGCTCCGTCAGGTTGGATGGGGAGCGTCGGTACACAGCCATTTTCAGCTCTTTCCACAGATGTTCAATTGGATTCGGGTCTGGGCTCTGGCTGGGCTACTCAAAGACATGCAAAGACTTTCTACAAAGCTGCATTAATCTTTCCCTCTATCAGGACTAGTCGCCCGTTCCCGCTGCTGAAAAACATCCCCACATCATGATGCTGCCACCGCCATGCTTCACTGTAGGGATGGTAGCCAGGAAGCCTGGTGATGAGCGGTGCCTGGTTTCCTCCAGACGTGACACTTGGTATTCAGGCCAAAAAGTTAAATTTTGGTTTGCTCTGACAGAAAAAATTCTCATGGTTTCTTTTTTCTGAGTCCTTTTTTTTTTCCAAACTCCAAGCAGCATGTGATGTGTGCCTTTTACTGGAGGGGGGAGGGGTCTGGGCCACTCTACCATAAAGTTGGTGGTGTTGGTGGAGATGCTGGATGGTTTCTGTTCTTCTGGTTCTTCCTCCCTCCACAAAAGGACACTGGATCCCGGGGTTCCTGCCACCCCCCCTGGCCAAGGCCGTCTTCCCCCGATTGCTCAGTTTGGCCGGGGGGCCAGGGTCTGGAAGATTCTTGGTGGTTCCAACTTTCTTTACATTTAATGATGATGGTGGTCACTGTGCTCTTTGAGCTGTAAGCTGCAGAGAATTTTTTTCCGTACCCTTCTCAAGATCTATGCCTTGACACAATCCTGTTTCTGAGGTCTGCAGATAATTCCTTTGACCCCATGGCTTGGAGTTTGCACTGACAACTGTGGGACCTTATATAGGCAGGTGTTGGCAATCCCCAATCATGTCCAATCAATTGAATTTATCACAGGTGGACTCCAATTAAGTTGTAGAAACATCTCAAGCAGTATCAGTGGAAACAAAATGCACCTCAGCTCACTTTTGGGTGTCATATGAAAGGGTGTGCACACTTGTGTACATATGATATTTTACATTTAGATTTTTTATAAATTATCACAAATGTCTAAAAACCTGTTTTCACTTTGTCATTATGAGCTATTTTGTGTAGAATTTTAGAGACAATAAAATTAACTCAATCTATTGTAGAATATGTCTGTAACGTAATAAAACGTGGAGAAGGTGAAAGGGGTGTGCAGACTTTCCGGCTTGACTGTATGCATGTATTCTCTTCCACACACACACACACACACACACACACCCATACGTCCATGCATGCATACACACGTGTGTGTGTGTGTGTGTGTGTGTGTGTGTGTGTGTGCACATGCATGTGCACACACACACACACACGTACGTATGCATTCTATTACAGACAAATACTTTTCACACACATACTGTGCATGTCTGCATACACACAAACATACTGAAACACACACAGATCACAGACGCACACACCCACACATGGCTTGATTGCACAAACATACACTGATATATGAGCGCACACACGGGCTCGCTTTCACGCAGAGCTACTGGAACATTGCCTTTAAATTGCAGTCCGATCCACCCCGTCACAATCACTCACAACTCATCACTCAGCCCTGAACCCTCCCCGCCCCAATCACATCAGCACCAGCAGCCACGCAGGATGGCAACTCCCCTGCCTTCAGAACCCACGTGGAAGAGTCTGAACAAATGAATGCAGACTAAGAGCCAGCAGTCATCTGAGGCCTGCTCATGTTGCAGCTTCCCCATCCAGAACACTTAAACTCCCATCAGCCCCGGAGTCTCGCTGCATAAGGTACCACGCGCGGGGGGAAACAAACATCGGCGAACCTTTCAGAGACCCATTCGGCCCCAAGTGTGTCCTTGGGAGAGAGAAAAAAAAAAAAAGTTAAATCTCTTTGACTCACAGCTGTTCTTACCAATCGAGATTCTGGCATGTTGTGGTTCTACACCCAAAGTGTGATCACCAATCTCTCACTTTCGTTTGCACGTCTTTCTCAAAAGACATGCACTCACACACACTCACACGGACACACCATCCATAGAGCATTCACAATGCAGATTAAATAGGACATGGTTCTCTGGGATCTCCAAGGTTTCCGAGTGGTGCTACCAGAGGGAGTCTGGCAATCAGTTTTATTGCAATTGAATTTCTCTCCGATATCAGACTGATATCATGATCGATATCAGATCCGCTCAGACATAGAAAAGCTTTCAGCTGTGCAGGAATATGCTTTTTTATAGCCTGCCATTGATTAACTCCCTGGGTGGGGCCAGAGCCTGGAGCCTTTATCAGTCGGCTAGAGACGGAGCCCCTCCCCACCCAGAAACCTGCCACACTTTCCCGTGACCACACGGGACAGGGCAACAACTCAATCCCCACTCATTCCGGCTCCACTACCGCCCCGACGGTAGGATTCCGACTGTCCCCGGCACTCCGTTAGATTAAGAACTGTGTCCGGTCTCTATCCCTCACACTGTTTCTATTTTTGCCTTCTCTTTAATGCAACGTTTCCACTGGGAGTTCCTCGACAGGACCCGGGGAAAATTGATGTCAGTTTCTGGGAACGTTCGTTTGGGGAGCTATGAATGCCCCAACACACACACACACACACACACACACACGCACCCACGCACCCACATTCTCACTCTCTTTCTCTCTCTCTCTCACACACACGCACTCACGCACATTCTCACTCTCTTTCTCTCACACACACTCACACACACACACACACACACACACACACACACACACACACACACACCACGGTTGGGATCACAGAGAGATCAGATTTATCTCAGAAGCAGAACTGGGTCTCTGTAAATGTGCACGCTAAGCTCCTGATAGATGTCCCCTGGTTTTTCAAGTGCAAGGCATTTTTTGTGGGATTTTATTTCTAGTTCTGGCTGTTTCATGTGATTCTGTGAGATAAGTTTCCATGAATTTTCTTGTAATGTCAGAATTCTATATTTCTTTTCTTTATTCTCTTAAATATTGTTTTTGTACACTTTTCATTTAAAATTCAATTGTCCGTTTTAATTTCATGACGGTGAAAATATCAATATTTTATTAAAGAAATTAATTAAAAATGAGGACCGGAAATTCAAGAACTTATGATGCAATTGACCTATATACAGTCACGTTTTATTACATTACAGACATATTCTACAATAGATTGAGTTCATTTTTTGTCTCAAAATTCTACACAAAATAGCCCATAATGACAAAGTGAAAACATATTTTTAGAAATTTTTGCAAATGTATTAAAAATCTAAAACTGAAATCTTTCATTTACGTAAGTATTCATACCCTTTGTTTTAACATATTTTTATTTTATTTCTCCTGACTAATTTTTCTATAGAACTCTATGGGGAAAAAAGTCAGGAGAAACAACCCTTAAAGGGATCCATCCACATCTACTCCATATCTGGCCGCAGAGTGATGGTTTGCGGCTTGTTTGATACCTTAGACCCTTGATGATGTACAGCCATTTCGCCAGTCATGTGTTCCATACTGTACCAGTGTAATTTACAGCTGAATCTAGTCTCACCCCCCAATTTCCATAGAGATCAGTTCAAATGCAGAAAGCTTATAGTATCGCTTGTAACAGTACCTGAAAATAAGATATCGAGAGTCTTTTGATGTTGATTGGTCACAGACTTCAGGAAGTAACAGCATGCAAAGGATATGCGACCAAATATTAAATATGATACTTTAAAAATATGTGAAAGCAAAGGGTATGAATACTTATGTAAATGAGAGATTTCAGTTTTCGATTTTTAATACATTTGCAAAAATTTCTAAAAACATGTTTTCACTGTGTCATTATGGGCTATTTTGTGAAGAATTTTGAGACAAAAAATGAACTCAATCTATTGTAGAATATGTCTGTAATGTAATAAAACACGGAGAAGGTGAAAGGGGTGTGCAGACTTTCCGGCTTGACTGTATTTGGCTCAGTCAGACGTCATAGCAACCTTTAATCCAATCCAATAAAGTTTTTTGTGAAACCATAGAAACCAGACTGGTGGAAACAGTCAGGCTACGATCAGGTAGGACCCTCCACTCTGGGTCGGCCATTTTTCCCACTTATCCTTCCCTTCCTTCGTCACTGCTCGCACGTAAATGGGATCTCCATGGAAACGGACTGACCTGTCTTTCCTCAGCAGGATGGCCTGGTCTCTGCCCGAGCCACATGCCGCTTTGATTATGGCATTACAGTAATTGTCAGAACTGTCGCCCCCGGAGACCGCATCACCCTCCTAATGAGACGGCTCTCTCTCTTAAACTGTCAGCCACACACACTCGTGCCAGCTGGAGTTCAAAATCTTCACCCCGCACTGCTAATGGTAGGAGCTCCCAGAATTCCCTGCCAAACGCGGCCTCCTAGTCCTCCCCTGAACTGTTTGCAGCTCTCCTTTTTTTCTGTGTTTTTGTTCCTTTCATCCGTCAGTCCCGTGAGGATTGCGAGTTCTTCCCTATATCGCAGGGGATTGCAATCCTGGAGGGCTTATTTTGGGGCATTTCAGCATTTAATTCATTAATATAACTCGCTGATTGGCTTAAATGTCCACCGCCTTGTTCCCAAGCCCTAAACTGGCTTCTAATCAAAAGGAAACCACATAAAAAAACATCTGCAGACACTCTTGCCCTCCAGGATGAGTTTGACACCCCTACTGTAGAGCATTGGTGGGACAACAGGGGGCGCCGTACAGTTGCCGTCTCACTGCGAGGGCCTCACTCTTTTGCGAACGCTTCATAAAGACTGGCGTCTGATGACATGTGTACACAAACACAACTTCTACTCACCAGCAGACCGACCAAGACAGGATAAAATGCAGCTGCCGCATGGCCTGGGGAACTTTTGTTGTTTTAATTTGGTGCGCAATGCTGTAAACATCCAATTCCCACCAGGAATGTCAAATTATCTGCAACCACAGCTGCGTTCATACACTTCGTTCATAACCTTACTGTTGATTTGGGAGAGTAAAAACATGTGGTGTCACGACTACTTCTTTTCACACCGCAGACTCCAACTAAGCTCACGTAGAGTGGAGTCAGAGGAGGACCTTTCATATGCGGCTTTAATATGCAGTCCACGGGCGCCCGAACGACCTGCGGGGGGTCCTTAACCAACTGAACCCTTCCTAAATCTGGGTGACGCAATTGGCAATGGGCGCCTCACCCTGTGGAGCATTACATTTACATTACATTTACATTACAGGCATTTAGCAGCTTATCCAGAGCGACTTCTTATTACATTTATCCATTTATACAGCTGGATATATACTGAAGCAATTCAGGTTAAGTACCTTGCTCAAGAGTACAACGGCAGTGTCCTACTTGGGAATCGAACCTGCAACCTTTCGGTTAAAAGTCCAGTTCCTTACCCATTATACTACACTGCCGCCCTTGCACAGTCAGCACTGGCAAGGTCCGGATTCGTATCTGAGATCGTGGGGATCATCCATGCACCACAGCTTGAGGCTTTACCCGAATGAGCCGTCCAGCAGCTCTGTCAACTGTGTCTGAGCATGAGACCGTCTGGACTCTGTGAGCTAGATTACACAATACATTAAGCAAAACATTTATTAATGACATTTTCATGTGCTACTGGACTGGAAGAGAATTGTGAGACATACTTCGCCAAATCTGAGATGTAAAATAAGTTTTTAATTCCACATGAAAGATTTAGCCAGACAGATTTGGACAGACTTTTGACCATCATTTGGATATATATTCCTGTGCATGTATAGTATAATATAGTATGTATCAATTTAATACTTTTTCAAACTGTTGGAAAATTCAGTTGGGTTCTATCCATCATACATCCGTAATATGTTACTTGTCATGAAATAATTTCTAATACATGCTTTTGATTAGTTTCGGCAAGGAGCGGATTCATTTGCCCCATAAATCTCCAACTCTCTAGTCTATTATAAGTAAAAATAACTGTTAGAATTTCACGTTTTTATTGAGTGCTTGTTCTCTGTAAATTCAGATTAGACACGTGCTCATTGATGTATCAGCTTGTTATTCATCTGTTCTCTGCACTTTGACCTCTCACA
This sequence comes from Ilyophis sp. 1 JC-2022, assembly GCA_022702515.1. NCBI lineage: Eukaryota > Metazoa > Chordata > Actinopteri > Anguilliformes > Synaphobranchidae > Ilyophis > Ilyophis sp. 1 JC-2022. The sequence continues at coordinate 42,260,567 of CM040399.1, read as the reverse complement.
GAACAACGCGGGCACACTGCAAAAACCAAACCAGAACAAACATTTTAATCTTATATTTAGACTTTAGAATCTTATTTCTGTTACTTTTTTGCTAAATAAGACAAACTATCTGCCAGTGGGGTGAGATAGATTTACTCATTTCAAGATTTGCCAGTGGGGTAAGATAATGTCACTTGTCAAGCAAAAAATAACTTAAAACAAACTAATATTTTCCACTTTTGAGAAAAAAACTACATTTTAAGACTAAAACACTTGTTAATAGGTGAAACAGTGAAACAGCCGTGTGACAAGCACAGGCGAGAGAAGCAAAACGATCCACACGCAGAGAGCCGATAACCTCAAAATGCATATTTTTAGAAGTGTGTCTAAATACATAAATTCATAAAACAAAAAAAGAGAAAGATTTAGTGCTTTGGTTTCTGACGGTGAAGATCAATCCTGCATACTTTCCTATCGGTCATATATTCAAATGTGCGTGTATATTCAGTGAATGCGCATATAAGAGTGTGCCAGCACAACCTGCTCTGCATGGATGATGAGGCTGTTTGAACAGTGCCAGGGAGAAAGCTGGAGAGAGAGAAAGAGGGGGGAACAGACAGGGAGGTAGTGAAAGAGGGGACAAACAGAAGAGACATGTACAGAATGAGGGGGGTAAGGGAGAAATTTAAATAAAAAATATTTTTAAAAAGAAAGATAGAGGGAAAGAGGACAGAAAGGATGAAGTGGAGAGAGAGATGGAAAGAGAGAGAAAGAGAAAGCGAGAGAGAGAAAGAGAGAACGAGAGAGAAAGAGAAGAGGAGCAATGCTACTGTATGTTTTTTTCCATCTGTAAGGCTATGGTCCCTGCCACACTATTTCGCATCACTGGCCCCACCAGGCTCTGTCCTATATATAGCCTCAAACTGCTTTAATTGAAGCCGGTGTGGTGGGCGGGGTGTAGTTTCCACCAGCCCTGGGTGTAGGAGGACATGGTGCAATAACACATCCCGGAGTGAGACACCTGCACCTGCAATGTACACAACACAAAATACAGGTACTACAACACACACACATACACACACACACACACACACACACACACAATACAGGCACCACAACACACACACACACACACACACACACAATACAGGCACTGCAACACACACACACACGCATGTACACAATACAGGCACTGCAACACACACACACATACGCACATACATAACACACAATACAGGCACTACAACACACACACATACACACACGTACACAACACACAATACAGGCACTGCAACACACACGTACACACACACACACGCATGTACACAACACACAATACAGGCACTGCAACACACACATATACACACACGCACGTCCACAACACACAATACAGGCACTGCAACACACACACACACACACACACACATACATACACACACATACACACACACACACACACACACACACACGTACACAACACACAATACCGGCACCACAACACAAATTACACACACACACATGTACACACATGCACAAACGTGCACACACAATGCAAGCACTGCAACACAGATCATACACGCACACACAGACACAGAATACAGGCACCACAAAAGGAATTCAATACACATAGACACACAGCAGGTACTGCAGAATCACACACAGACACACACACACACACACACACCGGAAGAATGCAAGAACCATAACAATGATTTTACCTCTGCGTCTACTTAAACACATAAACAAAACCCGGTGACTTCTGGTCACCCGAGAGAATATGGTACCAGCATTCTTTTCTCTGCGTTTACAAATAAGGACTTCCAGTTTTAGCTCACTCTCTGATCAGATACGACGTGAAATCCTCTGGGAACGTCTGTGGACATATCTCTGCACAGAACAGTCAAACAGCATGTCGGCACTGTCATATATAAGAAGCTGCGGCAGTTCTCTGGACTGATGCTTCTGGGCTGGGTTATTTGAAATGTTTAACATTTTACTATACAATGTATGTATTAATATGTAATAAAAAATGTATATCTGCATTATATTATAATATTACCCCCCCCTGCTGCTTCATAGCACATATACTAACATTAAATTACTGTGCAACTAACCATCAACAATGCAGTTTAATTGTGTTTAATGCACTTAATAACACTATTTAGCATTTAGGTGTAAAAATTGCTGCATCACCAGCACTATAGGTCACGTGGGGCAGTAGTGTAGCATTATGGTTAGGCACCTGTGCTTCAAACTAGGAGTTTGTAGGTCTTCAACAGGTTACCAGCTGCAAAATTCCTAAAGAATAAAAATTGTAAATCGCAATACAATTTGACTGATCAAGTCTGTATTGTGGGTCGGAAGTGTTTGAAAAGAACAATGCTTAGATCGATCCATTTATTTACTCTGAAGTTCGACTAGATGAGGCCTATCTATATACAAAAACTTACCATTCAAAATGGGGCTATTAAAAATGGCAGACAGGTGTAGGATGGATGAGCCAGCGGACATCCGAGCCCATTAGAGCTCTGTCCCCATTGTTCTCCGATGAGGCCTCGAGGAGGTTCATCGTGCATCTCACCGTTCTCAAACGGACCGTAATGGCATTCGATAACCGGAGGTGGAGAGCTCGTAAATCACGCTGAGAACACAAAGGTCATCCCCGCATACGGTCACCCTCTCCATCTCTCCCCAACGTCTCCTGCTCTGAAGGAGCGCTGTGGAGCGACCGGAGAGAGGCGGAGAAAGAGAGAGACTGCAAAAAGAGATAAGCTCTGCTTATTTCACAAACAGAGGACGAGAACTATGGACATGAGGGTGTTTGGAAAGAGGAAGAACGGGTGAAAAAACAAACAAAAAAAAACATTCCTGGGTTTCAAGAGTACAGGAGGGCGGTGAATGCTGAAATGAACCATGCCTGGGCTTGTAGGCTGCTTGGCCTCCTGTGTGTGTGAAGCAGTGAACAGGTACCCAGGTGTGTGCGGAACAGAGAAGCTGGAGTTTGGGGAGTAGGGTGGGGCAGGAGTTGTGGAGGGTAGAGGGGTGGAGCGTGGGGGTTGGAGTGGAAGGCTTCAGGAATGATAGTCACAGAGTTTTGGGGTGGGGGGTGGCCAGGAATAGTCTCTTTGGGGAGCAGGGCAGTGAGTGTGCGAGGTTTTAGGGGGCACGGTGTAAGAGAGCAGAACTAGCCTCTCTGCTTTTTCCGTCATAGCTGCACCCACACAGTTTGTGGGCTGAGGAGTGTGAGTTTGTGTGAGTAGTGTGTCTGTGTGAGTAGTGTGAGTTTGTGTGAGGAGTGTGTCTGTGTGAGGAGTGTGTCTGTGTGAGGAGTGTGTCTGTGTGAGGAGTGTGTCTGTGTGAGGAGTGTGTGTTTGTGTGAGGAGTGTGTGTTTGTGTGAGGAGTGTGTCTGTGTGAGGAGTGTGTCTGTGTGAGGAGTGTGTGTTTGTGTGAGGAGTGTGTTTGTGTGAGGAGTGTGTGTTTGTGTGAGGAGTGTGTGTTTGTGTGAGGAGTGTGTCTGTGTGAGGAGTGTGTCTGTGTGAGGAGTGTGTGTTTGTGTGAGGAGTGTGTTTGTGTGAGGAGTGTGTGTTTGTGTGAGGAGTGTGTGTTTGTGTGAGGAGTGTGTCTGTGTGAGGAGTGTGTCTGTGTGAGGAGTGTGTCTGTGTGAGGAGTGTGTCTGTGTGAGTAGTGTGTTTGTGTGAGGAGTGTGTTTGTGTGAGGAGTGTGTCTGTGTGAGTAGTGTGTCTGTGTGAGGAGTGTGTTTGTGTGAGGAGTGTGTGTTTGTGTGAGGAGTGTGTCTGTGTGAGGAGTGTGTCTGTGTGAGGAGTGTGTGTTTGTGTGAGGAGTGTGTTTGTGTGAGGAGTGTGTGTTTGTGTGAGGAGTGTGTGTTTGTGTGAGGAGTGTGTCTGTGTGAGGAGTGTGTCTGTGTGAGGAGTGTGTCTGTGTGAGGAGTGTGTCTGTGTGAGTAGTGTGTTTGTGTGAGGAGTGTGTTTGTGTGAGGAGTGTGTCTGTGTGAGTAGTGTGTCTGTGTGAGGAGTGTGTTTGTGTGTGGTGTGTGTGTGTGTGTGAGGAGTGTGTGTGTGTGAGGAGTGTGTCTGTGTGAGGAGTGTGTCTGTGTGAGGAGTGTGTTTGTGTGAGGAGTGTGTCTGTGTGAGGAGTGTGTCTGTGTGAGGAGTGTGTTTGTGTGAGGAGTGTGTCTGTGTGAGGAGTGTGTCTGTGTGAGGAGTGTGTTTGTGTGAGGAGTGTGTTTGTGTGAGGAGTGTGTCTGTGTGAGGAGTGTGTTTGTGTGAGGAGTGTGTTTGTGTGAGGAGTGTGTCTGTGTGAGGAGTGTGTTTGTGTGAGGAGTGTGTCTGTGTGAGGAGTGTGTTTGTGTGAGGAGTGTGTCTGTGTGAGGAGTGTGTCTGTGTGAGGAGTGTGTCTGTGTGAGGAGTGTGTTTGTGTGAGGAGTGTGTTTGTGTGAGGAGTGTGTCTGTGTGAGGAGTGTGTCTGTGTGAGTAGTGTGTCTGTGTGAGGAGTGTGTTTGTGTGAGGAGTGTGTTTGTGTGAGGAGTGTGTCTGTGTGAGGAGTGTGTCTGTGTGAGGAGTGTGTTTGTGTGAGGAGTGTGTCTGTGTGAGGAGTGTGTCTGTGTGAGGAGTGTGTTTGTGTGAGGAGTGTGTTTGTGTGAGGAGTGTGTCTGTGTGAGGAGTGTGTTTGTGTGAGGAGTGTGTTTGTGTGAGGAGTGTGTCTGTGTGAGGAGTGTGTCTGTGTGAGGAGTGTGTTTGTGTGAGGAGTGTGTCTGTGTGAGGAGTGTGTTTGTGTGAGGAGTGTGTCTGTGTGAGGAGTGTGTCTGTGTGAGGAGTGTGTCTGTGTGAGGAGTGTGTCTGTGTGAGGAGTGTGTCTGTGTGAGGAGTGTGTCTGTGTGAGTAGTGTGTTTGTGTGAGGAGTGTGTGTTTGTGTGAGGAGTGTGTCTGTGTGAGGAGTGTGTTTGTGTGAGGAGTGTGTGTTTGTGTGAGGAGTGTGTGTTTGTGTGAGGAGTGTTTCTGTGTGAGTAGTGTGTTTGTGTGAGGAGTGTGTGTTTGTGTGAGGAGTGTGTCTGTGTGAGTAGTGTGTTTGTGTGAGGAGTGTGTCTGTGTGAGGAGTGTGTTTGTGTGAGGAGTGTGTCTGTGTGAGGAGTGTGTGTTTGTGTGAGGAGTGTGTCTGTGTGAGGAGTGTGTTTGTGTGAGGAGTGTGTCTGTGTGAGGAGTGTGAGTTTGTGTGAGGAGTGTGTCTGTGTGAGGAGTGTGTCTGTGTGAGGAGTGTGTGTTTGTGTGAGGAGTGTTTCTGTGTGAGTAGTGTGTCTGTGTGAGGAGTGTGTGTTTGTGTGAGGAGTGTGTCTGTGTGAGGAGTGTGTCTGTGTGAGGAGTGTGTGTTTGTGTGAGGAGTGTGTTTGTGTGAGGAGTGTGTCTGTGTGAGGAGTGTGTGTTTGTGTGAGGAGTGTGTCTGTGTGAGGAGTGTGTCTGTGTGAGGAGTGTGTGTTTGTGTGAGGAGTGTTTCTGTGTGAGGAGTGTGTCTGTGTGAGTAGTGTGTCTGTGTGAGGAGTGTGTCTGTGTGAGGAGTGTGTCTGTGTGAGGAGTGTGTGTTTGTGTGAGGAGTGTTTCTGTGTGAGTAGTGTGTCTGTGTGAGGAGTGTGTCTGTGTGAGGAGTGTGTCTGTGTGAGGAGTGTGTCTGTGTGAGGAGTGTGTCTGTGTGAGTAGTGTGTCTGTGTGAGGAGTGTGTCTGTGTGAGGAGTGTGTCTGTGTGAGGAGTGTGTTTGTGTGAGGAGTGTGTCTGTGTGAGGAGTGTGTCTGTGTGAGGAGTGTGTCTGTGTGAGGAGTGTGTCTGTGTGAGTAGTGTGTTTGTGTGAGGAGTGTGTGTTTGTGTGAGGAGTGTGTCTGTGTGAGGAGTGTGTCTGTGTGAGGAGTGTGTCTGTGTGAGGAGTGTGTTTGTGTGAGGAGTGTGTGTTTGTGTGAGGAGTGTGTCTGTGTGAGGAGTGTGTCTGTGTGAGGAGTGTGTCTGTGTGAGGAGTGTGTGTTTGTGTGAGGAGTGTGTTTGTGTGAGGAGTGTGTCTGTGTGAGGAGTGTGTCTGTGTGAGGAGTGTGTCTGTGTGAGGAGTGTGTCTGTGTGAGGAGTGTTTCTGTGTGAGTAGTGTGTTTGTGTGAGGAGTGTGTGTTTGTGTGAGGAGTGTGTCTGTGTGAGGAGTGTGTGTGTGTGAGGAGTGTGTTTGTGTGAGGAGTGTGTCTGTGTGAGGAGTGTTTCTGTGTGAGTAGTGTGTTTGTGTGAGGAGTGTGTGTTTGTGTGAGGAGTGTTTCTGTGTGAGTAGTGTGTTTGTGTGAGGAGTGTGTGTTTGTGTGAGGAGTGTGTCTGTGTGAGGAGTGTGTCTGTGTGAGGAGTGTGTCTGTGTGAGGAGTGTGTCTGTGTGAGGAGTGTGTGTTTGTGTGAGGAGTGTGTGTTTGTGTGAGGAGTGTGTCTGTGTGAGGAGTGTGTGTTTGTGTGAGGAGTGTGTCTGTGTGAGGAGTGTGTCTGTGTGAGGAGTGTGTCTGTGTGAGGAGTGTGTCTGTGTGAGGAGTGTGTCTGTGTGAGGAGTGTGTCTGTGTGAGGAGTGTGAGTTTGTGTGAGGAGTGTGTCTGTGTGAGGAGTGTGTCTGTGTGAGGAGTGTGTGTTTGTGTGAGGAGTGTTTCTGTGTGAGTAGTGTGTCTGTGTGAGGAGTGTGTCTGTGTGAGGAGTGTGTGTTTGTGTGAGGAGTGTGTCTGTGTGAGTAGTGTGTTTGTGTGAGGAGTGTGTGTTTGTGTGAGTAGTGTGTCTGTGTGAGGAGTGTGTCTGTGTGAGGAGTGTGTCTGTGTGAGGAGTGTGTCTGTGTGAGGAGTGTGTGTTTGTGTGAGGAGTGTTTCTGTGTGAGTAGTGTGTCTGTGTGAGGAGTGTGTCTGTGTGAGGAGTGTTTCTGTGTGAGTAGTGTGTTTGTGTAATGAATAAATTAATGTAATGTGTAAGATGTGTGATGAGTACGGTTGGTGCAAAAAGAGTGTGGGTTTGTGTGAGGAGTGTGTTTGTGTGAGTAGTGTGTTTGTGTGAGGAGTGTGAGTTTGTGTGAGGAGTGTGTCTGTGTGAGTAGTGTGTTTGTGTAAGATGTGTGATAAGTATGAGTTGGTGCAAAAGAAGTGTGAGTTTTGAGGAGATGTACAGCATGCCCAAACCCCCATGCAGGCCCACAGAACATTCTGAGAAAGGAACACAAAGTGATCCAGCAGGGCTTGACCTCCACGCTAGCCACAACATTACATCCATCTGCTTCCCCATCCTGCCCCGTGGAACTGCGACAGAGTCAACAACAGTGTCCCAGAAACATTTTCAACAATGCCAGGCCTGACAGGAGATTCAATTCCAAGAGCACTTTTACAAACAGACGCTAATATTCACACTGAACAGAATATGAAAGGGAATGCAAAGTGGCTACTCACCAATAAAAAAAAATATCAAATCTGTATCTTTCAGTAGCATTGAGCAGCAATTTTATTCGCCTGCAGTTTTTTGGACGGTGTAACAAAAGCTGAGTGAACACCTCAGCACATTAGCATTTCAGCAAATTCAGCTAAAAGGCCCCGTGAATATACAGGGCTTCATTTCAAAAGCGATCAAGCAATACGTCCTTAGAGAAATGGAATATACGGCAACATACTGTAAATGCATGATACATTTATCTTTAGAGAAAATATATTGCAATGTTTTAAATCTGCAATAATTTGTATACTTGTCCATACATTGTGAAGTGTCACAATATCTTTTCTGATCTTGAAAATATATTTAATTTGCATATACTGCAGTGGGTTTTATTTCCATAAAGGGAGATACGCCAGAGATGTACACCACTGACTCTGATATGTAGACCCTGGTCATGTGTGTGTGATGATCATGCAATAAACAAACATGCTAATTACCGTCACCTTTTGGCCACAAAACTCAATAAAGATAATTAATGTTGGAAGTAATGAGCCAGCCAGCCTCAGCAGAAATCTCCATTATCGGGTAATGGGGTTTGGCAGCCACAGCGATACTCTGGCTCTGAGTCTGAACCCTGACTTACGGTATGCACTCTGGACTATGACTCTTTCAGTATGAGTCTCACAAGCAGTTGAACAGTGACTTTTTCAGTTTTAGTCTTATGCATGCGAATCTGAACTGTGACTCAGTACCAGACTCACGCCTGTGGAGCTCAACTGTGACTCAGTACCAGACTTACGCATGCGGAGCTGAACTGTGACTCAGTACCAGACTCACGCATGCGGAGCTGAACTGTGACTCAGTACCAGACTCACGCATGCGGAGCTGAACTGTGACTCAGTACCAGACTCACGCATGCGGAGCTGAACTGTGACTCAGTCCCAGACTCACGCCTGTGAAAGCACTTAAGATGCAGAAAACTGGTCTGTGAAATATTAAAGAGCAGCAAAGCACTGGTTCAAGTAGCAAACTCTTATAAATCTTCTGAGAGCATGTGCTCGGTGTCTCAAATACACATTTCTCCTCCAGGGACAGTTTCCAAATACCTATCGACTTACTTTCTTTTTCCAGAAAAATTAAACAAACCCAATTTCGAGCTGCAATTAGAGATACAGCTCATGTCAAACGATAATACAAAGAAAAAATAAAGATAATTTTTTTTCAGAAAACAGCCAGAGGCGATTCTTACTCACTACATCACAAAAAAATTGAATGAACCAATTTGTCCCAATGTATTCCACAGACCTGTTAAGAACTCTGTCCTTCAATGCCATTGTAATCGCTGCATGTTAATTCTTTCCTGATTCCAACACGTCTCTGGCAGCTCTACACCAACGCTACACCTGGCAGCCGTACACCAACACTACACCTGGCAGCCCTACACCAACGCTACACCTGGCAGCCCTACACCAACGCTACACCTGGCAGCTCTACACCAACACTACACCTGGCAGCCGTACACCAACACTACACCTGGCAGCCCTACACCAACGCTACACCTGGCAGCCCTACACCAACACTACACCTGGCAGCTCTACACCAACACTACACCTGGCAGCCCTACACCAACACTACACCTGGCAGCTCTACACCAACACTACACCTGGCAGCCCTACACCAACACTACACCTGGCAGCTCTACACCAACACTACACCTGGCAGCTCTACACCAACACTATACCTGGCAGCCCTACACCAACACTACACCTGACAGCTCTACACCAACGGTACACCTGGCAGCTCTACACCAACACTACACCTGGCAGCTCTACACCAACACTACACCTGGCAGCCCTACACCAACACTACACCTGGCATTTCTACACCAACGCTACACCTAGCAGCTCTACACCAACACTACACCTGACAGCTCTACACCAACGGTACACCTGGCAGCTCTACACCAACACTACACCTGGCAGCTCTACACCAACACTACACCTGGCAGCCCTACACCAACACTACACCTGGCATTTCTACACCAACGCTAAACATGCCAGCTTTACCCCCATGCTATGCCCAGCAATACCATATCCATGTCAAAGCCTAATTTAGGTGACTCGTCCTTGTCCCATAATTCAAGTTCTTTACATTTTTCCCTGCCATAAAAAGTCAAACGCCAAAGTAGGCATACACAATTGCGATCACATTAAAATGAATAGAAAATGCCACATTGCCAATCAGCACAGACAAAAAAACAGGATATGGTGTGGATTCACTGTACTTCACGATCCCTAGTAGGCAACAACACTGAATAAAATAAAATAGAATAGACTTTATTGTACGTAAACGTAAGTTGGTCGCACAAGCTCCGTGCCACCCTCCCCAAGCATAAAAGCCAAAAAATTACTTCTTATTTCTATGGTTTTGTTGTAGGTTAAAAAAGAGCCTAGGAGATGGACAAATTAACTGTTCCCAGTTTCAAATGTTTCTAATGTTCCTAATACTGCCTCCATGCTTAACTTAAATAAATTTGAATGTTCAGTTCATGTCCTTTCCCATATTTCCAAAATTAATCATGAACCAAGATTCATTATTACCCAATACTCACATAACCACATAAGTTATATGAATTTATTTTCAATTAAGTACATTTACCATATGTTCTATAAAAGGAGATGGACGCTTGATGTGGTAGCTGCGGTAGCCGCGGAGCCCCCCCCCTCCCCCACATCCCTGCCCCACCCCCGGAAAACGCTGAGTGTCAGAGGCCAGTAATCCCCTCTCCACCTGGCTGTATCCTGTCCTGTATCGCACAGCCTGCCAGTAACCCATCCCCAGAGACAGCAGGTGGCCAAATCCCTGCTGACTGGCCGATAGGTTTCAGTTTGACTCTGTTATTTAGCCCGAGCCTCATGTCTGTGACAAGGATGGTGTGGTCTGATCCCAGAGAGCCTTCCCAGCATGCCCATCCTGCACCACCTGTCCCTGTAATTCCAACCAGAAGCACATCCTCCTGAAGCAGGGCTCAGGCTAAATAACAGAGAGGGGGGGCAACAATGTAGAGCCTCTGTAACCATGGCGTGAGCCAACAATGCATATGTCACCATGCCGGACGATTGTTTAGACAACCAAAATTTTTTTAAATGACCTCAGCTCAGAAGTATACAAAACTGTTTATTTACAAACAAGCCAGAAATGCGGGCACTGAGACTTTACATATCAGTAGGCCATTTGCATCTAAATGTTTTGGACACTAGGAAAAAAGTAGGCAAAAACTTACCATTCAAACTTAGGCTACCATACTGCCCAAACCCAAAGGATCACCCCCCATTTGTCAGCACAGCTGATCTTAAATAGGCCCACAATTAGTCAAACCTGCAAGACAAGCCATACACACTAATCGAACATTAAGTTGATGAAAATGGTGACTAAAGCACGGCAGAGACAGCTTGGAGACTAACAAGGACAAGGTGGCGAGCGCCTGATGCCATATTTCTTTATGAATTTTAAAAACATAACTGAAATGCACCCTGATGGCAATGAGAACTGCTACAAATGGACGCCTGTGATTGCGCCATTTCACCTTGAGGTTGTCGGCTCTTGTGTTTATTGTTTTTTTACATTTTTTAAATAAGACAGACAGGAATGGTCAAAGCGGTGCATTTTTCCACTCCCTCCAGCCCTAACACAAATAAAATGCATTTTCTAAATTGCAAAAAAAAAAATATATATATATACAGTGCACCCATGTGAGAATTTTGAAACGACCCAAAGTGTAAAAAAAAATCGCTTCCGTCTTACCTCTGGTTTCCATGGTAACTTGTTCAGCTTCTGCGCAAGAAACCTCTTAATGTCTGCTGGGTCTCTGCCTTCCTCTTCCAATGTATTGGACTCTTCCTCCTGCAAATGAAAAAAAAATAATGTCCCAAACAGGCCTTGACACACAATAACTCAGAGAGAGATAGAGGGGTTAATCATACAGGCCCACTATATCACACAGAAAGAGATGGAGGGAGAGAGGGGTTAATTTCCCTGGTGTGTGTGCGAGAGAAACAGAGAGATAGAGAGAGAGAGAGAGAGAGAGAGAGAGATATAGAGATAAAGCAAGTAATGCTACATATTCTTTTCTATCTCACTAAAGCATGTGTGGGTCAAAGTTCCAGCACAGTGTGACTCATCAAACCAGTAATTACTGCCTTGCTAAATTAATCATAAACAGTTTATAATAAGTTTTTGTTGTGCACAGAGGGCAACAGGAAGAGTTGCTTTCAACTGATTTTCTCTCTTCATGTGTTTGCTATTTCTGTTTGATTTGACTGTCTCTGTTCAAATGAAAACAAAACTGGCTGAAAGGTAGGACTGCTTTTTTTAAAAATCTGATTTGACAGCACACAGGTGCCTTGGTTTTCAGCATTTATTAAAGGGTAATTATTTTTATACATTTTGGTTTCATCATGTATAAATTACAGCACTTTTTTATACATAAACACCCCCCCACCCCCCCCACCCCGGCCCCATTTTCAGGGCACCATAATTTTTCAGACATATTCATGTTATGTAAATTAAAGTCATGGTTAATACTCGGTTGCATGTCCTTTGTGACCCGTAGGCATCACCAGGTGCTGAAAGTCTGTGACCCGTAGACATCACCAGGTGCTGAAAGTCTGTGACCCGTAGACATCACCAGGTGCTGAAAGTCTGTGACCCGTAGACATCACCAGGTGCTGAAAGTCTGTGACCCGTAGACATCACCAGGTGCTGAAAGTCTGTGACCCGTAGACATCACCAGGTGCTGAAAGTCTGTGACCCGTAGACATCACCAGGTGCTGAAAGTCTGTGACCCGTAGACATCACCAGGTGCTGAAAGTCTGTGACCCGTAGACATCACCAGGTGCTGAAAGTCTGTGACCCGTAGACATCACCAGGTGCTGAAAGTCTGTGACCCGTAGACATCACCAGGTGCTGAAAGTCTGTGACCCGTAGACATCACCAGGTGCTGAAAGTCTGTGACCCGTAGACATCACCAGGTGCTGAAAGTCTGTGACCCGTAGACATCACCAGGTGCTGAAAGTCTGTGACCTGTAGACATCACCAGGTGCTGAAAGTCTGTGACCCGTAGACATCACCAGGTGCTGAAAGTCTGTGACCCGTAGACATCACCAGGTGCTGAGTATCTTCTCTGGTGATGCTCTGCCAGGCCTGTACTGCAGGTCCTACTTATTTCTGGGGCAAGTTGCCTTAAGACGTCTCTTCAGCATATGAAATACAAGTTCAATTGGATTCAGATCAGTTGACTGACTTGGCTTTGAAAAACTCATATTTGTTGCTTTATCCGTATGTAAGGACCGGTGGGAAAAAGAGACCCAGTAGCAGGCAGGGAGTACAAAAACCTGAAGTTTAATTATGGGGAAACGGTACCAAAAACAGAGTCCGAAGAATGGTCACAAAACAGGCAGAGGTCGGAACCGGAAAGGCACAGCAGAGGTACAAAAAATAAAGTTCAAACTCAGGGTCGCGAGAACACAGGCACAAGTCAAAACCAGGTAATCTCAAGGAAACAGAAAAACAAACAACGAGGAACGGACAAGGAAAACAAATACAAAACTAACAGAAACTCGGAACAGATGACTCGGGGAAAAAAACAGATACTCAGAAAGAGACTCAAAAATAAAGAGGCAAAAAACAACATTGCTAACAATGGTGAGGAACTCGCGAAGAATGACTGGGAAGACTGGGTAAAATACACAGAGGGAGACAGACATAATGGCAATAAGGTGTGCAGAGGCGGGGAGGGGAGATAGCTCACGGGTGAGAACAATGAGGGTAACAAGGACCAATAAAACAAACACGAGGGTAGACACGGACTGGATATCACGTAACACAATGATAACAATCAACCCGGAGTTAACAGGTAACGCGTGCACAGCTCGAAAGGGATGAACGCGGAAGTGGTCACATGTGCAAAGAACGCAAAATCAGATAGATACAGGGATAGGATAACGAGGGGGAATGACAGCTGCAGGTAGAAACTCAAGATAAATTAGTAATTAGTAATGTTAGTTGAAAATTCTAAATCCCTAGTGTTAGTAAGTTAGTTGTTTAGTATTATGTACATGTTAGTTGGCAGCCATACATGCCCAAACCATAACACCCGCACCACCATGTTTCGCAGATGAGGTGGTATGCTTCTGCAAACAGTAGTCACTAACACACCCACACCTGCCTCCTTTCTGATCTGTCGGGCAGGCGTTTGGGGAAACTTCTTCATTATGGTGAGAAACCTTCAGTCATCAACTGTAGGGGTCTTCATTGGCCTACCAGTTCCTTCACGATTACTGAGCCTACCAGTGCTTTCTTTCTTCTTAATGATGTTCCAAACAGATGATTTTGCCTGAAGCCTAAGGTTTCGCCTATGTCTCTGACTGTTTTGTTCTTATTTTTGGCCTCACAATGGCTTCCTTGACTTTCATTGACACAACTCTGGTCCTTGTGTTGACAAACGCCAATAACAAAATCCAAAGGCAGTCAAAAACCTAGAATCAAGACTAGATACCGAAAGCCCTCTTACACGGGTTCCTCACTGCCAGCAACACGAGAAAAAATTATTAGAATGCATTGGTTTAAATCAGACTATCTTCACCTGTCGCGAGTGACAGTGAACTGGGGAATGACGTTGTTCACCCCTCAATTTTTTTTTTGCTGCATCTCTAATCTCCAATTCGCTAGCACGGCCGTAGTGAAGAACCGGTGTTATCAAATAATCATTATTCTCCATGATCAAAACAAAATGTATAAAAAATACTCTTTAATAAAAGCTAAGAATCTACACTTTAACCAAATGTGAATTGTTTGATTACAAATCTAAAATTGTGGAGTATAGAGCCAAATCAAGAAAAAACATGTATTTGTCCCGAACATTACGGAGGCCACTGTATATTAAACTTTCAAAGTATCATGACAGTTATAGCTACTGTATCGATTGATGTTATTTAAAGCATAGTTTTTACAAAATATTGCACTTTCATTGGACTTTAATGTCACAGTTTGGTGTACCAACACAACGGCAAAGCCCTGCATGAAAACCTTAAATCCGCTGCAGTCTTTTAATCTAGGCTACGTCCTCAGAGCAACAAAACAAGTATTATTCAGGCTCACGCCAAACTATTACCAAAGAAAATGAAGCTATAAAATCCAACGGATCACCCATAATCAGATGTTTATCACAGTCTCATAATTGCAATAAGACTCTGGCATACAGTTTAAGCTATGTCATAATAACCATGACTAATAATCCTAAATATATTTCGTGTTTCTCGCCGTAATCCTAAATACATCCTTGTGATCCAGTTGGGATCGAAGCACAATGCCTTAAGCAGACAATGGAGTAATCTACAAGGTTTTCTGTTCATGAAATACCATAAACCTACTAATTTAGGGAGAGTAACCTACCTGACAATTTGACGCACTCCAATGAGAAGACTTGGGGCTATTGGCTTTGACAGCTTCAGCCGCTTGATGAGCAAACGCGGACGGGCGGATGTTTTTGAAAAACAGCGGTCCAGCAAACAAATTTCACCATTCCCATGAGCCCCTTTCAACTTGCACCTTGTTTAAATCATCAGAGGGCGTTTTAAAAAAAATAAAAATAAAAATAAAAAAAATAAAAAAACAAAGCGACAAGAATCCTTAAAGACATTGCGGTTGAAGAACCGAAGTCTTGTCACGTAAGGACAGCTGGATAAGTGACTGAGAAAAAAAAAAAGAGCAACTAAAATAAATCCCCAGACATGCTAGGCAACTTTTTAAAAAAAAATACATTTTCCACTTCTAAGTGAAAAAGATGAAGGGCTGTCTCTTGTAATGACAAGTAAATGTGACAGCTGGCCCTATTCCTATCTGCCTGGGAAGACATGAAGGCGACAGCCCCCATCAAAGAAATATACTTTAGAGTGCATGCACACACAAAAGAAAAATTCATACAAAATACATTTCTGTAAAAATATTGCAAATCATTTGCGTTGCCCTACAATGCAAACAACCCTTGATTGGAATAATTACATGGAAAATGTATTTCATGATATTAATGCTCTGTAAGCTGCCCCCGATACAAAACATCCGTCAAATATATAAATAAGCAATAATAAAAAAAAGGGGATCGCAGTAGATTAGTAGCCTATACCTGAATTCACTATGTAAGATTTCCATATCCCTGGCTATATGGGATTCATTACATGATTTATGATTCAATCATTCTATTACATGAGATTTCTTCATGTCAGGGCATTCTGTAGCCTCATATATCTGGATTCATATAAAAAAGGTGAGCTGAGGAACGATCTTGTGCATTAAACATGAAAGTAAACCGCGTGATATTTATTGTTGAGGCGATTAGAGAGATCAATCCGGTTGAACAGCCACCAGAAGCTTTGGCTGCATTTTCCCTCCCGTTTCATATCATTCGCCGTGCATCGCAATATTGAAAAGTGACAAATTGCACTGATGAGCTCGGCTGCGGTAGGCCTACCTTTAAGACCCTATCAAGAACAGGACACTTTTTTTTAAATAGCAATGATCTAATGTAGTCAATGGCCAAATTTGTAGCTGCCACATAGTGTAACCGATTATCGAAAAAAGATGAATAGTTAATCATGACTTAATAGAATAGTCTCATCACATCTGTAGGGCTCCGCGCAGGAACTGTAGGCTACACTAAATTCCCTGAAAGCGACGCAAGTCATTCATCATTCATCTACTGACGATAACAAATATAACCTGTAGCATACATGAATGGCCGTGTATATTGTACGCTGTAGGCTAAATGTGCCCTTTGAGTGAATTCATACATAACGTTCTATGTCCTTTGTATTCATAGGTGTGATCTCCCATTGCAGTGATCTCTTTTGTAATGAATGAATCATGCTGCTTGGCAAAGTCAATATTGAGTTACCAGTCACAAGCGTTGGTGAAGCTCACACTAATACACAGAGCAGTGTCCTCTCTCTTCTTGTGTTCAGAAATGTTTAATTTCCCTTAAGATTCATTCTCCAACGGCCCACTAGTCTTTCAAAAGCTTAGCAGAGCAGCAAGACTATTAACATAACCTGGATCTTGAACACTAAGTAACACACATGCACACACGCATACACGCACGCACACACACCAGAACACAGATAACCTAAACCACTGGGACAGAACAGAACATACACTCTCAAAAAGGATGTATGTCCATTTTACTTATTTGTTTTTTTTTTTGTGTTTTGTTTCAACACCTTTTGTGTCAATCAATCAAACAAAGATCTACATACAAAATTTTTTTAGGCTTTGTTTTAAAACAAAAACAAATGTGTGTAAAAAAAAAAAAAAAAAAAAAAAAAAAACCCATTATGTGTTGTTTTTTTTTAACATGTTTGAAAAAAAAAAAAAAATATTCAAAGTTACTACTTTTTATGTAAAACCTTTTTTTTTTGCAAAACTAAAAAATACATGTTTTGTTCAAAAAAAAAACAAATACCAGTCCCCAGTGTGGTGTTTTTTTTTTTTTTTTGTGTGCTAAAAATGTTTTTTTCACATGCTAAAGGTCTTTGTAAAACAGGCCCTAAATGTAAAGCAATTAAGATAAAATAAATGCTACTTGCTTGCTATGAGAATTCATAGAAAGTTCAGTTTATTTCAATCTTTTAAAAAGTTTAAATGTTCCGAACAGTTAGTAGCATGATAATTAAAATATTTTAAGGAGATTTCTAGGTCAGCGACATAGCAAAAAATAATGTTAGCGGAGCTTAACATGTCATAAAACAAAGAATAAACATAAACAATTAAATTTCATGTATTAAAGAAGAATAAGGTTTATTGGTCTTATTGACTGTACTGAAGTATCCAAGAGACCTGTTAATGCTAATGCCCAGAGATGTAAAGTCCTTTTCAGCATCTCAGCCGGTATTCCTTCTGCAGACTGAAGCTTGAAGTCTGTCTAATATCCTATGCTACCACTGTGACCCCTATAAAAAGCAGTTTGAACCACAGCCAATGGCTGTGGGCATGCTGCCAACTTATCAGTATCAGAGTTCTAGCAGTATTCCACAGAATACAGGGCTCACAACCCCTATAATGGGTGGGCCTACCAGGTGCGGTCAATCACTGATCATGTGTATGATCCAATCAAAATACTTTATGCAGAAAAAAAACCCTTAGTATTTATATACCATGCCCATTTTGGGGTTCATAAACACAGGCTTTCTAATTATCGTGTCTTAACTAGAACAGGCAGACTGTATCATGCAAAAACCAGGTAAACAAATCAGCACATGCATCTCCTTAGTTTATTTTGCTTCACACAGCTATGTGTAATAAAGGGCCATTTGAAAGCACAGGTGAACTGTGATGGCTTTTTTTTAAGGCCATTTCAACAGTGGCTTGACTTTTTCATAGTCATAAATTATTTGACTATTCACTGTTTCAATGAGCCTGTCAGTGAAGTACACTACGAAGGAAATACACTTAGAAGGTAATGCTCAAGAATGTTAAACCTAAGAACGCTGTAGCAGAATACTGTGTACAAGCCTTGTGAAAGGCTTTTCCCAGGTTCATTCTGAGAATGCACAGTGGTCCAGTATTAAATATTGGCCTTGCCTGCGCTAACGGCAACTGGGAGTCCCACAGGACGATATGTAATTGGCCAGAGTGTCATCCAAGGAAGAGAGGCATTCATAGTTTTCTCCGCCTTCTTGTGCAGTAGCTTCTTGGATCTCTACTGCACACTGCTGAAACTTAAAAAAAGGCAACCTAATTCATTTTTATGTATAATAGTTATTGGTAACCATACTTCTGCAAAGCAAGAAAAAATGTTACATGTTTTCCTAAGCCGTGGTTGTCTGAAGATCTTACTTCTTGCATCCGGCAACCAAAACACATCTTTTTGACTAAGCTATGCATTGCAATTACATTTATACTGGGTGTGGTTGCAGGACAGGCGACATATATCTGAAAGACCAGGAATTGCAATTTTTTGGAGGTTTTCCATCAGAAAATAGATTTTGCTGAAAACTTCCCATTGAAGTCACCTGTGAGGAGTTTGGAATGGCTTGAGCTCAATCATTTCTCTTCAGTTAGATAGAAAAATACCACCATTGTAAATAGACCCTCAACTTCCTGTCCACTATTTTTATCTTCCACAGGGTTGGACTGGATAACTGGATAACTTATTTAAAAAATAAAATAAAACCTTCTTGTACCAGGTTACAGATGAGAACAAATGCTACCCCGGATGCATCCTGGAATTGGGAAACAGCTGGAAACAGGACTTCAGAGTCTCAGAGAGGTTCATTAATGTCTCTTGTTAACTAAAAACGAGGCTAACATACAAGCGGGAGTCTGGGACATATGGTAGAGCCGTCTGACTCCAAGCGGAGTGAAATAGACCAAACCCATTTTCAGTTTCTGCAACCTGTGAAATAAAGGTTAATAACTCAAGTAAAGTAATGACTTTATCCCACTTTCATCATAAAATGTCAAAAACGTACTTCATTTAAACAGGGGGAAATGTGGTACATTATTATTTTATAGTGCATTTATTTATCACAGAAAATAAACATGCTCTCAATGTATTTATCCCTGTTAACGCACACGATAGCTCATTTACCCGGCCGATTTGTAATTGGTGTTTGAAATAAAGAGGGCAGAATGTGAAGTACCTACTCAAGATACAACAACATTCAGTGAGAGTTTAACCTATGACCTTAAGGTTCAGAGGTTACTGCACCAAATTCTCTCAAGAGTCTAAACAGCCGTGTCCACAGCAGGACAAAATTACGGGATTGTGAGAAACCTGGAATGTTCCATGTGAGCCCAAATGCAATTCAGCATGCAAACACCATCCAAACCTGAGACACATTTGAAAAATGTATAAGATTCAATCTGACTGCACGGTGTTTCATTCTTAACTTTGAGAGACGGTTTTAAACCAAGCGTTACATTTTTAAGATTGACGCGCAATCTCAAAACTCAATGTTTCACAAGCCGTAAACTTGACATTCACTGTTCAAAGGGACAGGTGCACTGTGGGTTAAAATGATCGTATCCCTTTCGTCGACACATGCACATTCTCCGGTGAATGCTCAAACTCGGAAATGCCTCAACAAAGCAAAATAATACAATAACAAGTGCAACCTTTTTACTAAAAATAAAAGTAAAAATAAAAGTGTGCTCTGTTTTTCTCTCTGCACGGTTTTTTAGACAGACAGGTAGTTGACATGGTAAACGTGATGTTTATTGGCAATCTCTTTAGCATTCATAAGTGGAGATGTGCTTAGAGCAGTAGTCGGAGAAAGACAGGCCTTTGATTTAACATTACAGCGCAGCTAATACAGACTCTGCTGATAAAGGCTCACTTATTTTTTCATCCCTCACATCTTTAGACAAATGGGGCCTTTTTCCAAAAAAAGAGGAGAAATGTGTTACAATGAGAGCAAGAGAGTCCTGTAGCTTATCGGCTGTTCGGTTTCAGCCGAGATGGAAAAAGAGACCAATGCCAGTTCTTCCAGTGACAGTCAAAGCAGAAGTTATGAAATAAAATGTAATATAATTTAGGATATTTGTGCCAAGTCATAAACACACAGGCTGGTGAAAGCGTTCTTCTGACAAGAGTTATTTTCCAGACCTAATAAAACTTATATTGAAAACTGCTAAGTTATGCATCTTTTTATATTATGCTGTGCATAAAAACTACAGATGATTGGAAATACAGCCAGCATAACAAATGATGATGATATGCTGTGGTGACATTTTTAGAAGTGTTATCTAGCATTGCGTTTTAAGTCTGAATTAATCTCAGTTTCCACTGCTAAAAATACTTACCATAGTGGAAGGAGATACATGAAAAAAAACGACTCATGTTTTGTTTTTTTTTGCTAATGAAGTGAAATACACTGCTCAAAGAAATTAAGAGAACACTTAATCAACACAGAATAACACCAAGTCAATTAAACTTCTGGGATATCAATCTGTCCAGTTAGGAAGCGTAAACGATTGTGAATCAATTTCACCTGCTTTGGTACAAATTAAATTGACAACAGATGGACAGGAGATGCAACCGCAAGACAACCCCCAAAAAGTAAATGGTTTTGCAGGTGGTGGCCACAGACCATTTATCTCTCTTTATTCTTCCTGACTGATTTTTCTCTAGTTTTGCATTTTGCTAGTGCCCTTGTCACTACTGGTAGCATGAGGCGGTACCTGCAGCCCATTCAGGTTGCACAGGCAGTCCAGCTCCTCCAAGATGGCACATCCATACATGCCGTCGCAAGGTTTGCTGTGTCTTCCAGCAGTCTCAAGAGTGTGGAGGAGATACCGGGCGATGGGCCATTACATGAAGAGAGCTGGACAGGGCTTGACAGGGCTGTAGAAGGGCAACAACCCAGTGGCAGGACCGGTATCTGCTCCTTTGTGCAAGGAGGAACAGGAGGAGCACTGCCAGAGCCCTACAAAATTACCTCCAGCGGGCTACTCGTGTGCATGTTTCTGACCAAACTGTCGGAAACAGACTCCATGAGGGTGGCATGAGGGCCCGACGTCCTGTAGTGGGACCTGTGCTCACAGCCCAGCACCGTGCAGCTCGATTGGCATTTGCCAGAGAACACCAGAATTGGCAGGTTCGCCATTGGCACCCCGTTCTCTTCACAGATGAGAGCAGGTTCATACTGAGCACATGTGACAGACGTGAAACAGTCTGGAGATGCCGTGGCGAATGTTATGCTGCCTGCATCCAGCATGGCCGGTTTGGTTTAATTGACTTGGTGTTATACTGTGATGATTAAGTGTTCCCTTAATTTTTTTGAGCAGTGTATATAGTGATACATTAATCTGCTGTAAAAAGAACACATTGCGGAATAGCCTAACTGTCTTTTGAATCTTCCAATTACATCCGTAGATGAGTAGGTGATTGTAATTTTGGGGAGAAAAATAATTGAGCAAGTACACATTCCTGGGCTTCCCAAAGTGAGATTACCGGCATTTAAAACACTGATTGAGGGGAGTGTGAAAAAAGGACACAGCCTCTCTCTCTCTTTCTCACTTAACACACACACACACAACTGTTTTTCTCACTATATTCAATAAGGAAAAAAAGATTTTGTTCTTTTAATGATTGTATTACTCAGTCACGTAGTAAAATAAATAAATAAACCTGATCAATTAAGAAAAGGTAAGAATGCCAGTTTTCAAATTTTTAATAAGAATCATGCAGTTGAGATGATAGGTTACATTAATGAGAAAGGTCAAATTACCCTACTTGGACTGAAGTGTTTGACAGCAGACTGCAGCCTTGGCATGTTTTTTGCCACTTAAAATCATACACAGAAAAAAAAAAAATGGGGGAGAGGCAAATTTCTCACTTCAAAACTTTCATCCACTAATTAAACCAGACGGCTAATCAGATGAGCACAGTATTTGCTTTTTTGCTCAAGAATAATTTGCCTAATATTGCTCCATTTAGGCATAAGTTTGAATATTAAAACATCAGTGTGGTAAATGTGAATAACGAGTCTGTGCAGCATTTCATGTTGTCACGTCTTTTTACGACTCAACCAACTTTAAAGGTCAAAGCCGAGGGCGAACTCTGAGGTCGAACTGCAGTGTGAGCAGCTGCCTTCACCCTTACTCATTAGGGCAAGTGAAGGAGACAAAAATAAAACTACACTTCCCTTGCTGCCTTGTGAATTAACACCAGACAATGATGGAGAAAGAGAAATGGCATGTAAATAATCATCTGCAGATGGTAATGCCTGCTGATAGAGGGGTGCCAGAAGATAACAGGAACAAAGTGTGAGGACACAACCAATTGCCGAGACATTCTACCAACACCAAACATGGTGATGTAAAGACATCATACATAACAGGTTGATTCCTGAGAAAAATAGATCGACAGAGCTTAAGCTGGCCATTAGCCACATATGGAAATTAGGTATTGTTTATGAGAAAGATTGAAAAAAGCACAATGTACCCTAAATTATAGAAGGGGATTTATTTTTTTGTTAACACTAGTACACTATACCAAATCCTTTCCATACCTCTGCCCGTTTACATGACACCGCGTGATGGACATGTCAGTCGGGTTTATATGGCATCCAAACAGCACAGGGTGACCTCTTGGCATTTAACTGTCCAGCTGACGCAGAGGGAGAACACCAGCCTCCTTGTGAGTCATACATCCAACCCCTCCCCCTATGCTTCTACCCCACCTTCCTCCCACCCTTAACGGCAGATTTACGTGGTTAGCTCTGATTTAATATGGCCTTGGAGCTGGCTGTTTCTGGACAAGACCAACCAGCTGCCTAAACTGGGACTATGGTAATGCCCCTTGGACACGGATACTACAAACTGGTTTTAATACAGGGCATGGCAGCTTCTGACAAATGGAAGACGGTAACCGACGGCAGAAAATGCACACCTGTAAAAACACACCTGACCGTACACATACACACAGCAGACACACACAAACACTGTTTTAAATGTATACATGAGTACTGAATTTGATTATACTTCATTATACCGCAATATTATGGACACATTAATATTATTTCCGACATATCATATTTGGTTTTGTTTCATTTAATTATGTTTAAAGAGCACAGATCCCAACACTGGCCCCTGGGGGACGCAAATCTCCCAGCCTCATCCTATCATTATGCTTTATTCTACCCTGGAAAATGGATCCCCTCTGGGATGACTCCTGTAATAAATGATTTCCATCTTCATGTTAAGTCACTCATGCGGTACTTCATCAAATTCTTTCTGAATATCACAAACACCAATGGTATCAAAGCATTTTGTAGCATGGAGTCCTGGAATCCAGTCAAGTATTACTCCTGTTTGAAAAGAGGCAACACAAATACTTATGAGTAGTTCACAAGTATTCTCCCAATTTGTATGCCATAAGGCTTGCTGACTTACTTGTCTAAAGATTTTAAAAAACAAACTTCCCTTTACCCCTTATCTGAATATCCTCTGAACCCCCCTGGGTATTTGATATAATTGTAGGCATAGCTGTAATCTTTTCCATGGCGAAGCTCTCAACAGAGTAGCTGCTAAGGGTCTCTATGATATCTGTATTGTTACAAAGCAAAGCCTCCTTTCAACACCCTTCCAATTACTTTCTGTATCTTGAATTTATTTAAAATTTTCCACTTGAAAACTTTTCAAAAAACATTTTAGCCTTGTTTCTTTTTTATATATACCTCTTTTTTTCTATATTCTTACCGTTGTGCTCATATAATATGCTACCCTATTTCTCTTGTTTTACACATTTTACAAAAACGTCTTTTCAGCCTTTTTGATTGCCTGTTGCAACAACAAAAATCAAAATAAATAGTAAAAAGTAAGACACTGTCCCCTAACCACTCCAAGAGGATATTCAAACGAACGCTTATTTCACCGAGTTTCAGGTTTCTGAAATCATGGAATAATATTTCTAATAATTATTTGTCCCAGAGTGGTGTGTAATTACAGTAAACTTAAAAGAACAATGCTGCCATCCCTGTCTACCATGTTTCCACCACAGATTAATGGCAGTCACTGCCAGTCAGTGGTGATTGTCTGACAACGACCCTGCTTTCGAAGTCACTAAGGTCATCTCTTGCAGCCTCTCGAGCCAAAATTACAGGTAACCAAACCTGTGTAGAAATTTTATACATGGCTCTATGCATGCTGGGAAGTTATCTGCTTTATTAATGGATGAGCCATACTTCTGTGACAGCCACTGCTTTGCATATGCCTGTTGTCCCTCATTTGTTCACTACCTGTAGATACAATGATGATTACTTAATTTATTTAACAGACACCCACATCCAGGCCAACACACAGACGTTACATTTTTTTAACCTGTTATCAATGGACACAAATGGTTGTTTACTGAAAAAATCCAGGCTAAGTACGTAGAGCAAAAGCACAACAGCTCAGTTCTCCAACCAGGTTTTATACCTGCAAACTCTTGATTGCAAGCCCTCAACAAGCTACACGGCGCAAAGCCGGGAATACTGCAACGTGCGCTCTGATCTCCGTTCAGAAGATGACACAGTTAAACAGATCCAGATCGGGAAATAGCAAGAGCTAAATTTGTTTATTTTGATATGTGTCAATGTCACCTGAAGATGTTTAGTTGCAGTTGCACAGCATATTTTCTTCCTTCAAAAATCCCAAAAAAAAGATAGGGAATGAAACTTGGTGTAATGTACAGTCAAGCCGGAAAGTCTGCACACCCCTTTCACCTTCTCCGTTTTATTACGTTACAGACATATTCTACAATAGATTGAGTTAATTTTTTGTCTCAAAATTCTACACAAAATAGCCCATAATGACAAAGTGAAAACAGGTTTTTAGACATTTGTGCTAATTTATTAAAAATCAAAATGTAAAATATCATATGTACACAAGTGTGCACACCCTTTGATATGACACCCAAAAGTGAGCTGAGGTGCATTTTGTTTCCACTGATACTGCTTGAGATGTTTCTACAACTTAATTGGAGTCCACTTGTGAGAAATTCAATTGATTGGACATGATTGGGGATTGCCAACACCTGCCTATATAAGGTCCCACTGTTGACAGTGCATGTCAGAGCAAACTCCAAGCCATGGGGTCAAAGGAATTATCTGCAGACCTCAGAAACAGGATTGTGTCAAGGCATAGATCTGGAGAAGGGTACGTAAAAATTTCTGCAGCTTTACAGGTCCCAAAGAGCACAGTGGCCACCATCATTCGTAAATGGAAGAAGTTTGGAACCACCTAGACCTGGCCGCCTGGCCAAACTGAGCAATCGGGGAAGATGGGCCTTGGCCAGGAAGGTGAGCAGGAACCCAAGGGTCACTCTGACAGAGCTCCAGCGTATCCTTGTGGAGATGGGAGAACCTTTCAGGAGATCAACCATCCAGGCAGCACTCCACAAATCAGGCCTTTATGGGAGAGTGGCCAGACGGAAGCCCCTTCTTAGTAAAAGGCACATCACAGCCCGCTTGGAGTTTGCACCTAGAGGACTCTCAAACCATGAGAATCAAGATTCTCTGGTCTGATGAAACCAAAATTGAACTTTTTGGCCTGAATACCAAGCGTCACGTCTGGAGGAAACCAGGTACCGCTCATCACCTGGCTAATACCATCCCTACAGTGAAGCATAGCGGTGGCAGCATCATGATGTGGGGATGTTTTTCAGCAGCGGGAACGGGGCGACTAGTCCTGATAGAGGGAAAGATGAATGCAGCTAAGTACACAAGATCCTTGGAGAAAACCTGCTCCAGAGCGCTCTGGACCTCAGACTGGGGCAAAGGTTTACCTTCCAACATGACAATGACCCGAAGCACACAGCCAAGAGAACAAAGGAGTGGCTTCGGAGAAAGTCTGCATGTCCTTGAGTGGCCCAGCCAGAGTCCAGACCTGAATCCAATTGAACATCTGTGGAAAGAGCTGAAAATGGCTGTGTACCGACGCTCCCCATCCAACCTGACGGAGCTTGCAAGAATATGCCAAGAGGAATGGGCAAAAATGTCCAGAAACAAGTGTGCCAAGCTCATAGCTTCTTTCCCAAGACGCCTTGAAGCTGTAATCGCTGCCAAAGGTGCAGCAACCAAGTATTAGGCTAAGGGTGTGTACAGATATGTAACCCCTAAATAACCTATTTTTGTCAGTAAAATAAAATAGCATATTTTCTAAAAACCTGTTTTCACTTTGTCATTATTGGCTATTGTGTGTAGATATTTGAGGCAAAAAATTAACTCAATCTATTGTAGTATAAGTCTGGAACGTAATAAAACATGGAGAAGGTGAAAGGGGTGTGCAGACTTTCCAGCTTGACTGTAAATACACAGATGAGTTATGTAGAATGTAGACTTGAGTATTAAAATAGTAATTGCAGATGATTTAGTGTTTACATAGTTCTAGAATATATGTTCATCTTAAAAGCTGTCTTGTGAGCCGAGGCGGGCATGGCATTGGTAGACAGGTTGACAAGCTGTCTTCTTAACAAAGTAGGCTTTTTGAAATGTTTTTGTCAAGTATTTTTTAAAATGCTTTCTGGTAAAATAAAAAATAAAAACTGGAGATCCCTGAGAATTTGCAGTCGAATATCAAATGAACACATGCAATCGTACAAAAAATAACTAGTTCTGATTATTGGTAAAAATCGCCAGTCATCCTACAAGAAGTGTACTCATGTCTATTGGGTTAAAGCATGACAAAGATAATGATTTGGCCAAGGTCCGAAAGTGCCGTCTTGAAACAATAGTGTTCTCAAGGTTGCTGGTCACTCCACTGACCACTTGAGCACATTTGACCTTTGCGATGTCAAGCGCAGCACTTTACAACAGACATGGAGTAGCCAGCGCACAAAAATCTATATAATGGACTGGGTTAAACCAGGACTAGAGCCATCTTCACCTCACTGCGCACTACAGCTCACCAGTAGGCCTACGGCGAACTCTCTCTGACATAACCCAAAGGCTGAGGAATTCTCAGTGCAAGATTACTTCTAGACACCTGTGCGTTTGTCTCCTCTTTTCATGTCACATCTCTCTTACCTTAAAAAATACATCTTATCCAGCACTTCTGAGATTTTCTCTGTTCAAGGCTATGATCCAGAATGGCATGTTTCTTACCATTGTTCTTCCCCCCACCTCTGACCTCTCCTTCCCCCTTGCCTGCCTGATGTTCACACTGCGCTCTTATTTCAACCCTTTGGGTTAAAAATAAATAAATTCACTTACAGAAAAGGGACATGTATACGCAATGCATATCTTTTAAGAAATGCATTTATTGTTATGCTTTCAATAGTCCAAATATTTTCAATAAATTTAAATATATAATTTCCATAATGGCAGTAACTACATTCATAAAATATCTGCACTAAATGTTTTAAGTTAAGATAAAAGTGAAAGACATATTTATATCATCAGTGAAAAGGTGCTGTGAGTGGTGTCACACACACACAAAAACACAGTCTTGTAGCTGGATATTTATGAAAGCAATTCACGCTGAAGTACCTCGGTCAAGGCAGTGCCCCACCTGGGAATCGAAACCTGCAACCCCTCAACCCCCAGGTTCCCTAATCACTGTACTACACTCTTGCCCAGTAACCTTTTGAACTCAGTTTGAATTAAAATGGTTGTTAAACTACAAGTACTAAAATATGTACATGAATAAGGCAGATAAAACATGCTCCAAAACCTTATAAAAAAGCAATGACTGGAGGTTCAATTGATCAAGCCTGCATGACAGTGATCGCGCTTTACCTCACACACCTCAGTCACTCAGGGAGGTCTCTAAATACTGCAGACTGAAGCTGAAGTCTTTGTGCTTAAACCACAATGGGAAAGAAGAACCTGCCAAAGAACCTTAAGGTGAACTCCTGGCAGCGCTGAACCGACAGGCTTTCTCCTTTTATCTCTCTGCTAAAAAAAACCCAAAGAAAGTCCCTGGGTGGCAGGGAAATCCATGCTCTGTTTCTGTTCACCCTCTAAAGCAGCTTCTCCCTCTCTTTCTTTCTTTCAATTTAAAATTGACAATTTAAAAGCAGCTTCTCTCTCTCTTTCTCTGAAATTCAAATTGAAATTCCCCTTTTTTTTTTAAATGACCACGCATAGCCAGATTATTGCCAAAGCATCATTTACATAAAATGTAAATCAGCAGTAACAATAATATCAGCTACAACATAATCCTATTTACTTATTATTATTTTGAATGTTTTAGACACTATTTAATTTAACTGAAAAAACACAACTGTGAAACTATAATAGCCATTTAAATCTGGGTTGTCTGCTGCTTTCTGTCTCAGGCGATGGTGCACCATCATGTTCCTGTTTCTCCCCGTTTCCTCTCAGTGAGAATGATCACAATCAGGATACGTCACTGTCCATTAAGCGCAGGATAAAATTGAAATTTTCCTTCCATTCACCTCAAAGAGTTACTGAGAAAAATATATTGACAGGAAATATAACATCTCCCGGACACTATTGGTTATAAGCTCAGGTCCAAGTCCCTCCATTACTGAGCTCGGTGACTGCAGAGGAGACAAATTATATTTTATTGGAGTTTTCCTGGCCAGTGGGACCTTTAATCATCTACCGGAGAGCAGTTTTTGGAAAATGATGAACAAAGTGGGCGAGACCGGTCACATCACTTCTGCTACCCTGTCGACTGCAGACTCTCTCCCCCATCCCCACCCTGCAGTGCTCTCTCTCTCTCTCTCTCTTCCTTTCTTTCTACCGCACTATCCCCCTCTTTCCTCTAGCTGTCGTTATTGCATTCCGATCACCCTGAAAGTATGATCCTTCTTCCCTGCCTGTGGATGCATCATGTCTGAGGGAGCTGAAATATTTATTTTAACGCGTTTACTTTGCCACCATGTTGTTTTGTACTTTCTTCCCCACAGGAGATTTCAGAAAGAGAAGCTCTTTTCCAGGTGGCTGTCATCGTTCATAGAGAACCTGATTTGCCTTGTTAACGGTTGTTTGGCTGCATAACAGCCAGACAGAGGTCTTCCATGTACTGCTAGGTGCTCTGTCAAAGAGGGAGATGTGGCACATTAAAATGACACCCACACCTCCCAAACACTCTCCTGAAGCTAAAGCAGTTATTTCCCACCATGCTTATGGGCAACCCAGCAAGCCAAATAATTACTTTAGGTTGTGGAATGTTGTGAAAACAAAGTTGTGGTCATGTGATTTATTTTTAACATGCTGTTAAAACAGTGTCAAACCTGTCATGTATGCACCCAGCTAAGTAATTGAATGGCTGTGGCTCAATTCATCACGTACAACATAATTGGACATGATAAAGCATCAGCCTCAGGATACAGACCAACCATGGTCAAACATGTATGTATTAACACACAAGATGGATGTCCTCCAGTTCCGTGGAAACCACAGGGCCAGGAAATGATGAAAACTGGGGAGAATTGGAGAGACGAAGAGCAGTCCGTTGATAAGCTGACTCTCAAGCCATTTATGAATCTCGCTGCATGGTTATGAGTTCGATCCCCTTGCCATGGTACTTAATTCACACATACTGTCACGTTTACCATCATCAAATGAGTATCACACAACAGGGTGATCCACAGCAGCCATTTTGAGCCACAAATCAGCCGAGACGCCATTGATTAAAAAAAGGTAATGTTGAATATATGAGAAAGAGCCACTGCTAGTTAGTATGTCCCACCATCTGCTGGTGCGCTCCCTAGAGCGCTCCCCTTCACTCATCACTGTGAAGCATGGCTCTACCAGCACATTCCACCCACAAACACAGCCATCCGTGTACCCTTCTCACACTGCTTCTAAGATGTGAGACCCTCTCTCTTGCGCGCTCTCTCTCACGCTCTGTCTCTCACGCTCTCTCTCACATGCTCTCTCTCACACGCTCTCTCTCACACGCTCTCTCTCACACGCTCTCTCTCACACTCTCTCTTTCACATGCTCTCTCTTTCACATGCTCTCTCACACTCTCTCTCTCTCTCTCTCATATTGGTTGGATCCTGGGGAATTGCTGCATCAAATATATACAAAATTTACATCCGGAGGTGTGCTTGTGGCTGTGTAAACGGAGGTGCGCTATGTTTTATTCAGTGCCACTCAATGCTTTATGGCATGCTTTCATTCACGTTTAAATGTGCTTAGACA
The DNA here is from genome assembly GCA_022702515.1 of Ilyophis sp. 1 JC-2022. Classification (NCBI taxonomy): domain Eukaryota; kingdom Metazoa; phylum Chordata; class Actinopteri; order Anguilliformes; family Synaphobranchidae; genus Ilyophis; species Ilyophis sp. 1 JC-2022. The sequence goes on along the minus strand of CM040399.1, from coordinate 42,230,504 downwards.
TGCTGCCATAGCACCCTGGGGCTTTCCCACATTACACTCAGGTCCCTGCATGCGCAAAAACTTAACATTGTAATTATCTACGTCCTAACCCATCTCCATTTCGCTTCCGTCTTTCCTGGGGCTTCTGACCCTTTCTCTGACCCAATGTTCTCAGCCCGCCCCAGCCCTGACCCTCTCCTGATTCACGTTCATGCCATAATGTAACCTGGAGGCCAGGACGCATCACCTTGCTCTTCATGATCAGCATGTTAACACACGTAATACACTTGGCTTCATTATGGCCTATTTTAGCAGCTAGTTTAACACCTCAGGCTATAATCTGCAGAACTACGATGGCTATTTGTTCTGATAGATTCTCCATTATCTCCCCACCATCTATAACTACTGCCACTGGGCCGGCCAGCAGAGGAGGGGCTCCCCCTTTATATCAGGGTTCCTCCTGAAACTTCTTCCCACGGGGGAGTTTCTTCCATCTTCACTGTTTTTTTGTGGTTTCAGGCTCAGTCTTTCCAAATGTTTTTTATGTGTTATACTGTAAAGCATCTTTATGACAACACCTCTAAAAAAGAAACAATACAAATAAAATCTAATTTAATTGAATTGAATTGGAGGGGGGAGAATCCAAGCCAAAACAAATTCCTTTTTTCTCCTTTGAGTGTGTGGCTGAATAATTGAGGAAGACTGAGTGGGTTTATGGGAGCTCGGAGCCTCTCTCTTCCTGATAGAGGTGCTGTACCTTTACGGAGATGAATGATGCACTGGGGAGCCGCCGGTCCTGTTACCCCCCCCCCAGCACCCATCGAGGCAAAGTAAAAAGGCAACCTAAAGATCTCACAGGGAGCCCAGATGTTCACTGTAAAACCTGCCTTCTTCTCTGACACTTACCTGCTGATGCCATGGAGACAGAACTCCATCAGAAAACACCTTCTACAAACACCTTCCACATCTCCGGGGGTCTTATTTTAAACATGGGACAGGGACTCCTCCTACATCCCCGGGGTTTTATTTTAAACATGGGACAGGAGCGAGATGCAGTCTCCGGCCGGCAACGGCAAACTCAGGCAGGGTTCGGACAATATGCTTTTGCATGGAGACGAGGCGGTACTGCCAGCCATGAATCCTTACACTCCAAATCCACGTGACTAACATGCAGGAAATTGGGTAATGAACTGTGTGAAGGATTTTTCTCCGAAAGGCCATGCCCTACAGAAATGGCTGCTCTGTACCACTAGTGGCTTCTGCTACACTGTGGTTACTAAAGTGATCCAGCATGAAAAATTAAAGCTGTGTATTTACAGTAAACTATTGTGGGAAATACATTCTGGAAACTCACACTGGTCACCCGCCAGTGAAGAAGTGCAGAATCCCATAAGCAAATCTAAATAAGTAAAAATTATTTTAAAAATACATTACCTTGAACGTTTCTGCTGAAAGAAAAAATTCCTGAAGCCGTTTTTGTTAAGTCGTGTCTTACATTCACATTTGACAGCAAACACAGACTGGGACTGTTTAAAATGAGGAAGAATGCAGCCTTTGTACCAGGAGGATGTGCTCAGCAAGTCTGAAAAAGCATAAAAGCCAGAAATGTGTAAGTGTTTACTGCATGCCAGAACTAAATAGGCTGTGAAACAGTGGCTCTTAGTCGCTTTCTACACGGCAAAATGTTAAATGCAACTATAATCATGTACGTTTTTGCTTGACAGAGTACATTTGAGCCCATCTGGTTAACATAGACTCGGGAAAAGCGGACTTAAAACATTTGTCTGTGTATTGCCACAGCTGTTCTGCAATAATAAGACTTGCATTTTGAGATGCCTCTTGCTGACAACAAGCTGTTGGCCATGGCTTGGGCCTTTATATAAAGCTCCATTCAAGCTCAATCGTGCTAACAGGATCTCCTCCCACACAGTAAAACCAGTGTTTAATCCACTCTGAGTATATTTTACTCTCATAGAGCACATTTAATTCCTCTTGGACTCATACGAGCTCTGTTAGAATTAAATGAACACAAAGATTTTCACACCCTGTACGACTGAGACCGACCAACCGTGTCCAACTGGACCTAAATCCAAGAAACAAGACCAGGGTCGACCTGGAGAAAGCGCACGGCTCCAGCCAGACCTCGTAAATGGACCACGCTCACACCTTGGTGAGAGGCAGAGGTCCAGACGCAGTGAAAGAAGGCTCAGAACATGAATGAAGGTTGTCATGGTTCCACAGGGACAAAACGACGCCGGCGTTTAGCGAGGCAAGAGAACTGTGTGCTTTCTGGCCTGTGGAAAATCAATTGGGAGTCAGATCCGCCTCTGGTCAGACAAAAAAAAGCAGCCTACTGCTCCTCCACTCTCTCTTTGTCTCGTTGCATCTGTATCTCCCTCTCTCTGTTTCTCACTCTCTCTCCTGTATATCCCTCACTGTCTCTTTCTCCTCTCTTTCTTTCTCTCTGGGTGTGTTCTCGCTCCCAGAGCAAAGTCACGCGTAATGTTATGCCCCAGATATCACCCGGGGGTTCGAGAGGTCAGACAGTTATGCAAATAGGGGCCATCTTCCCGACACTGCAACGGAATGTCGATTCGTCCTTGGAACAGAACTTCGCTTGTGGCGGGAAAAAAGACCAGCGGGAAGAGAGTAAGGTGGGGAGGGTCTTCGGTTGATGTGGAGGGGCGAAGCTGTTTGGGTGGTGTGCTGGAGGGGGCTGTTATTTGAGTGGTGAGGTGGAGGTGGATTCTGAGAAGGTGGTGTTTTTGGGGAGGGGGGTGTTGTTGTTAAATACATATAGTACATGAAAATATGTAACTTACAAGTCATGAAAAAGCATATATATTTTTTAAAACAACAAATTTACCAGAAGCAGGGACAAAAACATCTGAACTGTTGCCCCACACAGCCAGCCCTGGTGAATGAACACCGACCTTCCAAGCACAAGCCAATGAAAGGAAAAAAATAGCTGTATAACGATTGGTTCCCTTGACGTGACCGGGAGGTGAGAAGAACAGGTCTGAAGACGTTCACTCCTCCTCCTGGGCCAACGCCATCGATTAGCAGATCAATCACAACCAGCTCTAACAGCTTCAGTGAGGGAAGAAAGAAAAAAAATCAACCTTGCAGCCTGTCTAATGAAAAAATAAATCCCGCTAAGTTTAGCTCCCAAAAACAAATAATCAATTTCAATAGAGTGAAATAGAAAGAGAGAGAAAACCCCGCCCATTATTAGCTCTCTCTGATCCCCTCTAGAGAGCTGATACCATTAATATGTGCCTAAAGAGCCTTATTGGCTAAATCTGCTTTGGATAAAATGAAAATGAAAAGACATAAACCTTTGACTGTCTAATTTTATCCATTACAGTGCTTTATGGTGCCTTACCTCTCGCTGTGTTTGATTCACACACATGCTTTCTGGGCTGCTGTCCACATCTTTCCCTTACTGCCGGCCGGTATACTCACCCTGCCTGCATATCCATCCCTCAAACATAGTCCCCTCTTTCTCTTTCCATCACTTATTAAATGGTCTTCTCTCTCCATTCTCCCATCAAACACAGTCCTCTCTTTCCCTCTCCATTCTCCCATCCTCTCTTTCTATCCCTCAGTCTTTTCTCCTTTCCTTTCCACTCTGCCATTAAACGGTACTTCATCTCTACCCCTCCGCCATGCGATTCCTATACTGCCACCATCATTCCATCATAGGTAAATACCCTTCCCACAAAACAGAAAGAGCCAATCAGACGGGCCTCTGTTTACCCCTCGTACTGCCTTTGATGGAAGTATTTTTTCCTCCTCAGTGTCTCCACTTTACTCAGAAAGCAATTGCACCCAGCTGTCATCAAACCATCACATCACCTCTACAAATATAAATAAATAAAATCTATAAATAGTGAAACCACTACACCCCATGGGCTACCTTCTCAGCTGGTGTGATCATGTACAGTTACAATGTAACAAAAAGGCCTTACCGAGGACAAGGGCATTCCCCATAACAGAGAAGGACATGCCTTCGAACCCAGGCCTTCCTCAACCCCAGGCTTCAGCCTACCATTAATAAGAGCAGGGGATCGGGCGAGCCCATTGCACAGCGAGACAGTACCCTGGGGAGGGAGAGCGAGAATCTATGTTTTGTGGGGAAATCAATCAGGGATCCAGGCTGGTAAAAAAAAATAAAAAAAAATAAATGTGAAGTGTGTACCAGGGGTCATTTTTCAATAGGAGACGGTGCATTATAAACTACAAACGGACAGCCAGCCAAAACCGCCTTACGGATCCAAGTCTTACACCACAACAAAGTATTGCAGACAGACCCTGAATGCTTTGGGCAGCGCAGAATGGCTCAAATACCGGAGGGGGCTGCAAAGAACACACAACTGAAAGGTATTAAACCAACAAACCCCAGAATACCTGCTTTTACAACCCTGTAAAAGTTTCTTGGTGTTTATCCACCCAACTTTCTGAACGGATTTAGATTTAAATGTGCTTTTTTTTAATGCTTTTTCAATACGAGTTTACAACAGCGGTTTATGCATCCAAACAATGCCTTTTTGTGAGGCAGGAATGAAACATTTTGGTCACTTAAATTTGTGACTCAGAGTTGAGGCAAAATGCCTTGCGACTCAATCGAACACAAGTCTCACCCTGATAGAAGCAATTGGATTTTTTATTTACTTTTCAATAAATTGCATTAATTTCCTTTCAAGGACAGTCCTTGTTATTAGATCTATATTTCCCATCACATTTTAATGCTGTTCTTTATGCTTCATTGAATGGCAAAACAGCACGACACAATTCACATTCTACAGTCACTAATTACAATACAAAATTATATTAAAGCCTATCAATAATATATGAATGTATGAGTTCCTCTTACACGATACATCCCTTTAAAAAGATTCAAGTTTAAATTGAAATTGATGCTGGTGCCAAAACTAAAAAGCCGACATCTATTATGGCCCTAAGGAGTGGGAAACCATGACAAAGCAAGCAGTCAAAACCACACATTTAGTACTGTAACAGGAGTTATAATTCAGAAATATTCATAATTCTGAATTCTTGTCTTGCCCTGCCTTCTGGAGGGAAAAGTTATTCCGACAATGGGGAACAATGTAGCTGTCCCTCGGGATCTCCCAGAATGCATCTCCAACCTACATCCCCTCTGTGGACAAATCACTGAACTGAGATTCTCTCATTCATTATTCATGATTCTCAAGCCACCCCCTGCTGCTAGGTTGGCAAATCTCTTGTTAACTCTTATTGTTCTCTTTAAAGTAAATAGCTGATGCCAGAGATCAAGCAAAACATTATAATACCTTTTTTTGTAGCTGGTTTCATCAAATTTTTCCCCTCCTCTCTTCCTTAAATTTTTCACCACTCTTTCTTTTTTTAGAGACAAGGGAATAAGGCATAGATATGGGGAGGGGGGGTTCTTATCAAAGAACAGTGAGCCAGTTTTCTCACAATCCCTTCTCTGTCACAATCCCATCTCTTCACTTCTGATTTCCTCTGGGAATGCTTTTATCTTTCTTTCTCTTTTTTTCTCTTTTTCACCCCCAGAAAAACATTGGGAAACTGTGGAATTCTGACTTGAGTCTTGTACTTTTTTTCATCAGTGGTAATAAGAAATTCCTGTACGCTCATTTAGTCCCAATATAATACAAACCCCAATTCCAAAAAAGTTGGGACAGTATGTAAAATGCACATAAAAGCAGAAAGCAGTGATTTGTCCATTTTCATTTACATATATTTAATTAAAAACAGTACAAAGAAAAGATACTCAACTTCATAGATTTCTGTAAATATACGCTAATTCTGAATTTGATGCCTGCAACACGTTCCAAAAAGTTGGGACTAGGGCAAAAAAAAAAAAAAAAAAAAAAAACTGGGTTCAAAAAACACCTGTTCGGAACGTTCCAAGGGTAAACAGGTGCTGTCATGTCATGACTGGATATAAAAGGATATCAAAAGAACCCACAGTTGGCAAAATCATCATGTCTGTATGTCATCAAGGGTTTGCGGTATCAAACAAGTCTCAAACCATCACTCTGCCGCCAGATATGCAGTAGATATTGATGGATCACTTTAAGGGTTGCTTCTCCTGACTCATTTTCTTATTGAACTCTATGGAAAAATAAAAATTTACAAATCACTGCTTTTTGCTTTTATGTGCATTTTACATACAGTCCCAAGTTAACTTTTTTGGAATTGAAGTTTGTACATGAAATGTGTGGACAGACAAATAGGAGAACCAACCGGAAGACACATCTGCATTAAGTGATGACAATCTCTTAATGGACAAGCTACTTAAGCCTTGAAACATTTTCCGACCTCAATTTTTTTTTGTCATTCCGATAAGAAGCCGGATCACTTATTCCCACACATTTCCAAATCATAAATGTCAGCTCATTGGAGCCCAAAGAGAAGGGGGAAAAAACATCTTTCACACAGCTGGAGGTGGCTAACCCTGGCCCGAGGAGATGGCAGTTAGATTCCCCCATTAGAGGCAGGGGATGGCCATTTATATCGCATCCAAGAGAGTGGCAAAAGGGGAACGATAATGCCTTCACAGGGAAAAATGAGGACGCCACGGGGACTGATTGCACCGAGCGCTTACAAAACAGCCTTCAGCGAGGAAATGTATAGCCAGACAGGGGTGTGGGATGGGGGGGCGTGGGCCGAGTTCGGGCTCTTCAATCTTGCAACAAATTGGCAAGCCTTGAAAGTTGATGCGGAGGGGTGGCAGGATAACAGAGTGGCGGAATGACCTCATCTTTTTCTTCAGAGAGAGCGAGTGCCGCCTGTTAAAAAAATAAATAAAAAACCAAATCGGCTCTTCCCGCCCGTTAGCATCGGTGGCATACGAGAGCTTTTGATTTAACCAAACAAGAAAAAAAATAATAAAACCTGCCTCCCGATTACTGAGCTCTGAGCCTGCCAATCCCCTCAGGGTGAGTATCTCTTCTGATCAGCACTTCAGCGATTAGCATGGCCGCCATTATCACAATAAGAGAAGAAGGTCAGTTCTGGGCCACAGCCTTGGCACAGTTTGAGGTTTTCAGTTTTTTTTTTTAAATGCTCTGCGGTCCAGATACACCGGGAAAACACTCTTCTGGAAAATTCCAACAGGGATCCAAAGTATGAAAATCCAAAGCGGTAAAATGTTGGAATCTCACAAGTTCACCATAACTGAAACAATGACAAGTTCTCCTCAGGCCACGAAAACAACTGAACCTGTTTAAAAAGCTGCTTCCTCACTTCCTGTACACAAATGTCTGTCCCACCCACCCCTCAGAATTTAATTTTGTGAATAGACAGTGTCTAGACAAATAAATAACTTATTTATTAATAAACATACAAAACATTCTGTTTTCTTAATTTATAAAGAGCCATTTATTAATTTATAAAAGGGGCACTTACTTATTTATAAAGAGCATAGAAGAGCTCTATTTTACGAAAGTACGATTTCTCTTTGCTTTCACAATAAATCGCTGTGCTAAACATCAATGTGCGTGTAACCGGCCTACCGAATGAGCATACTGTACAAATATTCTGGTTATTAGGAGGTAAAAAGTGTATTTATACAGAGAGCAGACAGATCAGCTTAACAGCATGACCTCTAAATGAAGGCTAAGAGAGTTGAAAACACTAATGAAAAGACAGACTGTTTTCCTTGGAAAGAAAGAACAGATATAGCAGGCCTCAGTTTTTTTGCATTTCATCACAACTGACATTTTCCCGAAATTATTATTATTATTTATTTTTTTAAAGACTGCGGCATCAAGAGACCTGTCCCTGACACTTGGTCCCTGGATGTTTATGCTCGAAGTTTCGTCAGTCGGATTGGAGCGTCTACATATTTAATCGCCTCGGCGACTCATCCTAAAGAAGATTTACTAGGAACACCTCGCTGCAGTGCCATACCACAGGGGAAGGGGGTGGGGGGGTGGGGGGGGTACAGTTCGGCTGCTTCATGGGTTTGGATGCGGAAGTATTCACATCAGGTCATTATACAGCAGAATTCTAAATGAGCTGAGAATCTGAAGCTCAGCCATCCGTGCTTTAGAAAAATCACAAACCTGAAAAAAACAAAAAAACAAAAACAAATGTACAACATCCAGCTGGGGCGTGAATTCCTGAGATAAAATATTCAACGAGAAGAAGCATGAGAAAAGTAGCACTGGCAATGGATGGAATACCAATGTGTCCCAGAGCTCAGGAGAAAGACTGGTGATGAACAGATAAAATGGCAGGAGGAGAAAAGTCTCCGTACCACCAATACGCAGATCCAACTGAAAAAAACTCAAACTCAAAGGAGAGATTAATATAACTTTACCAAACGCACGAAAGAGTCCAGATGACAAATCAGCTTGCCTTGTATGTTAAAATGCACACGTGCACAGAGGTAATTCTTCAATTACTTAATGACGTGTATCAAACAAAGTAGGACTTAGTAATCTGTCAAACCCGGGACCAAGTAGACCTCAAGAATATAAAATTGAATATTAAAAATCCCCACTTTCAGTACAGTCATTGCATACAGCTTCTGCTTGCCTGCTTATGATAATTACTCTGGGCGCAAGGACAGGGCCACCACCAAAGATTTTGGACCCCGTGAAAAGATCTCACATTGGGCCCCACCACCCCAGGCCACCCCATCCCTGCACAATTACTGTAACCACACCTCCAGAACGCAATAATCGACCCATTCAGCACTTTAAATATATCTGTCTTTGCAGGCTTGCAGCTCTCTTGTAGTCCAATATTTACCGTCAAATATTTACTGAGCTTTGAAAATATGTATAACACTGTGCAGACATGCATCATTCTGCATACAGTGGAAATCACTATCTGATGCAAGAAAGATACACTCAATAAGAAATGTGACTCGGTCGGAAGTCGCTATGGCCAATTTTATATAAATCAAATTCATATAAATGCATTTTTGGCTGTTTTAGGGTTTCATCTCATGGACTAAACCACCAAGTCATCTTAAAATAGAAAGGCAAATGATTGAAATATGGCGCTGGATTAATCCTCAAATGTTTTTTGGCTTTTTTGGATTTTTTGGGATTTATAGCACTTTCCCCGTAAGATGACTTGGTGGTTTCAACCGATCACTGCAGGGGGTCAGTGGTTTTAATAATGAGTTGAACCAACACCGCATGGAAAAACTATGTATAAATTCCGCAAGACCTGCCGGCTACCATAGACACCTTGTGAAAACTGTGATTTAACCAATGAGTTGACCTGAGGTCACCCAGGACTCATAAACGTGGCGGATATCACCGAAACGCCCATCCCCCCCTGCCGTCCCCAGGTCCTGAAAGCGGGAAAACTTATTTATTAGGTGTGATGTTCTGAGTCGCATCACTGCGGGGGTGGCGGTTCTGCATGTCACACCGGGCCCAATCTCAGCCAAACCTGCTATAAACCACCTACAAGGCCACAACGCCGGATATTTACGGCCCAAGAAGAAATCTAAGGTTAACGGTATGGCCGAAAACGCTTCTGTTTATGAGAAGCCGTAATTCCGCCATCCGTGATTAAAGCCTTCCCCCCAGCCTGCCGAAGATACGAAGAAGCCCTAAATCATCGTGCGGACTTCAAAGTGACATTATTTATGTTTTTTTTTTATTTTGTTTTTTTTACTTTCTATGTAACGGTTCCACCTCGTGTCAACTCCACCCACCCAACACCTAGATGTGTAGGGAAGCTCCCAGCTGGCTTTGGGCAATTCGAATGAAGGTGGAGAAGCGAAAGCAAGGGCAGAATGAATTGCCCAAAGCAACAGGAAGACACTGCAGCTTACCCCCAGATTCAAAGCTGCAATGTCTATCTTGAGGTAAAGTGAAATTCAAGTAAACTTGCAAAGATAAGTCATCTTAAGGAACTTAAGTGTGTTTCAATGAAACCTGCAAAGTCATCTTAAGTGAAAAGTGCTATTCAATCCAACAAGACATAACTTAACATAAAGTCATCTTAAGCTATCTGAATTCCAGGTGCCAATAGCTGTTATTGTATACATGTTCTGTGTATATTGAGCTGTCCTTCAGGTGAGCTCTACCTTCTAAAAGAGGTGATTTATCTCAATGGTACTGCCTGTTTAAATAAAGGTTCAATAAAATTAAGGATTAAACTGAAGTGCTATTCAAAAAAAAGAAACATTGAACCTTTGCAGATTAATCTAGAGCTTGTTTAAAAGTGATTCTTTTCCATTCAGCTGGCACACTGGTTTTGACCGTACCCTGGGGTAACTCTTGGAGACTTTTAAAATCTTTTTGCACACCCAGCTAGGCATGTAATTCATGCAGTGCAGTTGTTAAGTGTTGGCAGGGAAAGCTTCTGGCCGCTATACAGTTCATATGGATTATTTAGCACACAGACAAGTGCGTCTAAGTGGGCAGTGATAGTACCACAGATGGTTGTCAAAACACACTCCATATGCCATCAATCATCGGAGGAGGTGGGTCTAGAGAGATCAATACCAATGTCTTCTACCCAATTGGCTGTCTTATCACGGCAACTAAAAACCGCAAGATTTTACAACACGGGGGCAACAGCCCAGGTTGTGTCACAGGATATTGGACCGCGGTTTTATAATCCAGACTTCATCTTTTAAAACTCGGGGAACCTAACAATTGTGCCCTTTGAGTAAAAAGAAAGAAACAGTTCAGTAAAAGAAAATTTTACCCAACGCACTTAAAACCCTTAATTACTAGCTGTGCATCCATCCAAACCTTTCTGGAGGGAAGTGGTTATTTGCTATTGGTTTCCTGTATAGCTGTTCATGGAGTGTGTCTCTTAGTAAGAGAGAGCCCTTCCATTACATTGGAAATAATGACATTCTCCTCTTAGTGTATTACACGCATGAGTCCCTGTGTGGCATATTGTCGGCTCCACCAGTACCACTTCCCTCTTGATGACCTGATATGAAAATAATTTCTGAAATGTTAAATGATATTTTAAAAAAGGACGTGACCGTAGGCTCAGTGCTGATTCAAGAGGATGATGGGGTGAATGGGGTTGGAAATAAACTGAGCTCTGAAGCAGTCACAGTATCGGTAACCTTCGTGATGCTTTTTGTGACCAACCATTCCCCCGCAATGCAGACCGCAACCAGGTCATGCGACTCAATGCATGAGAGAAGGCCATCTTGAGAGCAGTGACTTCAAGCTCTTCCATTGACCTTGCTATACAGGGAGGTCTTCTAGGTCAGGGCTCTCTACTGTCAGAATCAGGAGGGAGCGTCATCACATGGAAACATTTCCGGGGGGGGGGGGGGCTATGCAACCGAGGCACCAGATCTGACTCAGTAGGGGTGGGGCCTATGCAACCGAGCCATGTGTCACAGAGACAGAAAGAGCGATCTGTCGTTCATTTGCTTAATGAGGCATTTCTGAGGGCTGAGAGAACAAGTGAGAGAGAGAGAGAGAGAGAGAGAGAACAGTGAATTGGAGCTGGCAGAAAAGTCCTGTACACGGCTGCTTGTCACAGCCTAAGGGCCAGGGACCGCTAGTATATTGGCTAAAAGAGCTAATGAAAAATGATCAGGGAAGGGGTGACAAATAGTTCATACCATACCCCTTGAAATAAATGTGTTTCTGTGATTACGTGGTTCATGTGTTATGTTTTCCTCTGCAAATTTCTGTGCTTTCTATGCCAAGGTTTACTATAACGCATTTCATGCCAATGCGTCCTTTTGAATTGAATTGAACTGTGTAGGAGTAACAGAGAAAGAGAAAGAGAGAGAGACCGAGATTGAAAGAGATATTTTCGCAACACTGAATTGCTCCTGTCATTTTAATAAAACTAGGACAAATCCTTGAATCTTTAAATTGAGAAAGACAGAGAGAAAGAAAGAAAGATGGAGAGAGATAGAAAGAGAAAGCAAAAGTGATGGAGCTTAAGCAAAAGAGAGGAGCAAAGGAAAGACAAAGTGAGAAAGAGAGCAGAACAGAAAGCAAGAAAGTGACAGAGAGAGAGAAAGCAAGAAAGTGACAGAGAGAGAGAAACCAAGAGACGGAAAGAGTGAACGAGACAGAAAGAGAGAAGTAGTTATGTCGTGTCCTTTGCAGGAGTTTGGGCATGATGCAGCGCAAGACGCTCACCCGACGCTCACCAGCTGGGGACCAGGGCAGAGGGAGCGCTGCACTAGCCACTGTAATCACCCGACGCTCACCAGCTGGGGACCAGGGCAGAGGGAGCGCTGCACTAGCCACTGTAATCACCCGACGCTCACCAGCTGGGGACCTGGGCAGAGCGAGGGCTGCACTAGCCACCGTTAGTCACCCGACGCTCACCAGCTGGGGACCTGGGCAGAGCGAGGGCTGCACTAGCCACCGTTAGTCACCCGACGCTCACCAGCTGGGGACCTGGGCAGAGCGAGGGCTGCACTAGCCACCGTTAGTCACCCGACGCTCACCAGCTGGGGACCTGGGCAGAGGGAGTGCTGCCATCGGGCACACAACGAATCAAAACTAATTCTGTCATGCCCAGCCCTCCTCTTTCACAGAAACTTCCGGTCTCTTTCCACCTTCCCCTTTAATTGTTTCTTTTTATTCCCCGCCATGAAAAATGTATCGAAATCCTATCGCCAGCTCCAGTGTAATCAAACACAGGTCGCTGGTTCTTTTGTCCGTTCCTGCGCATAGAACAGGAGCCAGTCGGAACACAAAAGAGGCAGTGGATTGAGCCATTGATAGTAGTTGTAGGAGGCAGGAGACGGTTCTGCGTTCAAAGTCGGGGTCTCTCCAGCGAACACCTCAACGATACCCTCAACATCCAGGCTGCTCTGCTGCGGGATCACAAGAACCCAGCATGCACTGCAGCAGACACGTCTAATGGCACCTCAGGTACTTCCACAGCGTCACCTTAAAGCCCCCCAAAGTCTATCTGCTTTCTCATTTTAGTCTGAGCCATCCATAATGTGCAAACAGAAAGTTATTATGTTTTATCTGAAGAGGAAATAACCTATTTGTATGATAAAGCCACACAAGAATGTTTTTCCTTATGAGGCTGTTTTGATTCAACTTTTTGATCTCGCAATGGGAAGTGCATTATGATATATCCTTTTCTATTGCACCATGTTATTTAATGGCTAAAACATAAAATCGGTTTACTTCAACGTAACTGAAGGAAACTCCCCATATTACATTACATTACATTCATTTAGCAGACGCTTTTATCCAAAGCGACGTACAGTAAGTGCATACAGAAAGGTCATCAAAGTAACTACAGAACAGATAAGAAAGCACATTCTTCACATACAGTAGCAGCTATCCCTAGTAATGAACACAATGCAGTTCACAGTGAACTGGGTAAATCAGCTCTAATACAATTCTATTCTAACCATGAGAGTCATATTGTAGGATGGCAGACATAATTAGTCATAATTATTTGTTAATGTTCAACGTGGCCAACTTTCAAAAGGACAAATATCAGAGAGTCACATAAAAAAAGGATAGGGATCTAAAAATGTGCCAGAAAAATCCATCCCAGTTTCAGTTAACCATCTGTTATAAATGGCTGTTGAGTTGGCATACAGATAATAGGGGAAAGAATCCGAAAAATATATTGCATATGTTACGTTCCCTAGGAAGACCCAGACGCAGACCACAGAATAATTCCAAAGGGGTAGTTTATTGTCCGTTCCTTAAATCAAGCCAGGTAGTCAGAGATAGCGAGGTACAAAAACGACAGGCAATAGAATAGTGAGACAATCCAAAAATCAGTAAACCAAAAAATCTAAAAGCTAAAGTACAAAAGGGCTAGGCAGGAGAATAGTCAAAAACAAAAGCTAGGTCGTAAACGGTAATCAAAACAAGGCAGGCAAGGGCAAGGCAAAAGAATGGTCGGAATGCAAGGTTGTCTCAAGAAAAACTATCAAATCACTGGCTAGGAAAAAGGCGTAGACACAGGATGAGTAGATCAACGTTCTGACAAAGGACTGAAGAGAACACAGGGATTAAATACACAGGTAACTAATGACACAAGAGGAATCAGGTGTGTGAGAGGGAGGGACTCCAAACGAGAAACAATGAGGAATACATTGGGCGGATAATCAATCACGTAGACAACTAGGGAAAACGCGGACTGGATTGCAAACATATACACGATAACAGATGACCTGGAGTTTCAGGAAATCGTGCAAAGATTAAGAGAACAGGGATAGGAGATTAGGTGCAGCTGCGAATGATTAGCAGAGAAAGAACAGCGTGAAAAATGTGCGCTCTAATATGTTAGTGAGATTTAGTAACTATACACACACCCCTGCCGTTAGTATGATTAGTAAGAATATACAAATTAGTCTGTTAGTGGAGTTAGTAGATCTAATCTTATCGTTAGTCTGTTAGTGGTAATTAGTAAATCTAATTGCTCAGAGATAGGTAAGAAGCAAGAGGGAAACCGAACACCAATGAAAACACCGGAAAAGTACAGAGACGTAAACTGGGAGTGACAGATCGAATGTAAACAAGTAGACACAAGACAACTAAGAAAAAACCGGAAAGTAAACAAGATGCTGGAAAATAACAAATACATAACAGACAGATCACAGATCCTTACAGCATATTCCAAAATACTCCTGCTCTACAGCTAATCTTTTTTCATTACAGCTTCCTGATTCCCCCTCTCTTTTCTAATATCAAGGTCTTCTGTATTAATCTGAGTACACATAAAAAAACAGAGTACTGTGTTTGATTATAATTAAGATCTGGGCATAGATTGTTCCAGTTTGATTTGCTCTGCATACTCCACCAGACAGCTAACGTCATTTAAAAAAATATATATATATATAAAAATACACTCAAAATGCTGTTCAGTTGATCTTGCCTTTCAGCAGCGTAATGAGAAATCAAAAAGGCAGCCAAGCCTCCTCTCTTATGATTGAAGTAGCAGTGAAAACTATGGTGTAGTGATGATGTTGGATATAGTGTGATTTTTTTCCACACCCCCAAATACTGCTTCTGCATTGAGATCAAGTGACCAGAAGTGGGGAAAGGAGGAGAGTAAGTCTCACAAGAACCAGTGAATGAGGAGGCACTATGTGTGCAGAAATGAAAAATAAAAACAAGTGCACAGTAAACCTGTTGTCCCCCACACACGTGCATGTCGTTATCATGTAGCCTACAGTTGTTGAACTTAGTCATTACCATTTCTCTTGAACGTTTGTATCACTATATACCTGATGGCCACCTCCATTTAATTCACTAGCATATTGATGGTGGACAATTCGAGGGAAACCTCTCGAGGGAAATCTTTGTCTTATATAACCATCACATTAACGTGTGTGTGTGTGTGTGTGTGTGTGTGTGTGTGTGTGTGTGTGTGTGTGTGTGTGTGTGTGAATAGATGTAGCTAACGTTACAGATTAGCCTCTGTTAACTAACTTACAACATTTATTAATTTAACGTTAGGTCGAATCTTTTAGACTGCAAAGATTTCACTATCCATGACCATGACAATGAAATTTCAGTTACCAAATGAACATGTAATAAACATCAAATTCGATGGGAATCAAAGGAGCAGACAAAGAAAAACAAAAATGGGTACAATTGTGTGTGGATATAACTGAATAGACAAGATTCAAGTTAAAAGTGTATTAGGCTGGATATGTTGATGCCATCAAGCTCTTAAAAAAAATCAAGTTCTCCAAAAAAACAGTAACGTTACGACAACTTCTTTTGAATATGAAGAGAACGTGACAGTTTGAAGAGTGAGCGCCTCTCCTCCTTGAACACTGGTTGTGGTCGCATGCGAACAACTAGCAGTCCATTAGCTGTAGCACTATGGTTAGGACACGGCTAAATATTGACTGCGATATTCCCACTGAGGAGGCTATTACAATTAACCATCTCTTCTATTACTGTTTGAAATGATCCATGTCATTTGTGCATTTCGGTGGAAATAATGGGCCGACTTGGAAAAGACAGCCCCTGTTCCTGTTTCATCCTATAAATAAATCAAGCACTGAATATGGAAGTTAAAGTAAATGCAAAATTCTGTAGGCTAGTGTTTTCACTGTGTTGATTGTGGTCTGCTGTCGCAGGTAGCCGTACTATGCAATGAAATATTAGACTGGCTGATTGGATTACATGGTCCATCTCGGGCGCAGCTGGGCACAACTCACACACTGCAACACTTAATTGAAACAAGAGTCTACAGTCAAGCCGGAAAGTCTGCACACCCCTTTCACCTTTTCCACATTTTATTATGTTACAGACTTATACTACAATAGATTGAGTTCATTTTTTGCCTACAGACAATAACCAATAATGACGAAGTGAAAACAGGTTTTTAGAAATTTTTATTTTACTGACAAAAAAAGGTTATTTAGGGGTTACATATCTGTACATATCCTTAGCCTAATACTTGGTTGCTGCACCTTTGGCAGCGATTACAGCTTCAAGGGGTCTTGGGAAAAAAGTTACGAGCTTGGCACACTTGTTTCGGGACATTTTTGCCCATTCCTCTTGGCATATCCTTGCAAGCTCCATCAGGTTGGATGGGGAGCGTCGGTACACAGCCATTTTCAGCTCTTTCCACCTATGTTCAATTGGATTCAGGTCTGGGCTCTGGCTGGGACACTCAAGAACATGCACAGACTTTCTCCAAAGCCACTCCTTTGTTCTCTTGGCTGTGTGCTTCGGGTCGTTGTCATGTTGGAAGGTAAACCTTTGCCCCCAGTCTGAGGTCCAGAGCGCTCTGGAGCAGGTTTTCTTCAAGGATCTCGGTGTACTTAGCTGCATTCATCTTTCCCCCTATCAGGACTAGTCGCCCCATTCCTGCTGCTGAAAAACATCCCCACATCATGATGCTGCCACCGCCATGCTTCACTGTAGGGATGGTATTAGCCAGGTGATGAGCGGTGCCTGGTTTTCTCCAGACGTGACGCTTGGTATTCAGGCCAAAAAGTTACATTTTGGTTTCATCAGACCAGAAAATCTTGATTCTCATGGTTTGAGAGTCCTCTAGGTGCCTTTTGGCAAACTCCAAGCGGACTGTGATGTGCCTTTTACTAAGGAGGGGCTTCCGTCTGGCCACTCTACCATAAAGGCCTGATTGGTGGAGTGCTGCCTGGGTGGTTGATCTTCTGAAAGGTTCTCCCATCTCCACAAGGATACGCTGGAGCTCTGTCAGAGTGACCCTCGGGTTCCTGCTCACCTCCCTGGCTAAGGCCTATCATCCCCGATTGCTCAGTTTGGCCAGACGGCCAGGTCTAGAAAGATTCTTAGTGGTTCCAAAATTCTTCCATTTACGAATGATGGTGGCCACTGTGCTCTTTGGGACCTGTACAGCTGCAAAAAAAATCCCGTACCCTTCTCCAGATCTATGCCTTGACACAATCCTGTTTCTGAGGTCTGCAGATAATTCCTTTGACCCCATGGTTTGGAGTTTGCTCTGACATGCACTGTCAACTGTGGGACCTTATATAGGCAGGTGTTGGCAATCCCCAATCATGTCCAATCAATTGAATTTCTCACAGGTGGACTCCAATTAAGTTGTAGAAACATCTCAAGCAGTATCAGTGGAAACAAAATGCACCTCACCTCAGCTCAAAGGGTGTGCACACTTGTGAACATATGATATTTTACATTTTGATTTTTAATAAATTAGCACAAATGTCTAAAAACCTGCTTTCACTTTGTTATTATGGGCTATTTTGTGTAGAATTTTGAGACAAAAAATGAACTCAATCTATTGTAGAATATGTCTGTAACGTAATAAAATGTGGAGAAGGTGAAAGGGGTGTGCAGACTTTCCGGCTTGACTGTATTTATCATGTTATTTGACCAAACCTTGATAATGAAAATGGAGATTACGTTACATGCTCAAAGCATATAAGTTAGTATTCTTAGCTATTGCTCTGTAAATTTGACCACAGTTCATTTTCATCAAATAATTCAAAATCATCATTTTGTAATTCTGCTCGGTTCATCCTGTAGCCATCAACCTCCAGTGGTCGCAGCCCCAGAGTAGGGGTGAGGGGCAGTCGTGTTCATGGTGGGTGAGGGGCAGACATGGAGACAAGCCTGAGAACAACCCGATTCACCCTCACCCTACAAGGGAGCAGGGAACTTTGGTTTAGAGTGCTGAAATGGGTACTGCCGCGAGTGTGACTCACCGCAGGCTCTTCCTCCCGGCTGTCGCTGGCCTCGTCGTTCTTGTGGTGGCCGGCCGAGGAGCGCGAGTCCCTCTTGCGGCTGGTGTCCGTCCCCTCCGTCTGCTTCTCCCCGTCTGCAGTAAGGAACATCACACCATCGTCATCATCTTCCTCATCACTAGCCACAAATGGGCACCTCTCAAGGCTGCCAAGTATAGGCAACACTGCTGTGTTTTACATCACAATGAAACCCAACAATACACCACCCGTTATAACCAGAGGTCTGTAACTGGAGGAATAAAAATAGATAAGACATCGGAAGCTACCCTTCAATACATTTTCCGATCAGCCAATACCATCAGATTCCCTTCTTAAAGAATCCCAGGCAGAGTGATTGGCTCTGGGACTTGGGGTGATTACAGGACACTGCATTGCGGGAATACTGGTCTGCGTTCTCCTATTTCTGTGTGTGGCCAACCCATGAATAATGAAATAATAGGTGCAAGAGGAGATCAATGGGAGAAACAAGTATCAACCTGTGAACTGGCTTTACATCAATGGAAGAACGACCTGGGCTTACAATTGTCGCCATTTCAAAAACAATGGCCAACTTGGACAAGTTCAATCTGTTCTGTAAGAAGCAGCATTGCTTATCCTTGGGCAAAGTCAGCCCGGTACTTTCATGTTTCTTTTTTGTTTTTTTTGCAGACTGCGATGCTGTTGAAATATGACAAGAATTTGTAGAGGGTGGAAACTGCAGATATGAAAGTGGCATTATTTGACATGGCTAATAGTGGTACAGTGCGATTCAAAGCGCTGCACTGATTTCTGCTGAGGGTAGAGAAAGGAGGCAGAGAGAGAGAGAGACAATGAAAGAGAGAGAGAGAGAGAGAGAGAGAGTGTGTCTGCCAGTCCTGTGCAGTTGAAGTTGTTGTTATTGTTGATTTACATTTTATGTAAATGGCTGGGCCTTTTTGTGGTCATGCCCAAAAAACATATTTGAATATTTGAACTGAGAGAGACAGAGAGAAGTGGGAGAGAGAGGGTATGGAAGTGGGGGGGAAAGAGAGAAAGAGAGGGAGAGGGAGAGAATGATAGGAGGAGGAGAGAGGTGGGAGAGAGATGTGCAGAAACAGAAAAGGAGAGATTAGTAGGCAACAGAGGACAAAACACAGCCAGGATATAGCAGCGAGCAGCTGGCACCAGTCTCCGTAGTAACCCAGAGAAGAGAGGCTGTGCTCCCACTTCAACCAACAACAAACTGACACAGAGCTGCACTTTCTCACCAAATGTGAGAAGCACAAAAAAATTAGGAAATGTTTCATTCCAAAAATCTGAATTACGTACCGAAACGTGTGCTACATCAATCTGGCAGCACAATACACACACACACACACACACACACACACACACACACACAGAAACTATTCACTTTCTTAATGCAGCCAACAAAACAGATTGTTAATTTAATTATAGTTCAGTGTTACGTTCATTGTGGCAACTAATTCACACATGATGCAGCACAGACATAAAAACACACATACAGTCAAGCCGGAAAGTCTGCACACCCTTTTCACTTTCTCCACATTTTATTACATTACAGACATATTCTACAATAGATTCAGTTAATTTTTTGTCTCAAAATTCTACACAAAATAGCCCATAATGACAAAGTGAAAACATGTTTTTAGAAATTTTTGCAAATGTATTAAAAATCAAAAACTGAAATCTTTCATTTACATAAGTATTCATACCCTTTGCTTTAACATATTTTTAAAGTATCATATTTAATATTTGGTCGCATATCCTTTGCATGCTGTTACTTCCTGAAGTCTGTGACCAATCAACATCAAAAGACTCTCGATATCTTTTATTTCCAGGTACTGTTACAAGCGATACTATAAGCTCTCTGCATTTGAATGGATCTCTATGGGAATTGGTGGGTGAGACTAGATTCAGCTGTAAATGACATATCATGCTAATAAAGCCAATTTAAACTTTAACGGCCTGTAGCAGCCTGAAAGACAGCAGGGACCCCTGATAACAGGAACAGATTGAAATTATTTTTATTAATGTAACTTTTAAATGATTATTATTCTTCCTTGATATTGTTATTTTTGGTATTTGTGATTGCTGTTCTTTTATTATCCATTATACAATATAATTCTTACAACGCACACACACACACAAGCTTTATTGCATATGTACGCATTGTACAAAGTCATGCCAATAAAGCATTTCAACTGAAGTCTGAACGATGAGAGCGAGAGAGAGAAGAGCGATGTAGGAAATGAAAGAAAAGTGTAGAACAGAGAGAGGGAAAGAGGGGGTGGAGAAAGAGAGAGAGAGAGAGAGAGAGAGAGAGAGAGAGAGAGAAGGAGACTGATTGAACTATATCTTCTGAGGAGCAAAGAGCTCGGCCTTTGCATCTGGTGCTGACAGACAGGAAGGTGGATTAGAGTGGAAGGAGTGGCCTTTTTCTCCCTGAATGACTAGTTCTTATGAAATTATGCTTGGCCTGTCTGCCCAGCTAGCAGCGCAGCTTTAGCGAATCCCAGAAAGAGGCAACAGGGGGTCTTCCACATGCCTGTCATCCTGCCTCCATGTGGAAAACCCTCTCATCAAGAGTGGCTAAAGTTGCACCGCGCGCATCAAGGTCAGGTGGTCGGCTTCTTCACAGCGGTTTTTATTTGGCAACATTTTATTTCAGGGTTTACATATTAAGTGTTAGTTAACACCTTATGCATGACTGATTACTGATTTAGATAGTAATTAATGGTTACTAACCATTTATAAAGGCTTTGTGCAGGTACCTATTTTCATTATTAGCCTCACATTGAGGGAATAAAACCAATAAAGTTGTTTATGTATCTAATTCAAGCAAGATTGAGAGTTAAAATTTAGTAAAACCTCCTTCAACAGTTTCTTTGGCTGATTTATGAAAATATAATTCAAATTGAGCTTTATGGGCATGACAAAACCACGGACAGTACAAACAATTAAGTATATATTTCTACATGTAAGCATATTGGCTTCTGTAAGAGTAATGCCAAAATAACACACAAAGGTAATAATGTTTATTCATTAACAGTCACCTAGTATGCCGCTCACTCTCTGAGAGTATAAAAATACAAAGGCACTTCATAAACAATCCGCAATCTGTGCGCTGTGAAGCACAGATGCTAAATTACAGCTATCAAAATGTGTACCGAAAGCGGAGTGCTTCAGAGACATGCACAACATTCATGCAGTACATAATAAAATCCACCTTCTTCTCAGAAACAACAAGAGCCGTCTTGAGATGAAAGAGCAGACCAACAACATTTTAAATCAGGCCCATTCTTTGTAAATGTGATCTACTGTGAGGTGCAAATTTAAGAAAGCACTTTGTTTTTTTTGTTTTTTTGGTTCACGCTAATCCCTGTAACGTTGTAGAGAAAGGATATTATGAAACTCGTGAATACACAGCTGAATAAACAAACACAAAAAAGCCCCTTGCAGTTGGGCGGAATTTAGCTGACAGCATAAAATGAGGGGACTGCTATGCCGCCCACAGAAACCTCAAACATCTGGAAGTAAAATTCCGGACCTGTAACCTGCTTCCAATCTGCAAAAAAGAACTGCCAAAGTCTATGCGACGTTATAAACATGTAATACACTGTTAATGCAATACTGTAATAACATATTTATATTATGTCACGTGCCAAAACCCTGTGCCAAACCCTGAGTACGGTACGAGTATGGTCCATATATGCCATCCCAATATACTGTATCAGGGTTTTTTCAGGATAAGTTTAACATAAGGACATATATAAACCAAATGAGGGTTTGGGAGAAATCTAGACATTTATAAGCTTATTACCTTCAATGTTATCCCTGTTTTTTGACATTGGTTTAGAAAAAATACTACAAACACACACACACACACACACACACACAAAGGTATTTTATACCTGTATATATAGGAGGTATAAAAGTCTACATAGGCCTTTGTTTGCCCCCTTCCCTCCACCTCCTCCCCTCCAATATTTTGTCGATCAATGGTTTTCCAAACCTGTTTTACACGGTGAATGATGGATTTGTATGGCTGAACAACAGTAGAGACAGGGCTGTGTGTGTTCTCCATCAGCCCCATTCACCCCTGTGGAATAGCAGCCCTCCTGAAGCAGTGGGATGGAGTTTCTCTGGATCAATACCCCATCAATAGACCATCAGGCCCGCTGGGGGCCGGACCAGAGTAAATCTTTATGAAGACTAGCTTTTCTCAGCTCGTGCTTAAATGGCTTTTCTAATTCAGCGCACAGAGACGCTAAACTAAACAAACTAAACAGCTTTTGATCCATATCCAGGTCAGGATAGCTGAATAAAATTACAAATGGCGTGCAGATCAGTTACTTTAACATGCAAAGACTTTCGTTCAGACTTCTCTCGTCTAGTTTTCCCTCCATCTTTCTTCCTCTCGTTCGTCGATGTGTCCTGCATATTTTCATCGCTGTGACGTCCAGTGCGTGTGTGGTTGCATTACAATAAATTTTTTTGGAAAATTTAAATGTGGGAGACGGAAAAGACTCCAAAGCAGGGGAGACACCATTTTCACTGCTCTCTTTATCTTTACCTGATAATCAGAGACTTCCAGATGGTAGGAGAAGCATTTGGGCTCTGTCATTCCTGCAATGTGTGATGGACGCATGTGGGCTATATAACAGCCTTGGTCATCTCAGGTGATGGGAGCACACCAGCGCTGCGCGCCCGAGGATCGATTTCACCGTCTCCAGCAGCCAAGGCCTGTTCTCACTTAACACCACTCAGCTCCCTCTCCCTCTCCCGCTGCCCCAGAGAGGCATAGGAGCAGATTATCTGGGGTACTGTAGGACAAAATCCATCAAACTTCACCAACAAAACGCTCTGACCTCTAAGCGGGGCCAACACCGGCTTCGCTTCATTTAAAAGCGTCCCTGGCGGAAAATCTGAGCCTTGATGTGCACCTCCTTACGACGCAGTCGAGCGGGCATGCATAGCGGAAAGCAAGAACCCCTGCTCTCACAGCAGATAAATCGCCATCTCCTTCCAGGAGAAAGCCCTGCACCGACATCCATCGGCGTGCCTAGGCCCTGGCTATTGGGCTATAGCCCTGGGTCTTTTTCCATTAGCCCAGGGTCTCAAGAAGGCGAGTTGCCATGTGTAAAACGTAACTACTCTACCCCGCCCCCTATTTCTCTCTCTTACCCACATGCAAAGTTCCTGCTCGACCACTTCGCTCGTCTACAGCAGGGCGACTCGCACTCCCCCCCCCCCCTCCGTGTCAATGGCGTTCGCTCGTCCCGACTGCGGAGCTTTTCCACCCTAGCTCCCCAGTGGTGGAACGAACTTCCCATTCCCCTACGTTCCATGCCAACCATGCCTGCTTTCTGTCGTGGCCTGAAAACACTTATCTAGGACCTCTCATGGTACTTGTTTCTTGTTTAACTGTGTGTTGAAGTTTATAATAGTATTGTAGTGAACTGCATTCAATGGTCATTACTAGGGATAGCTGCTACTTTATGGGAAGGATGTGCTTTGTCTTATCTGTTCTGTAGTTACTTCAATAATGTTTCTGTATGCACTAACTGTATGTCGCTTTGGATAAAAGCGTCTGCTAAATGACTGTAATGTAATGTAAAGTAGCCTGCTGGCGGGATGGATTAAGTTAGTTGATTCGGGATGAAACAATAGAAAAATTAAAAAGGTAACCTTAACATTACAAAATATAACGTAAAGCTAGACAACAAAGATATCGCATATTACATAATTATTATTATTATGATATCCATTTTATAACTTTGTACTGATGAAACGTCCTGTGGCCAGTAGAGCCATTTGTTCGTTGCTAGCTGTCAAGTTAGGTTATCTTGCCACCAGGGGCGGGGCCAGTAGGGGGCCAGGGGTGGCACTGGCCCCCACTGGAATCTGATTGGCCACCCCTGGTGCCCCCCCTACCAGAACCGGAATATGATAGGCCATTGTCTTGTCAGTATCGATGAAAGAAGCCTCTGTAGCCCAATGGGAATGGACATAAAATGAGGCGGAACCAAAGTTGCAACTTCCAATGACAGAGCTAGCCGCGTCACTTCAGCATTCAGCAATCAACATTTTAACGTCTGCCGCTGAGAAGATGCAAGATCATTTGACGCTGTCGTCGTTGAAGAACAAAAGTGGAATATAGGTAGGTAAACTGAAGTTCAAATGTGTTCTTTTTATGTGGACTGTAATGGACTAGATAATAGAAGTTAAAAGGTAAATGCATAACGTAACTTCTAGATAGCGTTAGCTAGCTAAGTGAACTAAGTGAACTAAATCGCACGTTGAAAAATAAAAATGAACTCCTGTATTGTTCATAAAATCTTGCACATCAAACGCGAAATGTCCTTTGCGAAAAAGCGGCATTTAATTTATTCGCAGCAAGTTCGTTTTTTGCGAGTTTTCGTTTGAGAAACTATTTATCTATCCAATCATAACACGTTTCCATGACTGACACCGCACTGCCACAACAAACTCCAACATCCAATATGGCGGACCAACTGATTTTATGTGTCACAGTATAGCGTCCTCTTTGATAAGAGACATAATAGTTACAAAGACAACGATTTGAATGACAATTTGTGGAAAACCATAGCCGAGAAAATAGGCTATGAAGATGGTGGGTTTATAGCTAAATGGTTGCAATATGCACAACTTGCTATCTGATCAGCTCCCATAGGTTATTAGCATTGGCTTAAAAGTCGTCTCCAGCTATTTTAGCCAGCTAACGTTAGCTAACCTTTAGATCTAACGTTAACATTGATAGCAGTTCATGTAAAGAAGATACCAAGCCAGTGGCGATTACACACAAACATAGCTTTTTTTTTATTTTTTATTTTACTTTCGGCGAGTTCATGTAGGCTACGCTGTCACCAGCTGGGTTGTTTGCCTTGGTGTAAACAAAGGATGAAAGCTAGCGAACCGCTATATGTGATATTGTTTCGTGGATATTTGCCGTAGTAATTGTGGGCTATAGGCTAACCGATGGAGAAAGACGACACGTAGGCTAGCTACCGGGTCTGGCCAGGGGCAGCCACTGTGGTGGAGGGAGAGAAAGGAGGAGGAGAAGTGCAGGGTAGAGTAGCCTATATAAAATGTTTTAGCTGTCACACGGTTGTCTGTGTGCCTGGCAAATAAAGTCTATAAAGTTCCCCAAAAATCTTATTCCGACTCCTGTGTGGATTTCCTGATCACTGATAGCCAAGTTATATAAATAACGAGGAAAACAGACGAGGTCTGCCTGTAGCGATCGTTTTGGAGAGAACTCTTCAGACTTCATGAGTTGCTACACTGTATAGACTACGACAAATTTATTTTAAAGATGTTTGCTGAAATAACGTAATGTATTGTTATGTTGTGGTTAACCCTTTATATTAGTGGAAGAGATCAAGAGGCAGTAACACGTATGTCCGTAAAAGGAGGGAAGAGAAGGAGAGCATGTTGTAGACAAAACAAACTTTACATAAGTAAAAACGGACACATAATAAGCCCGGTTCAATATTTTGCCAATGTAATTTAAGCATGCTCTGTTTTTAACGTTCTGGTAGAGGCAAAAAAACCAACAACCTTTAGTTCCGTGATTGACCGAACGGATAACCAGGTCGTCATCGCTCGACGAAGAGTAATCAATTTTTATTCGCACGGATTTTCAAACGCGAAAAAGAACGTGAGCTTTTCGTTTTTTCGCATCGTTGCAGGTGTGTCAGGTTTTTACGCAAAATATTCGCCGACGAATTTTTCGCATTTTCGCCTCGCTTATTCATTACGTCCCCGATGTGTCACGGCCTTTATGCTAAAGTTTATAAAAATGCAAAAAATATCTTCATATATATGGAGCCAATCCCCCCCACACAAATACCTTTGTTGCCCACCAGTCACAGAAGTGACCAGTCAAGAGCTAAATGGTTATGTTTTGTTTTTTTGTATTCATTTTATATTATATATTTTTAGGTTCAAAACCTCATTGTACTGTGTACTGTACAAACTACTGTGAGTATTGGAATATTGTACATAGCACTTTTCTATTTACTTTGCTTTTATGGCCTTTTATCCATTTTCATACTGTTAATATGTAAAATAGTTATTTATTTATGTTTGTATCTTTAATATTCTGAATAAACAATTTAACTGTTAAAACGTTAATTCTGACCTGGACTGTATCCATTTATTCTCATGCTATTTTATTTTAGGGGTGCTCTTAATATTACTGGTTGTCGCCACCTAATGGCCATTTATGTAGTGTAGCTACAGGCAGTTAGCTATAATGGTGTACAGATTTATTTATACTTTATTGTTTGGGTACAAACACATTTATTTATAATCTTACTTTTCTCTATACTACATGGGTATTGAAGATTTGCATGACTATTTAACTACCTGCAAAACTGTACACAGTAAGGGGACACTACACAATAAAGGGTAAATAAAAGGCATTATCTTTCAGTATATTGGTTATGATAGAACAGTAGAATAATATTGAAGCAGAAGAATAAAATGGACATCTGAACAAGTGCTACAATCTTGAGGGGATATTCAACCATACAGTTTGGAAATGTATAATGCAACATTTAATATATGTACAGTGCCTTTGGAAAGTATCCAAACCCATTGGATTTTTTTCAAATTGTGCTATGTTGAAAGCTCAAATTAACATTTCAATTGACTTTTTTTGTTACTCATTCACATGAAGTGCTCTATAATGTCAAAGTAGAGAGAAAAAATACACCCTTTGCTGTAAAGGCTTAAAAATAAGCTCTGGTGTATCCAATAGTGAAATAATCTAAACATTTTACTCCACTTTGACATTATAGAGCACTTTGTGTAGATGAGTAACAAAAAGCCCATTTGAACATATCTTAATTTGAGCTGTCAAACAGCAAAATTTGAAAGGGTGTTCATACTTTCCGAAGGCACTGTATATGATTACCTAGAATCAGGGGCAGGTATAAAAAAAAAAAAAGGTTAGGCTAGGGTTAAGGCTAGGGCTAAGGTTTTGTTGGATAAATACACGTGTGTCTGCTGTACGCGGCAAAAAAAAAAAAAGGTAAGCCTTGATGGCTGGCCCCCCTCGTCTGGGTCTGTGCCCCAGCCTGGCCCCCCCATTCAAAATGTTCTAGACACGCCCCTGCTTGCCACTGCACCGTAGCCTACTCAAACAAGATCAACCACCCAGAAGCAAGTGCATTTTTATGCACATTAACTTAATTTAGTTCTCATGGTCACTGTTCGCTAGTGTTCCAACAACGTTAGCTAGAAACCAAATGTGGAATAATGGTCTAACCGATGTTAAATGTGTTACGTGTATGATGGCTAACTTAATAATGCCTAACGTTAATGTTTGGTTATCATGTGTTCAACTAGCGTTAGTCACACTACCCAACCCAGTATTTAAATAGAAACAGAATAATACCTAATAATGGCTACAGTATGTGATCCAGCGACATGAGAAAAGAAAGGGAGGGCGGGAGATTTTGCAAAAGCACAAATGAAAAAATAAATATTTAAAGATTGGTAGGATATTGTTAGCTTGTTTCGAGTGCTTTTGTTTTACGTTATAATTTTTTTAACAGCAGATTAATAAACACTGTTCTCAAAAGGCACAAGAAATTTGCATTTAAGTTCTGTTTTTCTAAAATTTTCTTCCCAGGGGGGCATGCCCCCGGACCCCCCTACAACTGAAATGTCCCCCACACATGCAAAACCACGCCTACGCCCTTGGCCCTTTTGATTTCATTAAAAAAATCCACATTTGTACTGTTACTGTAGAATTTATTTGAATCATTCATCTTGAGTGTCATCAAATAGTTTTTGTCGGTTGATGCGCCCTTTTTTCACTTTGAGCAAAAACAAACTGACATTATGTCCTGGGCTGAGCCCCGGGTCTTTACAATATCTAAAGAGGCCCCTGCCGACATCACAGTTTGACATTTCCCCTCACTATAAGGCAAAAGAAACAAACTCTTAATTTTCAACTGCCACCATCCAAGTCTCTTTTTTGATCTCCCTATACACCTTTCAAAGGAAGTTGAAGGAGGTTGTCCTGAAACATTGAAACCATTCCTTTTGAGTTAAAATGTTGATAATCTTATAATCGTAATCTGTCTAAATTAATACCGAACAGTGCCCGTACTGTACTGAATGCCTGATCGTCCTACAATACGATACAGATAAATTAGAAATAAGATTCCCGTTCCACACAGAAATGCACAAATAAGCTAAGCACACAAAGTTAAGACTTAAACTTGTATTAAACATAGTACAAATGTAAGCATTTAAAAAAAAAAACTATTTTAATAACGAGTAAAAGCAACAGAATTTGCATACAAGAATGTGAAGAAATGACTTTGACTTTTTATGGTGGTTAGCTAGCCTCAAGCAGGTTTATCAATCATGAAATTACTTAGATTTTGCTTATGTTCTTATTAAAACCAAACTTTAAAAAATATATATCAAGACTTGCTATCATAAAGGTAGCAACATATTCAATATGAGGTTAGCTGTTAAATCATCACTTAAAGCTGTAGTAGGCAAGTTTGAAAATATACAAGGCAAAAAGATTTCCCCTTTTGCTCTCCTTTCTACTATCTCTCTCCTAAGCCCCTCCCACCAAATGATGCTCCAGTGCACGTGCATTGACAGGCAGACACGGAGGAGTTTATTCTACGGGGAGGATATTTTGCTTGTAGATAGTTGCCCTGATAGGTAGCTACATAGCTCGTTCTGATTGGTTGGTTTTTAGAAGACCGGGGTTGAGATTTTTTGACAGCCTAATACAGAGCCCGGGACTTTTTTTTCCCAGAACACTTAATTTATTGATAGCTGCTGGAATATAATGAGTACATTTGATAATTTCACCAAAATTATATTGAGAAAATCTTGCCTACTGCACCTTTAATCCTAGCTGAGCATATACTAAATAATGTTCTGTTTAATGGACCACAGCCAGCATTGTAACTAAACTACCAAACCAATGTGTATCTCATCTAACTAGGCCCAACTGGTATGTAAACAGAGGATTCTGGGTACAGAGCACTTTAGGCAATTATAATTGTGCTTGTAAAAACCAGTTTGGTGACTCTGTCTTGAATGTGAATTAATTTCCAGCTTCTAGGTGAAAGCTTTAAACCCACTCTTTTACATCCATCTTTACATTTTCACAGATTTACAGGATTTTCACTGACCAAAATTCTTGTTTTGAAAATTGATGTAAAGAGTTTTGCTTTTAAATTGTCATTAATCTGCAGGGATTTTACTGGTGTCTGTAGGGGCTTTAAATAATGATTTGACCCAGATCACAATTCCCAGAGCCACCCAACCTCAAAGGTTTGCAATGTTGAAATTGCAGTAGAGGAACGTTGTTTAAGCATTACTGACGGATGTTCACTGAATGGGGCTAATTCACCAATTCAGACCATTAGAGAGAGGGACCAGTGAGAGCCAGGTCATCTTCAACGTGCTGCAACCTTGCCAAATAAGTACAATCCAATCAGTGGACTGATATGATTCAATTCACAGTTACACCATAACCCGTCTGGACAGGTAATGTGTGTGTTGCCTATTTCATCCACCTGCAACGCGACAGCCTTTTTTTTGGGTCCCACGTGGTCGAAAAACAAAAATATCAGAAGTACGAAAAGTCTTCCACAAAGTTGAACAAAAAAAAGTCATTTTTCGGAAAGTTGCGAGAGCCGCGGCTGAAAGCCAAGGAGCATAGGCGCGATAAGAAACCACATTTCAAGATTAAAAAAGAAAAAAAAATAAAAAAGACAAATGAGAATACAGACTTTCCAAATGGCTCATTTGACTCCTCGTGAAGTATGAGCAGTCTCGCTGCTCTCTGGAACGAGTTCCCAAAGCTGTGCCCCGGTCGCTTCATCAGCGACACGCAACCACGCTTCGCCTCGCCGACGAGACGCGATATCTGCTTCCCAGTTACGCGAGAAGGGTGCGAATTACCCAGTGTCACACGATATCCCTGACCGCGGGCCCGAGGTGTCACTGCACGCCGGCGGAAAGGACAGAGGCACACGGCGACGGGGTAAAACAATGCCCCTTCTGAATAATTGAGGTCGTTCCTCTTCCTGCATCAGAATGAGCACAGATGCATTTCAGAGAGAAGCACAGGGGCTGTAGGCAGGACCAGGAACACAAATTTAAATACAGAGAGAGAAAGAGAAAGAGAGAGAGAAATAGAGAGAGGGTCCAGAGAGTGAGGGCTCCACCCCTGCGTTTAAAAGCAAAGTGGGGGCCAAAGGGCCCACACAGAAATGCACGGTACTCCACCCGTACAGCAGAGCGAACAGGAAGTTACTGACCAGGGAACAGGAGGGGCGCTCCCTTATTCATGCGTTTGAGGATTGATGCTACCCGAAATAAAGCAGCAAAGTGAAACTACTGGGCCAGCATGGAGACAGACACGTACACGTACACGTACAGAGCCATACGCAATGCAGACCCGTACGTGTGTGTGGTACAGAGCCATACGCAATGCAGACCCGTACGTGTGTGTGGTACAGAGCCATACGCAATGCAGACCCGTACGTGTGTGTGGTACAGAGCCATACGCAATGCAGACCCGTACGTGTGTGTGGTACAGAGCCATACGCAATGCAGACCCGTACGTGTGTGTGGTACAGAGCCATACGCAATGCAGACCCGTACGTGTGTGTGGTACAGAGCCATACGCAATGCAGGCCCGTACGTGTGGTACAGAGCAATACGCAATGCAGACCCGTACGTGTGTGTGGTACAGAGCCATATGCAATGCAGACCCGTACGTGTGTGTGGTACAGAGCCATACACAATGCAGACCCGTATGTGCGTATGGTACAGAGCCATACACAATGCAGACATGTACGTGTGTGTGGTAGCACTTGCAACACCTGCTCGTTTGTTGCCGTGTCTGAATACAGTAAGAAATATATTAGCCAAATGTATAAATATATCGTAATTACAGAAGACCCGGTAATTAACGTATGTCCCCTTTAGAAGACATGAGTCTCTCGTCTTAATTTCAAGAACCGCATATTCTACTCTGTTGAAACGTACACTACATCAGACATTCAATTAAAATAAAATAAACATTTTTGAAAATATTTTCACTGCAACATGTCATCGCAGACACTTATATCATGTAAAAATATGTTAATATGTTTGCCAAGTTGCAGAAAGTATTGTCCAACAGGTCGTATTGACGATATAGCTGGAAAGTTGTAACACATTTTATTTGTAAAGTGACTTTGACGCTGTCACAAAAACGCCTTACAAAGACTTCACTACAATGCTGTTATTTGCCTAAACTTACTGCATACTTACATACATACTGCAACATTGCAAAGCCTTGCTATAACTAAAGTGTTAATGTGATCTAGAGCATTGATGTTTAACTGATAACTGAGTTCCAGAGGAAAGATCAGATATCAAAACACTATGCAATTGACCCGCCTTGGCTAAATCTCTTAGTTTGATGGTACGAGAAGTTTAGAATGGGACGTGGCAGGGGTGCACCCAGCCCATGAGTGTGCACGCTGGGGCGCTAAAACAAGCCGCAGAATCTTAATGATAGCAACCGAGTGCTACCCCGGTGGTTACACCGGCGAATGTTACCATAGCAACAACAGCACCTCCAACGACCATAACCAGGGCTTTCCAAAATGACCATCTTCACCTGAGTAATTACAAAATGGTGTATTTTTGTTTGCTTTGTTTAATTTTGTTTTAACCATTTCAGACCTTCTGCCTAATCACAGTAATCCGGCGGCCACTCATAACCTCTGCAGGCCGGCATCAACGCGACTCAGCGTGCAATTACATCCAACGTGGCTGCTGTTGATAGCCGGCGAGCTTGGAGCTGCAGAACCGAGCGCCATCAAATCTCCGTAATTTCCGGTAATCTGGGTCAGCGAGAGCGTGCCAGGGAGCCTTCCCACTTCCCAGCTGTCTGCCTCTGACCAGGTCTGCCATTAACACAGCGCCAACAGTGGGGCGCTCAGAATCCCTGCCAAAAAAAAGATGTAGAAAGGACAAAACCCGCATGCCTCTGGCGCCTAAATGGGTCAGTTTTCAGAGCC
Organism: Ilyophis sp. 1 JC-2022; assembly: GCA_022702515.1. Classification (NCBI taxonomy): domain Eukaryota; kingdom Metazoa; phylum Chordata; class Actinopteri; order Anguilliformes; family Synaphobranchidae; genus Ilyophis; species Ilyophis sp. 1 JC-2022. The sequence continues at coordinate 42,198,296 of CM040399.1, read as the reverse complement.
AAGATGCGTCAAGCATCCTACCTGGAGAGTACTTTTTAAAAAAAGTTTTAGACAAACTGTATCGAGGCTAAAAAAACACAGCTGCTAAGTTTTCTGCTTTGTTAGCCCAGCAAATGTTGCATTGCGCCATCTTGATAGACATCGATTTGGGCTGTGGTCAAAGCCACCAGGCTGTCGGGCAAGCTGAAAGGCTTTCAGAGGGACGACTTTAGAGGGCGTTGGAGGTGACTGGCCAATGGCGTTCTTCCAGCCAAAGAAAACTGAAAACAATGGCCTGTTCTAGAACAGCGAGGCAGAACAGCAAACAGTGTTCTATTCACTTGAGCTCAGGGCAGGAAGGAGCTCCACGAGTCTGGCATATGAATCAGTGTTTCTGCCTGCTTCTGCCAGATCCCTAATCCAGCCAGCTCTCCCCATGCACACACACAGACATACTAACCTGCATTCACACACACTCACATGTGGACACATACACACACAAAAGGTGCACACACACACATACACACACACACACACACACACAGAAACACAAACCTGCATTCACACAAACTCACGTGAATACATGCACGCACAAAACACACACACACAGGCATACTTCCACATACACAATGCAAATACACAAATGCAGACAAATTGCACACAGACCCACATAATCCCATTTATACTTGCACATATATACACACATTTATAGACATACAGATTGTATAAACCCACATAAATATGCAATTACACATTCACTCAAACATTCCCGCACACGTGCACGTGCCCATACACACACACACAAAAAGCCCAATGAATTGGAAAACTGAGATGTCCTCCAGTTCTCCCCATTGGTTTTGCAGTGAGAGACGGGCCTTGGGGGAGGTGAATATTAAGCTAATTGAATAAAAGCAGAGCGAACGCGAGAGCAGGATTAAACTGCGGTTTGAAATGACCACGCCAAAGAGGATGTAATAATTGTGTGAAAAACAGGGCCCAGTATCCACTTCCGCTGGATTAAGCCAACACAGTGTGTATCGCTCTGGGCACAGACAGTAAGCATGTGTGTGTGCTTTAACCTTCACAACTAAGTTTCTTATGAAACAAAGTCTGCCGTAAGCTCTGTGCTGTTCTTAATTATGTCTAATTGGCGACATTTTTCTTCTTTGTTCTTTATACCAAACAAACACCCCCGCCCGCCCAGTTGTGGCTGTTCATATTGATCAGAACAGAGCTAAAAATCACAGCAGACCATTGGCCTTCGTTGGGTTCGGGTCAGAATGGACTTCTACAAAGGTGCAGGACAGGCAAATTAAGTGTGAAACTGGGGAGAAAGACTGTGTGTGTGTATGTGCCTGCGTGCGCACGTGTGTGTGTGTGTGTGTGTGTGTGCCACCTTCTCCTGTAAGAGCCTGTGGATAGGATCTGTGTGAGGTGCGCTGTGAAGGTTAATTAAGCCCCCGCTCACAAATCAAGCTTCTCCATGACAGCGAGCGCCACGGCAACAGAGCTGCAGCGTCATGTGTCAGGGGCAATCACAACAGAGCCGGGCCCCACAGGGACACAGTCACAGAGGAGGAGGCTGTATCGGGAGCCCAGGGGTCGCGCTCACGACCCCCACCTTCATTAGCATGCATCTGCAGATAAACAGACACTAAGACTCGCGATGGATACATGAAAGCAACCACTTTCCGTTTGCCGCAATACAATCTACAAACAAGCCAGCCGTTACCAAGGCCGGTAAATGAGGCGAGCGGATAAGGAATCTGCTCGTTAATGTACCCGCGCAGATGAGCGCCATCCTGCCTCAGAACTCGGTGCAGTTTGAGCTCTTGACGTCGCCGGAGCAAACAGGGGTCTCTTGTGCGGCACAATGACGGCCTTTATCGCCGCCTCTCCAAGGGAACTGTAATTGGAAGTGGGGAAATAATTGGGTTTTCCGCTTTGGCCGTGCCCCCAGTCAATGGCGTACGCAGTAGCCGTTTTGCTTTTTATTATTCCACGGTTTGATATTCTTTTGCCCTTACGGCCGTGAAAATTCTCCAGGAAAAGGAGAGATGGAGAGATAGAGAGAGGGAGAGAGGGAGGGCAGGGAGAGATGGAGAGAGGGAGAGAGGGAGGGCAGGGAGGATGAAATGATGCAGCTCAGGAAGTCGAACACTAAGAACTGTGGGTGTGGGGTCCGTCTGTCCATCTGTCACTACTCCAGGCCTCTGAGGATCCCCCTGTTCCCAGACAGTATCGATCTGTGACCTTTGCCTTGTTGCAACGTCCATTTACGGAGCAGGAAACCGCAAACCCTCGCCTGCCACATGCAACGTGGTGTCACAAACTATCAGAGTCTGGGTTGGAGATTGGAGAGGACTGGATGGGGGGGGGCTGAATCAACTGCGGAGAGATTTATAAAAATAAAAATAAAAAGGGAAAACAAAGCCTCAATTTGCCATGTTTTGACACCCGTCAAAAATGTTTTATGCTCCTCCATCAGGTGAGAATCAGAGGCGGAGCACAGCCACTGTGCCATTGGTGGAGATGGAAATGATTCTGATGCAGACATAATAGGGTGGAAGGAGGGGGGCAGGTTTTGGTTGGAAGAACTTCCGGCAACACTTTCTATGAAGCAAACACATATCATGCCTTATAGCTGAATTTATAGTGCCTTATGATGCATCATATAAACACTGCTATAAACACTCATAACAACTCACATAATTAGAACAGGCATCATAATGTCATATAAATCATTGCTCTGACAAACTATAAGACCAAATTGGTATATCATATTATAGCCTTGCTTGTGCGAAAACTGTATGTTACAACTGGAGGTGGAGAAGAAGAATGGTGCCTGTAGAGAGGAGATCATTGCCATGTTAAAGGCAAATCCTTTTAGACAAATCCTACCTTCAAGAGGAGCTCACTAAAAAGGAATCATTTATCAGGGAGCTCCTAAACAATAATAAGGAGCCAGCCGACCAACCACAACCCCCACATAACCACATATAGATGTATATTTCTACATAACCACCTACGTGTTATGTAGGTGGTTCAGGGAACTGTGCTGACATGAGTAAAGTTGCCTGACATCCGAAGCCTTGCATTGGCTCTCCAAAGTAATGGCTACAATTTTGCGCAGTGGGCTAACACAGTTTTGTGGCATATAGATGACGTTGGCTCAAATCCTGGGTCATCTGTCTACCACAAGACTATGTTAGCCGGCATTACATTGAGAATCCCAACACAATCATTCAGGTCATTTGTCTCTTCAAATAAAATGCATGCTCATTTAATTAGCTCAGAAAAAGTTAATTTGTCATGTTGTCAGTTCGCTAGCAAGCAGGGATATAATATGTTATACATTTTGGTCTTATAGATTGTCATAGCAATGGATTATATAAAATTATAAATGAGTGCTTATAGCAGTGTTAATAGTGCATTATAAGTGCATCATAAGGCACTATAAATGCAGCTATAAGGCATTATATGCATTTTCTTCGTAGAAAGTGTCACACAACAATACAGTAAATATTTGGCAGCATCTCTAAAAGAGGGAAACAATTGAATGTACTGTCCTTTCATTCAGCAGGGTGTTTATTGAAGTCTAGTACGGGGGTTAGAGGGTACAAATGGAGTTCTCCAACCAAAATGTCAGCATTCTCCTGGCCACCACACTGCAGTGTTCTGCACAGAAAGGTGAAGTCCGGCTTTTGAAGACTCGGAGGTTTTCAGGGAGACGCAGCTGGGTACAGATATGCAGGGCCCCCCATCCATAATACCCCCCTCCTTGTGCAGCTAAAGTCTCTACAGAAAATAATTAAAACAAAAAGACTTCAATTAATGAGGAATTAGGCTAAAGGCCAAAGATTAGTCCCCCTGCCAGAGATCAGAGAAACATGCATCTAACGCATCATCATGCTAAAATATGCATACCGCCAGTAAAGGTCGTTGATGAATATCATCAGGAGAGAGATGTGGAGAGCTGAAGGCGGCAAGGTATGGTTTTTCCTGTGTTGGGACCAAGAAAACTGCAAATGAAAAAGAAAGCGGGATCTAAGGATATCCTTTCCCTGCCTTTGCCATTGCGGAAGAAAGAGATGTCACAAACGAAAGGACCCTTTGATAACTATTACAAATTACAATCAACGACGTCTTCATCTGGGTCTGTGATTACAATCACAGAAAAAAATATCTGCATTCCTGATGGTGTCGGGTGTGAAGGGAAGTTAAAAAAATAAAAAAGATCGGGGCAGTGGAAAATGCGTTCTGATGCTGTGGTGGGGGAGGAGGGCAGTGAGGGAGAGGTTGAATAAAAGAGGACGAGAAATGAAAAACGAGCCGGTGACCTCATCAGAATAAATTTGCCTTTTAATTGAAAGGGCAGAGGCCTGGGTGGCATGCAAAGGTTGCTGGGAGTTTGATGATGAACCTGAGCCTCAGAGCAGGTTCTCTATTAGCTGCTGTCAGACAGGCCACGGCTATGATCAATTCCCCCAACAGCATGTCATTAATAAAGCTGCTGCCATCTACAAATCCTGCTGCCAGCCACCAGCCACCCATCCCACAGCACAGCAGACATAACGCACAGAGAATCACACAATACCATTTCACTCACATTGCGTGTTGAATATCACACACACACATACACACACACACACACACACTGAATACCACTCACATCATACACATGCTCACACAATCACACACTGAATACCACACTCACATCATACACATACATACACACACTCACACAATCACACTGAATACCACACTCACTCACACACACACAACAGCAGGGACAGAAACACACAGGGACACACAAACACACACAGGAACACACACTCAGATAGGTTAAAGCATGCACAGACAAACACATACATAAAGCAAGCACACCCATGTTTGTGTTGTAAATCACCTTGCCAAATGGCAGCGATATAATATAATGCAATATAATGCACTGCAATCAGGCACGACTGTCCGCCGCATAGCACTGTGATGTCACAGCCACATAGCACTGTGATGTCACAGGCTGACAGTGTCCCCACCAAGGGGCCAAAATCAGGGGTTCATTCCAATCGCTTATTTTTTCCGTCCTCGTCTCCTCGGTCCTCACCTGGGGCCGGTTGCACCAGGTATAGTACAAATGTTTCTATAATTTCTTAATGGTTCATCTGATATGGAAAATACCCTAAAATTAAAGCTGACAGTCTGCGCTTCAACCTCATTGTCATTGTATCATTTCACACTCAGTGCTAGAGTACAGAACCAAAATAACAAAAGATGTGTCACTGTCCAATTAATTATGGTGCTCACTGTATATGGTCCCCCTGCTTCCTCTGGCTCCAATTTTTTTCCAACATGGCAGCCCTTTTGCGGTTTCAAAATGCTTTTCACAAGCCCATGGAAAGTCGATGGGTGATGTCACAGACATTTTGTCAATATTTTTCTACAGTCTATGGTCCCCAATCCCCACACTGTGACACTTTTGTTCTGCCCAACTTGTTCCTCCGTGACATTTTTTCTGTGAGAGAGAAGAATAGAGCACAGTTTGAACTGCGATAAATAAGATCAGAAATCCACTGCAATACACTCAAAAAATTAGCTGAACCAAACTGGTACAAACGTGATTATTTTTTTTATTTTTTTACTAGCACACTTCATTAGTGCACATAAATGCCAAAACGTCATGCTTCATTGTGCCTGAGTATACTTAAGAAAAACATAATATGGTATAATAATGAACAGATTTGTCTTGTGAAAGCAGAACCCATACTGTTCTAATTCCCAGTGCACACTTTGGCGCCTGCCCACACGACCCGAACCTGGAGACCACGGGATAATTTCGGGATCCACTCCAGACAGCCTATTAGCCACCCAGATCCACAACCACCTGCTTGATTGAGCTAATTCCCCCTTTCAGGGCCTGATTGGGTTAAATGTGCATCTGAAATACCTTAACTCTTTAAATGCCAGTAGCATTTGAACAAAAACATTTTTTTAACTCCTGCAACTCCTGAAAGAATTTTCATCAAAGCACTTCTTTAAACCAAAACGTACAAGCGTATGAAAGAAGAATTACGTTTGGTATATTCGTTAAAACAGATGTTTCTTATAATTTGTCAGTAATCTGAAGGGATTTTACTGGTGTCAAAAGGGCAAAAATATGAAATGGACAAGAAGAACCAGGTCTGGTAAGAAAGGGGGAGAGAAAGAAGGAAAGTAGAGAAGAGAAGATGGTGGAGAGCATGGCAGGGAGAAAGAAGATGGACGGAGGAGAGAATGAATGGAAAAGAGAGGGGAGAGGATAAAAGGGGGATGAAGAGAGGAGAAGGGTAGATGAGAGATGAGGGGAAAAAAAGAGGGAGAGAGAGCAGCCAGATTTAGTTATTCTCCTCCCTGTTGGGCTGGAGTCCCTGGGGATCAGTGCAGGTGAGTATGAGCTCTCTCAGCGGCAGGGATCACTGTCAATCACAGAGCCTGCCGCCATGGCGAAGGCGCATCCTGACAAAGATCCTCCCGTACCTCCCACCTGTGCCCCCCCCCCCCCCACCCCACACCTCCCCAGAGTCACCTGACCATGCTCCCGGAGGCTGTCCATGAGCAGCCCCAGCAGGGATATCGCTTGAAAGAGCAAGAGCCAAAGAGAACTCTGGAATTGAATCTGTTACCCATGGCAACACTTCTACCCCCGCCAAACCACCACCAATTGCCCACAACCCAGCCACAAGCTAAACAAGAGTGCTGCCATGGCTATCGTTTCCACCGCACACAGTCTTCTACATTCCCTCTCTCACTCTCTTTCTCTCCCTCTCTGTCTCTCTGTCTCTCTCTTCATTTCTACCTCTCTACTCCTCCTCTTTCTCTGTATCTTCATCATCTATCTCTCTACCTCTCTCTTTCTCTCTCGTGTGTCTTTCTCTCTCCCTTCGACCTGTGGCACATACTGTCAGCTTGCTGATGCTCGTACTGGACACAGCTGATAGAGTTTAATTCAATTGCTCTGATTTGATGGACAGGTCTACTAAGAGCTGCATTAAGGCTCACTGTATGACTCAGTTGCTATACACCTCCATTAAAGCTTCCCATACCAGCGGGACAACCCCACTGCCACTCACTGATTTACAGAAGTACTTTGATTGGCTGTCTCAAATCATAGACTAAAACAAAGATTACCGAATTGGCATGGGTTATCAAAGTCTGTGTCCTAGGAACAAATATCACAAAGTAGGTCATACATGTCTGCACGCACGTGCACAAGCACACGCAAATATGCACACGCACGCTCGCACACACACAAACACTTTTCCATACAGACATGTATACTCACACATACCGCATATATCCACATGCTTTAGAAAAGCACTTATTCAGGGAGAATACATCAGCACACACACACACACAAGCTTGATTTCAGGACTGGGAAAACCAGATAAAGTGTCTTCACAGACCAACAGAGAACCTCAATTCCTGCTACTGCAGCCTTTTCCTAATCTAATCTCTCTCAATAACAACCCCCAAGCCCCCCGCCCCCCCCCCCCCCGTGCTACCATTCATTGATCTATCCCCAGCAGAGAGGGGAAAGGATGAGAGAGGGAGAGGAGACCTAGGTATGGAATCTCTTTTTGAATAATTTTGAATCAATTATTATTATTATTATTATTATTATTATTATTATTATTGCTGTTTATTTTTCATGCAGTTCGACAGTACAATTCTAAGGAAGAGAGAGAGAGAGAAAAAGAGAGAGCTATAGAGTAACAGAAAGAGGGCAAGAAGTAGGAGGTAGATAAAACATGAAAAAGAGTGAAGGGGAAAGGATAGAGACATGGAGCTCAATCGCTGTGGAGAGAAACATAGAGAGTGAGAGTAGAAGAAGCAGAATTCTGGAGGCAGCTGACCCGGAATGAACCACATTCCTACCAACAAAGACACTTCAGAGAAACCCCATGGAACAGCTATATCCAACCCACCAGATTGTCAGCAGTCCCAGACACAGAACTACAAGCACCGCATAAAAACACAAATGACCTCAGTGACAAAATCGAATACACCAAGCACTGGCACAATGACACAAGACAAACTCAGAATGCTACCTGAACAGGTACTTTGGCTGTCTGCGGGATATATTTCCAGAGTGAATATACACAGCTTACCACTGAAACATACCGCTATAAAGAGCTGGCTAACCAGAAGGAACAGGCTACACAGACCACATATACAAACAGCTGGGAAATAGGACCAGGTAATTCTCAAAAAATAAGAACTTGCATCGCTGTCCGACCACAAGAAATGATGGGTTGCACTACAGTATGATTATTATTAGTAATATAATTAATATTAGTACGACTAATAAGTTATAGTAATAGTTGTACGTAGATGCAGTCCTCATAGAAGTATAATAGTCAGTAGTAGTAGTGGTGATAGCAGTTATAGTATAGTCACAGTAGAAGTAGTATCATAAATATTTGGTCAGAGAATCTATGAAAATATTTTATATGCGTTTTCATGAAATAAATACTTAGTGTAAAAACCTTCAATTAAAAACTAACTAGCAAAGAAAAAATGTAATGCTTGCGTTTATTTGTCGGTTACAATTAAGGACAAATGTTGAGTGAATACAGGTCTAATACTAAGCCTAATAATTAGTAGTATTTCTTATTTAGGCTGCCCTGTTTTGCTCTAATTGAGAAAGGGGGGAGGGAGATGTGATTGTACGTGTAGAACATGTTCTAAAATGCTTCTGCAGCACTGGATAACTCTGCTAATGCTGATAAAGAACCCTCTGAATCCTCTAATTGATGTTTCCCGCTCAAGTAATGAAGGGACTGTCCCAAGGCGCAATTTGTCATGCTATAAAATTGACTTGCTAATGACGATGCACGCAAAGGGCTAGAAAACGCATTAACGTCCTGGATTGTGAGGTTTGGGGGGGGGGGCGTTGTTTCTAGAAACCGCTAAACCCATGAGCTCACAGCTGAGGAGAACGAGAGAAAGGAGAAGGTTTTTAAAAATGTGTTCATTAGCATTGTTCTAGCCATTAGCAGGAGGTCACAAAGCTGCTTTACGATGCTGAAGAGCAAGTTATTCACAGACTGTTAACCTCTGCTGCCGTACACACACTTGCCGAAAAAAGAAAGAATACGAGAAAGAGGGAGAGAGTGAAAGAGAAAAGGGATGGGCATTGTGCGATGGGGAGTGTGCCATGTACCAGTGGGTATAATGTGAGAAGCACTGTATTTTGGAGGGCTGTGAGCTTGGGAGAGAGCCTCAGAGGGTGCTTAGCGCTCCATTGTTCAGGGCACAGTACCAGTCGAAGACCAGAAAACACGATTTCTATTCACACACGAAAACATTAAAGGAAAGAAAAAGAAAGCCAGCTCAAGGCGTGCGTTAAATAATTGTTACAGGGAACATTTAAGTCCACTGCGTGTTTATGGAGCCATAAGCAACAAACAAACAAAACAACAGAAGCCACAACGCATGCCCATCCTTATCGGAATGAATTTTCAGCACCGTCTGATAGCTTTGTTCTTCTGAGTGTGTGTGCCTGCGTTTGTGTGTGCGCTCGCGTGCGTGTATGTGTGTGCGCATGTGTCTGTGTGCATAAATTGTAATTTGAACATTCTAAACAGAAATTTAATTGGGAATGATCAATTTCTCCTACTTCAGAATTCAAATTTAGATTTTTAGTTCAACAAGGTTGTGTATACTTACACACATAATTCCTTGAGTTGATTGTTTTTGTCATTGCTTTGTTTTACCTCTCCAATTTTTAAGGCAATGAATACTGTAGTACAAACAACAATCTACCACAGTATTTACAGATTCCAAAAAGTTTTGCCCTAGATCTAGTCTCGCGAAGTCCATAGACTTGCCTAACGCGGTACACAAATGGCACAAGTTCGCACCTTTGATTGACATAAAATATAACCAACCACAGACCGTCTATGTTCCTTGACGTATTGAGGCGGAACAGACGGCAGTCGATTCAGAAACAGCGTGACAAGAAAAACAGACTCGCGTGAAACAAATTTACACAAATGGTATGGCGATCTCCAGTAAAACAGTCTATCACACCGAAAAAATGTTGTGAACTTCAAAAACTTTTTTCAATCCAGCATTAAGCTCTTGGTCCGAAACACTTTTTGTTCTTGATGGATTCGCAGCATTCGCTCGCTACCGATTAGTTGGCACAACTTGTTTCCCAGCGGACTGATAAAACAGTGCTGCTAGCCAATGAGTGATGACTGTCAGTTTCCCACAGTTCTACCCAGCTTATGCAAGCCTATGTATCAGACGCTGCGTACAAAGTGGGTCAAAGCGGCTGAGGCTGAGACTACCATAGATCTAACTACATGTATTGAAGTAGGATACCTCAGAATTAAAGGGAATACATTCAAGAAGTGTGTTATGGAACTGTGAATCAGGGTTGGGTTCAATTAAAATTTTATTCAGTAATAAATAAATTAAAATAAATAATGTTCTGAGGAATTTTCAATGAATTCATTGGATTTCAATGGAATTGACCGCCAACTGTGGTGTGAATTGAATTAAGGGAATATAGGCTGATTAACAAAGAGAACTGCATTTGAGGAATATTTAATGGGAATTGAACTTCCTGATTTGAAAAGGAATTTATTATTATACTACATTAAATATGCACCTTTCAAGGAACTCTTGGACACTTACAATGGTGAGGGGGAAACTCGCCTCAACCACCACCACCAATGTGTAGCACCCACCTGGGTGATGCACGGCAGCCATTTGGCACCAGGACGCTCACCACACATCAACTGACGTGGAAAGGGAGAGATTAGCCAATTCAATCATGATGATTAGGTGGCAGGTTGAGAAAGCCAAGTTGGGAATTTAGCCAGGACACTGGGGAACCCCTAATTTTTGAGAAGAGTGTCATGGGATCTTTAACGACCAAAGTGAGTCAGGACCTCGGTTTAACTTCTCATCCGAAAGACAGCGTCTCCTACAGCACAGTGTCCCTATCAGTGCACTGGGGCATTGGGATTTTATTTGACCAGAGGGAAGTTCGCCCCCTACTGGCCCACCAACACCACTTCCAGCAGCAACTTAGACTGTGCCCGAATCAGCACCCTTCCATACTATTAGGTAGGCTTGTTGAGTAGACAGAACGAGAAAGTCGTTAAGTAGGCAAAATTTTCTCTAAATATCTTATACTTTAAACCCCCATATGGGTCACTTACTTCCGGGGTTTTGCTGAGTATATTCAGGAGCACACATTTCAAGATGTACGCAAACATTTGGTCACACAAATATGACGTGCAGCTTCATTTTAAAAAATGAGGCGCAGCTTCGCTGACGTTTTCCTTCAATAGCAACAAAAACGATATGTGACATGGCCGTGCAAAGGTGGGACATCTTACCACTTCCACAGTACGGTTGGAAAATAGTATTGAGGATATTTTTATGCGTACTACACGTCGCGGCTAAACAGTGCACGTTAAACAGCACACATCTGCCAGTACACTGTACACAGGGGACAGGACGCAGTAGATAGGGATCTGATATTCGAACACAGACTTAGTTTAGTTTTCCCAGGAGGTCTCCCATCAAAGTACTAACCAAGCCACACCTGCTGAGCTTCAGCCATTCGGCAGGAGCAGAGTGCATGGTGGGATGGCTGCTGTAAATTTAGGATAATAGTTGCGGAAAACCAGACTTAAATTTAATTCAATTTAGATCAAATTTAAAAAGAAATAAGGAATTGAATTACTGGAATTGACCTCAACCCTGGGATATGTGTGTGTGTAAGACATGAGAAACATTACTGCACAAGACCAACACCATGAGAGCTACCTCCCTCTCCTAGGTCATGCTCGACTTAATGGAGTTTGAGCAAAACCTATGGAGGAAAAAAATAAAAAAGCACTGCTGAGCTACAGCCGAGAAACAACGCACAGTCTGACTGCTGAATATCATGAAGAGGCCCTCTAAAAGCATGCAGCACCCATCACCCTATTCCAGCAAACAGCTGCTGCAGAACCACTGAAAGCGTGCCCAGACTGACAGCCCATAACACACAAAGCTTTCAAACGCAGCATCAAATTTAACACCACCTCAGGGTGAGACCACAACCGTCACTACCAGTCATCATAAAGTTTGTGCCTAGGTTGTAATGTGCAGCAGCATATAAGTTTTTGGAAATCATCCAGAATTTTTTTCCCCCCAACACAGCCAGGTATGCTATCATTTTAGACCCAATTTAGGCCATGATGTTTTTATTTAACAGATATTTTAAACACTGAGCGCGGTTACATGCACTCAATATTCCGATAATATTCGGAATATGGCTGTTGTCGTATTATTCAAAGTGTCATGTAAACGCAATATTCCGAAAAGCTTTTTCGGAAAAAAGCAGTTATCGGAACATGAGAATTCCGATAACTACACCTGGATTTCTGCCGTGTTTTTCGTTTTATTGGTTGCATGTAAACGCTTATTCCGATCTCGGTCGTATTTTTAAATCTGCGCATGTGCGTGTTTGACAGCAACAGCCATTCCGGATATTGTTAGTAACGTAATGCTAACGTCAAAACAGTTGAGAGAGGTCTGAGAGAGATGTCAACCAACCGGAAAAGTCATTTCTGGAGCGAGGAGGAAACCCTCCTGATGTTATCAGAAATAATAAAGAGGAATATACTTAATCTCATAGATGGGGAAAAAGTTAGAAACGCGGAAATAATGAGCACGTTTACATGCACTCAATAATGCTCTTATGGGTTTCGTCGTCACATGGTAAATTAATTCACCGATTCAGAATGGAGAGGCAACTTCAGGATGGCTCGGAGATCATTTATGAAACTTTGTGGTTTGGTACAGAACATAATGAGCCCTGACGAAGTGACAGTGCGTCCAGCTGTACCTGTAGCCGCGAAATCCAAATAAAACCTTATTTTCCGGCTTCTGCAGGACGTAGGACTTGTGTTGTTCTAATGCAGTATTTCCACACGTGCCTTCTGTAGCTTAAATCAAAACTCGGTACTTAGCATCCACATAGCATCAACGAGCCAAGTAAAAAATGAAAACAGAGACGGTTTATTTCACGAAAAACCAATACAAACAATTACGTCTTCACATGGAGTCTTTATCATACCTATACTTGTCGGTATTAAGCATTAAAAGCAAAAAACGAAACGGTCAGAAAACTGTTGCTCCACGCCCTGTTCAATAGAATAACTTGCCACGATCTGAGACGTATGGTTTCCTGTGGCCTTTCCAATAGCAGTACAGACTAATGGAGCAAAGATAGGCTATTAAGGAAAGATACATCAATACTAAATAATATCATTGAGCATCAGAACATTCTAATAATAATTTACTCTTAACTAAACAACCCATTACTACAAACTAATATTTATACATTCCAAATGACATAATAAAGATTAGCTCAAGATTCAATTACTGACAACTATTCATTATGCAGATAAGGCACAAATACAACATAATCTTCATGTTCACAATGGCTCTCACAGTACCTCTTCAAATGCGAGTCATAGCGCTGTACAAACTCGGTAGCTGCGGGGAGTACAGGCTGATAGCGAACCAGTTTGGTGTCCACAAGTCTACGGTCTGAATCGGTGAATTAATTTAGCACCACTCTCTCCCACCAGTCCTTGCTCTTAACGCGCATCCAGCACGACCGGGTCCTTAACAGTGCTGGAGGAAGGCCTATTCCGGGTCCAATAATCAGCGCTTGTTGTAACGTTAAAGCTCTTCGTCGTCTTCTGCTCATACGCTAGAAGGACAGTGTTAGTTGCCAACCGCAACCATAACATCTGCCATATGACGACGAAACCCATAAGAGCATTCCTGTCTAACGTTACCATGTTTAACGTTACTTTCTTATACGTTATAGGCTACTGTTCTTTCTTATGTAACTAACGTTAGGCTATAGTTAACGTGTTTACTAACGTACGGTTACGCATACCAACCCGCGTGCTGTTTCTAGCAACCCAGCAGGAAGTATAATCACGTTATGTAAAAACGTTACAATATGTGAGTTATAATATATAACGTTAGGCTAATATGTGTTTCTAATTTACGTTTGAGTTGCACATCGCGTTCAGGGAAAGAAATCGGAATATTGACTGAATCATGTAAACCTGGATTTTTCCCATTATCGCATTACTTAAGTGCATGTAAACGCAATTATCGTATTATTGCAATGTTCGGAATACTCCCAGTTATCGGAATATTGAGTGCATGTAAACGTGCTCACTGTTGCAATTCCCTGTCTGCCTGCTGAAATAATATATGGGCTTAACAGGTCAGGGGACAGAGCTAGGGCTGATGTGTTTTGCGGTTTCATGTCAAATTCTCTTTAATTATTAATTATTTAATTAGGCCTAATCATTCATTTGATCTGACATTTTGGGGAGGTCATGTCCTACAACTGCAGGCTATGCATGTATCTTTGGTGAAAAGAAGTCTGATATTGGAGTGAACCAGTATTGAAGTATACATTTGAGTTTTTTTGTTTAATGTGGCTTTGTTCTTTTCTGTATGATCCCTGGATGTACAGTGAGCACCATAATTTATTGGACAGTGACACATTTTTAGTTATTATGGTTCTGTACTCTAGCATTTTGAGTTTGAAATGATACAATGACAATGAGGTTGAAGTGCAGACAGTCAGTTTTAATTTGAGGGTATTTTCATCTATATCGGATGAACCGTTTAGAAATTATAGAACCATTAGTACATAGTCCCCCCCATTTTCGGGCATCAAAAGATATTGGATGGTAACGCAATGTAGCGTTAAGGGTCGAAGGTATCAAATGAGCCCCAAACCATCACTCTGCGGCCAGATATGCAGTAGATATGACTGGATAACTTGAAGGGTTCTTCACTTGACTTATTTTTCCATAGACTTCAACAGAAAAATTTGTCAGGAGAAACAACCTTTCAAACTCAAAGTGCTAGAGTACAGAACCAAAATAACAAAAAATGTTTCACTGTCCAATGAACTATGGTGCTCACTGCATGTATGGCTATTTATACTACAGTACAAAATTGTAAATACTGTGCTAATAAATATAGGATTTTATGTTTTGTCTGAAAACTTAATACAAATTTAAATGGGAAAAACAAGAATTGATAAGTGCGGAAAATGAATCCAGAACAACTGAATCCAGAAAATGAATCCAGAACAACAAAACCCTGTCAGCAATGTAGGAATGGCGCTGAATTTGACAACATGCAATTGGTAAAAAATTCATCAAACAGAAAAAAAGACATGAATATTGTTTTTTAAAAAGTGGTATCAGGATAACACGGTAAAGCTCAAGAGCTGTTCTCACCCATTTGACCCATTTGGCTCGAGGCTTGAAGCTTAAAAGCACCTGACAAACTACAATATCCATTCAGCTAAGCCATAGGTTATACAGTATCACTTCAGCGTGCATGTAGAAAATTTCAATAACAGCCATAGCAAACAGGCCGTTATCAGGACTAAATCAGGGGTACAATTCCACCCCATGTTCTCGGAATGATATTCACTCCCATGATTTGAAATTAAAGTGGATGAACAGATAAATATTTAAATAGAAAGCAAACTTTCCATTCCTCTCCAATTCATTTTCTTACTTTGTACAAATTAATTTTCTCTTTCCTTTTGACTCTCCACGGTGAAAGAAAAAAGGGCCTATTTCCAATTCCGAATACATAATTAAAGTTTATCATTAAAAATGCCAATATGACATCTCTGCGCAGCCATGATGATGTAGCAGTTCTCCTTTTGAAGAAGAGATGCAGTTAGATGTGTGGAACGTCACTGACAGGCCTGTACCTGAGTGTGTGGATCTTGTGTGTCCCCTCTTTAGAGCAGTCCTCCATCGAGTGCTTGACACTGAGAATGGTGCACCCATGCAAAAAACACATCATCCTGAATAATCAATACACAAACCAGACAAAAAACACATAGGCCAAAATTAACCATATACAAAACTGAATATGCTATACACAAGCCAGGATAAACAGCACACAGGCTGCAAATTATGCTACAGAAACTTGAATAAGCTACACACATGCCGGGATAAACAGCACGCAGGCCAGAATATATGATACGCAAACTTGAATAAGCTACACACATGCCAGGATAAACCACACCAAAGTCATATAAAAGAAAACACAACCAAAAATAAACCATACAAAGGCTGCTGGGTGGCTCATTCAGTTAAGGCACCGCGGTGTCATCCATGGATGAGTCCCACAGTCTCGGGTCAAATCCAAACCATGCTAACTGTGGCCGGGTAGCTCATAGGGCAATGAGCAATTGGCGATCACATTGCCCAGGGTATGGGAGGGTTCAGTCGGTTAGGGGCCCGCGTTCATTGCTATCTAGCGAGCCCCACTTGTCGATCGGGTGCCCGTGGACTGTATGTTATATAAACTTCACCACTAGTATCAGTCTCAATTACAGTATTATTGTTTATCTGAAATGATAAATTACAGCTTTAAGAAAATTCCGTAAATTTTGACGCAGTATTTTTAATATATTTTTTTATATTTTATATTTTTAAATATTTTTTAAGGGTAGCTGCTTGCGAAAACCTCAGCTTCTCCATTTACACTGCAGGGCAATAAAATAGAAGGGTGCTATTAATAGCCCAAAGCACTTACAAATGCATACTTTAAAATGCATAAAATGCACCGTTTATACATGCTAAAAAATCATGTTCATGTATAGAAACAATAATACTTTTTAAAAATGTTATACAAATGAGCATTCGCTTGCTTACTGTACTATATACAGTACCTGATGCACTTTCGGTTTACTGAACCAAATTTTTTTCTCCATAATTTCTTGTATAAATATGTTTAGGAAACCAAGTACTTACCAGTATATTCAGCTATAGCTGTTTTCTGATTAACCCTGAAGAGTTTATCTTGTTACATTTTGCCAAAGTCCCATACAGTGGACATTTCCACAGCGACCACCAATCACACACGGGCTGAAATACGTTGCTGTTGTGTAAAAACACACACGCTTTTGTAAGTTTAAAAAAAAAAACATATTTAAATACATTAGGCAATGCATGTTATGGTTATTATGTATATACTGTATGTGACTATTCTGAAATAAATGTATTCTGTTGCAAATTTCTGACTGATACATCTTCGTCAATTCGAACTTTAAACTATGGATGTGCAGGGAATATTTTTTTAGAGATTGACATTTAAATAAAACTAGTAGAAACTAGGTGGAAATTGCCTATGCAAGCTTAGCTGTAACACCACGTACTTCGGAGAAGAACCATGGTTGGCTACATTCTCCCGAAGCGGGATCGAGCATGAATGTGACTGCGGTTGCAGACAGTTGGCAAGAAAGGCGACCCAGAATCGGATCCCCTCCGGATCACAGAAGTAGAATTCCGTGATGAAGAGATAGGCTTCCTCACATTTGTTATGAAAGCGGTTCAGCCAAGTGGAACCAATCAGCGAGTCACATGGTTCCTGCTGTGTGGTTCTTGACTGGTGACCTTGTGCCGACCCCTTGTTACCACGGCCGGATATCAGAGGGATAGCAGCAAGGATGTGAAATACAATCCTCACTTTACATGCTTTTCAAAACTGGTGTATATATAACATTGCCATGGGAACCATACAATCACACATCAGGAGTCACCGACTGTGTGTCACCCTCATGTAACGCTTGTTTACAGTTGATGGGTGTGTGTACTTGATGTCATGTTGAGCATCATGAAAGGTTCAAACTCAGCTATGCTCATTTAAATATTGACAATATAAGCTAGGTCTCACAGCAATATAGCCTATGTACTTACTGTAAGTACTATGGCGTTACTTTCTAGAGCAGAGCTACTACACTAGTGTCAGTGAATATAGCAAGATGCTCTACATTTGCATATAATGACCAAACCCACTTAAAGGGGTGTTACCTAAAAATGACTGTTACACTCAAACGGTATTAAAATTGGAGCTTGGGGGTCCACTCAACCCTGAAGACTCTCCAATCATTGGACTCAACCAGGCGCGTAACCATGCAAGTCCTCACCAAGCCAATTTCATCCCCCAATCTCTGGGAATATTAGTGGTTCATAAATAGAGATGGGAAGGCTGAGTGACAGCATTCCTCTAGGACTGGAGTTGAGTGGCCTTGCTCGTGGAGTAGATGGGTTTGATTCTGCAGCGTGCCAAATTACTCTTTCATTAAGGGATGAAAGATAATTCCACCCACGCAGATCGATGATGTTTTTCCAAAACCACACGCATGTCACTTCTGCGTGTCGTGAACACCTGACACACACATGATGCACTTAAGAGCTGGGCAGCGATAGGAGTAAACTGGTACGGATTGTGTGAATGTGTGCCATCTGTGATTATCAGCCACAGGCATCACGACATCACCACCGACACACTCGCACACAGCCACAACAAACCGCCAATCTTTCCTGTGTGTGTGCGTGTGTGTGTGTTTGTCGGGGGGGGGGGGGCAAGTGAAAAGTGCTTTGATGAATGCGGATGATCAAAGCGCTTTCACTTGCCACATAATAGTAAACAGATTTAGCACCACGCTGCGCCCGGGAGACGAATCGGTTGCTTTTCCGGAAACAAGATTGGAAAATGAGCCCCTGTCATGGCTAATTGAATTTGATTTCTGTGTGGATTAAGACATGGTGATTGAGGGCCACAAAGATCTGTTTTGAGGTGCTGTGATTTTCTTTTCCCGTCGCCATTTCGGTCTCTGGTGGAAACACTCGAGAAACGGCCGTCTCAAAGCATTTCAGCTGCGCCTCACTCAGCCTTCCCCCTTGAAGATTCTGGACAGAAATTCTCACAATCGGTCATGCTCTTACTTATACCTGTAAAAGCAGGTTTTACCTGCAGGTGTTAAAATGGCCGCTTAACTCCACCATCCTGCATTGGTTTCTAGTATCCTTCCCCCTTCACCTGAAAATCTTTCCTTTTTCCTTTTTCTTTGGACATTGATGTCCAATACAGTGAGGTCATCAATCTCATCCAGTATTAGTTCACTGTATATGGGGTATTTTTAAAAAATATATATAATTTTAGTTGTGCTGTATGTTTTAGACAGGCCCAGAAAGTGTTTGCGCAACAAAGTGATATTTTTGATACTTGCGAACATCAGCCGGTTTTACAATGGCATGTATAGGGGCATTTGAGCATCAAGGTTTGAAGCAGAAAAATACATTTCAAGTAACAACAAAAATTTGCTGGTACATCAAGTAACAACAAAAATGTGCTGGTACATCAACATTATGTTTCCAGAGGTTGTACATATCTTATATTTGGTGGTCCAGTGGTGCATACAACCCGAGACCACTTTCGATACAGCATTACTGCAGCAGGCCTGGGGAGCGAGAAGCTTGCACAGCTCAAGAACTGAGAAGGAAAGAAGTAATTTAATAGCATTCATTCACAATAATAAACATAAATACAATATAAATACTGATATTAAGTTATATTATATTTATAATTGTGAATAAATGCTATTAAATTACTTATTTCCTTTCCTTTCACCAGTGGGGGGAAAAAACATTCTGGTGGGAAGACATCTTGAGAGCCTGTTCTCTGCTGGTCAGCCCAGTGTCATTACTTAAAGTTAAGCTAAATGCTAATAGTGTGGTAATGGAGACTCTACCGGGAAAATGAGAAAATAATCTTAACAGTTGGGAAGAGTATAGCCCAGGGTATTAGAATAGCTGGTAAAAAAAAAAAAAACATTCCAAGCAAATCTTTGTACATTATTATCTCAAAAGAGAAAGACAATAAACGTGGGCCTCCAAGTGTGGTCACATAAAGTGAACCTCCACTAGAATGCAGAGAATGGTAGACTGAAAGCTCCTCTCATTCAGTTACAATTTCAAAATTAGGGTGTTTTTTTTTTTAATCATGAATTTGGCACCCAAGGCAGGGCTGCATATATCCAATTCCCACCTTAACTTGGAGGGGCCCATCTTACACCCGGCGCTAACCGAGCTAGTTTCAGTCTGACGCAGTGGTCATTTTATCGCCCAATGCTATCATCTTAAGATGAGGTGTGGCCAGGATAATTTTTGCCGTATTGCTATCTTGAGGTATGCGCTAAAACCACCACATACCTGGTCTTAAGTCATGTCACATGTTGTTTCAATGTTATTTTAAAAACAGGTTTTTAGACATTTGTGCTAATTTATTAAAAATCTAAATGTAAAATATATACACAAGTGTGCACACCCTTTGATATGACACCCAGAAGTGAGCTGAGGTGCATTTTGTTTCCACTGATACTGCTTGAGATGTTTCTACAACTTAATTGGAGTCCACCTGTGATCAATTAAATTGATTGGACATGATTGGGGATTGCCAACACCTGCCTATATAAGGTCCCACAGTTGACAGTGCATGTCAGCGCAAACTCCAAGCCATGGGGTCAAAGAAATTATCTGCAGACCTCAGAAACAGGATTGTGTCAAGGCATAGATCTGGAGAAGGGTATGGAAAAATCTCTGCAGCTTTACAGGTCCCAAAGAGCACAGTGGCCACCATCATTCGTAAATGGAAGAAGTTTGGAACCACCAAGAATCTTCCTAGACCTGGCCGCCCGGCCAAACTGAGCAATCGGGGAAGACGAGCCTTGGCCAGGGAGGTGAGCAGGAACCCGAGGGTCACTCTGACAGAGCTCTAGCGTATCCTTGTGGAGATGGGAGAACCTTTCAGAAGATCAACCATCCAGGCAGCACTCCACCAATCAAGCCTTTATGGTAGAGTGGCCAGACGGAAGCCCCTCCTTAGTAAAAGGCATATCACTGCCCGCTTGGAGTTTGCCAAAAGGCACCTAGAGGCTCTCAAACCATGAGAATCAAGATTCTCTGGTCTGATGAAACCAAAATTTCACTTTTTGCCCTGAATACCAAGTGTCACGTCTGGAGGAAACCAGGCACCGCTCATCACCTGGCTAATACCATCCCTACAGTGAAGCATGGCAGTGGCAGCATCATGATGTGGGGATGTTTTTCAGCAGCGGGAACGGGGCGACTAGTCCTGATAGAGGGAAAGAGGAATGCAACTAAGTACACAGAGATCCTTGAAGAAAACCTGCTCCAGAGCGCTCTGGACTTCAGAATGGGGCGAAGGTTTACCTTCCAACATGACAACGACCCAAAGCACACAGCCAAGAGAACAAAGGAGTGGCTTCGGAGAAAGTCTGTGCGTCCTTGAGTGGCCCAGCCAGAGCCCAGACCTGAATCCAATTGAACATCTGTGGAAAGAGCTGAAAATGGCTGTGTACCGACGCTCCCCAGGTTGGACCTGACGGAGCTGGCAAGGATATGCCAACAGGAATGGGCAAAAATGTCCAGAAACAAGTGTGCCTTTTTTCCCAAGACGCCTTGAAGCTGTAATCGCTGCCAAAGGTGCAGCAACCAAGTATTAGGCTAAGGGTGTGTACAGATATGTAACCCCTAAATAACCTATCATTGTGAAATAAGGACTAATATTGTTCCCAAAAATAAAACCTTTTCTCCCCCGGAATAGACATGCACATTGTCCCTGCAATCCCGGGAAAGTGGGCTTGTTTTAAAGCATTAAGCTACCAGTAAAACACGTTGGTTACATTTCCATAAGCAGGACATAATCACACAAGGGTAAATATGCGTGAACTGATGGGTTCACAACTTGACAGCTTCAGTGTAGGCTATTTAGTGTCATCAATAAGGCAAAATAACGCTATTCATGTTATTAATCAATATGAGAATGCATGTGGCCTCATATGAACTTCAGATGAAGCTTGAACTTTGCTAGCTGAAATGCACCTGTGATCTGACTGCTGTGAGAACATGGAATTGATGTTTGACAATACTTCATTGTATAATCAAATGAAATTCATTAAACAAGCAGGCTAATTTGGCGTTTTCTAAGGTGAGACGGAAGCCATATTCTGGTAGCTTATTCTCAGGGGTTGCAGGTGGTTTTTAATTAAATAAATAAAAATTCTATTGTAAAATGACAGCACTGTTGTAAGCTAATGTCAAATATTTTCCTGTTTCCCATTATTATATTTCTGGAGAACGGGAAATAGTTGGTTGGGAATTAGCCTCCCGGGAACCTGTGCTGGTGTTAAACCCTATAATGTTTAAGATTATTATTGTGTATATGAAAACATGTCATAAATCGGAATAATAAGTCTGAATAATAGCCTATTGATCCTAATATTAATCCATATATTTCTGCATGGCAGGTCTGTCTCCCCAGCTGTAAATTGCTCTTTTTGCAGTCTTATTAAATCTGCCATTGGCAATCCGCCAAAGTACAAATGCAGGTAGCTTTCAAAGGGAATGGGAGATAACACTGGTTTATTGCATGTTATGCCCAAGACACACCTATAATTAATGAACAGGCTAAGTTCAGCTCTTTTGAACCTTGCGCCTTACTTTGCGCTCAAAATATGCGCCCTCTAACTAGCAAAAGTGGAGTTGCACACGCCCTAATTGCACTTGCGCCTTGCGTTTTAGACCATGCGTCAAGATCGTCAAGATAGAGCCCAGAATGTCCAAATATCTGCAACCACAGCCTTGTCATGCACGAGCCACCTTGGAAGAGTACAGACATCCGCGTTTCTCCTCTGAAAAACATGCTGTCACTACTACTTCTTTTCACACCACAGGCTAAGCTCACGTAGAGTGCAGTCAGAGAAATACCTTTCATATGTGACATGCAGTCTACGGGCACCCTGATCGACAAGGACATCATAGCACACGAACAGAACAACAGGATGCACAGTCCGACACCTAAGAATGGCAGCTGCTGACACCTGCTTCAATTTGTTCCTGTAAGCCAAAACATTTGATCCTTTAAATACATGAGCATGAGACCACTAATTGATTGACGTTTGAATGCTAGTTAATTACAAAAGGAAAAAAAAATTAAATTAAGAAAAAGCCAAGAGTTCTACTATGTGTCATCAATATTCATGAAGGAGATACTAAATACCTTGCACAAGATAATTAATTGATGTTATTACTTTTTTAGGTTGAATATTATGTGTGCACACTGAGTCTTTCTGAATAATTATATGCACAGCAAGTACTGGAGCTGGAGTCTCGGGAGGGATTGAGGTGGATCATAGGATACGCATCAGAAAAATAACTTTATATAACAAACCTCCCATTGATGTTCACACCTGATAAATAAAGCGCTGTGCTTGTTGCACGCACTGCACTAGTTAAAGTACATGATGTTGTTCTGACATACTGTATGTTAAAAACACTTTGAATCCATTTTTAATCAGGTATATTTCAAAAATAGAAAAAGTTCCACCTCACAGAAAAGTGAAGTGGGTCATGGAGAAAGTTTACAGCCAGCATACATCAGCAAGCAGGCACCTATTGGCCCTGTCATCAATGGCAGCTCTCAGTCCACCAGTGTTTTGCAAACTGGTACTACATCACTCCCCTAGTGGCAGGAATATGCAGCAACTATTTTCCTTCTATTAGCAGCTGATCCTCATCTCCACAGCCTTGGCTCAACTGTCCGCTAGCAAACCGCCCGTAGCGCATGTTTGCAATGGCAGCTTGCTGATGGCAGACGGCTAATGGGAACGGCATGTTTCACAGTGCTTTCTCAAACAGACTCAACCCCAATGAGGTCATTAGCGAATAACGACCCAGACACATCTTCCCATTGTATCCCTGCCCCTGTGACCCAATGCCCAGTGCACATGGTTGTTGGTCGCTAGCAGGTTAGCCTAAAGGTATTCTGAGAGATTTAAATAATGACACTCGTCTGAAAATATAGAATGACCAAATCCCTGTGAATGCAGTACAGTGCCTCTCCTTAATAAAAAAATAACAATAACACCAGCTTGATGATTCTTCTGTTAATAAAAAGAGGGGGTTTATGAAAGATGGACAGAATACACAGAGAATAAAAAGATAATATCTTAAGCAGGAAACTTCAGCATGCAGAAGACATCAGCAGAAGACATCAGCATGCAACTGTGGTAAATTACATATATACATTTTGGGAAGTTTGGGAAGTGTAAATCCATAGTGTAAATCCATATTTTAATGACTGGCTCAATGCCGAAACATGATTCAGAGAGATGCCAATTTAAGGAATAACAAAGGAATTTATTTCAATGAAAAACAAAGATATATAAAATTATTGCAGAGAAAACATCAGTGCGAATGCTAGCAAGAGACCGCTTCAGCCATCCAGGCTATATAGCCGGCTAAAAAGGTTTAGAAAATCTCCCCAATCAGGCTTGGCCATGCCTCCACTGTCAGCACAAGCAAAACAAACAGAACACACCAGATAACAGGCAAGTGCACGTGGGGTGTGGCAATATTTAATGGAATATCACAGCTGCAAAATGGTATTTTTGACAGATGTGACACCAACAAGCAAGATCTCACGCTTGAACTTAAATTCAGAAGAATCACTTAACAGGCATAGCCATAAGGTTTACTGCAAACTACATCTCGGCCAGTCAGGACGTCACGTCATTAACATACGATAACGCCAGATTCAGGGCCGCTGGCTCGTCCTGCTGAGGGGGTAGTCCTCAGTCTAGTTTTCCAGGGTAGTGAATCTGCAGATCTATGAGCAAAAGAACAATTTGAGGAAAGAAAATTGGTTTGGGAACGGAGTCTGCATGAGCGCACCGACGCAGTTTCCTCCCCGGCGCAATAATGGCAGAGACGTGGCCGAGACGTGGCCGAGACGTAAGCGCGTTCCTACTCTCTACACCAGCGGTTCCCACACCTCGCCTCGGGTACCCCCAGCCGGATCCAGGTATTTTAAGGGCTTGATTAATTATATCAGGTGTGCTTAGGGTGGAACCCATGAAATACCTGGATCCGGCTGGAGGTACCCGAGGAGGTTTGGGAACTACTGCTCGACACTATTTAAAGCCCCACAGGGAGTTTTCCAAGAGCTGATGTCCATCAATCACCCGTTTTGTTCGTTAGTTCGTTCATTCAAGAATCAATCAAGCATTTAATCGCTCAATCAAACCAACTGTATCACTCCACAGCCATTCACAAATCAAAGTGAATTGAGTGCTGGAAAAAGTGCAACACAAAAATGGAAAAGAGAAATTGGTTATCCCACTCTGATGTTCTATCCTGATTGGATAATCTGGTCCGCTGTTCCTAGTGTGGAAAAGTATGGGTCATGATTCAATAAACATTTATCCCAAACTTTGACTGTTAGATCTTTTTTCTTTTATCTAAATGAATTCTCTTGTTTGAAGTCAAAGGACTAAGAACAAAAGAATTGGTTTCCATGCGTTTAGCATTTAGGTATTGGACTCTCAGTGAGGGTGCCAATTTTAAGGGTTTACGCCTTTCCCAAAAGCCTCAGCTCTGGATCGTGAGCCTGTTTAAGCTCCCATTTTAAGCCCACACACCTCTGTCTGGGGACGTTGTGAAAGTCCAAATTTATCCTGCGATATTGAGTGAATAATGCTGTTTATTCATCATCTTGGCTGAAGCTTGCCTGAACAGATTTGTATTGGGGTGGCACAACGGCGACAGAATAAACTTTACAGGCGATATAGGACTGTTCTTTATATGATAAATGAAAGACGGCGGATCAAGCATGAATCAAGAGTAATGCACCATAATCTTCAATTCAGCAGAAATGAAAAATGCATTGAGTGTGTTCCTTTCGTGTAGACACAGATATGGAGATTCATGCTTTTACGCAGACTATACTCACTGGTCCACCAAAACAATCATAAATAATTGCTGAAGGGTTCCGATATGAATTCTTGTTGGTAGGCAGAGCTCATATTTTTATGTCTTGGAGTCTGGTTTTGAGCTTTATCTAGGCTGTTTCAAGGATTATCTCCGGCGTAGTAATACATTTATTCATACAGTTTTGTATGAATAAAATGCCATATTTTCTCATGAAATACTGTACTAGCCCCTGTGAAGGGTCACTTGCGAAGGGCAACGCAAGAGAGCCTATGGATGCCAGGAAGTAGGAGGTGGCAGGATCTGCATACTAGAGATTAGAAAGAGTTCAAAGAACGAAAACTATAAATGAAAACGAACAAAAACTAAAATTAAAAACAAAATCACTTTCAAGTGTTCCGGAGAGAAAACACTATTTTAAGAGTATGTAAACCATTTAATAATGTTTATGTTTTGTTAGTTTTGTTTTTCTTGCAAACCCCAGGCTACCATCCAATCTGCCATCCAATCTGTTAAACGTCATGCCCTCGGGCGCTGTAACTGGAAACTTCCACTTGGGGGAATCGCTTTAGAAACCGGAAGTTATGCTTTGGCTGTTCCGTAGCTAAAGCCCCTCCCCTTTCTGGCAGAAGAAAGAGGAAAAGTGGGCTGTGCCTGTGATTCCAGAAGATGCAATATCTATCCTACACAGTAAATTCAACTCTAACAGGGTACATATGAACCTAATCTGGCCAGAGTAGGCTCATACTGAATGTACACTGCTAGAGTTTAATTAACACTGTTAGAGTTGAATTAACACTGGACATTTTACTGTGCAGGTCAACTATTGGCAACTTTGCTAACAAAAGCAATATAGATATAATAAATGTGTTCTGATAATGCTGTAGGCCAAAAGACAGTTTCTTACTATGGGTAATATAGCCTATGTGGACAAGAAAGGGCAGCAAAGCAGGAGGCCACATTTTTGTTTTGTTTTTTAGTTGTGTATTTCAGCAAAAACACAAGTTTTCTGTTGGTTTGACAAAAGCTCAGCTATCTCAAACTTTGTCTATTTCTCAGAAAATGTAGCCTGATGTGGGCCATTATAGCTGATATTACATGTATTTGTGATATTAAAGTGTTTTTGTGATTTGGATAACACTTTTTTTGTGCTGCTTTATTATAAAAATGAAAACTATCATTTGTGCTAAAACAGTAGGGTAAGCATATAAAAAACACTGGAAACAAATTGGTATGAAATAATAATATAGTTCACTTACCCCAATGACTTGTTAGACTTATGCACACTTTCTTGCCAAACTGCCAGCAATTTTCTCTGTTTGTATGTTTTACAGAGTACTGAAACAAATGCCACATCAGCACGCTAGACCAGTACTGCCAAAGGCTATGATAGGATTGGTCATTGCTGGCTCTCACCCTGCAGTCTCCACAGAAAGCATGTTCAGCAAGGCACACTTGCTAATGATTAGAAGCTCTGGATTTTGGACGTTTTGTTCTACTTCCTTGTGAAGATGCCATTGTGATGTCATCATGAGAACGTTAACCAGTTTTTACATTTCCTTCCAAACGCCATTCCGTTAATTCGTGCGGGCTGACCGCCGAAACGGAAACGTTATTAGACGTTTGTTCAGAACGAAAGGAAATTTTAAATCATCCGTTCCTAAACCCTGCTGCATACGAACATGTGAACGACATCCACACGATATGAAGGTGTGTATCAATGTGTGTCTCTCCTCTGTATTAGGTGCAACATGGCTACCTCTCTCCACACTCCCATCTGCATCCATGTTTGTATGAAAAATAGGAAATTAAATCCTGAGGGGCGGAAAAGAAATTGTGAACTGCTGAAATTGATCATGGTTCATTGTGAGCGGAGGTGAAAGCTGAAATGGGGGCTCCCCCCTCTCTCTCTCTCTGAGAGGAAGATGTGCCCTGGACACATTATCACTAAACATGCCGAGGTCCCGGAGATGGTGGATTGAGAAATGAAGCCCTGGGGATGGAGGAATGAGACGGAAGGATGAGTCACCTGAGTTTCTCGCTCTGCGCTCTGCAAATCCAGTGAGCCCACACACACACACACACACACACATAGCCAATGTCAGGTGCACCTCCCCCGCCACACCGACACACACACACACACACACACACACACACCCCCAACGGCAAACCCTCCCCCACACACACACACACACACACACACACACACACACACACACACACACACACACACACACACACACACACTCGACAACAGCAGGATTTGCTTGTGTACCGCCTCTTCCACTGTGATGATTTCATATAAATGAATGCATAAGCTGAGCACTACGCTGCCACTGGTCCTTGAAAGCAGCTACGGCTCCAGATAAAACACACAGAGGAGACGACTTAGAGAAAGTACAAAGCAGCGATTTGGTGCCAAGCAGTGGCAGCTGTCTCATTAAGCCATGATTTGGCAGGGTTTGATTGCGCCCCAGTGCCACGTTTACAAGCCCGTGTCTCTGAACCAGGCTCAGCGTGTCGCCGACAGGCGCGTCTGCCGCCGTCTCCATGGCAACGCTACACCATGCTTACACCTGCTAATTCAGTGTGAGGGCATTTCTTTGTTTGTACGGTGAAAATTGAGCAAGTAATACATTTTGGGAATGGTGGCAGCAAACGAGACTTCACACGCCCCAAAATCATCAGTGTTCTGTCAATTGGTGCTTTGTCTCAACCAATCAGAAGACTTGACTTAATTGCCAGATTGCCAGTTGATGACACAGCTGAGGCTCAAACCCGTGACCCTGCTGTCATCCGCGGTGAGCGCCGTCACTGACAGAGTCACTCTCTAATAGGTCTCTTCCACAGCTGCCTTACGGAATGTGCAGAACTCAACACCATGGTGAAACAAAGTGGAATAATTAAGAGTTATGGATCTGTTCTTCACAAAGACACTTATCTACACGAAGAGGACAAGGTCAGTGTGACATCCTGTCATGGCCAGCCACAGCGCCAGAGGGTAAAAGAAAAGACTGACTTTAGCTACTGTGAGTTACACAATTTGCTCGGTGCTGGCTCACCGGAAACAATCTCTTTACTAGGTCCCTCTCCACTGGCCAAAGGAGTTAAAATAAAAGAGAAAGAGAGAGAAAGAGAGAAAGAGATTTTAAAAATCAGCAGATTAGTCAAGCTCAAATGTATTTTGGTGCCTTGACTGGGGACAGACATTTTTAGCCTCGATTAGGCTAACGCCCAGTAGTGAAGTACTGTTCTGTTAAAAAAAGGGCCATAAATCTCTTGTAAAAGCAGATTTGTACGGTTCATCAGAGCACTCATGGGATACGGGACGGGAGACTGCGCTCAGCTCTGAAGTCACCTCAAAACCATTCAGACGTCAAACTGCGATATCCCCAATCTCTTGAGAAACGGTTGATCAAAAGACGGAATTTTTTTTTGTTCGTAAATCTGCGACAAAGGGGATAGAGACTCCGTTGGTAGAAGTTTCATTGTCATGGGTAGCAGTGTAGTATAATGGTGAGGGAACATTAGTGTTTTGTTGTTATGTTTGTTTATTTATTATTTTGTATTTATGTTTATTCATTTCTTGTTATTTTTTTTTTTTCATCATTTTATTTTTTTTTTTTTTCTTCAGCCCTTTCTTTCATGTTTGTTCTCTCTTCTCTCTTCTCACGCTTCTCCCTTTTTAATTCTCCTTGTTTCATAATTAATACTAACTACATATCTAATAACTAATATACTACTAATACTGTAAACTGTTTCATGTTGTGTTTATGTTATGTTTATTTTTTTTTAATTTAATTTTACTAACTACTATTACTAGGTTAAGGTTAATAGGTTAACTACTAATAATTTTACTCGTGTGTGTTTATTTTCTGCTTTTCTCAGCTGTTGTGAATTTCCTGCTGCTCAACTGCTAAGTGTCTCTACACCTGCATATGCATATAAGATCAGTGTTCATGTCATGTCCCTTGCGAATTGTTACCTCACTAGCACTCTTAAGCATTCAAGCATCATTATTCTTTTATTTCCCTTTTTTTTTTTTTGCTTTTTTTTTACTTTTCTGTTTTTGTTTTTTTTTTTTGTTTTGCCTTCCTGTCCTGACTCCGATCCTGCTTTGATTTTTTTTTTTTTTTGCCACGCGGAGGGCGAGGACTCCTGACTGACCTGCTTTTTTTTCGACTATCTTTTGCCTTTCTCCTTTTGTACCTCTGCCACGATGATCCTGGTTGGTGGTTCCGAAACCTGCCTGGCTTACCCGACGACGAGCCTGCCTCCTCGTACGGTACTTTTGTTTATTGGCTGGATTTTTTTTGTGACCTTTTGCTTTGCTAAGACAGACAACGATTACTGACCTTAAAAAAATAAAACCTTGCGGGTATTTATTACATCTGTTGTTCTGAGTTGTGCTTCTCGGGTCCAACCCTCCACGCACTACGTCTCAATTAGATTAGAGGTTACAGGTGCGACTCCCAGGCACAATGCTGCCTTTGTCTCCTTGGGCAAAGCACTTAACCTGAATTGCTGTATAAATATAGACTGTATGAAAATAAATAAATAAATAAATACATAAGCTGTGTGAAGCCCTTTTCATAGTCGCCAAAAAGAGTATGCCTGCGGACGTCCGCAGGGTCCGCGTGAACCGAAATGACATCATTGCAGACCCTCAGCGGACATCCGCCTTGGCAGTCCACACAGCAGTCGTTTTTTTTCTGTCTGCGCTGACCTGTCGTTTTGCCTACAAGCGTACGTTCTTCGTACTGTAATCTTCTTCCATGAACGAAGTCATTGTTGCTTCAAATTTGCATGCAAAAATGATGGGAAATGTAGTCTACAAAGAGGGGTTGGTACGCTTTGAGTATGCTTCGAGTACGCTCAACTATGAAAGGCAAATCTGGACTGTATGTCCGCGTACATGTCTGCTCTCCATTTTCAACATTCTGTAAGCACCGTTAGTCACTCACAATAATAGTCTGCTTAAAAAAGCCTTATGCCCAAATGGCCCCTCCTTCACCCGCCCTCTTTAAACCCTCTCACAGTCTCACATTTCCCAGGCGGGGCCTTTTGCCATTATCTCACGTCAGTATGTACAGGACCTCTGGTTGCGAGGGTCTGTGCTGAGAAGTGGGTTACAGCACAAGGATAGCTTGCTGTAGGCAGTGGCATAGCTGCAGGCATGTGAATGAGAAGGGAGGAGGGAGAGGCTCTGTCTGGCTGTCTACCACAGAGGAAGAAAGGAAAAGTGGATGTAAAGGCACTATTGACTCAGGCAGGAAGTGCGAGATGGAGGCTGCGGACAGGGACAGGGAAGACAGACAGACAGACATACACACACATGCGCGTGCACGCACACACACACGCAAACACTCTCTCACACACACACACACGCACACACACACGCAAACACTCTCTCACACACACACACACGCACACACACACGCAAACACTCTCTCACACACACACACACACACACACACGTGCATGCACGCACACACACACACGCAAACACTCACACAAACAGGCACACACACACACACACACACACACAGATCAGTTGGGTGTTTTAAAACAGGCACAGGTCTCAGCGGAGTATCCCGCCCCCCCTTATCGAGCCCTTCTCCCTTTCACTGTTTGAAAAGGGCATCATTGCGCTCTCTATCGGGAAATGGTGTGGCCGCTCCAGGTCTGAATCCAGCCCCTGTTGTCCGCTATCTCCATCAAGCCAGCTCTCAGAAAAGCCTGCACAAACGGATCCTTTTTATCGCATTACACAGCTCCACACAGCCTCACGGGAGGCCACAAGGATGTCCTAAAAAAATGGGCAGTCGCCATGGACGACAGAAGGGGACGCTCATTGGCTGGCCACGACAACAGATGGGTGCTCATTGGCTGAGCACACAAGATCATGTTAAGATAACAGGCTTCTAAGAACACCCTCTCCAGAGTTTCGCTTGCCTGGAAATTATGAACAAACAAGCCATTTCATTTGTCGCATAAAAGCTCTTGAGGAAATTTTAAACCAAAAAAAGGCCTAAAGCAAAAGGCTGCCTGCAAAACAAAAAACAAAAAAAAAAGAAAGGAAACTGACAAGGTGGCCAGCCTTGCGCTTGAAGTCTTCCCCGATTTCTCATCCTCGTCATGCGTCTTACCACCTACCGACGCGATAACCGCGTAACAGCCGTGACGAGAGACAGCTGACTAGGAAGGACATCCAAGAGCAACCAACTGTCACAAGAACTTTCCCGAATTCATCCACCAACTGCTCAATCTGTCTAGATCCTCGACCCCATCTGCCTCCTTGTTCATCAGCTGCACAACACCGCAGTTTGTTCTTTCTGCATGAGAAGAGCTAGCAACTGCTGTTCCCACTCACACTTATTGACTGAGTGAGTGGCCGCAGTACAGAAAACTAACCATTAAGTTAATAAATGTTCCAACCCTGATTTTAGCCAGTTTACGTGACAAGCACGTCCAACAAGGCTCAATTAGTTCTCCTCAAAACCGTGTCGAATTTTGGCGCCTCTGCTTTTGTGTAGTTTATATTAATTAGAACAAAAATATTGGTTGGAGTTAAAAAAATATATATTATTATTATTACATTCCGTTACTAAGTTTTAAGTTCCGTTATGAAGTTTTATGAAGGATTAAAGCTACCCAATCAGTTTGCTGTAGAACAACATATTATCTACTGTGAGGTGTGCAATAATAATACCCCTTGAAACACAGATTCCAATCTCAATGGGACTCTCTCCAGCATAAATGAAAGAAAAATAAATGTAAAAAGCACCGTTGTTAATCACAGAGCACAGACCACTGAGGAAAAGCCGCCATCCTATCCGTGATTGCTTATCCTCCTGATGCTAACCTGTCACTTCACCACAAACGGGGATTCTTGGGGGGCAAAAAGCATTTTTGCTCAATTGAGACATTCGTTGCTCCTGCAGCCAAACTATTAGTGGAAATCACAAACTCTGTATTTTAACTTTATTAGTAGACGATGTGTGACAACTTTGAATAGAAAGTTTCTAAGTGTCACTATTTTCCCGTAGCAAGTCCATTTAACAAGCACCCATCCACCCAGTCTATACCTAGCCATGCGTGACATAGTGGACAATAGAGTCTTTGTGTGAGATTTTATTCATCATATAAAATTTGAATTCCGTCATAGCAACAAGATAAACCCAACAATAACCTGATCGTATGCCAAAAACACTGTGAAAAGCCCTGCTCACTCAAATGCAAAATAAGGCTCATTGTACCACGTATTCTACAATGAATATCTGCTACTAAATATGAAATAAATATACAATCCTACCATTGTTTTTATAAATACAGATGTTCCTTTCAAAATTCAGTGGTCATTTATTGTCTGGTACAATCTGTTTGAGAAATATACAACACTTTATACCGCTATTACACTATCTGAAACATCGACTCGTAATGCCCATCTCATTCATTACAGTTCATTCTGGTTTAATTGTCGGTTCTTTTATCCAATAGAGTACCTTAGCAGTGGTATATGCAACGTCTTATTTTGTGCTTTGAAAAATTAATTGCTGCCCAGCGTAACGGCAGTTTTCTTTTTCACGGTCTCATATTACGCAAGCTCTGTAGAAAACGCATTAGGGAGGGGAGTATTCCCTTTCGCAAAATGTAAAAATGTTTGCGTCTAAAATGCTGTTGGTCTCGCTGGCTACATATGTATATTCGTTTCTCCACTAGAGCATATGTACATTCGTTTTTCCATTATAACCGTCTTCCCAATATGATTGATAGGCCTATTGTTATTTTCGCATTTTGAGTGCATTTCACATACTGTAGCGCAATCGTTCATTTTATTTTTGATGTAATAGGCTACCCATTTTCATTGACGATATAAAATTTGGCAGCATTTTGCAGACGGTGGAATACTATTTTATTTTTATGGTATTGTACATAATATAGGCTATGGCATATATACTTGTGACTTATGGCATGGCAAATGCTCATTCAAATTTTCTATGTGGTAGATGAAGGTTAAAAAAATTATTGGCGTCATTATGAATGGAACATAACAAACATTTAAAAAACTACAGAAAAATGCAATCCCGGGGCAATGGTATACATACTTGTAGAGTACAGAGAAAAGTGATGTGTTATTGAGGTACAAGAGTGAATGATTAGGTTACATATTTAGGTGTATGTAACACTGTGATATCAACATTTTTATCTTAATCCATCAGAAGAAGCAAATGTATATTTTATATAATGGACAGAACAAATTTTATACATTTTATACATTTTATGACATGTTTTGCATAGAGGTTTTGGACCCAAAAATATCTACCCCCCTATACTGATGAAAATATAGTCATTCCCACTTGAAAATTATGCAAAAGTGAGTTTTATGAGCCAAAACTGTTGATTTGTAGTTAAATATATCATCATTTCTTTATTGAGAGCAGTTCACAATTTAGCCATTTGGAGACACGAATGGACACCAGGGTACACCAGGGTGCCTATATTTTGCATCATAGACCTTTAGTAGTTCTGCATATCATCCTCAGAATGTGCACACTTGTTGACACTTATGTGGTTCTCAGTATTTTGCTGCAAACTAAAGAAAAACATTTTTTTTTTGCATTTTTCCCAAAGTTTCTTTGCATTTGTGGCACTTTATTTTTACTGAAATGAAGAAAATCTAAGTTCGCATTGTAAATGGTACACCTGTTTTGTTTCATTTAAGCCATTTACCAAGTTCATGTGATGCTCACATCTGGCGTTATAAAGCCTTAAACAGAGCACCCCCTAAATAGATGAGAATTGACTAAATGTGCCATCTGCGTGAAAGGGTTAAGCAAAGACACATGACTGAGGCCCACAGAAATCCTCAGAAGAGATTTTTATGTCGGAAACCGGCACCTGTTTTTAAAAAATGACTGAAAAGGAAAGGCTGTGATTAACATTCACTCGGTGTCCAAATATAATTACTGTCACGGTTAATTAAGTCGTAGCCTAAACTATAAAAATACTTCCATAAATTGTGCTCAATGCTCTGCTGGGAAACCAGGCTGGTTAGAACTTTAATTGAAAACACAAATGAAATGTTTGAAAGTATCGCGGTAGCCGTGACCTTTTCCCACCCGCACGTCACGCAGACAGATCATCCACTTTCTTTATCACAAAATATCATTACAAGAAATAGTAGTGCAATAGCTTGAAGTCCTATTCATGATTTGAGCTTGCAGTTATATTCATGCTTTGTGCAATAGCTTGCAGTGCTATTCTCATTTCATCCAATTAGCCTGGCTCAATCAGCTGTACACACAACACTGGTTCACTCGTAGCTTAGGCCACAGTAAATGTCTCGCATGTACGACTTTCAACTGTCACTCACATGCTCATCAAGAAACGTAGTTTATTTAAATGTCAGATAACTTAAACAGCTGGACTAATAAAATAGCTGAGAGCAGACGTCGGCACGAAATCAGGTAATAGCCACAAGCCACCTTCTTGCCCTCCCCCGTGTTAGGGTGTAGGGTTTATGCACTTTTTACAGCGGCTCGGATATTTTAATCCTGATCAGGGCTCTGATGATATGGTTTTTAGATGAGCACATTAAAAAAATAACAGGTTTATAACGGGACCATTCTTAAAAGCCAAGCTAAATTAGTCCACCTGGGCAGTAGATATGGATTAATTAGTTTAGGGTTTGTTTCTCCCGACTTATTTTCCTATTGAACTCTATGGGGAAATGTTAGGAGAAATATCCCTTAAATCCATCCATATCTACTGCATATCTGGCAGCAGAGTGATGGTTTGAGGCTCGTTTGATACCTCAGACCCTTGATTACTTACAGCCATTTAACCAACCATGTGTTCCATACTATTCCCATGTAATTTGCAGCTTAATTTAGTCCTACCCCCAAATTCCCATAGAGATTCATTCAAATTAGTTTGCATCCCTAATTCAAATGCAGAGGTTATAGTATTGTTTGTAAGAGTACCTGAAAATAAGATATCAAGAGTATTTAGATTTTGTTGGGTCACAAACATCAGGAAGTCGTGGCATGCAAAGGATATGCAACCAAATATTAAATATGATGACTTTAAGTTTATGTACATTTTGTGCCCTAAAATGGGGGGGGGCTCTGTGTAAAAATTGTATAATTGCTACATGGTTCACCCAATATGGGTGTAAAAACCCTCAAATTAAAGTCACTGTTCCTTTTCAAATCCAATGTAATGGAGTACAGAGCCAAAACAACAAAAAATGTGTCACTGTCCGAACGCTTTTGGAGTGCACTGTATATGTAAATAATATATTACTTATATAGTATGTACAAAATAGCAAATTATGTACAAAGTAGCAACATATGTTATTTAGAAAAACTTTAGTGACATGGAAATGCATTACTCTCCCAGAACTTATTCCGACTAACTGTCCCTAAAGTCTGTACTGAACTGGGGAAAAGGGCGTTTAGGTATGCTGCTCCCTCGGCTTGGAATCAGTTGCAAAATGACCTGAATCTTCGGGAGCTGGTCTCACGGGATGCATTTAAAGTGTTTGGAAGCAAACACATCTGGCTGTAGATGTTTTGAATGTTGATGATTATTTTTTGATATCTTATGATTCTATAATTTGTCCTTTGTTTTAATTTTTAATTGTTATACGTTTGTTTTTATGTCTGCAACCGTGCAATTGTGCTGCTGCCTGCCTTGGCAAAAATAGATTTTTAATCTCAATGAGACTCCACTCCTGGTTAAATAAAGGTTAAATAAAATAAAAATAAAAATGACAGCCTGTAGTTGAATTAAGGTCCACAGCCACATTTGATTTATGGAGTCTTCGGATGATAAAAAAAGCTGGAGAACCCTGCTACCCTAACCACTACACTGCACTGTAAAGAATAGTATGCATCAGAAATGATGACATTCCATATCAATCATAGAATTGGAATATATTGCGGGGAGTGGACCAGACCAAGGAAATCTCTGATCTCTACACATGGCCAAATAACTTGCTCAGTTAATCTTTATTTTTGTGTACCGCTGTTGGAAAATAGATAATACTATTCCTCACAATAAGGAGCACCGCCAGGTATTTTGGACCCCATAAAAAGATCTCCCATTGGGCCCCACCACCCCAGGCCACCCCTTCCCGACCCAAATACAACACAAATCTTTGAGGTCCCCTGTCTGTCAGGGCCCCAACTCCCACACCCCCCTGCTCACAGTGGCCATTTCACAAAGGTAGCAAAATAATAAGCATTAAAAAAAAGATGAACAAAAAAAGCGAAGATAATGTATCGGAACCAACACGGACGGGTTGTGGAATGGGAACATATTCCCAGACTGCTGTTCAGGGTGACTGGAATAATTAGGTGGTGTGATGACCAGGTCTACACAGGAATGATTTGTGAGAATGTTCATTACGAAGGTGATAAAATGTTGTCTATTCGCAGATCTTATGGGCGACACCAATACAGGAGTGCGAGCCAGAGCTGTGACGTAATGCCCACCTGACAGCAGAGTTTGAACCACCGTTCCTCCTTCCTCACTTTGTGTACTTTGGACCATTAATGCACCATCACAGACATCCCGGCTTTCCCAGCTTCCATAATGAAGATGGAAACCATACATCGCGAATTTGATTTGACTTGATTTATGAGACAAAATAAAAAATACATGCAAGACTGCATTCATACGTACATTTAAAATTGTAGAGGATGAAATATGCAATAAAGCCCAAAGGCTTATTTCCATTGTGGTCCTCTAGAGGAAGGGAGAAGGACAAGATGATAGATCGACTCGTCAGGCAAGACTGGCAAAAAAACGAAAACGGGACTGTTATGGAAAAAAAATAAAAAATTAAGATTAAAGTATCAAAACCAAGAACATTTAATTTTAAAAGACTCAGCCCAACATTTATGAATAAATATTGTGCAGAACATATATGACTGGCCTTTTAAAAAATTATTACCGCTGGTGCCACTGAGATCTGGGTAGCATTACCTGAGTAGCATTACCTGAGTAGCATTACCTGAGTAGCATTACCTGAGTAGCATTACCTGAGTAGCATTACCTGAGTAGCATTACCTGAGGGCTGAGTTCCACATTTGAGGACTTTTCAAGCAACACACAATGTATTCTTTTTGTCATTATTAATAATAATTAATAATAATAATAATATTAATAATGCTGTTCTAATTTCCCATGCTGTGAGAAGGAGTACCCGGTATTACAGAACCTGCAAAATGTAACAATTAGCTGGGCCAGTCTCGCCTGGGTCCTATGTCGACGCTGGAGGTTCTTTAGGCTGCTCTTTAACAGGCTTCGTCAGGATCCTGTCGTCTCACCCATTCACACGTTCTCTCATTTCCAAGCCGGCTCCATAAAATGCGCAAAGTCGCAAGTGTTTGTCGGGGTGATAATGGTGGTTTAACACATAGCTGATGCAGGTGTTTCTCTGAGCCATATTCACAAAAACAAAGAGGAACAAATAGAAGTGTGTGCCGAGTGCCTAGTACAGGGTGGGAATACGCATCATTAGGACAGATATACTGCAGTACGGTTTTAATTCCTCCGCTCTAAACAGGGACGAATTTAAACCTGACGCAGCAGGGGAGTGTAATCTCCGACCAATAAGTGACAATACTGGTCTATGAACCATCAGGAGTAAAACCAGCAGCACTATTGACCTTGAGGGCCAGATGTGAGTATCCCTGTCATCGGATGGGGTCCTATTCTCATTCCTACACAGGTGCAGTTTGACCTCATGGGGAGGAAACGGAAAAGGTGAGACTATGTAGGAGGGGGGAGGGGGGGGGGGGTAGGTTATGCTGCATTCACACCATATGAAAGAGCTGGTGACTGAGCTTCCAATTCGGAAATTCCGTTCACGTCAGCTTTCAAGTCTTGTGAACTCCCATTTGACGTCACCAGTGCAGAAATGGCTTTAAACATCCTACCAAGCATGGTGGCGAATTCTGCGGTCAAACGTAAGAAAGAAGCATATTTTCAACAAATAATATTTAAAAATAACGCATAACCGACTCGTTTATCGGATTGAACGCATTACCTGGCGGCATGTGAAAGGTCTGTAGTCTAGCTACAGTCGAATCAAATGTTCAGCAAAGTTTGGAGAAATTAGCCAAAATGGCGGTCGTTAAAAAAAGTTTCCGGCAAACCTCCATCTTTTCAGTGATCTTAGAGACCCTCCCCAAATCTCTGGTGATCTTGGCGTCAAACGGGTTTATCCGAGGTCAACGTCCAAGTTGTTGTTTCGAGTAAGCAAGTCGTTCAAACCACAATACCCATATGGTGTGAATACAGCATTAGCACCTGTGCAGGGGTAGATATCTCCCATCTGCTGGTCTCTGATCACTATGAAGTCCTTTTACAGAAGGGGTATAAAACTAAATTCCCAGGGAGCCGGCTCCATAAAGTGCCTGCGGGATTTTTGTGGTTTCGTCAATTCAATCAGCTGTCAATTAAGGCCGTGACAACATGGTGTGTGGATTCTTTAGCCAATCGATGACTTAAATGACCCACTGGTGCCGAAAACACTGTGAAAACCAGCAGACGCTGCGGCCCTCCAGGACTGGAGACTGACACCTGTGCTTTACTTTATCCTGGGCTTTTCTGCTAAAGAGGTTCTGTTACTATGCTCCCTGTGCCCTCTAGGCTATGTGTGCCCTCTAGGCTATGTGTGCCCTCTAGGCTATGTGTGCCCTCTAGGCTATGTGTGCCCTCTAGGCTATGTGTGCCCTCTAGGCTATGTGTGCCCTCTAGGCTATGTGTGCCCTCTAGGCTATGTGTGCCCTCTAGGCTATGTGTGCCCTCTAGGCTATGTGTGCCCTCTAGGCTATGTGTGCCCTCTAGGCTATGTGTGCCTTCTGCAAAGCAAATAATAAATCATATATTAAACCGCCCTTTTTGGGGCCGGTTTTTGCTTCGGTCCCTGCACTGAGCAATGTGTAACTCACGAAGACAGCACTGTTAATTTTCTGTGGTACGCCGCTGTTGCAGTTGTCACGCTTCCCCTGTGAAACCCTGATAAATATCGCCTCCGGCCACCCCTGGTTTCCCGGGCCAGCCGTCTCTCCTTTTCCACGGCAAGCTGCTTTCTCTCCAGGCAAGGCTCGCTGGACAAGCCTGGGGCCCTGTGTGGAAAACGCTATGCAGGGTAGCGTAGCACATGCGGGGTGACTGGGGCACTCTCCTCCGAGCGCTTCACATCCAAAATCGCTTGCCTCCACCCACCCCCAGGCAATATAAAATTTTATAAGTCGCACATGATCTGAACACATAAACACCCCACAAGTCAGCTAAACAGTAACTCTCCCCTGCAGCAATCAGCCATGTCTCTCTCTCTCTCTCTCCCCTTCTCCATCTATTGTGCTCCAGCCACATCATTTTTTTAAAAACCCGCCAGTGAGACGAAGTGCATGGAGGGTTGGACCCGAGAAGCACGACTCAGAACAATGGATGTAATAAATACCCGCAAGGGCTTTATTAAGGAAAGTCCAGTAATCGTTGTCTTAGCACAAGCAAAGGTCATACACAAAAAAATCCAGTCAATAAACAAAAGTACCGAGGGAGAAGGCAGTCTCGTCGTCGGTAAGCCAGGCAGTAGTTTGGAACCAGGAAGGCAATCAGCGTGGCAGAGGTACAAAAGGGAGAAGGCAAAAGAATAGTCGAAAAAACAAGCAGGGTCAGACCGGAGTCCTCGCCGCGTGGCAAAAGTACAAAATCAGCAAGCAGGAATCGTGGTCAGGACAGGCAGTGAAAACAAAAGGCTGGCAGTAAACAGTGGTCAAAAAACAGGCTTGGATCAAAACAGGAAATCAGAATGCGTAGACTTGACAAATGCTTAAGAGTGCTAGTGAGGCAACAATTTCGCAAGGACATGACATGAACACTGATCTTATATGCAGGTGTAGACAGGTGCAGACACTTAGCTTGAGAGCAGCAGGAAATTCACAACAGCTTGAGAAAATGACACGTAACGAGGCAATTAGTAAATCGTTAGTAGTTAACCTATCCTGACCTAGCGTTAGTAAATTAGTAATTAACATGTACGAGAAACATAAGGTAAACATGAACACATGGTTAGATAGTTAGTATTACCCAATCCTGATCTAATGTTAGTATATTAGTAATTAGACAAGGGAGAATGAAACAATTAGGGAAGCGTGAGTGACAGCAAGAGAAGAAACAGCATGAACGCAAGGCTGCGGAAAAACATGGAAATATGTATGCAAACTAATAAACTATGACAGAACGTGAATACAAATAAGGGCGTGACATAACAATAAACATAAAACATGGCGTGGAACGGTTAGAACCGTAACAGCCAGTCCTCAATCCTCAATGCCTGAACTGAACTTCCCAGTGGAAACACTTGTTTTTCTTTTTTTTTTCTTTTTTTCCCCACATTATTCCTTCAGATAGACTTCATTACAATATGATAATATGCGTGGAAACAATATTAGCCGCAAAGATGCGGTAGGGTTATAGCACATTATGCAAAAGGTAGTATTATGCCTGACCAATACAGAACATTCATGCCACATTTATTTTCTGGAGCCTGGCTTCCAGCAGGACGAGCATTGCACCACTATACAGCGCCCCACACCCCCTCTATTGTCAATTAATGTAATATGTAATATCTGAATGATCCGGAAGTGCAGGCAATCTTCAAAAGGCAACCAGGGAAGGAGAACATAATGCAGGGGAGGAGTGAGGAGACGACTGGGAAGATTGACGCAGTTCGGTGTTCCGTTTCGGCGGTGTACAGAGACCGCGGCACTGCGTGTTTGGAGGAGAGTCGTGGAGGCGGAGTTTGTGGACTGCTTGGTGACACTGTAGGAACAGTGGGGGGACAGCATCTCGGGACAGTGGGGGCTATTTTTAATCATGGCTGTATTGCACTTTAATTCACTTAATTGATGTAATGATTCTGTTGGATGTTTTTGTTTGATATGTTTGTTTGTGTGTTGTGGGTCTGCCCCACTGTCTATGTCATTTTTGTTGTTGCTGGGGCTACAACTGAAGTTCCTTCACTGGAAATAAAAGTTATTCTATTCTATTCTATAGGCCTTCCTTACCACAGCTCTGAGCTCTTGAAACTAAGTAACAGTGTGTACAGTTTTTTTTATACAGTGTTTACAGTTTTAAGTGTGACAGGAGTGT
Organism: Ilyophis sp. 1 JC-2022; assembly: GCA_022702515.1. NCBI lineage: Eukaryota > Metazoa > Chordata > Actinopteri > Anguilliformes > Synaphobranchidae > Ilyophis > Ilyophis sp. 1 JC-2022. The sequence continues at coordinate 42,156,453 of CM040399.1, read as the reverse complement.
GTGTGTGTGTGTGTGTGTGCACTCGTGTGTCTGTTTTCCATGCGTGTACGTGTGTATACGCATGCACATAAGCGTGTGTGCATGTGTGTTGATGAGTTTAAGTGTGTGTGTGTGAGTGTGTGCGTGTGTGTGTATATGCATGTGTATGTGTGTTTGTTGGAGATGATTGCCCTAATAGACAGTCATGAGAATGTGCATCCTGTGCATTAGACTACATTCTGATCATCTGCTCTGCTTATTGTGGTAAATTGATCGCACTTTCATGTCTGCCACACGCTCCCAGAGGAACTGGGCAGTGACGTGCCTCTCCAGGCAGCCTGGCACTTCTATTTCTGCAGCGGCAAACCTAAGAGGTCCCTGCGAAATTATACCAACTGTCCCGTCATTTCAAAATGCATCTACTAATGCAGACGTAATGCGCCCCTGCAAAGCCTATGTACTGAATACAATCAATCGTGTGACCCTATTCTGAACATGACTTACACAACCAGCCACAAAACCAAATAAGTAAACGCAATATTTAGATATTCTCATGAGCTTAAAAAAAAATCTCCCAGCATGCAACAAAGGCTATTGCAGTTTTTGTTCAATGCTGCAGTACGTTTGTGTACATTTGTGGAGAATTGCAATGTGTTAAATTGTTTGTGTGTGGGTGTCTGTGTGTCATGTTTTCCAGTGGAAAGCCACGTGTGATCTGGGAAGATTGGGTGTGGCTAAAATAAAACATTATAAAAATGTTGCTACATCATCAGACGCCGCAACATGACACAGCATTACTACAATGCTGTAAAAAGCTGATTGCATTTTGAGCTAGCAGGGCCCGCTAACACTTTTGTAATTGCGTCCGCACTTGTACAGTTATGTAGAGGTCAGCTAATATTGCCGTTCGGCTTTGGCAGCTCACAAAATGCGGGAAACCATAAAAATTTGCTCATTATCTTTCTTCATGACTAGTCACACTACTGCAGCGCAATTGCGTTTGATAGCTCTGAGCGTTTTCACATTTCATGAAAAGTTGACACGTTCTAATAAAATTTGAAGTTTTTCAAACTGTAAACTGAAACTAAGAGGAGCAGAATAGAAATGACGAAGCCATATTGGCTTTATTGTGTTTTTACCCTCGATGATTTTAAATGTATGTAATGACTGCAGTGCAGTGTTATACGCATTTTAAATGGTCTAATAAACTCAATCAATCAATCAAAGTCCAACAGTCCCCAAGATGCCATCCCTGTGTCAAATAGCCTACCCTTATTCGAGATTTAATTATAAATCCTGAATCTTAATGACCGGAAAACTGCAATGAGTGAGATCTGCATGACAACAATCAGAATGCCAGCCACGGATCAATAGAGTGAGACTTCCCGAGTGTATTCCGACAGGTCGTGTATTCCGACAGGTCGCCAGACTGTTGAACACCAGAACAGAAGTACAGAGCGAGAAACGTTCATCAGCCGGCTTTGAACACAAGCCAGTAACATTTTGCTCTGCAGTCTCGAGTCAAGATCTGATTTTGGTATCACATCCACGTCTCTGCTGCCAGGTTTTAAATCCCTGTCCGAGAACGTCAAAATGAATATCCCCTGAGTGCCAGCGTTAAGCACCCAAAAATGTATTAGCCTCCATCTCCAAACCCCACCCAAAACCCCTGCTGGTGGCTGGCACAACACTTCCGGTCGCTGGCCATCTCGCAACTGCATACTTTCAACTTTTGTAGGAGGCCTACACACCGGAATTTATCACCCACCTGCCTCCCAGCTGTGAAACTATGTGGGTCAATTTGTTTTCCTTTTAGATGGACATTTATTTGTTTGTTTATTTCTTTTAGAATTTAGAGTAAAACATTTTCACAACAAACAGGCTTTCACAGGCTTTTTTAGAAACTATAATACTGTTGTTCGTTCATTCCATATTTTATCACATGCTAGACGTTCAAAATAAAACTGCTTCATGAGAAATGAGCCTGGAACTGCTGCCTTACAGCTGTTGTAAAATGCTATTGGATTAACACACCTGTCCGTTGAGTGGTCCATTAATCTCGCCTCATTAGATTACAGAGTGTCCACTAATAATTGATTATAATGCAATACAACACTTTGCAGGAGACAGGAAGGTGACACACTGTTGAACGGGAGAGGTAGGCTATACCGAGTGAATAACGAAAAAAAAATTTATCCGTGCTACAAGCGCAGCCTGACGTCACACAGTGACAGTAATGCTCTGTCCCGATCGCGTCTCTGTCTCATTCCCTGCTGAAGTTTCGGTTGAATTGTCCACCTGTGTGTTTGGATATTAGGATATTGCCCGTGTGGAGTCTGCCAGGGCTGGGCACTGAACTGCAGCCCGGAGACAGTGCCATCATTCATCGGCGGCTCGCTTGTTTATTTGTTTATTTATTTATTTATTTAAAAAGGGCCGGGAAAATGTACGTCAAGTGGAAAGAGGCTGCCAGACTTTACCCGGGGCGCCGTCCCCCAGAATGATGGTGGCTGCTGTCCAACCAGCTCATTTGCATGAGGAAAAGTTAGTAAGCTGAAGAGAGCTTATTACAGGCCAACACAAATTTCATTAACCCAAGGGTTAAAAGTCTCAGCGCTCTTAATTTTGTGCTAGCATCCTTTTTCCCGGGAAGTCCCTGCTTCCCGAACCATAACACCTCTGGGTGGTGGGGGTGGGGGAGGTATAGGGAAACAGTTGGTGCGGAATCCTAATTCTATGCGTGTTGGCAGCGGTGAAAATGAGACAGACAGCAAATGCGCTTTTTCTTGGGTTATATACTTAAGTGAGATGTAAACTGAGGCACAGGGAAATATTCCACCTGCCAAAACAGAGCGAGAGAGAACGTGATTATCAAGGTTCTCTGAAAATCGTTTCACCTGCCAGAACAAAGCAGGCTTAGACTTCACACAGAAAACCAAGTTTGAGAACCCTTCTCGGCTGTGCCGTTTTGCACAACCTAGTAGCAATAAAATAAGTAATAGGCCTATAAAATATCAGGATTATTTTCCAACGTGAAGGTCCCCTCACAAAAATCTTCACAGGTCATTTGGGTTCTGAAGAATACAGGGTTATTCTGGATAACTGCAATCGGTACACTGCCAGTGCTGCAACAAGCTTACTTCTCGTTTCTTTGTTGTGCATTTTTCTTAATTATTTTGCTACTTCGCCACTTTGGCCTCTCTACATACCACCGCACTACCCGAACCCATAACCAAAAAACACTGACCTCGCAGTACTACAGGAGAGCTAATACCAGCTGACACCTGCGAGCCTGTGGGTATGTTGGCATGTTCTGCTATGTGATTGGTTTAACCCAACCTACCCCAGGTGGGACAAGGCCATTTTTGTCCCGTCGCTGCAGTCTCCGCACTGATGACAATGTAGAGACAGGATGAACCAGCCAGCCTGCGCCGTGGAAAGCGTCTTTTTAGGCTGTTCCAGATAAGTCACTCAGAAGCACAGGCAGGCTCATTTATGAAACTCATCTGCCACACTAAAACCACATACGGATCCCAGTGGGAGTTTCAAATAGGCCCAAACTGTGCTCGACATCCCTGTCAACGACTGTGGAAGTAAATGCCCTTTAAGTCAGAATCACACGATACAGGCGCAGAGACCGCACTAGAAAAAATAAATAATTAAATAACTAAAAACGTTGAAAATGGGCACGGTTCACTGAGCTTTCAGTCTGCGTGTCAGAGCAATTGCCTTGAGAGATTCAAGAACAATCGTGAGAAAATGGAGCAGGAACACCCCAAACGAACAAGCATGTGTGAAAATGGCTGATGTCACTTGAGCATTGAGAAAGATCTTTTCCTTTAGCAAGACACCGAACAGGGCAAAAAATAAGTAAATTAAAAATGTAAATGTATGCTGCACCTTTATGTTGTTGCTATGGCAGCAGACCTTTTGGTACCATGGGTAAAATAATGCACAATCACCCTTCATTACACGTCCATTTTACAAGCTTCAACCATTAATAAAGGAAGCAAAAATACCCACCATTCCTTTATTTTCCAGAAAGGCACCGGCCACCTCTGAAGAGGAAACACGATTGCAAGCCACCCAGTCTGTCGCCTCCCCCAACAAGTCCTTTGTGCATTTTGACCCAGCTATAATCTTTTATAAACGTTAATATCTCATGTCATTTACCACTACTTGTGTTTTGCTCCCTTTCCTTTCATTAATTGCCATTTTTCTTGGTAAAGTAGATTTACCTTTTCACGTTGTATTTTGCGTATTAATAATTTTGATACATTCTTTTCTTTTTTGTGTGTTATTTTTTTTCTTTTCTAATTGACATTATTTCATTATTATACCCAGGGGTAGGCGTTAGCAATACACCTTTGGCTCCAAGCACTTGATGCAAGATTTGTGACGGTTGTTTTCAACACCCTAACGATGCTTTTCGCCAGGTCCTTATCAAATAAACAAACAAATACACACAAATGTGAAAGCATGTATCCCGCGGTACATGCAGCAAAACTGTGGTGGAAGAGGCCGTTTCAAACGCTCTCGCAGTGCACAGCAACCCCCAATACTAAGTATTTTTTTGTCTAGGAGACAATGGTTTGACCAAAAGGGGTGCGCGCTGATATAAAAGGCTTGGCGAGGCAGGAGTGACGGGGGACAGAGGCTTGCAGACAGGCTGCCGAGCCCCAGGGAGGTGTCGCTGAGCGTGGGGTTTCCTGCGCAGGCCTATCTCTCTCTCTCTGAGCTGCTCCGCCCGCACACAGCTCTGCTGCATTTCCCCCGTACATCAGCCCGGCTCACAACAAACAGCAGCAACCTGTCAACCTGTCCCAGGTCCCTTTAACACCCTCAGTGTGTCCCAGTCCACAGTCTATCGCTCTAATGAAGCTACTGTTATTCTCCTCTCTCCCTCTCCGTCTCTCCCCATCTCCTCCCTCCCCTCCCAGTCTCTTTCTCCCCCTTCTCGCCCCCCCCCCCCACCACCACCTCTCTCCCCCTCCCTCCCCTCCTTTTCTCAGAAGAGCAGCCCACGTTGCAGTAGCCACTGTGTTGTACAACACTACTGACTTCCTGCTCTCTGCAGCCGACCAAGAAAAAGTCTGATTTCATTGTGCATGAACGAGCGTGAACACGAGTATAAATTGCGTGCAAATAAATGTGTGTTTGTGTGAAGTCTGTGTGTGTTTGTGTTAAGTGTGTGCTTGTATGTGTGTGTGTGTGTGTGTGTGTGCGTGGCTGGTTAATTAACAGAGCTCTATTCATAGAGTGCATCTGAGCTGTGCCTGGTCTGTAAACATCACGATGAAGGACAGGGTGGACATTGTGCCTCCACACCTCCGGATAAACCTCTGAGCCAACGCACACTGCCGCCTTCACATTTCCCCACCGCAACCCAGTAAAAACAGGCTTCAGCATCGTCCCATTCCCATGTCCGAGGACCATTCAATCGAACCGCACCGTGCTTCATCCTTAAAAATACAAATTTTATGTTTTGTTTTGTTTTGTTTTTTTACTTCAAAAGACAATAATACAAACATTCAGGACACAATAGATGTTACACCCTGCTAAAGTATAATTTAAAATGACTCTTGATTACAGAAGAATGAACCGTTAATGGCCGTTAATGCTCTGTGACTCATCATAATTATTTGACTCAAGCTCCCATAATTCATTGCAAAGTCTTTGTCTATAATGTCAAAGATGTTGGTGAAATGCCTTATGGGCAGGATAAAACCGAAGATATTCATGGGAATGACAGTTTAGAAAAAAGGACTTTATTAATTTGCTTGTAGCTGAGTAATGACACAAGATATGTCTAAAAATATAAAAACCTAATTTAGCTTAAAGTAGAATTTTTCAAAAGGTTCTAAACCATGAAACACTAATTAAACAGCACGTCAGTTGTCCCATGGCAATGCACGGTTGGATATGGATATATTTTGGAGTCTTCAATTCATAATGACAGGTAAAACTGCCAAAAGTGTTCTCAAACACAACCTTGAAAAACTTAATATGCTCTCAAGCTATCTGAAGCCTGCTTTTGGTTCACACAAATAGTTTAAAACACTTTTTATGTTGAAAAATATTTGTTTTCCGCCATTGAAATAATAAATACTAGTCCGTTAAATCTGCGTATAAATGTGTGACAGTGTAACAGAAACTCTTGAATTATGCTGAATCGGTTAAACTTGTAGGTGAGAATTGTCTTTGTTTTTTATAGAAGCTTGATAAACAGTTGACTGCTTATCAAGCTCCTGTATGCAAAACTTGACTGCTGTCAATCAGAGCTGAAGCACATCACAGCACGTTCATTTAAAATGTGCTCTCTGCCATTTTCAAAGGCCCAGTCCCTTCCTTCTTTCACACACAATTAGCGCATGTAGCTTTTTCTGTGGGAGTCTGGGGCTGTTGTGAGACAAGCCACTTTTAAAGCACTCATCACCACCCTGTGGCAAAGAAAAACGGCTGTCTCTGCCCCTTTCTTTGCAATCCAAAGAATCTCAGGAATAGAAAGCAGGCGACTGCTGATCTAGACTACAACGTGACCACAAATACAGAAAGTGCGCCTTCAATATCCACTGTCCCACCCCAGTGCACATACTGATGTAAGCGTCTCCCTTTCTGGCCAGTAGGGGGTGGTTGTTAGGAATAGTGGGATGCTGGGAGAGTGATCTGACGTTTTCCAAATTCTATTAGACTCCCAGGTGGAACACTGCAATTGTACTCCTGACTATTATCCTGCCGGTAATTCAGTATAAAAAAATAATTGCATAAATAAAAATAGTTCAACTGTATAAATAGAGAACATATTTTAAAAGGCATGTGAGCAATGTAAGTTGCCCTGGATACGACCATCTGCTGAGCATATAATTCTGCTACTTTAATTAGAACCCTCGTCAAGCAAATGAGTTCCTTGCACACACTTTCTCCCCGAGAGTAAAAAACACCTTTGTATGCGTCACTTTGACAGACACTGCTCTACTGCGTTGCCTTTACGCTGTTGGGTTTTTATAAGTAAATCAGCATTCATTGGAAGCGAGCGAAATAATTTATTTGAATGAGGTGTGTAAATGAGATTTCCCAAATGAATGGCAACGCCGGACCAAAATTAAGTTTTGCATTCAATTGCGATGTCCCGAGAAATTTCTAACTTTATTAAAGATATGTTGCGATAAGGGAATGGTGACACACTGTTGAATGGTAATAAAGCAATGCCAGGCCTCTCTCTGGGAAATACATACTCTTAATATTTCTCAGAATATATCTCAGGTCTCTGTTCTTTTATTGGAACGCTGAGCATGTATGAAGTCCATAATCTTCCCTTTAATCAGTGTTCACACAAATATAACTGTGCCACACTGCAAAAAATGTCTGTCTTAACAAAGTGTTTTAGTCTTGTAATGTAGAAAATATCAGCTTGTTTTAGTATTGTAATGTAGAAAATATTAGCTTGTTTTAAGTACATATTTGCTTGACAAGTGAAATTATCTTACCCCATTGACAAATCTTGAAATGAGTAAAACCATCTCACCCCATTGGTAATATTTTTGTCTTATTTAGCAAAAACGTAATAGAACTAAGATCTTAAGTCTAAATATAAGACTAAAATGCTTGTTAACAATTAGAATTTTTTTGTTTTTGCAGTGTAGCAAAGCAATATAAAAACATCTCTTTCTCTCTCCCTCTCTTTATAGGATTTTTGATGCCTTTAACATATCTATTTCTCTCAGCAAGGATTTGTCCTTAACTGTAAACATAACAACATGCAATAACCCATTTCATTTACAGCGCATAAAGTGCATTCGTAAAATGCAATGTCTTTTTCTTTTTTTTAATCCAACACTGAAGCCCTTCATTAATAATAGATGGGAGTGTACCGTTTCCACGGTGATTGGACCTGGTGAGAGGCGGAGCTGCTGTTAAATTAGCGCTGGTGTGTTTTGTATTACTTCAAGGTGACGAGCGTTTGACACTTTCTGTTACGTGTGCGCTGTTGTTTTCCCAAGGCTACCGGCATTTACCAAAGGCTCAAATAACACAAGACCTACACTGTTTTTCATCTAAAAGCAGAGGGAAGCTTTCAAGCCTACCAGTGACAACCAGGCAGCCAAACTTTGTGCTGAGCTCACCACTCTCATTTCTCTGAATATTCCCACTCCCAGAACAGCTAGAGTTGACATACCAAGCACATACATTTGTTTCCGGGAAATCCTTTGACTGTCCTTAGAGTAAAAAAAATAAACATTTCTTTAAAGAATTTTGAATTGTGGATGGTCATCCGTGTTAACTGTTCAACAAATATGCAACATCAATACCTTCATTTGGAACATTCTTTAAAATGAACATTCTTTTAATGACAGGCATCAGGCGATGCTGCCTCCTGCCAGTATGTTTGGATGCACCGTGCTTGGAACGTGTTCTGTGACTTTGACAGAACATTTTTGGAGCAAGAGATATGTTCCAATACTGGGGAACACTCACGTCATAACCATCGCACAAGTGTATGACAATCGAACCATTGCATTGTGTTAGCTTGGTGAGGGCCAAAGCAAAACAGCACACGCACGCTTATCTTCTTTCCTACACCTGCTGTGAAGTAGCTAATAGCTGCATAAGCAACACAATTTCTCGTTTGCATAGAAACATACAGAAGTAAGCAATGAGATACTATGGTACACAAGTGCTCATAAACCAAACACAAACAGACAATTTGATGCGTAATTAAAGGCCAATATATTCCTGAGAGTGAACCTCTTGCTATTATCTGAATCAGTGGCAGCTGGCAATGCCTAAACGGCTCTGTCATGAAAGATTTGTTCACTTTCAAACACCAATAACATTGAGATGCTTCATCAGTGTTCCGTTCAAAGTGCTCACAGTAATACAAATTAGGCTACTGTGTATTGTACCTTGAGTCCAGCAGACCAGTAGGCCACACAGGCCTTTCTGTCTATCATCTACCTTATTGGAATGACCATTCAATTCTAGTTTAGCAAATTGACAATAGTTTTAAAATATAAAGTGTTTGTCTGTTGCTCTCTCTCTCCCCCCTCTCTCCATTTCTCTCTCTTCCACCTTTTTCTTTTCTCTTATCTCTCAGCAGTCAGTGCCCCACATATGTAACCTGAGGAACACGCTTGGGCCTACTGGGGGCAGAATTTAAGGCTTGTCAATCACACATCTGAGAGCACATGAAGATCACTGGAGGCCAGGATAAAAGGCATGAAATGCACACCACAATGCTCTGTGTGTGTGTGTGTGTGTGTGTGTGTGTGTGTGTGTGAGAGAGAGAGAGAGAGAGAGAGAGAGAGAGAGAGAGAGAGAGAGAGAAATAATTATTTTTAAATTTAAAACACCATTTATTTCGGCAGTAATTTTTTCAATACATTAACAATTTCTCAAAAATAATACTAATAAATACTGATTACAGATTTCTAATCAAACGGCTGCAAGTTCAAACCTCTGGTGAAACAGCTATGTTCAACCCATGGTCATGATGCTTAGCCCTTTACTTCACTAAACATCAAGCTGTATGTACACAAAATTAATGATGTAAATCACCCTGGAAAAAATGCCCTGCGAAACAAACAATTAATAACTGAATGTCTACTTGACTAAATAAAGATGCTTGTCATTTTGCCCGTTTTGGGGAGCCCCTGCGGTTCCGGACCAGTATCACAAAAATGTATCAAAGGAAAATTATTAGCATAGGATAGCTTGAGCTTTAGTTTGAGTGACATGCTTCTCAGCCTCTCAGGTCTTTACTTGAGCTTGCCGTTCATTATTAATACAGAACACTGCTTCTTTAAAAAAAAAAAAAAACTTACTCATTCTCCAGAATTTATTTTCCTCCTCAAAAGCAACAGTGTAGCGCAACGTATACGGAATTAGCGCAAACACAACATACTTAAATTACACCGGGATTGTTCAAAGACCATTTTTAGCGCAAGGAAAGTATTTGCTTTCAACATTCAAAAAAATAACTTCACAGATCAGCCTTGTGGCGGTCGTTTCATTACCATGTAACGCAGGCGAGGTAACACAATTGAGATGCTTTAGAGTGAAAGGAAACCTGGCCGTCAAGTAACCGAAAAAGAACAGGGAAGCTGACCCGTGATGCCTACCTTTGCCATAGTTGAAATGAAGCTTGATCGCTTTGCCTTGGTTTATATGCAGATACGTGAACCAGACAGCCAACGTAAGCAGGACCAATAGCAGGAGGAGTTTGAACTGCTTCCGAATTTTCTTCACCGGAAAGCGCAGCATCCTCGCAAAACCATCACCCGCTCACCCGCGGGAGGATTCGTGAAGTGGCCGGGATGTGTTAACCGCAGGTCGGATGTATCTGACGGGAAAGAGAGGGGGGGGGGGGGGTAGCTGTCACCGACAAGGTGCGGAACACTTTGCGAATAAACCAATCGCCGTTGAAGATATTGTTCCCATATGTCCAAAAGCAGATGACAATGAGCAGCACTTTTTCAAATCCAGCAGTGTCAGAAACACAATTTAACGTGAATTATGTTCGCACTGTGTTCATTTGCCCAACTTGCTATATTGTATTTAAATACATTGAAATTAAAGAGAAATTCAAATAGTCATGTTTAAGTTCACCTTACCTTAAAGGTACCTCCTCCTGCGCTTCAGTCATGCTGGACAGAGTCAGTCACGATGAGGCTTATCGACGCTCCAGCCTTGCAAATACTGTAACCTTTTAGAACCGCTCGTATCTACTTCAATGCATTTTTCTCAAATCCCTGTCATTGGTGTATGCAGTGCACCGTGCAGATGCGATGCCAGTCGGGGGAACCACGAAGGACGAGGTCCTGCGCCCGAATGTTGACGTTCGATTGAGCGCGGACAAACAAGCAGTCCGAACTTCTAACAGTAAAAGTCCCCGCCACTTATTGCCTCGCTAACACCACGATGCTGATTATTTTAACAGCCACTCAAAGCATAATTATCCCAATGCTTTAGCGCGCACTTGGTGCGCAGTGCTTGGTCACCGCGAATCAAGACGTCTTAACTTCGGAATAAAAAAAAAATCAGGTTTTGCGGCTGCAGGAAGCTCCTGGTGGTTCCTTTCACGTCACCTAATGAATACTCACTGCTAAATGTATGTCCGAGTCTGTCTCATTCCATATCCAATCACACTTGTAGCTCCATGGCAACTTCGACTGCTAAACGCATCAATGAAATAGCCTACGCAACGCAGTGCCGCTTTCATTCAGAAAATCACAAGTTTACTCCTCTCCGGGTCTGAACTTGAACTTTCTGGTGATTTCCTACATTCAAAAAAAATACATTAATATTCATTAATCTGCACGTTAACTAGTGGACATGTGTATTATATTCACACGTCATTAGCTCCGGTAGCCTAAATAATATCGTGTGACAGCAACAAAAAGAAACACTTTCATGTCACATTCACTGTCCACTCTCCGTATTTTGTGTCGTGTTAATTTATAGCTTTCACTAGGCTACATATATGTTATTTAATTCATCAATCTTGTCGTGTCGTGTGTTTTGTCAAAAATAAAAGTCTAGTTCAAAAATTGCCAAATGAGATTGCTGCCAGGTGCGGGCTAAGTTAAGACGCATCTGAGCCGAACCAGCCCGAGAAGGTCCATGTGCATCGGCACGCGTTGTTTCCTGTTTTTGTGCGATGTCTCATTTTAAAGCCATCCTTGCAATGTCGTCCGGAGCATAATTTCTTGAGCCTGTGTACACATAATAAATTTGAAAAACCCACATAAAATTGAATCCAGGTCCAGGCTATGGCTAAATTAATGTTATACATCCATTAGAGAGTGTTGTTGATAATATTTTCCGGCCTTGTCTTCACAACACTCGTTTTCCCTCGTAGATGTAGCCTATCTTCGCCGTGCAGGTGAATTGTTGTTACCCAAAGGAACGGGATTCGCACACGCTTGAGGACGAGAATAGACTCGCTCCCGTCCAGCTGTCTTGCTTGCGCTTTCTTTACCTCTCTCCCATGAATGAGCATCTTCACGCTGCAGAGCAACCAAACATGAGAGGAGCTATGATAGACAGTTCTAGCACCCAACCCGTGCAAGGCGTCTAGGCTTGCGCTGGTTGACTGCTAGGTGATTTTTTTGTGGCAATAGGGTCAAGTCCACCTAACTGTAGAAGCTAATTACAGGGATCGACTGCAAATTCGATTATCCGCATATGCACCATCACTCATTTAGATTTTCTTTTGCTGCTCATAGTCTTGAAATTTGTTGGTGCTGGTTGCGGTTGCTTTGTCGTCGCGAAGTCAATCCAGTACAGAATATCGGAATTTGGCTGCTATTCACTGATTTAAAAAAATAATGTACAGTTCCTCCATACATATTGCATTATGAGAAAAACGGTATGTCTCAAGCTTGTTGAATTTTTTTTTCCCCTCTGTAAAACAGAAAGCACTTTCCCGAGTGAATGTCTATGCTAAACGGGATTAATGTGTCATTGATCCATTTTTATAGTATATACCTAGTTGGTAGGCTACTCGACAAACGAGTTTAGAGTTCATACATTCTCTAGAATGTAGCAGGTTGAGAACGTATACCAGCCCGATAGCGTTTCAAATAGTGATTTTCGTGGAGCGTATTAATATTTAATTCAGTAGATTATTCTGTAGCACACTGCCATTAAGGCGACTAAATTGACGCAATGGCCGTTTGATAAACATTCTTATTCTCTTGCTTTATGTGCAGCGTCTTTTCCCGTGGCGACTTGGAATGTTATCACAGAAATAAACAACCGAGGATCTCAAATATGCAGGTATTGAAATGAAACGATGGTCATCATGTGTGAGCGCGCGCCTTTCATTTCACCCCGAGCGTTTCTGCGCGTGCAGGATGTGGTTCCAATTCATTTAAACCAGGGAAATGGACAATGAGTGTTGCTGTTCTGCTGAGTATTTGATTTAGATACAAATCCAGATTGGGCCAAGTAACCTATATCTGATGTTTCGCAACTGCTTGTCAACAGACAAACGTTAATTTAGTTGAACATTTGTCCAAACCAAGAATTCAGGACAAATTCGATTCCTCACACAAACTCCGCGGCACGCATCTTGCAACTGATCGAATTTAGCTTTTATAAACATTTTTCTTCACACTTCATGCCCTGTAGTGTAGACTACGTATAGTATATTTGTGTTTTGCCTTAAAAGTATTATACATAAACTGTGTATGGATAATTCAGATGATCGATAGATATTATCATTGTTGTAGGCGAACACAGCTTGCGTCTCCATAATATTCGCAATATAGAGGTTCGGTGTTAAATCAACTCTTGCATAATGGTCCTGATTGGACTCAAATGTACTCTGACTTGAATTGAATCAACACTGGACATTTTACTGCGTAGACTACGAGACAAAAACACGATTATAGGCTACAACAATCTATAAATTCATCAATTGAGTCATCGATGATTAATCAATTAACAGACCATTTCCCTGTTTATTCAGCTGGAATAGCAATGGAACGTGCGTGGGACAGCATGCGCCGGGCTGCGATTGTCCAAAATTATTATAACTCCTTCAGCACGCGACCTTCTGCGACAGAAGGAAGGGCTTTGTGCCTTATTCATTGGTAGACGGAATCGGTGTGAAGAAGCTCAAAGGAAATTACATATTGTCTATGAATGTTATATGGCAGGTCAAACCAACAACTTTCTGAAGCGCTCAGTCAATTTCTGCCGATTTTTTACGCAGAGAAAAATGTGTCCGTTTGCGTATATCTGAGCGCCACCTGTTGGACAAATGAGACGAAATTAAAGACATGCGATTAGTGAAGGGGAGATGCAGTGGTAGATATTTTACGTGTTCTCATTAATTTTAAGAGCGCGGGTGTTTCTTATTTTTACTGGTTAAATCTTATATTACAGCACAGGAAAGAGACAAAATGACCTGACTAAAAATGCATTGAAAAAGTGTGTATGGAGTAATCCCTCAAAGAAAAACGTCAGCAGTTGACGTCAATGAAGAACATTTACACTTTATGTATTTGGGGAACTAACCATAAAATAAATGAGCAGTTTAGCTGATGCTCTTCATCACAGATATAAAAAGGTTTACTGGGCAAAGTTAAGGAGGTTGCATATTGGGTTTGGATTTAATCCGTCTCTTTGTGGACTAAATAAGTAGGCTATTGCTCGGCGAAAGGTTTTTGTTCTTTTTGCAGGAAGAGCAGCACGTTAATAGACACAAATCAGGCTAACATAAATAACATGCACAGCCTGTGGGAAACAGATAGTGCTCATTATCTATAGAATTTCAGATGGAAGAAACGTTGTCTTCATCCATTTATATTCCGCAGACATCTTGGTTTTCGGTCATCGGACAGGACATTCAGGAGCCCATGAAGTCCCCAGGTAACCACCATGGCAGCTGAGTGATTTATTGCTGTAGTCTTGTGATTTTGATGACATCACATTCTTCTGAAGAGCTGAAAATCACAACTCAATTTTCTCACCCTCTTCACCGTCCTGTGGTCTCCTAGCCAGCCACTCTGCAGTAGTTATGTACATTATTTCTATCCATTTATTTATTTATTTATTTTTCTGGCTGGTTTGAGGTTTCCATGGTGTCTGGGTAAAGGTGAATATGCCTGAACATGCCTGTGCTGTTGGTGGCAGACTGTCTGCCTCTCGTTCCCTCTGAAACCCCCAAGGCAAAGGCAAGCAGAGCCTGGTCTAAAAGCCCCACAAAGGCAAGCAGAGCCTGGTCTAAAAGCCCAACAAAGGCAAGCAGAGCCTGGTCTAAAAGCCCCACGAAGGCAAACAGAGCCTGGTCTAAAAGCCCCACAAAGGCAAGCAGAGCCTGGTCTAAAAGCCCAACAAAGGCAAGCAGAGCCTGGTCTAAAAGCCCCACGAAGGCAAGCAGAGCCTGGTCTAAAAGCCCCACAAAGGCAAGCAGAGCCTGGTCTAAAAGCCCCACAAAGTCAAGCAGAGCCTGGTCTAAAAGCCCCACAAAGGCAAGCAGAGCCTGGTCTAAAAGCCCCACAAAGGCAAGCAGAGCCTGGTCTAAAAGCCCAAAAAAAGGCAAGCAGAGCCTGGTCTAAAAGCCCCACAAAGTCAAGCAGAGCCTGGTCTAAAAGCCCCACAAAGGCAAGCAGAGCCTGGTCTAAAAGCCCCACAAAGGCAAGCAGAGCCTGGTCTAAAAGCCCCACAAAGGCAAGCAGAGCCTGGTCTAAAAGCCCCACAAAGTCAAGCAGAGCCTGGTCTAAAAGCCCCACAAAGGCAAGCAGAGCCTGGTCTAAAAGCCCCACAAAGGCAAGCAGAGCCTGGTCTAAAAGCCCCACGAAGGCAAGCAGAGCCTGGTCTAAAAGCC
Organism: Ilyophis sp. 1 JC-2022; assembly: GCA_022702515.1. Taxonomy (NCBI): domain Eukaryota; kingdom Metazoa; phylum Chordata; class Actinopteri; order Anguilliformes; family Synaphobranchidae; genus Ilyophis; species Ilyophis sp. 1 JC-2022. The sequence continues at coordinate 42,141,140 of CM040399.1, read as the reverse complement.
CAACAAAGGCAAGCAGAGCCTGGTCTAAAAGCCCCACAAAGGCAAGCAGAGCCTGGTCTAAAAGCCCCACGAAGGCAAGCAGAGCCTGGTCTAAAAGCCCCACAAAGGCAAGCAGAGCCTGGTCTAAAAGCCCCACAAAGTCAAGCAGAGCCTGGTCTAAAAGCCCCACAAAGTCAAGCAGAGCCTGGTCTAAAAGCCCCACAAAGTCAAGCAGAACCTGGTCTAAAAGCCCCACAAAGTCAAGCAGAGCCTGGTCTAAAAGCCCCACAAAGGCAAGCAGAGCCTGGTCTAAAAGCCCCACAAAGGCAAGCAGAGCCTGGTCAAAAAGTCCCACGAAGGCAAGCAGAGCCTGGTCTAAAAGCCCCACAAAGTCAAGCAGAACCTGGTCTAAAAGCCCCACAAAGACAAGCAGAGCCTGGTCTAAAAGCCCCACAAAGTCAAGCAGAGCCTGGTCTAAAAGCCCCACAAAGTCAAGCAGAACCTGGTCTAAAAGCCCCACAAAGTCAAGCAGAACCTGGTCTAAAAGCCCCACAAAGGCAAGCAGAGCCTGGTCTAAAAGCCCCACGAAGGCAAGCAGAGCCTGGTCTAAAAGCCCAACAAAGGCAAGCAGAGCCTGGTCTAAAAGCCCCACAAAGGCAAGCAGAGCCTGGTCTAAAAGCCCCACGAAGGCAAGCAGAGCCTGGTCTAAAAGCCCCACAAAGGCAAGCAGAGCCTGGTCTAAAAGCCCCACAAAGTCAAGCAGAGCCTGGTCTAAAAGCCCCACAAAGTCAAGCAGAGCCTGGTCTAAAAGCCCCACAAAGTCAAGCAGAACCTGGTCTAAAAGCCCCACAAAGGCAAGCAGAGCCTGGTCTAAAAGCCCCACAAAGTCAAGCAGAGCCTGGTCTAAAAGCCCCACAAAGGCAAGCAGAGCCTGGTCTAAAATCCCCACAAAGGCAAGCAGAGCCTGGTCAAAAAGTCCCACGAAGGCAAGCAGAGCCTGGTCTAAAAGCCCCACAAAGTCAAGCAGAACCTGGTCTAAAAGCCCCACAAAGACAAGCAGAGCCTGGTCTAAAAGCCCCACAAAGTCAAGCAGAGCCTGGTCTAAAAGCCCCACAAAGTCAAGCAGAACCTGGTCTAAAAGCCCCACAAAGGCAAGCAGAGCCTGGTCTAAAAGCCCCACAAAGTCAAGCAGAGCCTGGTCTAAAAGCCCCACAAAGGCAAGCAGAGCCTGGTCTAAAAGCCCCACAAAGGCAAGCAGAGCCTGGTCAAAAAGTCCCACGAAGGCAAGCAGAGCCTGGTCTAAAAGCCCCACAAAGTCAAGCAGAGCCTGGTCTAAAAGCCCCACAAAGTCAAGCAGAGCCTGGTCTAAAAGCCCCACAAAGTCAAGCAGAGCCTGGTCTAAAAGCCCCACAAAGACAAGCAGAGCCTGGTCAAAAAGTCCCATGAAGGCAAGCAGAGCCTGGTCTAAAAGCTCCACAAAGTCAAGCAGAGCCTGGTCTAAAAGCCCCACAAAGGCAAGCAGAGCCTGGTCTAAAAGCCCCACAAAGTCAAGGAGAGCCTGGTCTAAAAGCCCCACAAAGTCAAGCAGAGCCTGGTCTAAAAGCCCCACAAAGTCAAGCAGAACCTGGTCTAAAAGCCCCACAAAGGCAAGCAGAGCCTGGTCTAAAAGCCCCACAAAGTCAAGCAGAACCTGGTCTAAAAGCCCCACAAAGTCAAGCAGAGCCTGGTCTAAAAGCCCCACAAAGTCAAGGAGAGCCTGGTCTAAAAGCCCCACAAAGTCAAGCAGAGCCTGGTCTAAAAGCCCCACAAAGTCAAGCAGAACCTGGTCTAAAAGCCCCACAAAGTCAAGCAGAACCTGGTCTAAAAGCCCCACAAAGTCAAGCAGAACCTGGTCAAAAAGTCCCACGAAGGAAAGCAGAGCCTGGTCAAAAAGTCCCACAAAGGCAAGCAGAACCTGGTCTAAAAGCCACACAAAGGTAAGCAGAGCCTGGTCTAAAAGCCCCACAAAGTCAAGCAGAGCCTGGTCTAAAAGCCCCACAAAGTCAAGCAGAGCCTGGTCTAAAAGCCCCACAAAGTCAAGCAGAACCTGGTCTAAAAGCCCCACAAAGTCAAGCAGAGCCTGGTCTAAAAGCCCCACAAAGTCAAGCAGAGCCTGGTCTAAAAGCCCCACAAAGGCAAGCAGAGCCCCCCCGCCCCCCCATTTTCGACCCGATTTGGAATGCCTAACCATGCTCATGGCGCAACACTTATCACAACCTCTTGTTGATTCTGGAGAGTGCAGACAAGCGCACGCTCTCCTCCGAAGCATGTGATCCTCTCCTTTGCTTCTTATCACACCACAGTTTGGGAGGCTGGGCTTAGCCCAGGCATGAGTCTGAGGAACACCCTGGCTAAGTTAGTTTTGTGTGTTTTCTACATGGGTATTTGGGTCTGCCTTGTGCAATATTGCGATATTGGGAGGCCCTTCCTTGATTGTGCTGGAAAATGTAAATGTTCTCAGGTTAAGCACACGCCCACGGGTGGACAAAAATACTGCCACTGGAATGCCATATACGCAGCATTCCTAGCATCTCCAGTTCTTCCACTAAACACGGATGAGAATTGAATTATGAAAAACTATAAAATAACAAAATAAAAATAAACTGAAATCAAGATGCTTCTGCGCATTTGCGGAAATTGTCGCCGTAAAACGGAACAGTGCCCCTACAATGTTATTTTACTATGATTTACGGCCATAATTGTCTTTCTATTAGACTAAAGTGATGAGAGCATTCTTCACAAACAAATCGATCATTTAAATAATGAAGCTACAAGCCACCATAGAAAGGTGTTTATCTCTCTCCACTACTTTACATTTGGAATGTACAAATGGGTGAAATAGGCTTTAAATTATTTTCAGATGAGTTTTAATCTAGAACCTGGCAGCCGCTTCACAGATTTGTTTTGCAAAATTGCAACAGGCTGTGACAACAGGTCTCAACACAACCGCAGCAAATCCATATAAATGTGCTGTAAAACACCATCTACTGTACTAACTGGGCTCCGGCAAACACGGCACCACTTGAAACACATTAAGTGAAGCAGCATTTGTTTGATTTTCGTTCCGCCTCACAAGACACTGGGGATTCGCTCTGATTCTGATCTCAAAAATCCAACGATCTGAAGCGTAGACTGGCAAGGAACTAAGGGCCCGATTTACTAAGACTTTTAGCATGTGCAAATACCATTGGTCATGGTATTTGTTTTGCACCAATCATTGGTTGTGCTTTTAGTTTTACGTGTGCTAAAAGGTTTTGCACACGCCAAAGGTCTTAAGCTGTAGTGGCATTTTTTTGGTGATAGATAAAGTTGAGTTACTATTGAAGAACACTGGAATAAATATATATTACAATGACACATTTTGCCTGGATCCAATAGTAGACCATGGAGGCCATCCATACTTAGGTTTTATTTTGTTTGTTTGTGTATTGAATTATTTTAGATTTTTTGTTGTCTTATCTGTTCGAGCCTGCCTAGGAGACTGCAGATTTAAATGAGATGGTAATAAACTTGGCAGCTTTATAGTGATGCTAACACAGATATGCTAATGGTTTTGCTCTGTCCCTATCGACTATAACGCTTTCAATTCATTAAGAAAATACAGTACAGAAGTACAATGCATGTGCTGTTCATCCACGTTCCTTTTAAATCTCCCTTTCAAATGCATGGGCAGGGAGGGGGCTGTAGTCACATAGCTGTAGAGGAATGAATGCCCAGGGGCGGCAGTCTAGTTTACTGGTTAAGGAACAGGCCATGTAACCGAAAGATTGCAGGTTTGATTCCCAGGTAGGACACTGCTGTACCCTTGAGCAAGGTACTTAACCAGAATCGCTTCAGTATACGTATATCCAGCTGTTTAAATCGATAATATACACATACATTTTTTTAAAGTTCTGTAAGTCGCTCTAGATAAGAGCGTCTGCTAAATGCCTGTAATGTAATGTAATGCCTAAGACACTGGACTCCATGTTGCAGTGAGTTTTAGAACACATCATACTTTTGATGTTTAAATGAGGTAAAGACTTTGGTTTGGACATTTGAGTTACATAGAAATATTTTTGCTTGGATATATGATTGAAATAGGGGCATCAAGGTTTGAATTTTTTTTATACTTTCATTTTTTATCATTTTGGCACCCAACACGGGGCCGCATATATCCAATATGTCCAATTATCTGCAACTGCAACCTTCTCCGAAATACGCGGTGTCACTCCTACTTCAGTCACACCGCAGACTACAGCTAAACTCACATAGTATAGTCGGAGGAAGACCTGTCATATGCGGCTTGGATATGCAGTCCCTAATTAACCAGTGGTCACTAGAGAGCGTTGAGACACAGACCTAATCACATGAACCCTCCCATACCCAGGGTGATGCAATCGGTAATTGCGCGTCACCCAACGGAGCTACCGGCCACAGTCGGCACTGGCACGGTCCGGATCCGGTCTGAAGCCGCGAGGCTCATCCATGCACCACAGCGTGGTGCCTTCACTGAATGAGCCATCCAGCAGCGATTGGTTAGGACTTTTTGGCAAGTTTACGGGCCATAGCAGTGGAGGTAGAGTCATTGAGAGGGGGGGACATTGGACAATTGTGCATCAGTGGTTTACAGGTTTCAGAGAGGTTGTGACAGTGAAAGTCTACAGGCTGTTCACTGGCTACGTCAGGCGGATTGAAACGCTGGCCCTTTGCTACCAGGAGGGAGCCGTGGCAGCAATGAATGGCCGCTACACGCAAAATCAGCAGGTACGTACACCCATCAGCGCACGCCCGAGCCAGCGAGTCGCTTACCGCCAAGAGATGACTCGTCCATGCGTGTCCATGTCAAGCAGAAAACAGGCGGATCATGAGAGTTTGGGGTCCAGTCTGTTGCCTCTCCACAAGTCGAAGCTTTGGCAAGGGCAAAAACAAACAGGATACAAGAGATGCAGCCATTTGCAGCCGTGATGGACAGTGAAACATTCACAGGGGCCTTCTCTGTCTCTGCTCATAGAAAAGCAGCCCAGTCAAAACCCATTTACTGCATGCAACTCCAAGGACCACTCGCTGAGCCACTGGTTGGTTGTTTGTCCGTCTGTTTTGACTGCTTGTAAAAACATCCATCCTTTTTTTAAACCACTTACTCCTGGTCAGGGTCACAGGGGGGCTGGGGAATATTCAAGCAGACATTGGGCAAAAGGCAAAAATACACCCTGGACAGGTCACCAATCCATCACAGGGCCCACATACCATTCACTCATCCATTCATACACCAAAGGCAAGCTACTCTCCAATTAGCCTAACCTGCATGTGTTTGGACTGTGGGAGGAAACCCGAGAATACATTTTATTTTTGAATGCTCACAGAACGTTTTCTGGTTTATTTTCGAATCTGCTTTCATACAAGTGACTTCAATTATGTCTTCACATCTGGTGGCCTGCTACCTTACGTGGCTAGCCAAGACTCCAAACAATTGCCAAAGTACAATAGCCACATCACACACAATCAATTAATATGAGGTGTTCTGTTTCTGTCCTTGGTCCGCTCCAATCAGACCAATCACAGGCCAAGCTAATATTCATGGGGGTTGGGGGCCTCCATTATTGTGAACTGCTGTGTGACAGCCTGTTTGGCAGAATGATACTTCAGAGCATTCAAAAAGGGCCTTAAACACCTGCAGTGCCTCTATTGTGTGCTTCAGTATTGCATAGTGCTTGTTAAGATTCTCTCGATAGTTTCATTTTGTGGCTCTTTGACAGGGATCTGCAGTCTGACGATGGTATTTATGCAAAAAGAGTTTCTTCAAAAGGTTTTTCAGTTTTGTACCCGACAAGCTGACTGAGGGTCACATTTCAGTGGCGCACCAGTTCTAGTGAACCACATGCTCCTACCTGTCCATGGTGTCAGCTCTAACAAGCTTGACATCAAGCAAGGGTTAAGCATGAAGTGTTTCGGAGATCTTGCTTTTCTTTCTCTAATTAATTGATCTTTAGGTTCAGAGCCATGGGGTTTAGGGCAGATTGAGGGGGGGGGGGGTGTAACAGGGCTAAGAAAAAACCATGATTGGGATGATAGATTTAGCGATTAGGACCGTGGTTTGTACTTGGACCGCGGTATAAATTTGATGAATTATTAAACGAGTGGCGTTATAAAACAGTATTAGTGAAAGTTCAAGCATTCCTTGTGGGTAACCCACAGAGACCGTCCAGGAAATGTGAGGGTACGCAGCGGTTCAGGAATCTGCCCCCGATGTCGTTTAAACTCCAGAAAGGAAAAGCTAGAGGGCAGGAGAGATAAGGCAGCGTGTGCTAGCTGAGCCGCTGCCTCGCCCCGCTCCGCTCGCCGCCCTTTGACGTTGCCATGCCAGAAACACCCAGCAGCTGCCTTGTCCATAGAAGGCTGCAATGTTAAAAGCTTCAGCTTCCCAGGAGACGGTGGGCGGTGAGGGTGTGTCTTCTCATCCTGTGCCTCATCCTTTTCCTTGGCCCCTCCCACTTCTTATTTCCACCACTGTCTCCCCCAGGGCTCTCAAAATAAGGCCCAGGCTCATGCAAACCAGCCCCCCCCCCCCTCTCCTCCCAAACAGATGCCTGCCCTAATTGTGCTTCTGAAGCAGGGCTGGGGGAGTTGGGGATGGGGGTGGGGGCTTGTCTTTTTTTAAGTAACTGCTTTCATAATGACCTCATTAAGACCCCGGTGAGCTGTGTGCAGAATCTTTGAAAGGAAGAGGAAAACAGAACAATGTCTTCCCCGTTTAAAATTTACAGCAGGTTTCTGCCGTTCACGCGCATCCCTAGCAGCCAATTAAGCTCAGGAGGCTTTCTCCCAATCAACTCGCCTGCAGAGAAATGTGCAAATGAGCTGTAATAAACTTTGAGCCCGTTGATTTTTCCATTTTAACTTGCGTTGATCTGCGGGATTGTGTTTTTGCGACAGGTCTGACTGACAGGCACATCTACGGCTGCTGCGAGAGAAAAACAGAAGAACTGCTTTTATGTGTAATCTCACTAAACAAAGAAAAAAAAACACAGGAAATAATACCGTCTGTTTAATCAGCTTGCACAAATTTGCAGTGAGTTTATTGAAAGGGTAAAAAAAATGTAAACTCCCTTTCAGCTGACCTCATGCTAGTTTTGATAATTTATAAATCAGGAAAAGACATTTTATATAAATTAATTATATGACCACAACTATTATATCTACATTTGATTTTACAAACCTAAGTAAGATTCATGGTCTGACAGGAATGTCAAAATGTGATCGGGTGGAGTATTTGGGGAGGCATTCAGTTTAACCTCTATAGCACTTTCATAGAATAAACAATTATTACATTTTTATCGGTTTACATCGCCACGCTTTAGCTAATCTCAGCACATGAAAGCTTCGGGCACAACCTTATACATCTGCAGTGTATAGACAAATCTTCAAGTTTTCTTCAGATAAACATTTCCAACTTGCGTAAACGCAGAGTCTCAGTCTATGGCATTCAAAACTATGAATCAAACTACAAACTTTTGTAAAAAAAAGACTAAATTCACAGCAGATCATGAAGCAATAATCTGAGGTGAGAGAGAGGAGACCTTAAAAAACCCTTTTCGAAAGAAAAGCCTTCAGGCAACGCTGAGTTCTGACAACCGTTGCAGACATAGCCTGAGGCCTCAAGGAGGCAGGCCTGGTACCCTGGTGCAGCTGCTCCACGTGATTGTCTGTCCTGAAATATACTTTCCCTCACGGTCGGCCATTACCCGAGGGGGATCGCGGGCACGCAGGATGCTGACTTGAGACAAGTTGCAGAAAGCCAATCTCACCCTGGGGGCCAGGCCTTAATGGCCAGCCACAGCTCCTTGTTCTGCAGCGCCTTATTTGTCCCGCGCCGGGTTTGAGCAGGTGTTGCCCTCCGAGTCAGGGCAAATCTTCACAGACCGTGCTGTCCACACAGGAAGAGCGAAGACTCCCCAACCAGAACCCCCTGACGCCGTCGCCCGCTCGGAAAAAAACGTTGCGTCGGACCGCCGGGATAATTCTCCTCACGAAAAAACCGGCAGGAGCGCCTTAAACGCGCAGCGGAAGCGCGAGACCTTGACGAACCGTCCTTCAGTAAATCCTTTCCGTCCGTGACAAGAGGTGGGTCCGTCTTGAACGAATTGTTGCCTGCGATTTGTTTTCTTTTTTCCTCCCAAGTGTTTAATTATATGTCTTGGGAGAAATTTCTGAAGTAAACCTCGGGAACGTACGTACTCAACGCAAAAACTGAACGTTTTATGATAAAAGTGAGCATTTTATTCACGCATTCATTTAACAAAGTGAAAAACACGCAATTTCATTGAGCTGGAAGTTCTTTTTTCCATTATGTTTTTGTACTTAATTCTGCCGCTGGCGGACTGTGAATAATGGGGGAGTCAGGGCTGTCAGGAATGTCTCACTGCCTCTCCACCTCCTCTTCTGGAACCGCTAGGGGTTTCAAACAAGAAGAAGGGTGTTTGAAGTCGGGAGCCACGCAATGTTTTGGGGTTACTTTTAAATTAGTGCGCAGAGCCAACGATGTGTTATTTTATCAAAACTGGATTTGTTCCTGCTTTTCACTTGTGTGGGCTGAAGACAGCACTTCTACAAGCAAGGGGTGGGAGAGGAGAGGATTGCTCTAGAGAGATCGTTCGCAAGTAGAAGGTTGTCGACGGTAACTTTGTCGTGCGACAGTTACCAGTGACAACTGTTGTGCTATGCTTTCCACAGGGGGTTGGGTTGTGATGTGTGGTGTTACTCCTGGGGAGTGCCGTCAAAATGCAATCCTTTATTCCACACTGAGGAGAGGACACGACTCGTGCCCACGTGTGCATAGCGTGCCTTCACAGGCGATAATTATCATGTTCACAACAGGGGTTCCGTGGCACAGAGCACTGGAATATTTCACAGCAGCTGCCGATAGTAGTCATTTTATTTTTCCCTTTTATATAACAGCCTTTTTAAGATGCAAGGGCAACTCAAGGCTCTCGTCAGCCAGCCGAAATGTCAATGCCCTTCTTCTGAAACATTTCACTCATTAGATAAGAATGTGATGGCACTGTAGGCCCCAACATGTGTACAATACTCCTGTGTTTGCTGCCAACTTTAAATAAATTTCAATAGCTTGTAGCTCCCCATTGAAACATCACATTAAAGAAAAGCACCCTCATAACCCCGTTCTCTGTGCAGGTCCATCCTTCCCCACCCCCCCAGCTCACCCCCCTTCAGGAATTCAGATCCAGCTCCCTCGTCGCCATGACAACCAAGGTCCTCCAGACCTCCGGGGGCAGTATGGCGATGTCGTCTTCCTCCTCCTTCTCCTCCGGGGGCAAGATGGAGATGTCGTCTTCCTCCTCCTCCTCCACCACCATCACGAGCTCCAGCACGACGCGCAAGGTCTCCCAGACCTCAAAAACCATGGACGGTAAGGGGGCGTGGGGGGTAGATCCTGTTTAGCTTAGTTTACAGAGAAAAATATCCTGGGGGGGAAAAAAAAAGCTCCTCCCAGGAGAATCTCTCACTAGTTCAGCCTGCAGCCCACTTACCCATTGCTCTCATGATACGTGAATGGCAGATTCTGGTAAGAGTGATAAGTATGCAGCTCCACGGGCCATGATAAGCGCATTCGCCCTGGCATGCAGAAGGGAAGCAGGACTCGGTGTAAGCAAGCACAGCTCACACTGCGGCAGAGGTTCAAATACTTTCCGCAGAGGGTGCAAATTACATGCCGTGAGGCCACATAATGTCAGGAGGTTGAATCAATCATAAAGTCAGGAGGTGTCAATGGATGAAATGTAAGGCATTAAAAATGCAATCATGTGCCTCTGTGTGTGTGTGTGTGTTCGCATGTGTATATGTACACACATGCATGGTGTGTGTGTGTGTGTGTGTGTGTGTGTATACACTCTACAGAGCAGTCTGTGCAGCGCAAGATATCGGCGGCCGTCGAGTCCTTCAGCCAGTCACAGAAGTCCTCTGAGATCCCGAGTGGAGAGAGCATGCCCGATTTTGAGGAGAGGCCCCGCCCCATCACGGTCCAAGAGGGTGAGGCCAAGAGCTGAAATCCAACCCCCTCCCCTCCCCACTGTACATACCCACATTGATTCCCCTGGACTTTATCTCCATTAAATTCACCAGCGGCGTAAGCAGCAAGTCTTCCACACACAGGAACAGAGGAGAGATCACACAGATTACCACCATTCCTTCTATGGCTCTCTTAACACAGTAAAGGTGTTTGGTTGGGCAGTACACAAGAACATTCTTCCACATATGCTGATCTGTCATTAAACACCAATCATTACCCTGTGAGGCAGGTTTTGGGGGGCCAAATTTTTTGAAAGTTTTTTTAAAATATCCAAATAAGTACTTTTTTCCCCCCACGATAATTGTCATTTATCATGCTTTCATAATTGGTCAGTCCTTTAAAGCCCCATTTTTCTTAATTGCTAAATTTGGATCATTAAACCTAATCATTATTGTGGGCCTCTCATCACTGCAACATTCCTCACTCTGGATAGATGGTCTGCTAAGTGATTGTAATGTAATGTAACATAATGTAACGGGAGAAGGCACACAAGCCTGGCCGCTTCCTTTCACCCTCTCGTCAAGCACTTAAACAGCACAAACATCTGCACTGCGGACAACAGGTCTCAGTCTGGCCAGAGGGGGCGCTATCGCATGACAATGCAGGGAAGATAATTGGTGGCAGGGGCTGCGGTGTAGTATAATGGTCAGGGAACCGGGCTTGTAAAAAGTTGCCGGTTCGATTCCCAGGTAGGAAACTGTACCTGAATTTCTTCAGTATATATCCAGCTGTAAAAATGGGAAAAATGGCAGTAATGCGATGTAATTGGGGTGTGCCCTGGCTTATTTTAATCTCTTCACAGGGGACAAGGCTGTCTTCAAAGTAAAGGTGACAGGTAACCCAAAACCCACTGTGACCTGGGAGAGAGCGAGTGGCCAGCCACTCTCCGAGGCAACCAAGACCTTCTTCGACAGCATCAACAAGCAGAACGTTCTGAAGGTACAGAGTTCGGGAAACTAGACTGAAACATCAACGCTTTTAAAAAATTCTACTATAAAATTACAAAAATGCACATTTTAAATTCTACAAGCAAGTGCTCTTGCTTTTCTCACTCTTCCAATTGAAAAATGGTGACAGGAAAGTAGTTCATCTGTTGTGAAAGAAAAGAAAAAAAACACTCATCCCTTTGAATGTTTCAGAAAAGATTTAGGAGCCGTCTCACACATTTTAAACCATCTTTAATCAACTTTAAACTGCCGTATTAAGCAATTAACGGATGGGTGCTGACAAGTGCATCTCACATTGCCATCTGGTTCCTGAGTGGCACTTGTTTAGATTTTGCACTAACTGAGGACTTTTACTCTGCTTCCATCTGCTGGAAATATGAAGTATTGCAGGTCTATAAATGCAATCCACTTTTCTTTTTTTTACTTCACTCTGTCAGCGGTCCCCAACCCTGTTTCTGGAGATCTACCACCTTATAGGTTTTCACTTCAACCCTAATGGTAAAGCCCCACAGAAAGCGGTGAAATCGCATGCCATCGCTCTCGCCTCCCACAATCCTTAATCCGATTGGTTATTGCGCCACGTTCCCCGTCTCGTCTGGACGCCTCGCATCGTAAGCAATCCCAACATGCTTTGCTGACACAAGGAATCGCCTCTCATTGAAAATGAATGAAGGCAGTAATCGCACGAGAAATCAGTTCCACACCGCTTTCTATGGGCCTTTACCGTAACAAAGCACACCTCATCCAACAGCTAGAGATATCGTTGAACTGCTAATTAGTAGAATCTGGTTGAAATTTGGGTTGAAATGAAAACCTACAGGATGGTAGATCTCCAAGAACAGGGTTGGGGACCACTACTAACATGTTAACATCTATGTTACATTTCAAACCCTCCAGATTAAAGCCATTAATATGGAAGATGCTGACGTCTACAAGTGCATCAGCTCCAATACTCACGGAGATTCAATATACTCCATTTCACTCCTCGTCACGGAAAGTATGTCCTTTTTTTAGGCAAATTTTTTTGTTTGACGACTGCTCGTCTTCACCTTACTATGCTTTGCATTGGACTTGCCTGTAAAAAAAGAGCATTCTTCCTTGGGCCACGGCTCATTCACATTTCTTTGGACGTGTCTTTTTTTCTAGATACAGCACTGGAGTATAAGAAGAAGCTGAAGAAACGGTAGGTGGATGTTTGACAGATCACATTTCAGTTCACAGCGGCCATTTTAGAGACACTGGAATCCATTTTAAGTGTTTAATAAACCACATAATAAAAATGTATATCTTTTTTTTTCCACAAATGTATAAACAAGTTATTAATACCATTTTCTTTTGATGTAAGCATGTAATTTCTAAACATGACATTTTGGTGTTCTGTATGGATACTGACTTCTAGTTCACTTCTGACAAGCTGCCCACTAAATGGTAACAACACTGATTGGTTCAAAAAATGCCATAGCGCCAAGAAGCAAGGTCTCCAAATGAGCAATACCAAATCCTCCCATAGGGGGCACTATACACACTGTTGCTTTCAGGATTTCAAAAATAAAACAAAACAAAACAAAACATTTAAAATCTTAACTGAAAAAAACCCAGGTGTAATAGTATTTATTTATTTGGCTCTTTATAGATAACTACTAAATAAGGATTATTATGATTGGATTGGGTCTTTACCTGTTCAGGTGGCGTCATTCATTGTTGTTTTCTTGTTGTGTCTTGTGGAGTTTACCTTGGAAATGTATTTAATTATTATTAATTCCTGAGAACCAAAAACAAAGTTGAGCTTTGTGAAATAAAGTTAAATACATCAGATATTGCACTTTTAATTTTTTGTAAAATTTTCTCTCACATGAAATTACATAGAAGTAAAGTATGCATCAACCTACACAGCAAAACAATATGATTGGTTCAGTCCAGTCAGTCACGACTTGCCCAAAAGGTCCATGAAATTTGTGGCTCATGAAGCCTACATCTCTCATCACTACACTACCGGAGTCCTCTGGTAGTGTAGTGATGGGAGATGTAGTCCAGTGCCATTTCCACAATATTTTTCTCCAAACAATGATACATTTACAAGTTTTATATAACCAGTTCTATAGGCCAGTCTGATTGTGAAATATGTGCATACTGAGTACGTGTTCACATGGATTAAATGAGCCTAATAATTTATCCAATTAAGTAATTAAGGGATTGGAGAGTTTAAAAAAAAACCACCAGCATCCCCTGGGCCTGAAAATAATGTCTGGCCCTACAGGACTGCCCCAACAACTAGAATGGTGAAGAAAGTAGTCACAGAGGATGAGATGCTGAAGATTCTGTCGGGAGCTGAAAGGAAAGACTACGAGCGTATCTGCGCTGAGAACGGCTTCACCGACTTCAGGGGAATCCTTAAGAAACTGAAAGAGATGAAGAAGAAAGTGGAAATAGAGGTGAGCACTGTAGGAACAGAAGAACAACTCTTCCCCTGAACCGTGCCAATCGTTCTTCTGTTACTCTGTTCTATTGTTCTAATGTTCAATGGTTCTGGTCCTCTACTTTTCTGTGGTTCTAACGTTTTCGTGTTGTGCTCTTCTAAAGTTACACCCTTGTGTAAAGTTACTGTTCTAGAGTTCTACTGTTTTGTATTTTGACTGTTCTACTGTCTTTGTGTTGTCCCTTACTCAAAACTTCCTGTGCTGTACCTACACATTCACTTTGGCTTAATTTACACTAAGATATGTGTGAAGAGGCGTGAGGTGTGTGCTGTTGGACAGTACCGGTGAGGGTTGCTCTGTCCCCTCCCCACAGATGGTGAAAGTTCTGAAGCCGCTGGAGGACATTACTACAAAGCCCGACTCGCACGTGGTCTTCGACACAATACTGGAACTTAGAGACCCCAACCAGAAAATGTTGTGGATTAAGGTACCGTTTACGTACTGTAACATCCAGGCACTGTGCTTTGCGATGGATTCCATAAGCTCTAAGGGCCCTCTCCTCCCCTGTCCCCTGCAGGGATCAGAGCCTCTGAGGATCCAGTACTCCCTGGGGAAGTATGAGCTCAAACAGATGGGAACCAAGTACATGCTGAATATCTCCAATGTGACCATGGAGGATATAGGAACCTACATCCTGCAGGTCGGGGACAAGACCCTCTCTGCAAAGCTCAATGTCATCGGCAAGTCCCTCCTCTGAAACTCGCACTGAAAAACAGTAATAATAATAATAATAAAGCTGATTTATATAGTACTTTTCTCACACTCAAAGCACAGATGAGCACCCATCTGGGTGATGCATGGCAGCCATTTTGTGCCAGAACGCTTACCACACATCAGTTAAGGTGGAGAGGCTGAGAATAATTACCGAAAAATGCCTACCGACCTACGAATGAACAAACAAAAGAATTCATTAATTCATGGATGGATGAACTTCATTGCCTTTTTCGAGAATTTGTTTTGTATGTGTGTTGAGAGTACTCTTGGAAAGATGACAACACAATAAAAACATGATAATAAGGTAAGTTCATCTACTCATGTAGATGTATAAAGTGCAAGCTTCTTGGGCTGAATACAAATAATGAATACAATAAATGCATCAATAAAGATACTTTTTATAGCCACTCTCAGTCACAAGAATGGAGAGGGGGGGGTTTATGAGCTGCGGAAAAGCTCTTCATTCATGTAATGTTTGATGCTTTGTAGATGCTAGAAGCATCAAACTTGGATGATCTGAAGCATCGTACATGCTAGAAGTGCTGATTAAGTTCTTCCTAAATTCACATGGCTTTCACTGGTGCCCCAATTCACTCTCTCTCCTTTTCACCCCTCTGTTCCATCCCCTCTCCTCTCATCTCATTCTCTCTCTTCTTTCATTCCATGTCTTCTTGATTGTCTCCCACCCTACTGTCTTTCTCCTTCTCTCCTCTCATCCCTTCCTTTTTCCATCCCAACCATACGGTCTCTCGCCTGCTCTGCTTTCACTTCCTCTTCTCTGTTTTGATCTCTTCTTTCTCATGATCCCTCTCCTCTCCCGTCTCCTCACTCCCTCCCCTCCTCCCTCTCACAGACGAACCGCTTAAGTTCCTGTCGGACCTGAAGCCCATGCGCGTGACGGAGCGGCAGACGGCCGTGTTCGAGGTGCGCCTCAACAAGAAGACCGACCTGCCGCTGGTGTGGAAGTTCAAGGGAAAGGAATTGAAGAGAGATGAGAAGATGGACGTGACCGTGTCAGAGGACGGGCTGACCTACACCCTAAAGATCAAGGACGTGCGCCCCAGCGACACCGGCGAATACACCATGAGTCTGGGGGATCTGAATGCCACCGCACCCCTTTTCATCGAGAGTACGCACCCCCCAGTGCACACACATCCTTTCAAAGCACACAACCCCACTTTCAATTGGAGTACACAGAGGCAAAATGTTGTGAATGACATCATCCTACAGTTCCCACTGATTCATGTATGAGTGCCATTACATAAAGTCAGCTTAAGAAAGTCAGCTCAAAGCACCCGTAAAATTCTCCTGGTTCCTTCCATCCCCCCAGGGATCCCCATTAAGTTTGCGAGCCACCTGAAGAACGTGCGGGTGAAGGAGAAGGGCAAGGCGCGCCTGGAGTGTGAGATGAGCTCCAAGGACGTGCACATCAGGTGGATGAAGGATGGGCGCGACATCACCAACGACCCGCGCTTCACCTTCATGCGCGAGGGCAAGCGGGCCGAGATCATCATCAACGACTGCGATCTGGCCGACTCTGGAGAGTACGCCATCGTGTGCACTCAAGACAATGACGCCCACGAGTACGTCAGCTCCTCAAACCTCACCGTGGAAGGTACGGTGGCAGGGATGGTTCGAACCTAATGCCTCATTTTCCATTTCAATTCTGTTCTTGATTCCAGTGAATTACAATTGAAATTTAACCCAAATCTGCCTTTTACAAAATGGAAATAAACGAATCAAATTTTTGGAATGGTTTTATAATGACATCGGTCACATTCCTCTCTTTGTTAGCTATAGTTGCAGGCCTGGGTATCTATCTGAAAAACATATATCTTATCTTTAGAATTACTTACCTTGTTAGATGCTGGTAAAAATTTGTAAACATTCTTGCAGGTCCAAGAAAGTTTAATCAAAAGAACACTCCGACTAACCCTATGAAAGCAGGAGTGTTACTGGTGTCTAAAGTATTAAACTCCAGTGTCAATCTTCAGTCCTGGATGGTCACAGTGTCTATACATATTTGTGGTTTCCTTTCAATCAGCAGCTAAATAAGGCCTTTAGGTCAAGGTGTGTGGAGCCATTAGTCAATTAGTGACTTAAATCAACCACACCTGCTGAAACGAACCAAAACCCTGCCGACACTGTGGCCCTCCGGGACTGGAGTTTGACATCCCTGGGTTAAAGCATCTGAGGTTTGGGGAGTTCCCAGCATCCTCCTGTCTAACCAGCACTGCTCCCGACCCCCACAGAGCGCTTTGCTACAGTGAAGAGTGGGCTGTCCGACACGCACTGTCCCACAGGCTCCGAAACTGAGATGTGCGTCGTTCTCAATGACGAGAAGGTGGAAGGGGTGTGGCTGAAGGACGGGAAGGAGGTAACCTCGGGTTCTGCCAAATGTTCTGATTTTCTGATCACAGCCCACTTTATGTGTGAATGCCCTCCACATTATCTGTGGCCCAACTCTTCTTTAAAAGTAACCGAGTACAAAATCAAACACAGAATATAATATCCTGCCCGCATACAGTGGGAATTCCCCTTTGCTTCACCAAATATTGAAAACAATTGGCAGTGATTAAACACAGCATCCCATTTAAAATAACACTGTGCAGTGTATGAACCAGGGGTGCCCATACATTTTTGGTTTGAGATCTACGTTTTCAATGGCCAGGGCAACGTGATCTACCAACCAGTATTCCTCTCGCTGACATATTGAAATATTGCGCAGCTTGGGCCTTTTGTGGTAAATGTAATATTAAAATAAAATACACTTCTCAATTTTGACATTAATATTACCACAAAAGGCCCATGCAGGCCAACATGTCTTCAAATTTAATGGACTGATGCCCTATCTTATTCTGGTGATTTGCACCGAATGGAGTCAGCCTGTTTCGCACGGTCAGCTACTGAAGCAAGCCTCAAGCAGACCTCCAGGTGATCAATCAGGTTAAAACTGTGAGCGGCTCCTGCTCTGCCGACAGCCGTGTCTTCAAATACCATCATCCTGATAAAAATACATAACCGTCGTGTCACTGATGTCGAAGCGGAGCAAAAAAGCACTTGGTCTTTTAGCTACGTCCTTTTAAAAAAAAAAAGTATTTCTGCCCCAAATCATCTGCCATTCCCTCATCGCCAGAACGGTTTCTGCATCACTGGGTTATACAGTGGACACCAGGGTCAGAAGCTAATGGGGGCTCACCGCTAAATGCCCGTAAAATAAAACAAAAATTGCCCCTGTAGAAATAAACACTTTACTGTATTTGTAAAATGTGACTCTAAGCTGGCCGGGACAGGCCTCTGTACTTACCTTGCACACAGAACGACAGCCGCTACCAGCGTTGCTGCATTTCTTAATAAAACTTTTTTTTTAAAAAGATGACAATGCCAGCTACATCTCAAGACAGCACTTCAGATCATCCAATAAATCATTCAGAAGTACATTTTGACTGTCCGTGTGATGCAGCCTACTTACATTAACTTCCAGTATATCCACTACTTGCATCTTGATGATGCTGTTGTCGGCATACATGTGATTGTAATCCAAAAAAGGTCCATTAGTTTAAAAGCTACTCAGCCAAAATCTGACCAATCAGTTTGGACAAAACCATTGATGGGTCAACTTTTTGTGTTATCTGAGCAGGGGCGTTTCTAGACTGCTTTGATTGGGGGGTATGAAGAGATGTTGCTGAGGCACAAGGGGGGGGAGAAAGTAGAAAAAGTTGAGCCTTTTAAAACTAATTTCCTGCATTTCTACACAACCTCAGACAGGGCATTTTCTAAAAATAAAATGTTTAATTTATTAACATTTTGAAAAAAACATTTTCAAAGCCCTAGATGAGATTTGAGATGCTTTCATATACAGCTAAAGCATTGGCTAATCAGTATATTAGTGGATATGATAATTTTATTACATTTTAAATCCATCTCCACCCACACACCCCCATCTTATAGGAGGACAACTTTATTTATGCCTAATAATACCAAATCATTATCTAATCTTGGAAACAAGTATATTAAAGATGAGCTATATTCCTTCATCATTTCAGTCTCTTTGTGCTATTTTCTATTTACATGTGAAACTACGTTACTGTAACTGGCTCATCATTTTCATTTATATTTTCGCCACTCCACTGACTAGCCAACACGCAGCAGTAGGCTAGCTAACAAACACACACACGGGCGCCGCACACACAAGTGCAGCCAGCTACTGCAATGCTGCAGAAGTTTCACAGAATCGCAGCTATAACAACTAAGCTAGATGCAACATGTAATCAATCTATTTAAAACCAAATCTCCCAGACGGAGATTCTCGCCACTATCCTCAACTCACTGAGTAAGCTAGGCTAGTGAATATTATATCATAAGCAATGCGTAACAGTTAGTTATCAAGAAGAGACCGCATAGATTGATCAAAAAACTGACCTCTTTCTCTCTCGTTGCGTCTCCATGTTTTTATATGGACAAACCAACCTATCAGATATTAGATAAATATATTATTTCGATGTGGCATTTTTATGATTGACCGAATCGTCTGTAACTCTAATAGCCTACTGATGGCGCTGGGCGCCGACTACATATTGTCGGATTTAATTTTTTCTGGATTTGGCTTCGAAATGGCCAATAGGAAAGCAATGCATTTTTTGATGACCGATGACAAAATTACAGAAAACTATGAACGCTCAAAAAAAATAGCTATAACGGTAATTTTCTCTGAGTTTTTATTGAGCAGACAATTCCTCCGGGTGGGCAAGGCTTATTTCTGGGTGGGCAATGCCCACACCCGCCCACCTGTAGACACGCCCCTGTATCTGAGCAGCGATTGGTTTTCTTACAAGTCAGTCAAATAGTAGGACGAATTAGAGAAGCATAAAGATCGCTGCTTATCTTTATGCACCTGTGCCCAGTTAACTTTGCTTTTGGGATGCAGCTATACGTCACATTATGCAGATCACCCAGCCCATAAGTCCTTGCTTAACAGTAATATAGCTGCCAAATTGATCATGTATGGCAAAGTGAAATAAACATTTTTTAAGTTGACAGGAGAGGAGGAATTTCAGCTGAGATTATAAGTACTGTAGTTTCCTTTATTTTCAAGCTGAGCCTGATGAACAGTGACTGGCATTTAATGGATATTTTAGTTCTCTATCGTTATAAGTTCATTTCAGGAAGGGAAATCACTGTCATGTTTTATATTCAGAGATCAGAAATGCCTCTCCATGTTCCATTTCTTTGGAAAGGCAATGGACGGTTGGCAGATCAGACACACACATCTAGAATTCTTACAAGTTTGACAGGTTTTCAGTTTCTGTGTATGTGATCCAACACTAATTTTCTGACCCTATTCCAACGTGCTGGTTTGAATGCTCATGGAATGGCATAATGAAAATATTAGATTTTTTCACATCTCTCTCATGACCCAGTTCATGATACCAACACTCTGGACCAATTGAATGTCAAAGCAGCATGCCCCGGCTGCTCCTGATTGGCTGTTTCTCTGCCCTTAGATCGATATGAGTGATGTTCAGGTGGTGAAGCAGGGGGCCGTGCACAAGCTGATCTTCAACAAGGTGGGCCCCCAACACGAGGGGAAGTACACCTTCCGCTCCAAGGGGGCCGAGAGCGAGGCCGTGCTGGCCATCGCAGGTAAAAACACACAGAATAATGACCTCACTGCATCACCGGGACACGGGCCACTGTCAGAACACCAGAACCTGCATTACCACTGCTGCGCTTTAGAGTCACGAGTACAAGCTTTTTCCACATCAAATCTACTGCTATTAGAAATTAAACTAATTACGGAAAGTAAGGTCCTTGCTTCTGAGCAATGTGTTTACGTAATTGTGCTTTTGTATTTTTATACTAGAGGGCGCATTTTTATCTATTTATCTAGTTTTTATCTTTAATCTTTTAATGCAATTTATTTAGGCAATTTTGCATCTTTTCCCAATGCTTTTTTTCCATTAGTAAGAGGGCAGAGGTGAAACTTTTACTATCTTGATGATAACATGAATGATAGATTCATAAACAGGTTGATACTGACAGACTTATTGACTGGTTAGTGACTGACTGATTAATTGATTCATTGGTTGGGTTCCACAGACCCGCCGGTCATTGAACCCAGCCTTCTGGAGCTCCTGGCCGCCAATCCCATCACGGTGAAGGCAGGGCAGACCGCCCACATCAAGATCCCCTTCAAGGGCAAGCCCATGCCCAAGGTGACGTGGTTCAAGGACGGGATCGAGATGACGGTGGACGAGCGCACGGCGGTGGAGCGTGAGCCGGACTCCACCACGCTGGTGCTGAGCAATTGCGTGCGAGAGGACAGTGGCGCCATCATGCTCCGGCTCAAGAGCGACTGCGGAACCGCCATCGCCAACCTGCACCTCAACGTCATAGGTGAGTCCCTTATTGGCGGGCGTGTGGCAACCACCCAACCAAGCAGTGGGCCCAAAGTATTTCACAATAAAAATATGACAGATAATACATTTCCTGTAACTCCACCACTCTGATCCTGCGTCCTCGTAAGCCCATCCTGAACTCCACCCCTATGTCAACACCCTCTCACCCCTTTGACCACCCCAAATAACTTCACCCCCTAAACACGCTCCCCCCCCCCGTGTCCTGCAGATCGCCCCAAGCCCCCGCAGAAGTTGGAGTTCCTGGAGCGCACGGGTAAGTGCATCACCATGAAGTGGAAGGCGCCGCGTGACAATGGCGGTAAGCAGGTGACCAGCTTCGTCATCGAGCGCCGCGCGGCCGGCAAGAAATCCTGGATCAAGGTTGGGGAGGTGGACAGCAAAACCACCACCTTCAAAAACGACAAGGTGGAGGAGGGAAAGGCCTACCTGTACCGCATCCGCGCCGTAAATACTGAAGGCATGAGCGACGCGCTGGAGTCGGAGGAGGTGTTCGCTGGAGAGCCCATCGGTGAGAGGAACGCACTGCGGGTTTGAGGGATGCTTTGGTTTGTGGCTCTTGTGGGTTGAACACTTGGGCGTCTTCAATAAATGACCCACTTGCTCCATTTCATTAGTAGATTACAGTACAATCATTGAGTAGATCTCTTATCCAGAGCAATTTACCATGCAAAGAACATAAGCCCGACCCACTAATTCCACTCTCAGCAAAGGGATTCCTATGCAACTTAATATCACATGACATTATTGTGACAAAAAGTGTATGTTACACAGAGAGAGCGTGTGTGTGTGTGTGCAACACATTTTTTTAACAGTGTGCGTGTGTGTGTGTGTGTGTGTGTGTGTGTGTGAGATAACACCTTACATAGTACTTCATAGCATTAACATCATTCACCTGTTGAGCATTTTTTGGGATTTGGGTCCTCACCCTCCAGAACCCCCCGGCATGGCGTCTCAACCCCAGATTGCAGACGTGACCAAAGACGCGGTCACAGTGACTTGGGCACCCCCTGCTGAGGACGGAGGAGCTCCTGTTCTGGGGTACATCATTGAGAGAAGGAAAAAGGGCAGCAGTATGTGGGTACCCGTCAACAAAGAGCTGGTGCAAGGTCAGAGCTTTCGGTCCTCTTCCCGTCTTTTTCAATGGCTGTGCTTGAATATGACCCCTGTTCCCTGTCCACTGTCCCCTGTTTACTCAGACCCCTCACTTTGCAAGCAGTGTGCGAAAGAAATCCCGCAAAACTCTTTCCAAACTAGTATCAATCAGTTAACATATGACGATTGTTACAAAGTGTAGATTATGAATGAAGATATAATTAACAAAAAAAACAAAAAAAGTAGTTTGTAATATGAACCTATCTTGTACCATAGATGTACATATACGCTCTTTGTCTTTTACGTTTTTACTTCCGGGTTACTTACTGAAATTGTCGGATGAGTGCACCATTCTGCAGATGAGTGTGCTCCTGAATTCCCTCAACAAAACCCCGGAAATAAGGGGTTCATCCTGGTATTTTAAGTGCCCTCATTTAAGAGAAAAAAATCGCTCACTCAAAAGCTTTTTGACAAAGTGGACTCAAATATGCGCCCTTAAAAGGGTGTAGGGGTCGTATTCGGACACAGCCATAGTCTGCGCCCCCCCCTTATCTCCACAGACACAAAGTACACAGTGGATGGGCTGGTGGAGGACATGGAGTACGAGTTCCGGGTCACAAGTGTGAATCGGGCGGGGCCTGGCTCCCCCAGCACCACCTCCACCTCCGTGATCGCCAAGGACCCCATCCGTGAGTAACCGCAGGATACCACACTCATAATCGTTCTTCTCTACCACGCATCAAGCTTTCCAGATCTTCCACTTGCTTTACTGTCCTCATACAACAATGTTCATTAGATTGTGCAGTACAACAGTTCAAAACATTATTGCATTTATGTAGATCTGAAAGAGCTTTAAAATTAAGCTAAAATTAAGTAGTAAACTCATCTCAACCTCCACCGATTTGTAGCACCCCATAAAATCTAAGGTATTTTTGCACCAGAAAGAGAACCAAACATCAGCTAAGGAGGACAACGGGGGGAATTATTAAGCCGGACATGCAGAGTAGCCTGGTTTGACGAGAACATGCGTAATAATGACAATGACAGTGAAGACACCATTCAATATCTCTCTCTCTACCTCTCTCTCTACCTCCCTCTCAAATTCAAATCCAAACCCAAGTCCTATGCAAATGTGCTTTACTTGCATGAGAACGGTTGCTAATTGACATCACTTGACAACACAAAACCCCCCCCCCAAAAATAAAACTTAAAACTAAAACAACAGGCTAAGCCACTCTCCACCTTCTCACACATACTCACCCACACTTACAGAACATAAGCACCCCTCTTCCTCTCTTTTTTTCCCTCACTCATTCACTCTCTTTCTCTCTCTAGGTGCCCCGGGCCTGGTGAAAGACCTCCATTTGACCGACTCTTCAAACTCGTCCATCTCCCTGGGCTGGAGCCCCCCAGAGCAGGGCGATGTCCCCTCGGGGTACATCCTGGAGGTGCGTGCAGAGGACGCCAAGGAGTGGACCAAGTGCACCAAGATCCCCATCACTGGCACCAACTACACTGTGGGGGGCCTGCAGGAGCGTATGAAGTACTTCTTCCGCATCCGTGCGGTCAATGAGGGGGGCATCGGCGAACCCATCGAACTGGACAAGGGAGTGCTGGCTATGCCTCCCCCAGGTGTGTGTGTGTGTGTGTTGGGGGGGTGGTAGGGCTGGGTATCGAACCTCACTACTTTTTGAGCACCGAGCGAATCATGTCCGGAGCACAGAGCATCAAAAACCATATCATAATCATAATTTTGAAAAGTTTTGGGATATTGGTGGAGGGTGGTTAGTAAAGTTATTTCTTGCCGTTCATCAATATTATTCAAAACTATAACAAAATGATACTGATTAATTGTACAGATTAACTTCATGCATGAAAGCAACAACAGTTATACGGTGAAAGGCACACCACCATCCTAACATGTGCAAACCTTTTTTAAACTCCTCTACCCCACCCAGCTGCTCCAAAGTTTGATCTGCATGCGAAAATGAAGAGCCAGATGGTGGTTCGAGCAGGAATGGTACTTTGTTTCCATGTGAACTTCACGGTAAGCCCGTTCGCTATCCATACCACAGTCCAACCACATTTGCATACCCCAGCTCAAACAAACAAGGCTGAAAACATCACAGTCATCCTTCGGTCATACTCCCATCAGCAGCTTCACAGACAGACACGCAGACAGGCCACTGACACACTTTTAAAGCACCATACTCATACGGAACAACACTGGGTGCTGTCACAAGTGACAACCTGGACCAAGTGCCATGGTTTGAATTTAAAACACTCACACTGCAGATCTTTGAAAATTATCAACAGAACACGTTCATGCAGGAGTAGCTATCCTGAGGACCTGCAGTTTACGGCTCTCACCTTAAAATCAGCAACCCGTTTAGACCCAAGAAACCACAGAAGGAGAGTCAACTGTGTAATCAACTGCGTCAAGTGATCCGTTTATGTGCTTTTATCCGTTTATGAGTAACAAAAAGAAAAACCAGGACTACCTACAACTCTCCTGGACCAAGGTTAATGCTATAACGCTGTATCTACATGCTGTAATAATTTTGATGGCGATAAAGTTGTCACAGTCATCATCATCATCATCATCCAGGTGACCCCTGGATTAAATGATTTGACCCGAGTCTGACGGTGTGGAAGATACGTGTGAGAGAGATGGTAAGCGAGAGCAACATTGTGTTTTCGGGGAGCTGAAGTTTGGGGTGTGCTCTGTACCCCAGGGCTCCCCCCCTCCAGTGGTGACCTGGCTGAAGGAGGGAATACCCACCAAGGGGCGGGAGGCCATCACCAAGGGCAAGAAGCACTCCCAGTTCCTCATAAGCTCCGCCCACCGCTCTGACACCGGGGTGTACCGCGTGCACCTGCGCAACGACTACGGAGAGGTGCACTACGACATCAACGTGCACGTCCAGGGTATGTCCCCGCCCACTGCGTTTATGCTCACGTTCATGCACTTTCATATCTCACACTTCATCATTAAACACATGGTACAGAAGCAGCTCAGAGATCTTACTGTTCTGTGCACAGGAGCCTACAGGATAGTAGTAGTCTGTATAATGGCGGATTTACATACAGGATTACTCAACCTTCTTTTCCAAGCTTTAATTCTTTTGTTTGAAAACACCCTTTTAAAACTGGCTTCAACTGAGTTGCTTTGAAGTACATTACACTGGGTACTAAATGGTAAAGCAGATGTGTTTGAAGGTGGTCCAAGACAAACAGTGCATATAGTGTAGTGCATATCTCCCTCTGTTAGTACTCCATTCCTGGATTGAGGTCAATTTCAATTAAATCAATTCAGGGAACTCAATTCATAAACTGAAAAATGGCCGATAAACTGAAACTGAAAAAAACAAAAAACAAACAGAATTTCAATGAACTTCCTGAATTGACAGAATGTTAGTAGAATTGACCTCAAAACTCAAGTATTATTGCATAGTTAAACATTACATATCTGGGTATATTCAAATGTAAAGTAAGAACTAAGAACAGGTTTAACCATTGTATTTGCTTTGGGTCAAATTGACCTGTTTTAAAGTTTTAGGAAAAGAAGAAGACCATTTTCAGAGATGCATTTCATAACCAGTGATTAAACCAGTTTTGTGTTTCATCACCTGTATTTGCTCTATGTTTTTTTTTGCCTATATGGTTGTTTTTTTTAAAATGTATTTTTGCGTAAATTTTATTTCTGCATTGCTTTAAAGTCCCAATAATAATCCCGGGTATACCCGACCCAGGCTAACAGTTTCACCGTGCTAATATATAAACAGAACACAATGGTTAATAAACCCCCTCCCCCTCCCCCAGACTTCCCTCGCCCCCCAAAAGACCTGCGGGTGGTGGAGGAGGTGCCCGGGACGGTGACTCTGCACTGGGAACACACCCCCGACCTGACTGATGACACCAACACCCATTACATCATCCTGAAACGGGACGCCAGCACTGCAACCTGGTTCACTGCCGCCGATCGCGTCTACAGCAAAAAGTACACCGTGACCGGCCTTCTGCCTGGACGCAAGTACTACTTCCGTGTGATCGCCCGCAACGACATCGGGGACAGCGACCCCCTGGACACCAAGGAGCAGTTCTCTATTGCTAAGGAGAAAGGTGGGAGGGGCTGAAGTATATCTCTCTGGAGAAAGGTGGCAGGGGCTAAAGTATATATCTATGGAGAAAGGTGGGAGGGGCTAAAGTATATCTCTATGGAGAAAGGTGGGAGGGGCTAAAGTATATATCTATGGAGAAAGGTGGGAGGGGCTAAAGTATATATCTATGGAGAAAGGTGGGAGGGGCTAAAGTATATATCTATGGAGAAAGGTGGGAGGGGCTAAAGTATATATCTACGGAGAAAGGTGGGAGGGGCTAAAGTATATATCTATGGAGAAAGGTGGGAGGGGCTAAAGTATATATCTATGGAGAAAGGTGGGAGGGGCTAAAGTATATATCTTTGGAGAAAGGTGGGGGTGGCTAAAGTCTCTTGCTAAAGAAAAAAGTGGAAGGGGCTAAAGTCTCATGCTAAGGCGAAAGGTGGGAGGGGCTAGAGGGCAGGTGAGGGGGCATTGGGAATGAACCAAAGCCAGTTCACTGGCTAATAGGCTACATATACAAATATGACACCAATGTTTCAGAATAGTAAGAAATATATAACAAATAGTCCTGGCTATATTTCATAGAATAATGCCCAGGCCCAGATTAACCAATGTTGTAGCCTGACGCTGTGAACCTCATACATTTTTGGATTAGGACAGGGAACACATTGGCCATGACCAAATATGATCCCTGTTCCCTGCACCCTGTCCCATGTCCACTCAGACCCCTGTTTACTATGTGCCCTCTCCCCTCACTTTGCAAGCAGTGCTTAAGAAATCCTGCAAAACTCGTTCCATACTAGTGAGGAAGCAGTTTGTAAGTTTACTAAGTTGTAGTTTTTAATTCCGGTTTACTTCCCGAAATTGTTGGATGAGTGTGCTCCTGAATCCCCTAAAAAAAATGAAAATAAGGGTCTCATCAGGGGATTTTAAGTGCACCCATTTGTGAGAAAAAGTCGCCCACCCAAAAACTTTTTGACGAAGTTGACTCAAATATGCGCCCTCAAAGGGGTGAAGGGATCATATTCGGTCACGGCCTTGGCCTACTGTATAGTTCAAAGGTGCCCACACTCTGCCCTGGGGATCTACTCTCCAGAATGTTTTTCTTCCAACCAATTTTCTAACCATCCGTTTCTACTCTTAACCTCCTCATATTCATTCATTGAGAATGTCATTAGTGGAATCAGATGCTTAGAAAATTGGTTGAAGTAACATTCTGGAGGGTAAATCACCCCTGCTATAGACAATATTCCAACAAAAAACCTATGTATGCCAACACAGGCTCAAAGTCAAAATCACTATTGAGTATAGTGGCAAGTGGCAAGAGACAGATAGCTGTTAGTCATCATAACTTGTGCAGTGGCTTAACTATAGTGGCTAGAGACAGGCAGACGTCAGTCATAACTTGTGCAGTGGCTTCACACACATTTCTGGCAAACAGACGAGTTCTCTTGACATTACACAACAACAAGAGTCTATTTTAAGCAATGGCAGCACCACAACAAGGCACGGGTAGCCTGTATAATTTCAGACAACGCATTTGCTACATCAGAAAGGCTTGCGCAAAGCATTTACTCACCGATGATGTGAGAAAGATTTTTTCCTTTTCACTGAAGCGGAGAAAAAGGGACATTTCGGGGAAATCCAACTGGTATCGGTCATTCACGGCGCTCTCCCATCTTTCTGCAGCCACGCTGTTCGTATCTTTAACATGTGGAGACTTCCTGGCTCCCCGGCTGACTTTTAAAATAATTAATGAACGTCGGCGTCTTTTCTGACTTCTGTTTTCGCTTTAGCCGATCGTGTTTGCGTTTATGTTCTCCGCTGTCACGTGTTTGAGGAGTAGGCTAGGATTAGGCCTATTTGAAATGTATTGTTATATACTATAACTAATAGGCTAGTGCGTCCCAATGGGTGCGTCCCAATACTCGAAAAATGCACGCTCCTTTCCTCCCAGTTTCCTCCACTACCACCTCTTCTCCGCCTTGCCTCGGAAACGGATCTTTGTGTTTTAATGTAATCTTGCTGATTTGGCTACATATTACTTACTTACAAATAGTTACAAATTGATGAATTTCTCGATGCAAACTGCAATGTCAAGTACATTGTAAACTGTACACGCAACTACTTGGACTCAAAACGTTGAGGCAGTTTTGCATACTTCTGGGTAGGAGAGGAGTGGGCGAGTGGAGGAAAGTAGATGGGGAGTGAAGAATATTGGGACGCAGCCCGGGTTTTTTGGCAGGACAAAATCTCAGACATCCAAAAAAGAAATAAATGAAAATGTAATCAGACCCCCGACAGGTTGAGGCTCCTGGCTGCTGCACACTACACGACATGGCCAAATGTACGGACACCTGCTCGTCAAACATCTCATTCCAAAATGATGGGCATTAATAATGGAGTTAGTCCCCTCTTTGCTAACAGCCTCCACCATCCTGGGAAGGCTTTTCACTAGATTGCATTTCTGTGCAGATTCCATTCAGCCAGAACAGCATTAGTGAGGTCGGGCACTGACGGTGGGCGATTAGGTCTTTCTTGCAGTCGGCTTTCCATTTGATTCCAAAGGTGTTCGATGGGGTTGAGGTCAGGGCTCTGTGCAGGCCAGTCAGATTTTTCCACACCAATCTTAACAAACCATTTCTGTATGGACCTCGCTTTGTGGACAGTGGCATCGTCATGCTGAAACAGGAAAAGGCCTTCCCCAAACTGGCCATGTAGTATACTTTTAGCCATGTAGTGTATATGATCCAGCCTTCTTAATGATGTGTAAATGATGCCTAGTTTAGTAGATGTAAAGTATTTATTATTGAATGTAAACAAAATCAAGAATGAAAACAATGACAAAACAAAAGTCGACAACATTAGAATAGCCTATATGAGGACAATACGACTAAATGCTACATATTACTAAAATCACTATACTTTCTAAATTTACCTTAGTGCCAGCTCTGAACGTTAGTGTTCATTGACAGACAGTATTGAGCTGTATTGTTTAATCTGACATGCACTGTGGTTACTGTGAGCTACTGTATACGAAGAAAGGTTCTACTTGCCACAATTGTGATATGTTGCTGTCACACCCATCTTAGCCAAGTGCAATAAGAGCATCTTCTAAATGGCTGCAAGGTAACTGTACCAGTAACTCACCTCCAGCATTCGTGCCATCCACAGAGCACCTGTCACTGCAATTTAGGGAGTACAAGACCAAGGACTTGTCCATGAAGCCCCAGTTCGTCCTGCCGCTGAAGGACCACGCGGTCCGCTGCGGTCACGACTGCACCATGAGCTGCGCCTTCCTGGGCAGCCCCCCGCCCCAGGCAGGGTGGTACAAGGGCGACGTCAAGATCTCCGACGGGCCCCGATTCTGGCAGTCCACCGCCAACGGTGTGTGCACCCTCACCATCCCCACCTGCAATACCAAGGACACCGGAGACTACATCCTGGTCTTGGAGAACCGGCTGGGAAAGGCACAGTGCAAGTGTAGCCTGCTCATATTCGGTAAGCGATCCCAACCGTGAACCGTGCTCCACCAGATGACCTGCTGACAACTTAAGTCTGCATGCAGGAGTGGGGTGTTTTTCGGCCTATTCCACCATTTTGTGACGCTGTCACAAGGTTAGGTTTAGGCTTATGAAAGCTTGAATAGAGTACTCAAGTGAATACATCAGTCGTGGGCGTAGTCCAGAAACTATGCTACGGTTAACCACATAAAGCAATTCTAGCTTTTAGTCCTTCAAGCTAGCTCGCTAATGTTAGAAAAAAGTGTTTAAAAACGGAGCTGTGTGCTACTGGCGGCTAACGTTATATGACAACATCTGGAGCCAAGGCTGCTCGTTCGGAGGGAATTATGGGACGTGGAGTTATTAAACAGTGCCAGCACTGGTATGTTCACCAAAAAAATACTAAAACGTAAAATATACTCGAAGCTGGTCCAGAAAAACGACATCGTTTGTGAACGGGCGTTATATTGAACAATCCGGGAAATTGACGGTAAGACATAATCACTAGAAATGGTTTAAAAGTAAGCTTTAGTTAATGTCTACGCTCTAAATGAATGGCGAATTTACTTCCGAAACCAGCGTGACGTAGTCACTTGAGTACTCTATATGGCTTTATACAAACAAAATTTTAAAAGCTTAAATTGCAATTTAACTATATTGTGGGGTCTGTAGAAGGCCACATACAGTGTGCAGTTTGCAGCATTTAGTGCAGCATTTAGTGCAATTTAAATGTATGTGTACATCAGACAATATTTATTTGATCTTAAGTAGTGTAAAATATGTAATTTATGAAATATGGGGACCCCTGTTCTATGTGAATGTGATGGAATGTCACATGCGACTTGGCTTTTTTTTGTATTCAACAGACAAGGATGACAAGAGTATTCTGGACAGACTGATAGAGGCCAGGAAAGGAAAGCACCTCATGTGAGAAGAACAGCATTGACAGATTTCACAACCTCCTCTCCCCCCAGGATGAGACGTTTCTCAGAAAAGGCTCCAGTCAACCCCCCCCCCCCCCCTCACTGCAACCCCTGCCTCCCCCACCACCTCCACCTCCACCCACTCCCTTCCCTTCCCTTCCACCCCCCATTTCCCTCCCCTCATCATCCAGATCACTAGTGATCTCCAATAAAGGGGCAAAATAAAGGCTTAGATATCCTAGGGAGCTTCCTGCTGTATTCATTGTGAATGGAAATGTTGTACACAAAAAAGATTTAATGGTTTCCTGTACAGTTTTATTGACAGGTGGTGAGTGTTCACGCTATGAAAGTGTTTACGTACTAATCACACTCCGTATGAATCACCTTCAGTACCAATCACACTCAGTACCAATCACGTTCAGTACCATTCAAACTCAGTACCATTCAAACTCAGTACCAATCACACTCAGGACCACTGAGCCTAACGGTCCTCTAATGAAAGAAGTAATGCTGTGTAACTTGTGTTCAGTCTCCTGGCATTGGTCCTTTATACAATTTATGTGAAGATATATTGATTGCTTCAATATGTGGTGAGTTCTAATGAACATTTATACGTTCCTTTTAAAATGTTTCTCCTCAGTTTGGAATGTCTAATCATATTCTATAGGCCCATCCCATTACTGCAGTGTCCTTTCTCAATTTGGGATGAGCACAGAGTAGCAAGCCTGTCCAAAAAATGCATTTAAAAGTGATGTGCAATATCCTGACAATTTTCTGTCATAAGAGGAAACACACTAAATGTAATATGGCACCGTGGGTAACTGCTGTTATAGAACATAAGTTCTGCTTGCAGGAAATGGCCACAACATCACACACAAAAGGTCATATTTAATCGTTTTTAATATATATTTCAACAATTTGACAGGACACCAGACAAAAACATCAGATAGAAAGAGAAATGTAACCCTGCCAACTGCAGGCTTCAGTGTGGTCAACAAACACACAGACTTTGCAGTTTTCTCCAGGAAGTGACCAGCCGTCTTTACTAAACGAATGAGTGGTAGTAAAATGGGAATTCAAATAAAAAGGAGAAACCATTTATTTTGATTGTCACAAAAATCTCTTATGCCTGAAGTACGCTAGATTATTTGTTCTTGCAGCACCACTTAATGCGCAAACTTAATGGCACAGTTGAACTTAAATCAAGACCATAAGGAGCATGAGCTGCAGAAGCTTCCAGGCAGAATCCCGGGTATTGTGCTCGTTTATGTCCCAGTCTGATGCATAATCCCATCCCAGATCATTAGGACAGTTATATTTCCCATCAGGCAATAATTCACTTCCTGTATCCTTTATGTCAAAAACAAAAGTTGACAAGAGAGACAGGAAAAACACCATGCATCTCATAAATATGTATTTTGCCAGTAATTTAAAAAAAAAAAAACAACATTTGAACACGTACACTGCCGTAAGAAGACTACTACACTTAATACAATATTGTTCCATTTCAGTACAGTACAGTGCTACAGTACAGCTGCAACACTGATGCTGCAATATCTTTATGAACACCAGAGGGCAGACTAGGTCTCACCAAAGACCCTTGAAGGCAGATTTTCTTGTGGTTAAGAATACTTTCAACATTCATTCCTCTCCCAAAAAGAATGGAATATATAATAAAATAAGAGGAGAGTCCCAGCATGCTTATCTCCAATGCATCATAGCCATATCTCACATCAGTAGCTTTTCACACGGAGTTGGAGTAGCATGCACATATTTCACATAGAAATATATTGTTCCAAATTGAACAGGACAGTTCTACAGCAATGAACACAATGTGATATATAAATATAGTGCTATATATAGCCGCTTAAGTCAGTGTACCATAATATACATCCATCCCAGAAATGTAATGTGGAGGCCGGCAGAGTCCGAACTCACAGACTAGATCACTTGGAAGTGAAAAATAACAAAAAAAAACAGTTACTGGTTGCATTGTACTTGCATTTATTTCGCATTAAGATTTTTTTCTCACATTCATTGAAAGTTTCACTAAAGGTAAGGAACAATATGGTCCTTTGTAATTTTGTATTATCTTTCAACACACACACACACACACACACACACATATATATATAAAATGAAACAAACAAAACTACAGGTGAAAGCCCAGGACAATAAGGCAAAATATTGCAATTAACTCAGCAATACAGCACAGAACCCTTCATTATTTATTTATTATGCGTGAAACTGTTCTTACTGTGCTACGTAAATTCTCTTATAAACATCAAAATAAATTATGTTTTCCCCATAAAGACAGGGATTGAATAATAATAATAATAATAATAATAATAATAATAATAATAGTATATATTGTCTTTAACATTGAGGCTTAGACTAATTCCTCAAAAAAAAAACCCTTGCAGCTGGAGAGACAGGCTGTTATGATATATACCACTGTCCGTCTTAATGAGAACACCCTGCAACCACACATTGCTGCTCTTATGCCCGCTCTCTGAAAAGAATAATCAAGAAAACAGATAGAGCACATTCTCTCATACCTCATCCAAAACAACCTCTGTTTGGGGTGCTATAATTTTCATATTAGGTTACTTTAAAAAAATCTATGGAACTGGGTGAAACGCTCATTCCTGCAACAAGTCTTCATCACAGCTGATGACTGGATACTCAAAGGGGATTCTGGCTGATACTGTGTCTTTAATAAACAGCGATCTGGCCTTTTGCTACACAGTCCAGTAACAGCTAGCACAGCAAACAACACATGAGAATGAGACTGAGGGCTGAGCAACATGCCCGGTGCCCTGGGACAACCAATGACTGTTGCTCATTTAGGAAGGAAGTGTAACAGTTACTCCTATTCTCCAGCTGATTGGAGAGAGTGAGGATTCATGAGCTGCCGTGCATGTCAATCATCTGACCCATAAGAACCAATCAGAAAACAGTGCGCTTCACCACAAAACACTATGACAGGGTAGGAGGAGGTTTAGCCCATGATAGCTGCACTCACACAGGGATTCACTCTGTCATTGTCACTATTAAATTAATAACCCTCACCAAGGGGCTCGGCTTGCTCGGTTGAAGCAGACCGCTCTCCAACTGGCTAAAGTCACCTTATTGTTGCTGTTGTGTGGAGGGGCATGATGGGAATTGTAGGAATCCCTCCTACACTCACCAATGAAAGGTCCAATGATTACGGAGATATCAAATGGGAGTACAGATGCAATAGACGTCCCTGAAAGAATTGACAAGTGGAACTTTCAAAATGAGGGGAAGCACGTGAAAATAAAAAATGGTCAAAGCCCCTTGGAAAAAACACAGACTGAGTCAACCGAGACTCACAGTCCAGCAATAATCCTCAAATAAAAGAGAAAAAAGATACTTATAATAATAATAATAAGCAGAATGGTCTTAATAGAACAAGCTGCATAAAAAATAAACACTCTAGTAGTAATTATTATTACCATCAAAGTAAAATAATAATAATAATAATAAATTATTATTAAGAGAAGAGTGTAGACCCATTTCCACACGGTTTCTTATAAAAGGTTGGGATGAGCACAGATCAACAATGCTGCCATAACCCACCTGCTAACCTTTGTCACACTACCCTAACCCTCAAAGCCAAAAGCCTGCTCATCAATACTGCATTCATAGTGCTTTTCATCCCGTTGTTGTCGTATATAAAGAGAGAGAGAGAGCAAGGCAGCCGTTGACAGAAGTAAGCTGATGCTGCAACAGGTGAGCAGGAAGGGAAACGGAACCCCCACCCATATCATCTTGCATCCATATATATCTCCTCTGAGCCTCTACACAGAGAAGAGGTTTAACGTCATGGACAGACCCACGTTCAGCCCTCTTCAGAGCCCCCCCCTCCAAAAGGGCCAATCAGATCTCAGCGAATCCCTCCACAATACAACAAACAGTCCAGTAACAGACTCACTTTCAGACCCCTTGATTCAGGCAGGAAATGTTTAAATAATAATAATAATAATAATACATGAGAAATATTTTTGCATATGTATCAGAAACTATCAATCTGTGACGTTCCCCCTTTTTTTTTTTCTTGCTTTAGCAGGTTGTCATTTTCACGCCTCAGTCATGCTACTGACGCCGAGGCTGTAAATAGTATGTTCTTTTTTTATATCCTTTTTAAGACTGGGAACATGTTGAGAAAAATGCGCACTTTTCACATCTTCATCAAACACGTTTGTATGAACCACCAAACGTGAATATGATGCGACCTCGAGCCTAGTTTCTGCCTTGGTCCTCACAGTGCCCACATCTGTCCTTGGGCTGGACTAACGGACATTTTTTACTGACGAAGCAAAGGCTTCTTACTGACAATCTGAATCCTCATTTCAAAAAAATTTAAATGTTGACAAAGGAGTATCCTAAAATATTACACACACGTGCGCACACACAAAAAAGTCACCTGAGAAAGGCACTTGGGCCAATCAAATCTATGTGATTCTTATGAATGCCAACACTATGTTCGGGGGTCTAATTTGGCATGGCTGCTGCTTATACAGTGCCCTACACTATTAGTGGCACCCCTGGTAAAGATGAGTAAAAAGGGTTCTAAAACATTCACCGTTTGGTGAATTGGCTTAATCTCACACTGAAAAAATTAGAAAAATCCAACCTTTAATTGAAGTAAATTTATTATGAAAAAAATAAATACCTCATCAAGAAATAATTATTTTTAACAAAACCACGTGTGCCACAATTATTAGCACCCCTGCATTTATATATAGAAAAAGTAATCATTTTTAATATTTGGTCGCACCAAACAACATCAAAAGACTCTTGATATCTTATTTTCTGGTACTCTTAAAAGCGATGCTATAACGTCTCTGCATTTGAATGGATCTCTATGAGAATTGGAGGGTGGGACTAGATTTAGCTGTAAATTACACTGGAACAGTATGGAACACATGGTTGGCTAAATGGCTGTCAGTCATCAAGGGTCTGACATATAAAACAAGCTTTAAACCATCACCCTGCTGCCAGAAATACAGTAAATATGGATGGATAACTTGAATAATTTATTTCTTGAGGGACTTTTTTTCCATAATAAATTTACTTCAATTAAAGGTTGGATCTTTCAAATTTTTTAGTGTGAGATGAAGCTAATTCACCAAACGGTGAATTTTGTATAACCCTTTTTACTCATCTTTACCAGGGGTGCCAATAATAGTGGAGGGCACTGTATATGCGTGTTCAAAACCACGCTTGTGTATCGATGCGTGTGCGCGCACGTTTGTTTGTTTACACAGCCCTGCATGTGTACAATGTAGACAGCCTCGCATCGGATTCCCTGGCTTGAGACATAACAGGGGCTGACTTTTCCAGCTGGGGGTTTTTCACTTTGTAACTCTTGTGCCACGTAGCAAAGTGGCTGAAATAAGAAAATAAAGATATACAGTACTGAATATTCATATGATATAAGACATAACAAAAAATTCACAAGAAACAAAGGTGCACTCTGTGGTCATCTTCATGAAAGGCAGCTAGATATTCCCTTTGAGAGAGACCTCACAAAGGATTGATGTTAGCATAAGCTATATAATCTGTGATACCCACTACAGTACACCGATGTATTTTTCTACGTTAAGTATTGTTAGAAATGCTACTCATAATTCTGTTGATAAACAATATTAAGCCTGTGTTGTGACATATCTTACTCGACTTCTGAAAAAAGACAATGTGCAAAACTGCAGACTTCACACAGAGCAGAGATGAAGGACATTTTAAATATAAATCTAAACAGAATGGAGGGCAGTAAGACTTATGAAAGAGGAAAGATATTTTAGAAATGAGACAGCGGTCTAATTCCTATCCTCCTCTCGCCACGGTTGCTTGTGAATGCTTAGGGCTCGATTTTCTCACACTGTGGAGGGCTTTGACTAACTTGTGGTGAGAGAGAGAGTGCAAACGAGAGTGACACTATCTCAGCACATATGAATAACACAAAAGGATCCTGTAGATTGTGCAGGGAAAAGGTACAACGAGGCTGAGTCATACCTTTTAACAAAACAGCATGAAACATCCATGTTCTGCTATTCAAAGCAGAACAGGGAAAGAAAACGGGGAAACCTTCTTTCCTGGAATGTATAGGGCCTTAAACGCCCAAAACCCTCATTCAGGGCATTGCTTTTTACTCAAGAAAAGAGAACATTTCAGAGTGTCCTATAAAAATTGTCCTTGGCATGACTGAAATGTCTCCATCATCGACACCTTAAATATGGTACCATCAATGAAAAACACAACTTCCAAAGAGGTTAGTTTTCCAGCAAATTGTCTATGGATTTCTGGGATTTCTTGCATTGGTTGAAAAAGAAAGTTTAGATTCAAGTTAACAATAAATTAAGAACATTTCCAAAGAAAAAAAAAAAACACAACAATAACTACCCTTTACCTTTTACCTGCAATGCAAACATTATGAAATTATCAACAAAATATTTCCCGTTTCCAGTCTGAAACTTTTTTGTTTACCAAATTCGTATCGCTTCTCACGCCTTCCAGAAATATACTTTATGAATTATCAAAAAGAAATTCAGAACTGGTATAGGCTAATATTTTGTGTAATAATCACCAAAAAGTTTGATGGCAAAGTATCACAATTAAGTTATTGATTGAGAACACTGGATGACCCAACTAGGGGTAGGTTTATGAGTACTGAAATAGCTCTATACACCCAATCTTCTACTGGGGCTACTGAGCGTGCTCAGAATAATATAAACACTACCGTGCAGCCGTCACACAGATGAACACCTGCAAGTCACATGACCTCCCTTTAGTGGCATGGAAGGGGGACAGTAAACACATTCACAAGCTCACAGCAGCAATAAGGGTGCCACCGCTGTCCTCTAGCGAACACAGCGACCGTGATTTACGAGAACGAACGAGGACGTGAAAATCGATTTCCAGCAACGCCTCTGTCCATTTGGGGGAGGAAGGGGGGGGGGGGGGTTATTTTGTGCGTTTGGATTGATTTCAAGCTTGCAAACAAGGAGAACACTGAAAGACCAGAGGAGCTCGAGATTCTGAGAGCGCTATACTGAGGGGTGTGAAAGAGAAAGGGACTTATGTTTTCTTTTTCTTTCATGTATTTTCCTAAAAGCAGCTCCACCCCGGAACACACCGTCTTAATGACCATGAAAATAAGCAATGGAATGAAATGGCAGTGCACCTGAAACACTAACACTCCCCCCTCCCCACCTGAGCCCAATACCGCTGGACGAGATCCCAAATAACACAGTTTCTGCTATAATCTGACAGACTTTTTAAGGTGCACAAGGGGGGGGGGGGGTTGGCTACTTCCAGTACTTCAGTAGAATCGGTCATCCAGAAGGCATTCTGGTTCTCGTGTATGGTAACCTGGTGTGTAGGGGGTGGGGGGCAGTGGGTGTTCAGACTCGAAGCCAAACATTCCATAAAAGCTCACAGCAAGTGTGGAAGCTTGTTATTCCTCACACACACACACGCACAGGAGTGGAAAAAGTAAGCACAAAGGCCTTCACACAAAAAGATTCCCTTTCAAGGTAAAACACAGAGGGTGCTGGGCTGTATGAAAGAGCACCCGGTTGACATTCTAGTGCTGGACCACTAAATTAAATTCAGGCCATGGGGGGGAAGGGGGGTAAGTGGGAGAGCCCAGAAGGGCAGTTAACACTAGAGATGCGTCCCCATATTCTTCACTCTCTACCTCCCTTCCTCCACTCCCCCACTTACCACTCTTCTCCTACCTGGAAGTTAGCAAAACTGTCTGAACGTTTCGAGTACAAGTATTTGCACGTACAGTATACAATGTACCTGACATTGCTGTTCGCGTCGAGACATTAATTAATATGTAACCATTAATATGTAATTAAGATGTAATCAGTGACATTAGATCAGAACACAAAGATCCGTTTCCGGGGCATGGAGTAGAGGAGGTGGTAGTGGTGGAAGAGAGGGTGCATTTTTCGAGTATTGGGACACACCCCTGCTATGCACTTCACATAGCCATTTGGTGATTGGTCAACAAGTTCATTTGCAGATGCTCCCCAAGACACTCTCCAGCCAATCAAACACAAGGCCCAAAAAAAAAAAAAAAAACAGTTATACCATTATGTGCAGAAGAGATGGATGGGCCAGAGATGGGGGGGGGGCGGGGGGGGGGTAGGTCTGTGGTGAGGAAGGGGGCCCGTGGCCCACGGTCCACCTCACCCCCTCTTTCGAGAGGCGTTGGCGTCCTGGCACTCGACGGCGGACAAGGCGATCAGCATCTGCGCGGCGTAGTATGTGGCCATGATGATGGCGCGGGAATGTGGCACCGGGAAGCAGAACTTGTTGACGGCAATGGTGAGGTCGGACACCATGAAGAGCATCGCCCCCAGGCAGGCTGACAGCTGCGTCCACGTCCACAGGTCGTTGGTCAGCCGCACTCCGGCGATGGCCCGCCAGGCCATAAAGCCGATCAGGCCAATGTACACGCCCACTAGGTAGGTGAAGGGGCCGGACAGGTATGGGTAGAGCAGGGCGTAGCTGAACCCAGACACGCCCCCGGTCACAAGCCCCGCCCCCAGGTTCAGGGGCTGCATGCCAAAGGCTGAGGAGTATAGGATGTGAGTGATGGCAAACATCAGCAGCCCTGTCGGAAAAGATACATACACAAAATATACATGCACATATTAACATACTGTACACACGCATTAACAATGACACACACATACACATATTAACATACTGTATACACTATGTTTTTTTTTGCGTGTACACACACATGCAAAAAACATTCAGACAGTGCAGTGCTCCTTATCTAAGTGTAACTGTGAGATCCAAACACAAGACTTAGACTAATTCGGCACAAAATCTCAGCACAAAGATAAGAACAGTTTGAGACGCCCACACCAATAATGAGGTTATAAAAAACATACAGCTCAGAGATAAAGAGAAACAGACTACAGACTAACACAATAGACACTAACCTCATTAGCAAAATATGCATGCATGCACATTGCATAATGATCTGTAATTTATTTCACACTCTCGTACATCTACTAACCCTAACCATACGAAGCATAAACTACTACTTCCTTATCTTTTCTTGTCCCTCAGAAATCCATGGCACTCCAGCTGAATTTAGATATTTATAGAAGGCACTGTTCCTAATCTAACACCACTATTTTTAAAACACACAGCTATATACAAACACACACCATGGCTGAAGTATCCCTGCTCCTGCCAGATGAGGAAGGCATCTCCCAGCGCTGAGAAAATCAGGCCGGCCAGAATCTTTCGGGCGCTGGAATGGGTGCCCAGGAATCCAAAGCCATGGGCCAGCAGGAAGACCCACAGGCAGAAGATGGGCAGACACTTGATGAGGGCGCTGAACCAGGATGGGGCGGAGGTCGGCAGCCACAGCACAAAATAAACACAGGTGGACTTGAAGAAGGGTACCAACTTTGGCCCCTCGCTCTTCACCTGAAACAACAGAAAAAACAACATAAATTTGGAGCCCAATGCAGGGCTGAGCATATCCAATTCCCACCCCAATTTGGAATAGCCAATCATCTGCAACCGCAGCTGTGTACATTGCGTGAACCCTATTGCCATTTCAGGAGAGTGTAGACAACGACGGTTCTCCTCAGAAACACGTGGTGTCACCAGCTGCTTCTTCTCACAATATAATTCTCCTAATTCTCCTTTTTATTTAATTGTGCTTTGTTTGTCATTCAAGAGAGTGAAAGAGCTGAAGAACAATGGCGGCCCACCTCTGATACAGTTGAAATGCTGACAGTCTCAGACTTCAGGGGCCACCTCCGGAACCCAAACAAGAAGTGGGGAGGAGGTCAGGAACACATTCTCACACACAACTAACACACATAAACTACAAACACAAACCAAACACACACACACACACACACGCAAATACAAACACACACATAGATGTACACATACACACACAAATATACACACGCATATACAAACACACACAAGTACATAAACAAAAACATATACATACACACAAATATAGGCTTGCCCTAGCAACCCTAGCTTCTCCCACAATGCATAGCAACATCTTGTGTTTGTTGTAATAAACTGTTTCATGTTCCCCTAAAAATACTAGGCCTCTCCAACTCAATGCCTGTGCAGGCTCTACTGGTGGGCTGCACAGTGAACAGACAGAGCAGCTCACGCCACTTGTTCGTTTCTTTTTTCAGTAAAATCAAAGGCTGACACTCTCACTGCCAAATTAAAACTATTTTTTCCTTTCTTTTTACGAGACGAAAGCTAACACAGTAAGCGGGTACATTGTGGACAGTCAGCGCTCTCCCCATACACGACCAAGGGTGTAGGAAATGCATGAGGGGTATGCATTATGCTGTTCTGTGCTCCATATACTGTCTGGAGCAGCTCAAGGTTTTGTTGGTGTCTCTGCATGCACGAGACTTTCTATGCAAAAAGCTCTCTGGCACCTGAGAGCAGGGGCCATGGCCATCCATGGTGTTCGAAGTGCATTTATCGAAAAATGCCACAGTTTCCCCCCCACTCAAGTCTATTAGCAAACCAAAAAAGGAAAGACACCATCAGAAATGGGGGTTATTTTTAAAATAGGGAAGCACATTAATCTGATGTTTTACAAATGCAGACTGGGCAAGCCGATT
Source organism: Ilyophis sp. 1 JC-2022 (assembly GCA_022702515.1). NCBI lineage: Eukaryota > Metazoa > Chordata > Actinopteri > Anguilliformes > Synaphobranchidae > Ilyophis > Ilyophis sp. 1 JC-2022. Next base: position 42,100,208 of record CM040399.1, on the reverse strand, counting down.
GCACGTGCAGGGAAAACCAGAGGAACTACTCAACACTGCACATAAATGTGCATTTTGCAACCAAATCAACATTTTACCACCAGATCTGGACAACAGGATAATGCACAGCTACTGGCCACAGTCAGCAATGGCACAAATGTATGGATATCATTACACATGGATCTCCCAGCCCTGTCCAAACATGCTTTGAAAGTTCTCGTGCCGTTCCCAACCGCTTATTTATGTGAGAGTAGCTTCTCTTCACTTAGTTATATAAAAACCAAATACAGACACAGGCAAGCTGCTGAATGCCACCGTGCCAGTGCCAACTGTAGCCAGCAGCTCCAAAGGGTTTGCATAGGCCAGAGAATGAACGGTTCAGTAAGATCAGGTCCCATGTGCCTTGCTATGTAGCGACCCTGCTAGTCGATCGGGTGCCCGTAGATTGCAGTCAAAGCTGCATATGAAAGATCCTCCTCCCGACTCTGCTCTATGAAAGCTTGGCTGTAGTGAAAAAAAGCAGCTGGCAACACCATGTGTTCTCGGAGGAAGAGCGTCTACACTCTTCCGAATCGGCAGTGAGGTTTGTGCAATGTGCAATGCAGACGATTAGCCATTCCAAATTCAAACCAATTTCTAACTTTTCAAACCGTCCTTTTTTATCCAAAATAATGGAAAGGACTGTAGAAAAGCAACTTTCTAATTACTTGTCCACTAACAATCAATTTCAGTCTGGTTTCAGGTCTTTTCATTATAACTAATTACCTTTTAATGGCTGTTGACTCTGATTCATCCACAGTATCACTACTACTAGACCTGGGCACAACCGTTGACACCGTCAATCACAAAATTATTTTGGAATATTTAAAAAAATATTTTTTAATTCAAGAGTTAGCATTAGCATGGTTCCGTACTTACTTGCTAGATAAGACTCAACAGGTGATCTTTAATAATGTAATTTCTGATCATTCTAAAGTAAAATTCTGTGTACCACAGGGATCTGTTCTTGGTACTTTATTATTTTCTATTTAAATGGCACCCCTCTGGGATATTATCCAAAAGTATTGCATTAAAATACATTTTTATGCTGATGATACTCAGCTTTATATTCCCATAAGCCCTGTCTTCTCCTGCCAACTTTTAAACTGAGAAACTTGCTTTTCCAAAATTAAAACATGGCTGTCAGTGAATTTTTTGTTTTTAAATGCTTATGAAACTTAGCTCCTTATTGTTAGACCAGCCAAACACAGGTAACCGTTTGAAATCATCATTAACAATGGCTGATGTCGAAATCTTGATTAGATTATTGTCATGTCCTTTAAAAGTCTTCAACTTGTTCAAAATGCTGCAGCCAGGATCCAAACAAAAACAAAAAAATATGATCATATAACTCCTATTTGGTCTTCCATCCATTGGTTGCCAGTTCAACTTTGAGCCGATTTCAAAATACTTCTACTAACATATAAAGCCTAGCATGGATTGTCTCTGTCCTCTCTGATCTCATTACACATCAGCACCCTGCGCCCACACGCCCTGCACTCTCAAGATTCAGGCTACTCATCACTTCCCATTTAATTAAAAAAATCAGCAGGGAGCAGAGCATTCCCGTACTGTGCCCAACACCTCTGGAATGCTCTTCCCACATCAATTAGACAGACAAGATCTCGTCATATTTTTAAAACAACACTAAAAGACACACCTTTGCTCACTCTTCTACGACCAACCACGATTGGTTTCATTCACTGGTTGGACAGATTTTAAATGAGCGTTTATGGTTTTGTTTTTCGTTGTTGCTCATTTTCTCCTTTTTTATTTTGTTTTAAATGTAAAGTGAGTTGAAACAAATACACTTTAAATAAATGATGACTTGACTGGACTTGACCCATTAAACCTGACGACAAGTTTTGATGTGCCTCATTCCAGGCACACTCTCTCCCTAAGTGAATGACTGTTTGAATGTATTAATGAAAGCGGAGCTATACCCTGTTATCCACATGAGAATTCAACCAATGTTTTGCCTAACTTTGAATGTGAATAAAGCCCCTTACTCACATAAGTAAACTAATATGTGACCAACAACTTTGATAATATGAAGAAATATAAAAATGTAAAAAAAATGTTTTTAAAAGCACTGAACTGTAAGATTAGCTCACAGTCACAAGTGCATCCTCTGTCTTACTGATTACTGTGCCCCCATCACAAAAACAATACATGTATCTTATGAAACTAGCAGGAAAACAGGAGGCAACGACAGAGACAATGCAACAACACAAAAAAACAGAAGGCCAGTTATGAGACCGTAACGCATTTCTTGTTTTTAGCTAAAATGAAAGTGATGCGTCGACTAAAATGTGAAATTGAGGAGAGCAGATGTTTGATGAACGATCACGTTATAAAGCCCTGGCTTTGTTTGCAGAATGAGCTCGTGTTCCGTTTCTGCTTCACTGTCCTTCTTTTTTTTTCTTCTTTTTTTTTTTTGCAAAGTAAACATTTTTATATGATGGTAGCCTGTAGCACTTTCACTTCTTTGTTCGATCTGTTACTTTAACACCAACAGCTATATTTCTGTTCCTGAGCCTCAGCCCCTGATGCCATCTCTCTCCAGTGGAGCGACAAAAAGTAACACTGGGAGCCATTTCCCAGTGCTTCCTAGCATCTCCATACAGTACTTGGTTTTTCCAAGTGAAAAATTCATAATTGCACCAGCCTCCCTTATGAGAGCAGTCCATTATTTTGTGCTTGGGGAACTGTTAGGCTTGATCCAGGGCACGGTTACACACGCACGTGCACGCACACAAACAAACAACCCTGAAATAGCGCGCACGGGGAGGTACTGAATTATATAAACAGAGACATGTGAAAAGCTGACAGCCGTACGACAGACGGAGAAATGCGGCAAAGCCCTTATGTCAAGTTTGACCACATCATTTCACCCGAGATTACCTTCTCCACCCACCGTGAAAAACGACTGCAACCAAACACCATGGAACATTAGCTCTCAGTGTCCTTCAGGCTAACCCCCTCAGTCAAGTCCTAGAGCAGGGGTGGCCAACCCTGGTCCTGGAGAGCCGCAGGGTCTGCTGGTTTTTGTTGTTACTAGCCACTTAATTGATCAGTTAAAGCAGTCGATTACACAGTTAACTCAGCTCACCTGGTTTCTTTGGTCTAAGTAGTCGTCGTATTTAAGGTGAAACCAAAAACCAGCAGCCCCTGCGGCTCTCCAGGACCAGGGTTGGCCACCCCTGTCCTGGAGTGTGGGGAGTAGCGCATAGTGCTGAGAGTTGTGGAAACACCCCCCCCCCTCATCATGGAAAACACATTAACGCAAACAAGCGTGAGTAGAAATCGCAAACCTTCATCCTGCTGATTTACCTCCTAGTGGTGAGTTATTGTTACCGTGCCTCTCCTGAAGTGCTGGGTCATACAAGTGCAAATTAAATATCAAATACAAATGCAATACCTTGCGGGCAGTTTCTCCTGGACAGTTCTCCTGTTAAGCACCTTTCTCAGGACTGGAACATGCATAAAACCAGCTCAATAAAACATTATGTCTGAGTGCTATTAGGTGCTGTGCACTGTTGGGAAGACACTAAACCAATTGGAAAACAGGGTCTGAATTGAAAGCTCAAGCTTTCAAAGTGTCAGAACAGAAAAACAAAACACAATGGAGTCAGAGCACTGTTATGTTGAGAGTGGAGCAGATTGAGAGTGATAAACCACGGGCTATGCATAGCCTTTGAATTTATTCTGGTTTTCTGTTCATCAGAGGACCAGTATCCACCTCCACACTCCAACAACGCACTCTTTTAAGTCTCAACAGGACCGTTTGATCCTTTACTGTACAGGGTTCTGAACAAGAAATAATAACACAGGCTAACAGTCATAACTGCTATCAAAGGGTTACAAATGTCCTTTGGGGCGATGTCATGCCCTCTCAGTAGAGCAGGTCCCATATTCCTGCATCAAATGAAGGGGCTACGAAAGGGCAGCTTTCATTTGCCAAACCACGCGCAGACCTGTGCATTATGGGAAAAGGCGGCGCTGAGGCAGAAAGGACACGCCAGGGCAATAAAGATGGACGCGCTGTCTGCGGGAGGGACAGTGTGCCCTCTTCCACTTCTGGAGTTTCAAAAACCATGGGTACACTTCGGGGGGAAAAATGTTAGCATTGCCTTATTTATTTAGTTGGCAGCAGACGAGTCAATTTGCAAGACGGGTACGGCAAGGAAAGATCAAGGGCTTGATTTACAAAGGCCTTTAGTGTGTACGAAACCTTTTAACACACACAAAACCAATAACATGACCAATGATTAGTCATGGTATTTGTTTTGCACCAATCATCGGTTGTGTTATTAGTTTTGCGCGTGCCAAAAGGTTTTGCACATGCTAAAGGTATTCGTAAATCGGGCCTTAAACGCGTAACAACAAGAACTACAATAAGAGCTACAATAAGAACTACAATAAGAGCTATGCGAAATCCAGGCTGAAAGCTAATATGCTTGAACTAAAGCAATGCTAAAAATAAAAGCACATGGCCTAACAGTAAACAAATAGTGCAACTTAACAGTGAAACCCATTACACTGAGGTAGACGCAGAGTCTAATGCCCTAGGACTGCACTTCCTAATGCAGAGTAAATATGGTGCCAGAAGATGATCTCACAAGAGTAAAGCTAATATGATATCTCAATACTCACAGTGTTTAGCAACTATTTGAAATAGGCCAGCAACACTCGACCCGATCAGAATTCCAGTTAGGATGACAGGATGAGGTCTAGGAGTTAAAAAAAGGTGTGTTTTGATTCTAGGGATGAGATAATATCAATTGATATTGTGTTTACAGATTGGGATTAAAATCCCAAGAATAAATAATTCGACCTCAGTTGGCTGGCTGACCTCGTCAGGGTCGCATCCTGTATGTCTGACTAAACCGCTATATGCGCTCACAGGAGATGATTTTAAGATTATTTCTACAGGACATGAATGGAAAAACAGCGGGTGATTGTTTGACTGGTTTAAATAGCTGGGGTTCATATTTTCAACCGATCGCAAACGTGGTCCGTTAAAGAGAATGTGGTCTGTCGTTTCCCAGTAAAAATGGTAAGAGATAAATATTTGATTTTGCAGTTGTACAAAACATGGCAAATATAATGCACCTTCACTTGTGATGGAAATAAATATTAACAACTGCAGGTGCTTTAAATTCCTGGATTTATAATTTAGTCTGCAGTGGTTTGGAATAATAATCGGTTTCTCTCAATCCAGCCGATGTTGGAAGTCCTATTTTTATCAAAAGCTTTATGCTGGCTCAAACACAGACAGAATACAGATACCAGAGTTTGTACTTGAACATCATAAAACCTCTATTGTGGCCAGGGCTGCCGGGTGAAATTCCCAGGCCCGGAACAAAATCATATTATATTATTCGTGGGACAATAATATTTACCACAAGTTCACATCCCCCCCCCCCCCTCCCTCTGTTGTAGACAGCACGTGCGACGGCCAATAGACGCGCTATTGACAAAAATCCCCATTCCACTTCCACGGACGGCCTCCGGCGTGCAGCATCAATACATCGCGGTCACGTGGTTGCGGAAAGCGTCTGAACTTGAGTAAAGACTTTACTTACCAGCCCCTCTCCAACCCACCACCTTCATTTTATCTAACAGACACACACACATACATAGCCTCTAAAAAACACCAGACAACAGAGAACATCCCAACAGAAGACCGTCTTCCGTGGCTAGGCTACTAAATGAGGAAGCGTTTTGTTTTCCGAGCCTTTCACGGCTCAACAGCTGTGGCGAACCCATCTCCACAGCAACCCGCACTAAATTCTGCCTCCACACAGGCTGCGGTCGGGGTTCATGACTGTAGATAAGGGATGGTTCTTGATATATGTCTTTATGCACCTGTCAATGCATATTAATCACCTCAGTTATCATTGACGTCGAAGAGAACTCGATTAGCCTATATCATTATACCGCACTTCAGCTTAATGACTTGATTCTAAATCTGAGAGTAGTCTAACAGATTTGAGCCTGTTATTTTAAAACAAATAATACATATGAAAAAGAATAAATTCGTACGTGAAATATGATTTTATAATGGGCCCCAAACACCTGCAGTGGGCTCTAACGTGAACGAAAAATATTTTAGAACAGCAGGCTATTGAGCGTTTGAATACACTTCCACAGCGGGCCAGCTGGTGAGCGCAATCAGCGCATGCGTTACTGGAGGGTACAGGAAAAAAGACAAAAAGGTGGTCACATGATAGGTTTTCCTTTTGTAAAATATGGCCTTTGGAAGAAGAGAAAGAACAAAGGGGTATCCGAGAAAGAAAAATAAAACTTAAATAGTTGCCTAGCCGTGTGAACTCAAAATATCCCTTTAAAGTAGCCTAGCTTATGAGTCGCGTGTCTGCGGATTTTTATGTCAATTAGTAGTTCTCAAAAAATGGGCTAGTTGATAAAGGTTAACTTCCTTTAAGGATAATTTTTGTTAAACACTTGCATGTCTGCGCTCAAACTCGGCAAACAATAACGGTAACAGGAAGAAATAGGAAAAAGGACCGATAAGAACCCATGAATAAGCCTACTACAAAGACGACTCGTGCAAAAGTCGTCGTTGCCTTTAAAAAAACATTGCACTTCAAGGATGGAGTCGAGATATTCAATTCCTGATCTTGTTGAAATATGTAGGCTATACAGACTTAAATTAAAAATTAAACATCTAGACATAAACAATAAACATAAACAAATATAATTATTTTTACAAAAATAAACAAATATAAAGTCCGTAGCCTCGCCTATATTCAAATATTCCAGGAAACCGGCTTTGACGAGAGCCTAAACATTGACATGCTTGTATTGATCACGTGTTCAGTGTTTTGCACAGGGTCGAGAGAACACATAGGCTATCATTATCATTTTTTAACATTATCAGTGTGTTTGACAAATCGAACCATATTTCGTGAAATGAACCAAAACAGCTGATAAAAAAATAATCATACGACGAAAATAGTAGGCTATAAGGCAGTGTATGCCTGATATTGCCCGTTTTATTTGTCCTGCTTCGCTTAAGGAAAAGCTGTTCAGACACAGCCTATAGGTCAGGCTACTCGTTTCCCTACCATTAGCTACCTATCTGGTCATAACAAAACAACACCAATGCGCCGTGTTCATGTAGCCTAGCATAAAGAATCCGAACGTCAAGAGTAGGCTAAATATTGTTACCTGAAGTAGCCTTGCAGATGAGCACTGCATCGATTCAATTAGCTTGCATTAGCACTGAATTTTTAAAACGGAACTAAATCAAAGATAGTCTACTAGAAGCACTTACCACTGTCACAGGCGAAACCATATCTGGTGCGATCCTGGTGCTTTCGAATTGATGTATATATATATTCGGAATATACCCTACGAAGTGAGTGCGTTTCCGCTTTGTTTGCCAACTAGAAGTGATATTGGACCGTTTTTGTCATGCGAATTGTTTTAGCCTTTTTTAAAGAACAGCCTGACATCAATGGGGGCGGGAACAAATCTGCAATAATCGGGGGCGGGGAAAGAATATTAGAACAGATATGGGATGTGGCTAAAATACCTCACCAATCAGGAACATGCAATATTGTAAAGGGGACATGCTGTAAAGGGGACATGCTGTATAGACGTCAACGCTCGCTGATGGGAGGAGTTTTGACCGATGTTTATGGAGTCCATGTATGTAAACTATAATTTTATGTCGCCTAACGTCTCGCTAGCAAATGTTTAAAAACTACCCGCACAAGTAGCCTATACACATCGGGCTATGAAGGCCATGTAATTCGAAGTCACTCAAAATTTTTAGAAACAATCTCCCAAACACGTCTCCGAAATCCCCAGGATCTTCACTGATTAGTGCAGAGATCTAAAGGGTAAAATGTTGTGCTGCTACCTGCGACCTATAGCCTATTTGCAGTGACATATTTTGCAATAAATATAGGCCTAAATGACGTGCTAGCCTACATGTTTCATAAACTAGATATAAACACAAATATCCATTATGTACATTGGATAGGCCTTCACTTCAATACAATCACTTTATAAAAAGCATGTCTCCAGCAAATGCAATTAGATACAAGGATAGCCTATTTGCAAAACGTAGACCTCATCACAACGAGCTATTAACCCGACTCCGGAACGTAACCGTTACGATATTCTAAGTCATATGCTATGAATTTTCTTTTAAGTTTTTACATTTTTCAATCGACATCTTAGTTTTGTGCGTTTGCAAAGAGCTGACTCAAATGTTTAAAGAGGAACTGACGTAGATAAACCGGATGACGTCGTGACAAGTTAGACGCGCAAGTCTTTTTGCCGAGGCTACTCCAGCAGTAGCCTAGCCATTTATTTTCCTCTTTTTCCACTGTAACATCAGAACTATAGCTAACCTTATGGTTTTTGTTTAAAAGGAATAGACTACTTAGCTAACGGTTCCAAGTCGTTGTTGGAGCTGATGGTAACTTCAGAAACGTGTTTGTTCTTTTGGTTTAGTTTTGTAGCTTGAACACTAGCTTTATAACTGGCCAAATAATTATTTAACTGGCTAGCTTGTTGTAAAAAATACTAAAAATAAACTGCTAGTTTACAAGCAAGCAAGCTAGCTAACCGCAAACAACGCCCTGTGTAGACAGGTCGCAGGTAACGTACGGGCTAGACAGTTACAAGAGGAGCCCAATTCCTGGGCAGGAATACGAAGAGGATTTTTTGCGGTGTGTGGCAGGGTCACCACGGCTGGTGAAAGATAAGCATGGACTTTGAAAATGTCCTCTCAATTGCTTCAGAAAACCAGGGTCTCAGCAGTGTAAGCGTACAGGTAAGTTAACTACATTTTTGTAGCGTTTGTCTAATACGCGAACTAATCTAACTAAGCCATTTAAATGTCCGCGGCTGCTAGCTGGCTACAAATAACGTTACAGTCCAGCTGTTCATCTTATTTTCGCTAAGTTAGCGTGCTAGCTAGACTGCTAACGTTACATTTAAATAGAGTTGGCTAACCACATATGTCCGTAGTCACAAAAGATAGTGAGTAAATGAAGTTAGATGTTACACGGGGATGCAAGCAGTTGCTAGTTGGTTGTCAGTTATTCACCCCTGGCTGATTCTGGATCATTCTTTAGCGTGTGAGGAACGAGGTAGGCTTTACTAGGCTAGTTATGAAATTGTGAAGCTCGCCATCTGTGGTGAAATCATTCAACTTAAATGTCGTTTTTCTTGATCGTATGTCAGCTATCAACCCCGCAATTCTTCACTTTAAAATATTCAACCAGTCCACAGGCCATGAAAGCAAATAAATGCTCAACGATGTCAGTTTAATCTTAAATTGACTGTAATGTTAGCTGGATAGCCAACATTGTAGCAAGAATCTCGTCCCAACCTTTCAGATATTTTGTAGCAAAGTTGAATCGCTCAGCTTGCGAGATGGTTACATTGTAGCGCGATTTAACCCGTTCCCTTGCTTTTTAAATGTTTCCACGTTTGTTTTTGCCATAGCTGGCCTGCCTGGCCATCGCGAGCAACCCAGAAACCACATCTATCAATTACCCAACGTTTGCTAAATCTGAATAAGGCACATTTAACACATTTACAGGGAGGACAAGGCGTGTATTTCAACTTGCTTGACTGAATTAATTGGAATGGAAGTACATTTGTACAGGCAGGCCTGCCCTGGAGTAGACTATTCAATAAAGGAAAGGAATGTTGAGTGCAGCCGTCCAGCAATTCCAAAAAATATATATATATATTATTCTCCTCATCTTGGTCCCCAAGATAAACTGGGAGTAAAATAAAAAATGTGGATGTCAGAGGAAAATGACAAGGACACAAAACCTAATGGCTTTTAAATAATGTATGCACACCACGTGTTAAATCTCTCCTGTCAATGTCTTATGCCTGAAGTAATTAAAAAGAAATAATTGCGTAGGCTCATTATTGCGCTAGAATCTTAATTTGTATGTCCTGCACGCAGAAAAATAGCGTTTATATATGTATCTGAAGTTAGAGGCAAGTGAACCTAGTTATTACTGTACTTGTTGAGTCTTACTACTGTATAACGTTACCATTTCCACACTCGTATCAGTTATTCTTTTTTATTTTAATTTTATTTCACCTTTATCCTGGGAGGCAGTGTGAGGTAGAGAAGACATTTTTCAACAGAGACCTGACCAAGAAGGCACTGGAGGAGAAATAAAATACAACTTGCCTCAATTACATGCCTGGAAAAGAATGAATGGCCATAGTTAAATGTAATTAAATAATAAAACAAATTCCTCTAATAGAATGAAGCTGTCTAAACAAAGTGTGCTCTGGACATTGGTCCAGGCACGGCTACAGAATGGCGCAGCTGAAATTTGATTTAAAAAATATATAGTTTAATATAAGGGGTAATATTAAATATAATCATAGTTTGGCTGGTAATAGCAGTCATATGAGAATTGTTTAAGCCTCTATAAATGAGATAAATTTCAACTTTAATCTGTGGCTGCCATGACAACTGTAGTTCATGTAGTGAGTTGATGTTTCCATGGAAAAGGCAGACCCCAAAACTGCTCTTGAAGAACAGTTGCCACAAAATGTAACACGCATGGCTGTTTGTATCAAGCCACAGTTATTGTGATGTCTTCATGTTCCAAAAAAAATGAAGATCCAGTCACTGAATGTTTTGTGCGATTTCTTTTTTTGTGATTAATTTGATCACCTCCCGTTTTTATAAACAGAAGCGCTACAGCCTTCAGGCTGGCCCTCCTAAGAAAGATCCGAGAGCAAAGGGCGTCAAGTCAGCCGCTATCCAAGCTTTCCTGAAAAAGAAAGAGAATGAGGTGAAAAAGAAAGGTAAGTTTATAGTACCGCATCCACGACCCTTACTTGGACTAAGCGGTTAGAAAATGGATGCATGTAAGTTTATAGTAATATATAATACATTGGAATCTAAGGTAATATGTAATTTAATATGTTTTCATGTATTAGGATCTAATGAAAGTCTGAGGACCAATGTACATTTCTATTACTATCATTTGCCTGGCAGGAACCTTAGTTACCATGTGTGTCATGTGAGTCATTGATTATTGCAGAGCAGGTACTGAAGAAGCAAAAAGAGGAGCTGTTGGCCAAAAGGGTGGAGCTGAAGTCTGATAGAAAGGCCCGGGCAATGGCGTCCCGGACCAAGGACAACTTCAAGGGCTACAACGGTATCCCGGTGGTAGAGCAGCCCAAAAAGAGGGGAACGAAGGCAGACTCGTCAGAAGACCCCAGGGGCATGGCGGCCTTTGACGAAGATGACGAGGACAACTACGAGTACTCCCAGACGGACTCAGACCCAGAGCCAGAGCCAGAGCCAGAGAGGGTGCCCAGCAGGCCCCTGTCAAAGCCTTCCAAGAGGCCACCCTCCTTAGCTAAGGCCGCCCCGCCACCCATGAACTTTGCGGATCTCCTGAAGCTGGCGCAAAAGAAGCAGTTTGAGCCAGTGGAGCTGAAGACGACTAAGAAGAACGAGGAGAGGCTGCGCACGGCGGAGGAGATTAGGGAGCAGGAGATGGAGCGCAGAGCCAGGCGTCAGGACCACGGAGGAGACGCCAGGCAGGACCGGGGAGGAGACGCCAGGCAGGACCGGGGAGGAGACGCCAGGCAGGACCGGGGAGGAGACGCCAGGCAGGACCGGGGAGGAGACGCCAGGCAGGACCGGGGAGGAGACGCCAGGCAGGACCGGGGAGGAGACGCCAGGCAGGACCGGGGAGGAGACGCCAGGCAGGACCGGGGAGGAGACGCCAGGCAGGACCGCGGAGGAGACGCCAGGCAGGACAGGAGGTCACAAGCTAATCCTAGCTCCTTAAAGAGGAGTGCGCCCACGCCCGCGGCAGACAAGGAGGCTTGGAACGGGAAACTGTGTAAGAGCTCTTCGGAAAAGCCCTCTCTGAGTGGGATCAGTAAGAAACCGAAACCCAACGCCCCCGGGGACAGGGACCGGGACCGGGACAGGGAGAGGGAACGGCCGAATGGCTCCTCCAAGCTGTCCTGCCCAGCCAGACCCAAACCCATCTCCGGCAGCCCCAGCCCTTCAGGTGCCTTCAGCAGCAAAGCACCTGTGAAAGCCAGCGCCTTAGCAACTGCCAAAACGCCTGTACACAGACCTCCGTCGAGCCAGAGGCCACCCAGCAGCGCCAGCAGTGACCTTAGCCACAGGAAAGGGAACCCTCCCTCGCTACCTCCCGGGAGGTTGGCCAGTTCTGGGACCCGCCCCGGCTCCATCCCCACCAGACCCCCCAGCATGGCCCAGGCTAAGCCCAGCTTTGGTGCCTCAGGGAGACCTGGGAGTATTGCCCCTCCGCAGCCTGGGAAGGGGGAACTGGCGCGGCCTGGGAAAGGGCCCCCGGCCCAAGCCCGGCCGAGCGGCAACGGCTACGGCCGACCGGCTCCCTCCGGCCCTCCGAGACCCACCGGCTATCCCCAGCCCAGGCCTGGGGGGAGTTCCCAAAGTGGGGTCCGGCCCATGGCCCAAGGGCCCGGTAGGCCGGTGGGCAACAGCGTACAGGGCCGACCCATCAGCAGCCTGAGCTCCGGGCCTGGTAGACCCAAGTGCACGGTGGTGTCTGAAACCATCTCTACCAAGAACTACCCGCCAAAACCCGGAATGGGACCAAGGATTCCTCCAGGACACAGACCCATGATGAGACCACCTGGTAAGGGCTCAGCATTCTCAGCTTTCTTGTATTACAAAGTAGGAAGTAAAATTCACATCCTACACTGAAAGTACGTGGCTCTGTTTTTAAATTTATTATTTAGATATTTGGCGCTTTTAGCCAAAATGTGCATATACAGTGCTGCTAGAAAGTTTGTGAACCCTTTAGAATTCTTTGTATATCTGCATAAATTTGATCTAAAATGTGATCACATCTTCATCAAGTCCTAAAACTTGATGAAGTGAACCCAGCTCAACAAAAAACATTTTCTTTTATAATTTATTTATTGGGCAAAATTATCCAACATTAAATGCTTTGTTGGAAAAAGTATGTGAACCCTTGGATCATACGTATTTTTAAAGTATCATATTTAATATTTGGTTGCATATCATTTGCATGCTGTTACGTCCTGAAGTCTGTGACCCATCAATATCTTATTTTCAGGTACTGTTACAAGTGATACTATAACCTCTCTGCATTTGATTGGATCTCTATGGGAATTGGGGGGTAAGACTAGATTCAGCTGTAAATTACACTGGTACAGTATGGAACACATGACTGGCAAAATGGCTGTAAAGTCATCCAGGGTCTAAGGTATCAAACGAGCCCCAAACCATCACTCTGCAGCCAGATATGGAGTAGATGTGGATGGATCACTAAGGGTTTCTTCTCCTGACTTTTTCTCCCATAGAATTCTATAACAAAATTAGTCAGGAGAAATAACCCTTGCAGTGATCCATCCACATCTACTCCATATCTGGCCGCAGAGTGATGGTTTTGGGTCATTGGTGGTGTTATCAGTTTTGTGTGTGCTAAAAGGTTTGCACACGCTAAAGGTCTTAGTAAATCAGGCTCTTAATGTGCAGCTCTCAGACTGGACCGCCCAATCAACCATCGCTCAAGGCCACCTGCATAGAAAGTTTATGGAAAGTTCAAGCAAATCTAGTGTAACCTGACTGGCAGTTGAGCATTTCAGAAGAGCAAGCAACGGTTATAAAAAGGTTTACAAATAATTATGTAAAAAAAATTTTTTTTTAAAAAAAGGAGTAGGAGAAATGTTGTTTGGAGAGCAGTTTCCTGTGTTGTTCAACCACAGCCATCTCTAAACGGCAGCAAACAAAGGCTGCACTGTAAGAGGCCACGTCCGGTGCGCTCCACTGCTTAGTGCTCAGGATTAGTGAGTCAGCGATATACGCTCTGCACTCTTTCACCTTGTCGCTGTCCCACTGAAAGGCAGGACTGAGGAGATACAGAACATGTTTTTTTAAATACCGTTAATCCCTCTCCAAGATTTATAAAGAGAAGCGGGCCTCTTTTTCGCATTGGCTGCGTTTAGACCAGCCGTTTAGAGATGCCTGTCAGATTCTTCTGCTCACCCTAAAGGGCCGCCTCTCTGTCCACAGGCCCACCTCTGCCGCCGATAACCTCCAGCTCCAAGTATGAGGATGAGGAAGAGTACGATTCCGAAATGGAGGATTTTATTGACAACGGAGGGGAGGACCAAAGCGAAGTCTCCAAGCACATCAGGGAAATTTTCGGCTACGACCGGTCAAAGTAAGCCACAGGCAGCTCCTAAAAGCCAAGACTTCATAGAAAGTTTGTGCGTGCGCGTGCGGCTCGCACCTTAGTCAGTGCCCAATACTCTCCTTTATCAGACTCATGAAATGAATGAAATACACGTGACTAACGGCCTGTGTCGTTGCAGATACAAAGAGGAAAGTGACTATGCGCTGAAGTTCATGGAGAGCAGCTGGAGAGACCAGCAGAAAGAGGAGGCGAGGAGGTGAGTGGTTCACACGAGACCGCCCACATCTTGCACCGTCTGGCCTGTAGAAGGCACAGTCCATATGGCTTTCTCACGTACACAATCTACAGTGTAACAAATGATAGAAACAGTAGCATGTTACACAGGGGAGTACCTGTTACCCAGAGCTGGGGAATTCCTTACTTCAGTCTTCATGCTAGCATTCCCACGAGTAAGGCTCTGCCAAAGTGTGCAGAGAAAAAAGATTAACCTCTATATTATTATCTTCCAGTGTTTTTCCACATGTGCTCTTTGTTGATTTGGCTTTTTGTTATCTAGACACTGAGACAATATTGAGTTATTGGTGCTGCAATTTGCAAGTGGGTTTTACTGATGGCTTTTGTGTTCTTGCACTAGCCTGAAGATGGCCGTGCTGGAAGACCTGGAGGAGGAGAAGCGGGAGGAAGAGGAACTGAAACAGCAAAACGCCAAAATGAAAAAAAAGAGAGTGTTTTGATAAAACAAAACTTTGTCCGTTACACCAAGAACAGAGGGGCATCGCCAAGAAGACGGAGCCACCGCCCCGCCGTTTTCATTTGCGTTTGGTATCAAAAAGGATGAGGAGAGGACCTTCGGAACAGGGAAAATGGATGACGGACTCAAAAAGAGAGAGAGGATTGGAACAGTTGGTAGAAAAGGAGATCAGTACGCAGGCAGGCCGACTCTGTAATACACTATTTATTTCCCCAGGATAAGCAGGTTTGCACTACCGTTGTCCATCGATCATTGAGCTGCACCCTAGCAGAGCAAGAATATAATATAAAAATCATGCTCCTCTAATGTTTTTTGTTTTTTTTCCCCCCTTTCAATAGAAATTAGATTATATTTACTTTTTAGTTACTCTCTCAATCAGTGAACAACAGCTGAATCTCAGTTATTCAGTCAGAACATGGACCTATGGCCTTCAGCTGCTGTGACGCTCTCCTTTTACTAATGATACTAATTTAATTATAGAAGACATAATGCCATTTGTACTGTATATTCCCCTTGTTTAAAATATTTGACAGATCTCATTGGTTTCTGGTTTTTATTTGTCAGGTGTGTGTGTGTGTGTGTGTGTGTGTGCGCGCGTTTCCTAAACTGTAGAGGTTATTAGCAGGGATGTTTTGGACAGTATTTTGGAGAACACCCGTTGCTGTAAAGGCGATTCATATTCCCATCCAGTGCAGTCAGAATGATTACAGTTAAGTCACCAAATTGGATGGAAGAGATTTCAAATGTGTAGGGCTGCCTTCTTTAAAAGTTGCTATGTCTGTATAAAATTGTTTTCTCTCAAACATTTTGTGTAGAATCACTGGGGGAGGGGACATTGGCTTTTTTTTTTGGTAGTATATATTACATTCCCATTAAATGTATGTGGCAGTTGTGTGTGACTAACTTCCCATTTAAACTAAGGTAAATGATGGTAGAGTGAGGCTGTGGGATGCCTAATTGGTGGAGCTATCCTGTGCTATCTATCAGTCTGGACCAATCAAAGAAGTGGCAGGGGGTTGAATTATAGGCTACCATATGCAGTTTTTTTTTTTAGCAACATACTGACGAGGTAAATATTACAAGCCACTCTGCACCAAGATAATGGCAAATGATTCCCTCTAATTTCTTTAGAGATGGCCAATGTGATTCTGACTTAACTGTGTTGTTTTTTTCCTGTAAAATCAAAGAAAATGGATGTCTACGGTGAGCAAGGAAATTGCCAATCGACAGTTTACATTTTTTTTCTCAGTAAGACAAATGCATGCCGTTTTCTTTCCTTATTAAAAGGCTATTTTGAAAATTCCCGCATTTGAGACTTCTGCCTACTTTACGACTGAGCTGTAAGTATTTCGAAAACATTTTTGTTATGTAATGCAGAGCGGTGTTGCTTTTCAAACGTGTTACCATATGGTTTGTAATTTTTTTTAAAAACTAGCTTCCGGCTGACAGCGGTGATTCTCGAGCGGTTGCTACACGGGGGAATTGAATTAGAATAAAAAAAATAATAATAAAAAAAGTGAACCATCACTTTAAGGCTTGGAATTCTTGGAGTCTTCTGTTAATATTACAGATCAGGGGTGCGTTTCCCGATAACGATCAATCTTAGGGTTAAGTGCGATTTCAACGAGCGATTCTACGACGGCTCTCATTTGTAACACGCGTTTCCCAAAACAGTTCTTAAAGCGTGAATGCACAGTCACCTCTTAAGTGCTACTTAACCAGAGGTGTAAAATCCGGCTTCAGAAATTAAAATGTCCTCCCCAGTATTTAGTTCCAATCACCTGTATTTGCTCATTTGCACAATTCTTCAGCCAGGAGGTAGAACTAATTAGTGAAATCTGCATGGCTGAGGTCATGGGTTGAAGAAACACATAGCAGGACATTTCCTTTCTGATCCCTGGATTTTACATCTCTGGAGCCTACTTCTGTCTGTGGTGCTGCTGATACGGGAGGAGGAAGGGCGATAGATTGGGAGACGCGAACCCCATGCCGAATACATGGCTGGTTAGGGTCAAAGTTTCTTTTGAAATAAAATGTTTTCCCCACTGATTTTACTTGTCTCAAACTTACTTATTTCTAGGGCTATTTAAGGAATGGCTTTTATGGGCAATTTCCAAATATATAAAAATAAGTAAATAAAAAAATAATCGTAAGTATTGTTGCATCACTATAAAAAAAACAATCGGTGGTTAAGGTAACCGTAAAATGAAATTAACACAAACACAAAAAATCTAATAAAGTATGTGATTTATGGGCTTCTAAAACGCACTTAACCGTCGAAAACTGGTCTGGAGTAATCGCTAATCTACGAGCGTTTCTAAGAGCGTCTTAAATTAAGATGCTTTTGGGAAACGCACCCAAAGTTAAAGAAGCTTCGTACGAAGGGTTTTACGACGTCTTAGCCTTACGATGCTTTTGAGAAACGCACCCCAAAACATTCAAACCCTTCGTTTACCTCAGGTTTTAAAAGGCAAAGCCTACCCAGTTTGCACTGCCATATCATTGAATACGTTTTACATGCATACTGTGAATGCATAACGAATATTACAACCACTCAAAATACAAATGACTAGCCACCTTCTTTCAATACCGGAATGAACATAAATCATTGTCATGTGTCCAAAAGGAGGATTTAAATAATCCCCGGATTCAAAGGCAAGCTCTTCTGTTGTGGGTCCATCTTGCTCAGTTGTATTTTGAATGACCAGGGGCGTATATTACTAAACAGGATTACTGCGTTAGCTGGATAACTTCACTGAGTAAAACCCAGAACCCTCTCAAATCTGGAACGTGGACTGAAGTAAAAAAGAAGCTGATCCGGGTTTTACTCAGTGCAGTTATTCAGCTAAATCAGTAGCCTATACCCCCCAGGGTAATGGATTTGATCTTGTGCTTTGAGCTTCAAGAAAATTCAGGGAATATATTTAATGATGGCCAAACTTCCGGCAACGTAGGCCTAATGGTTGCATAAATGGCAACTGACAAGCCATTCCCATTTCAGGTTTGTGGTTAAAAGATAATTATTAACATCTATATCCTTAAAACCGTAACGTCAGTGACGCAACTGCCCGAAGTTACCCTAAAACGGATGCTTTAAGCAGGCCACGCGTTCTAGTTGCCAAATATTTGGCAGGGGAGTTGGCGGATCTTTCTTCATTATCACTTAAACGTGTGATTTGTTACTCGGAACTACTATCAAAGTTAATGTTTAACATTGTTTAACTATTTATTAGACAAAACGGCGATAAAATTGGTCGATCATCATACGCGCCATACGATTTGTGACAGTACAATGATTTAACGCTACGCCTACTACTTACAAAGTGCTTTAAGGAGTCTACGGCAACCCGTTACCGTGGAAAAGTTCCTTTCGGCTTGCCGTACCCGAAACGTGTGGGAAGGTGGGAACTCCAGGTTCGCGGAAGTTTTTATTCTGTTGCAGGTTGCGCTCTAAAACGTCAGAAGTTGTGATTGTTCACCTCACATACGAGACACTGTCAATCAGTTAAGACATGGATCTTGGCTCGGAATCTCTAAAGAGGATACTCGGAAAGGTTTGTTGACAATTTGGAAAACTAACGTGAGTTGGCAATTTAAGATGAGACAGAATGCTAACTGAGCGGTTAGCTACGTTATCTAGAATGAGGTATTACGCTCGCCTACCTACTGGCAAAACCAGCTTTACCACATTTCTGGGCAGTTAGCATACAAACTATACATAAGAGCACGAATACACCGAAATGTATATATCGCAACAAACTAACGTTACCGTTTTATTTATTTTCAGTATAAGTTTCGAGATGTGGCGATCGGAGAACTTCAGAAAGCACACAGGATACACCCTGAGTTTGTGCCACAGTCCGGCACATACAGTAAGTTAGTCAACTACAATGCATATGGACCCATTGCATCCTATCTGAAACCAGCATGAGAAAACAAGTTGGCATATGTAGATAATGTTAGATCCACTTTATTCTGAGGTGATCAAAATGTAGCCAACAAACCAACTCTGTTTTTACCTTGCCTATATATATGAATTAATATTTATTGGAACAAAAAAAAAAAAAAAAACTAACCAGCATTCGTAAAGTGTACGATAGCAATTCACCAGCTGTTATATGATTGAGGTCTTCCTTGTGTCGTAAATGAAGACAACGTCCTGTTTTATTTCATTGATGGTCTGTAAATAATCATACCTCAATGACAAGTCTTTTTATGTTCTTTTGGTTTTCTAAAAGTGCTGTGTCTGTTATTGTCTGTACATGTAGCTTTTAGCGACAGTACCCAGAAGGACCTCCTCAAACTGATGGGGAACATTCCAGTCAGATATCACGGTGAGTTTGACACTAGCCCTCAAATACTTTGAAGCCATCACACGCATTTCCTCATTTTGCCAGTATTTCTAGTACTAGTTATGTCTTAAGAGGTATTAACACTGCAAGGTTGTCGGTCTGTATTTGCAACCAGAACTTAACCCTCTGCTATTGGTCGCACTCGTGTAGAAACGGTTGAACTTCGGTCACAAAACCTCTCGCTGCGTCTCTGGCATTGCAGGCCGCTCGTACAATCTGCCTATCCTCCTCTGGCTTATGGACTCCTTCCCCTTCACCCCTCCCATCTGCCTGCTCCGCCCCACACCAAACATGGCGATCCGGGAGGGGAAGCACGTGGACGCTCGGGGGAGGATCTACCTGCCTGCCCTGCACAACTGGGACCACGTGAGCACCTGAAGCGCGATGCAGCGGCTAGACTCGAGACTGAGCCGTTACTTTACCTTAATCCATTTATGCTAAAGGGACAATGCAAAGTTTTTAAAAGATAAATGCTACCATTTCATGGTTTGTGCCAGATTTAGTCACATTTCCATCAGTAGTCCTATGGAATACATATCCATACACACAATAAAGACTGGGATTTGCAATACAATTTGAGATTTAAGTATTAAAAATATTGGCGTATTAAAATGCAGTTATGAGGCAGTAACACTAGCAGCATGCCTAAAAGTACTGTAAAGAAACGATTAGTGTACAATATATAGAGTTGCTGGTTTGAATCCCTGATGTTGCCCCTGTTTCAGTATAATTAATTATATTATTTTTATTTAGATAAAATAGTATCTGCCACCCTGGTCAATGACATGTGTCAATCTTTGAGCATTGAAGTATTTTCACTGAAAACATGCTGAGAAACCTTGTTTTGTGTGGAACTGCTTTGTAGCCCAAGTCCACTATACCTGACCTCTTGGCTGAAATGATTTCCAAATTTGAAGAAGATCCCCCGCTCAGCTCTAAGACTTCACGGGACAGCAAGGACCCAACAGAGCTACTGGCCTTTGTGTCAAAACTAAAGATCGGTGAAAGTGAGTCTAAGAACTATTTCATTTGGCTCTCTTTGGGTTACCAGTTAAAGTCTCTGTCTATGCAGTTTAACATGTTATATTTGTCAATGGATACTTTTCAATATGACTTTGTCCAAACATACTTAGCCATGCAGGGTAGAGATGGAACGAGATCAGTTATCATAACACTGGAATTGTACAGATTTGCAATTTAATTGGGCTGTTCAGCTGTTGTACAGATGTTTACTGGATATGGTTTCGGGTGACGCATTAATTACACTACATGCTAATCACAATAGACCCATTTGAATGTGGGATGTGAAGTATGTGAGGCCAATTTACAATTAAAAGGCAGTCATGGGATGGGGCAGAAACACTAGCAGCATGCATACAAGTACTGTACAGAAACAAGTGTAAATACATATTATTTAGAGTTGCTGGTTTGAATCCCAGATGTTGCCCCTGTGTTTAGTAGTTTTATCTGTGACTAAATTGCTGGCAGGTGGGCATGGTTCAGGTGCCTCTGTTCCAGTTGATGAAGACTGAAAACTTCAGCTTATATTTTACTTAATTTTGAGTTGTTTTAGACTGCCTGGCATTATTTTACACTGCCCCTTGAATAGACAATTCTTTGTACATGAAAATCAAACTGTGGCCCAAGTGCAGTTCCACTTGGTTTGAGATTTCCTGAATGGCTCAAGGCCTTTAAGAAACCCTACATGGAAACTCTACTAATGACCAGCTTGTGCTCAATAATAAAATTCTGTAAATATTAACTTCACATCTGTGGGTGCATTTAATGGAGTTTCCAGGTAGAATTTTTAGTGGATCAAGCTATTCGTGTTTGGCAGCAAAAAAAAAAAAAAAAAGCTACCATAGCAATTCTGGCTAGGTATTTGTGATCAAATGTATAGATATTTACACAAACATAAAAGAGCAGTCCGCTCACGACACAAAAAAAAACGTACTGGAAACTGCTCCTGTCATCAGCTCAAGATAAGAAGCTGCATAACAAAATAGGGCAGTGCTTTATGTTGATATTGTGGCAGAAGAAACGGAAGTGGACATTTCCTTTTTCTTTGTAGGCGGAGTCAAGCCTGATCGACCAGTCAACAAAGTCACTGTAATAGGAGGAGGAGACTTAGGAATAGCCACTGTGATGAGCCTTTTGGCCAAGGTAATATTTTTAAAACACCTCAATGTTTAAAATTTTTTTTTGTGACTTTCAGGTAGATCTATGTATGTATGACCATGTATTATGCTCGAAGATCAAAATATTCTTTCAAGACACCCTCTGTTTCTGACTAATACCATCTACTCTATTGACATCTAAGGGTAGCGTGGACAAGCTGGTCTTCATTGACCTTACTGACAGCTCAACTAAAGGAGGGACCATGGATTTAGAGATTTTCCATCTGCCCAAAGTGGAAGTTTCCAAAGGTACATTCACAGTCCACAAACAATCTGGCAGTGTCTCTTTGGTCATTACCCTATACTCACACTAGGGGGAGCAGTGGAGCATTCCAGCAGCAGCACTGCTGGCTACTCATATCACTTGTATCAGTGTGTGTAAGTGTGTAACACAGTAGTCTTGGTTAGTGCATGGCTGGGTAATGGGTTATAACAATGTCTGTTTCAATTTGTATTTCTATTACTGATACAAATTATGCTATATATTTATTGTAAGATGAAACGGTGAAATGAATACTGTAACACCATAGAATAGGACCAAAAGGCGAGGGAAATGATTGACAGAGCTCTCTTCTCTGGGGCTAGACTTGTCTGCCTCGGCAGGGTCGAAGGTGGTGGTGGTGACGGCGAATGCCTGGAGCGATGAGCAGTCATACGTGGGCGTGGTCCAGACCAACGTGGATCTGTACAGTGGGGTCATTCCCACTGTGGCCCAACTCAGCCCTCAAGCAGTACTGCTCATCGCCTCTCAGCCAGGTCTGGACCCAAACTGCACACACACACAACATTGTCCCTGCAGACTGGTTTACTGTCACTGCAATCTGTTACACACACTGTCCCCACAAACTGGTACACCCTCACAACAGTCTGTCTCTCACTCACACTAGAGTGCGGATTGGGCCGCATATTTCTGTCCGAACCCGACCGAGTCCGAGATAGTAGTAACCGAGCCCGCCCCGAACCCGACAACATTCTGCTCTTTATGTCACACACACACACACACACACACACACACACACACACATTCTCTTTTTTTGGACACACACACACACACACTACAGTCGCCCGTGTCCTGACCGTGCGATTCCCCCCCAGTGGACATCATGACCCATGTGGCGTGGAGACAGAGCGGACTGATGCCGTCCCGTGTGATCGGTGCTGGGTGCAACCTGGACTCGGAGCGCCTCAATTACATCATCAACATCAACCTCACAGCCCACAAGACCGGCAAGCAGGGCTGGGTCATAGGGGAGCTCTCCGACAACAAGGGTATGCACAGCCCCTTCTGCCACACCTAAGCAAGCCTGACATTGTTTTCTTTTATTTGCTGTTATTGTCATCTTAACAATATACTTTTCAGTTAACAGTGTTAATTGTTGGTTTGGTCAGATAGTTTGCACAGTAGAATAAGCCTTTTCTGTGAACCACTGCACAGACGAGCCTGGTAACTTTTGAAGTCACTCTGGACTGGTGTCAAGTGCCATTAATGTCATGTAACTACCATTATGTGCATAGTTACCACAGGAAAGGAAATGTAACGTAATTATGTGGGCCCTGTTCTAGTTGCCATCATGGCTACTCTCTCTGGTCTCTGACTGGCTCTGGTTGGCATGCCTCCCCACCCCTGGACAGACAGGCAGGGTCTCGTCTCTCTCTCCTCTCTGCTCTGCTCTGTGTTTGTGGCATGGGGCACAAACCCACACCCCCCTGGCAGGCAGGCAGCTACACGTCTCTCTCTCTCTCTCTCTCTGTCTGTCTGTCTGGCATGGATGGCAAAAACCCCCTGACAGTAGGGCAGCGTCTCGTACCTCTCTCTGACTGGCTCTGGTCTGTGTTTGATGGCATGGCACAAACCCCTGGCTGACAGGTAGGCAGCGTCTCGTACCTCTCTCTGACTGGCTCTGGTCTGTGTTTGATGGCATGGCACAAACCCCTGGCTGACAGGTAGGCAGTGTCTCGTACCTCTCTCTGACTGGCTCTGGTCTGTGTTTGATGGCATGGCACAAACCCCTGGCTGACAGGTAGGCAGCGTCTCGTACCTCTCTCTGACTGGCTCTGGTCTGTGTTTGATGGCGTGGCACAAAATCTTAAAGCCTTCTGGTGACTACCAGTGAGAGGTAAATTGAGGAGACTTTTAACCAGAGGACTGTTGGTCTTTTGCTGAATCTGCTGGTTATTGAGGAGGGTTTGTGAGTACCCCTGCAGTCTGGATGGAATGAGTGGGAATTGGTTCAAGGTAAATTCCGCACTGATATCTAGAAGTATGTTTTTTTGACAGGGAGCTGTCAGTGTGTTGAAAAGCTTGCCAGGTCATGTAGTAAGATGCAGAAACCCTTGTGTTCAAGTCCAGGCTTGATGCAGTGCTGGATACTCTCTAGTGTAGTTTAGTAAATGAGGGGTTTAAATGGACTGGATGGCTGGTCCTCACCGTTATGTGCTCTTATCTGTGGTCACCTTTGGTTGCTGGCAGAGCCTTTGAAATTCTGAAGGGGAAGGGGCAGCGGTCTTGGTCGGTTGGGCTGTCCATCGCTGACATCACCAACAGCATCCTGCTGGACCAGAGGAAGATCCACTCTGTCTCTACACTGGCACAGGCAAGCCTACCTCACACAGCCAACACTATACCCACTGCACACACAACACTAACCACTGCACACACAAGTCTACATCATACACAACACACTAACCACTGCAGACAAATCTACATTACACTCACTATACCCACTGCACACACAAGTCTACCTCACACACCAAACACTGACCACTGCACACACAAGTCTACGTCACACACCCGACATCGACTGCAGATACAAACGTGACAGTCTCTGTAGCACAAGTTAGCCTCCATGGTGCCCTGTCCACATGCTGTTTGTCCTGTAGCCCAGGGATCACACACCTGTATAAAAAACACTTTAGATGGTCATACATGTTGAAATCACATGAAGCTTTTTACTAACCAAATCGTGTATCACTTTGTTCTGCGTACTGGTGAAAATGGATGTCTCGGTTTAAAATGATCACGACTGCAGTGTCCACAGCACTGCAAATAATGATGTGACCCGAGTGTGGTTGCTGCGTGTTGCTGTCCTGTGGCTCAGCATTGTGCTCATGCTGTGTGTGTGTGCGCACGTTTGCTTGCTGATACTGTATTTGTGTGTGTGCACATGCTTTGTGGGTGCGTATGCGTGTGCTTATGCTGCGTGTGTGTGTGCTTCTGCTGAGTGTGTACATGTGCTTATGCTGAGTGTGTGTGTGTGTGTGTGCATGTTTGCTTGCTGATACTGTATTTGTGTTTGTGTGTGCACATGCTTTGTGGGTGCGTATGCGTGTGCTTATGCTGCGTGTGTGTGTGCTTACGCTGTGTGTGTACATGTGCTTATGCTGAGTGTGTGTGTGTGTGTGTGTGCGTGTTTGCTTGCTGATGCTGTGTTTGTGCGTGTGCACATGCTTTGTGGGTGCGTATGAGTATGCATGTGCTGAGTGTGTGTGTGTGCGTGCGTGCTCATGCATGTTTTTGCATCCCAGGGTTGGGGCGGCATCGGTGTGGAGGTGTTCCTCAGCCTGCCCTGTGCCATGGGGGCGACGGGATCGTCCCGGC
Organism: Ilyophis sp. 1 JC-2022; assembly: GCA_022702515.1. Taxonomy (NCBI): domain Eukaryota; kingdom Metazoa; phylum Chordata; class Actinopteri; order Anguilliformes; family Synaphobranchidae; genus Ilyophis; species Ilyophis sp. 1 JC-2022. The sequence goes on along the minus strand of CM040399.1, from coordinate 42,075,114 downwards.
TGGCCAGCGTGGCTCTGGCCCCGGAGGACGACTCCAAACTGCAGGAGAGCGTGGCGTCCCTCACCAGCTTCCTGTCGCAGCTCCGCGTGTGAGCGGAGGATCCCAGCCTGCCCTTATCCCATACGCACACTCGTCCTGAACCTGCCTTTGAGCCGTGGAGCAGTTTTCACAGGGGTCACCCAGCAGCAGCTGACCCCATTCACTGTTCCACTGCATCTATGGCAGGCATCTGCAACCCCGGCCCCATTGAGCCGCAGGGTGCGGTCAATTGTGTCGCTACGCATCACTGCAATCCATTAAAGCAGCCCACCTCAGTTAACTCACCTCACCTGGGCCCTATTCCTCGTAGCTGGCTAACTGCACTGAATAAAACCCCGAACAGCTAACTGAGTTATCCGCGTACGAGGAACGGGGCCCAGGTTTCTTGGGTTTGAATTGGTTGTGCGGTCAACATTGGACACAGTTAAGGAATTAGCTGCTGATGGGTGATCTCACTAAACTTTTTAAATTGTGAGAAACAAGGCTCGGTACCATTTAAAAATAAAAGGCATGTTGTCTGCAGTTACTGTGTAATTGTGTAACTGCAGAGGCGGCTGATGTGAACCAACAGCTTTGTTCCAATGAGTGTCAGCCAATCGCATCTCGGTGTATATAAAAACAGAGGCGGAGCCTTGTGGTCATAGCTTTGAGGTTTCCCTCGCTATCAGCCATTAACATTGACTGTTGCACCATGTCTGAACTAAGATTTTAAATGAAATGCACGTAGGGTGGTTCAATGAGATTTGTGTGTTTGGTTGGACATGGGAAGGGATGTTTACAAAGTTTAGTGGTTGCTATAACCAACTGAAAAATATCCTCGGCTCTAATTAAGTATTTTCCTTTTTACAATATCAGGTTTTTAAAAAAAGGAAAATTCTTTAAATGGGTGAAAACTGAATAATTGGTACTTATATTTCATACAACTAATTTTAAATAGATGAAAATCCACTCATATATATGCAATTTAAATGTTGGATGCTTCTTGGTACTGTACAGTAGGCTTTTTTTTACATATTTAGCCAAACCATGCAGTTGTTGTCCAACTGCAAAAAGTCTTAACACTTCTCACTGTGGCACGGATGTTACGCAAACTTGGCTGGAATGCAATATCCACACTAGTCCAGTAGTTCCGTTTTCTTTTAAACACAAGAGCCACACCTGCTTTACTGTGTTTGCTCAGGAATTGCTTTATTGAAAATATTGCAATTTAATATTTATACATGTCAGCTTTACTGCGCTGCTAATAGAGGGGTGGGCCAGTTCCTTTTAGATTCAGAGGGAATTAATGTCAATTAATTTACTTTGTTGAAAAATGCACATACACAATCTCCTATGGGGATTTATACAGTGAATTAATTGAAATGGAATAGACAGCAACTCTGCCGATTAAATTGGCACAACGTTCAAACCTACATGAAGGTGCAAATCCTTAACAGGGTTCGTTAAAAGCTTGAAGATTCATTTGAAGTGTGTGGTGATATAAAGGGCTGAGACATATTTAAATACTTTCATTCTGCACTATCTCATGTTGTTATATTCACCATTTCTGCACTCTGGAAGGTAAAATGCTTTTTTTAAGTGCCTTTTTAAGAACTGATAAGTTTTACTTTAGTGAATTAATGGATCCGTGCACTAATGCACCATGTATTCATGTATTTTCGGGATGTATATCTTTATTTTATGGTATTAAACAATGGAATTTAAGTCATGTTATTTATTTTGTGCAAAATAAACTGTTAAACCTCACCTGTGAACTGGACTTGGGGGAAAAGGTCTTCCACACGCAGTTGTTCTAAGCCTGTAAATGTTTTAATTCACTTTACCTTGCAACCTCATTCCGTGGTTGTGGGCTCCCATTTACCTCTGAAGAAAAATCAGAAATACATGCAAGTTAGAAATGTTTTCTGTCCTGCAAAGCCAGAATTCGCAGCACATGAATCTCAATAAAACCAAAAAGGCTCTTGGTCCTTCCAACACCTTAAAAATGTACGGCAATGTATGGCAGTTATGTCTGGAAATAAAGAGGAAACTTGGGTTTGTTTCTTTTTTTCGCTTGTAATACAATGTGCAAAAATGACAAAAACCATATACATACTGTGTATAACTTATTAAAGCAGTAATTTACCTTTGATAATAGCTCCATTTGCTCTCCCAGGTTTCATACTCTGTGCGATACCTTACAGAACCAGTATATTTTTATTAGAAACCCCTCATAAAATATAAAGCGCTTTCCTGAGCATTGTAACTACTGCCAATGAATTATTCTAAGCTACTGGAGGGAGCAACTGTTGTTCAACAGCTGACGACTTAAGACATACGTAGGCTTGTCTGAAAACAAAACTTTGATGGAAAAATGGCACACTTTGTTACAAAAGGAAGAGTAAACCAAACACAAAATCACAACTAATTCTGTCAGGTCAAGAATACTGTCAAATGAGATTAAAATAAAAATATGAAAGAAAGTGCAAAACACAATCTCTCCACCAGGCGGAGCAATTAAGCGATATTAAGAGAAGGCATTGCTTACGGCTGTGAAAACAACCAGTATTTGTGTGTTTTTCTGTTAATAAACGCAATTTGACACTCACCTGGTAAAGTTGCCAACATACATAGTTTAAAATAAATGTATGATTTCTGGGTGCACGGTAACAGTCGGTTTTGTTTTTTTACATACAGTTCACTTCAAACTTTACACAATATCTACATTATTGCTACATGACTTATTTTTATCCAACAAACAAAAAATGGCATGAATACCACAAACCTGTGGATTTTTGGAAGAGGATTAAATATAAAGCAGTGGAAATTGTCCTGCCTTTTGGAAATGGCAGTTGATTTGCTGACTGCAGCCATGGTTCTGTTTGAAATCTTTGGGAATTCCGTCCAAAGTTTGATCATCCTGAACGTCACAGCTCAGGTGATAGTAAGCACAGGGCTACCTCTCAAATCACCATTACATTTACCACTCATTTTCACCTATGCTTTAAAAGTAAACATGCAATAAACACCGGCTATTGCAGTCGAGTTCCAGTGAAATCGAGCTACTTTGAAGAAGGTTTCCCCCCTTAAACACTGACAAAACATTACTGTCCTCACAGAGAGACTAGTAGCTTGTCTGTGAAAAGGATATCATTCAGCAGTGTTTTCTGGCAGCAGGATTAATGTATAAGAGGGCGTGCCAATTTGCTGACAAAATCAGAAAACAAAGGCTGCCAGAATGGCTTGAAAATGAAAAATCCAACTCCGAAAGTTAGAAAGACTGATTTATCTCTCTCCCTGTATACTACAAATGATAAATGATGCCGTTTATCATTTTTTATTATCATTATCGTTTTTAAATCTTTAAGGGCAGCAGGATTCTGATATGTTTTCATGTTAAAAATCAGGTACAGAGGAAACCCTATATTTACTGCATTAGTACAGAGGGAGAGAAAGATATTTATTACAGATAGAAGAGGGTTGAGGGTTGAGGGAGAGAAAGATATTTATTCCAGATAGAAGAGGGTTGAGGGTTGATGATGAGCATTGCGTTGAATTACGTGAGCCTGCTCACTTTAACCAAGAATTAGTCCCCAATTATTTAACAGTTATTGCCGGAGTCTTCTACGAACCCCTTTAAAGCTAGTGCAGCCTCCAGACACTGCTATTGCATCATTATTGACCATTAATCGTCACCTACTGCTCATGACACAAAATGTCCTGTGTGTGTGATGTAACTGGACACCGGTGTACAAATTAAGAAATGCTTTTCCCCAGAAACGGGGCCGAATGTAGCAAACGAAAAGTAAGCACCACAATACAATGGGCACAGTGAGCATGACCTCGCACCCATAAACCCATTTGTTTTACTGCAAAATGTGAAACTCCTTCGTTTCTTGTTCTACACTGTCAAGACAGTTTTGGCATGACTAATTGTGATCGCAGACCTCCCCCCACCCCCAGATAGTGCTGATCTGTGTCACAATGGAAAGACTTCATCAGAATTTTTATCAGAGATAAATAATATTAAACTCCACCTACCCTCAGAGGAGCAGTAAATATAGAACTACCAAACGCATAATATCAACAGAAAAATAAGTTTCTTTACAATATAAAGGTTAAGAACTCTGTACACATCGGTAAAAACGGTTATTTCTGCCATAAACCCCTCTGGTAAACTCTTACAGTATAGCATCATTTATAACACAATTTATTAATTTTTAAAAAGGGTGGTTTGTTGCCTGTAAGAAATGCTAGTGGGTCAGTCAGAAATTGGCAAAGCCCTGTGCTAAAATGTCACAGACTTGGGGAGCTGTTGGTTGGAGGGGTGTGTCCGGTAAAAATCTGGATCGGAGCGGACAGAGGGGACTCCTGCCGTTTGTCCCAAGGGTTTGGGGGCGGAGGGGAGCGTTGGCGGCATCAGCGCCCGTTTGGGTGAGGCTTGGTAGCTCCTGCCCTCTCTCTCGGCTTCCACCAGAGGGCGAAGGTCAGCGGCTTCCCCGCGGGGGGATATGGGGGGCGGAGGGGGGGGTCGGAAAGGGGCGAGCCTGTCAGAGAAACGGGGCGGGGGATGAGGTACGATAATGTCTGGCCCGTCTCGCAGCGGTTCCTGGGAGAGGTGACGGGGGGGCGAGGGAGGGGGCGTGAGCTTTGGTTTAAGGCTGGCTGGGGGTGGTAGAGGGGGGATCTGGACGGGGTCAGTTCCATTTGCGGAAGGCTCCGGAAGAGCGGTGGCCATTTCCAGAAGGTGGTCCAGGTGGCGTTCCTCCTCGCCCTGGGATAGGTTGTCGTACTGGGAGATGTTGGAAGGTCTTCGGTCAGCTGCCGGTGACGGGGCTAACTGGGTTGTGGGACGGCACAGATGGGACGCACTGGAGTCCGAAGGTTTGGGCGGGCGCTGCCCGTAAGGCGCGTCGTTCTCTGGTATATTCGGAGCACAGTCCTCCTCGCTGACGGGTGGAGGCGGGTCCAGCTCGGGCAGGTCCAGCTCAACTGCAGTTGGCACTCCTGCATCGCCCGTTTCTGGGGGCTCGTACGGAGGGGGCCACTCCTCGCTGTCACACAGGGGCGCTGCCCCGACAACTTGTCTTTGCCCTGCCCCATCTGGGGGAGGCTCCACCCCCTCAGAGATAGGGGCCGGGGCATGGTGCAGGGGCTCCGCTTGGCTGTGCACCATCACGGGGTCGGGAGAAGGCAGGGGTGGGGGAGGGGTCTGGAAACCTTGCAGGTCGCCCGGGGACGGGCTCTTGTCGGGTGCGATGGCCTCGTTCTTCCCGTTAGCAGCCTGTGGGGGCTTCAGTGGCACCAGAAGCACGGGCCGCTCCAGGCCCAGCGGCTGCTTCGGAAACTCATCCGGCTTGGCTGTGGAACCAGAGAGAGAGAGTGGCGGTCAAGCAAGCAGCCTAAACAGAGCCTTGGTAAAAACAAAGAGCCTCGGTACAAACAAACACTTTTTGAAGTCTCTCCTCACAACAATTCAGACCAAAGAAACCAGGTGAGGTGAGTTTACTGTGTGTTTAAGCCAAATTTGTTCTCATTGTTCAATTATGAATAACAACAAAAACCAGCACACCACTTAGCTCTCCAACTACACGAGTGAATATCGCCATTTGGGACAGTAGATGAAACTATGAATCTGGCTGAATGGCATGTTCTGCTCATAAACCCTTTCTAATGTTTCTGTGAGCTCAACCTTTTTTAAACTTTCAGTGCGAATGAAGGAAAAAAGTAACGCACAAGCTCACAGGACGGCCTGGTTTAAACAGGACTCAGGACACTTTAGACGCACCTGGGTCCAGCTTCATCTTGCGCAGCTCGGACATGGACACCTGCAGATGCTCCACCACCGCGTCGTCGCTCAGGAAGAAGGTCCTGGAGATGGTCTCCTGTAGGAACTCCCGCAGGTCCTCAAGCGACATCTTCAGGAGGTGCTCTAGGGGAGTGAGGAGGTTAGGGATTCTTTCTGCACTCCAATCACAGGGTGGCAGTGTAGTGTAACGGTGAGGGAACTGGCCTAATAATGCATGCTTATGATAAGTAATAAGGGTCTTACTCTTGTGCAGTTTGAGTACAGTGTACGCCATGGCAGTCAGAATCCTCTCTCCTTCCAGCATGTAAATATCCCACAAGCGCAGGGTCAGGGTGAACGGCGTCTGGTTTCATAAGAAAGAAAAATTAATTAATGAAAGATTAAAAACTTCTCGTTTTCCATTTAAAGCGTTTCTGTCCCAAACAAATGTTCCAGCAAGAAAAAGCAGCAGAAAGACAAATCCTTCAATGTTCCACAGAAACTCCACACAAGTATCAGTACAAGCTGCTGTTATCACATCACAAATCTCTGTGTTAAACACACACACAACACACACACACATACATAACCATGGAAACCTTTCAAAGACTCATATCCTCAACATAATTATTTACATTACTTACTTACACTGTTATTTTTGTTCAAGGATTAAAGAATACCACTTTCTACAATTTATTTGCCTTTTGTCTTGAATGCTCAAGGTCAAATTCCAGTCTGGGTTCAAGCTGGGTTATATCAGTGGCGGGCCGTGCATTTCACACCTAGGCCTTCAGTGATGTCCTACACAGTCCTACCTGAATTATTCCACCTCTTAATACCATCATTATGACGCCATGGCTCTATAAACTATACATTTAGACAGAAACGCAGTATAACCGGGCGTTGCATCCTTAACATAGTCAAGTACAACAGAGTTATATTAATATTTCCGAAGCATTTATAATCAATAAATCCGCATTTACAATTAAGAGTGTTAAACTACCAGCTTTAAGATCGCTTGGATACTGTCAAAACTTTAAAATAAAAGGCGCTTTTAAGGGATTAGTCTACAAAGTTTTATTAAGTCCACCAAAAGTATGTGAGCTTTAACAAGTTTGTTCACTAAACAGCGCATTGTCGCACCCAAAGCAGTTTCATTTAAGAAACGTGACGATAAAGACACATAAACTATTCACTGAAAATAAAAGAAAAACAAATAATTTGCATAAGTTCATGAGGATATATTTGCGACAGTGGTGAAAGTGTATTCCTAGCCTTGAATGTCCACTTTGACTCGCTAGCGTCGGGGTTGGCCGTTCTCTTCTGACGATGTCTAGCTTTTCTTGAAAAGTTCGTCTTGAAAATGGCGTTGTAATTATATCTGCGACCAAATCGATCTCTTCTCCTCCTTCAGCCATTGTGGGTTGAAAAAAAACAGCTTGTAGAAATCTACACAAATGAGCTCGTTCAAGTTCAGTTTGCTAGCTGTCTGCATAGCTCTGCCTCTCAATAGTGCGTATCCAATCAAAAGACGTGCACGTGCTGACGTTATCGTACGCCTGCTAGCTGGCCCCGGTGTCGCCAACTCGAAATTGCAGATCTGACCCGAGGGTTAAATCGAAATCCACAGATCCGGGCTGGATATTAGATCTAGATCCACAGATCCAGCCTGGGTACTAAATCCAGATCCACAGATCCGGCCCGCATACTAGATCCAGATCCACAGATGCGGCCCGGGTACTAGATCCAGATCCACAGATCCGGCCTGGGGATTAGATCCAGATACATAGATCCGCCCTGGGGATTAGATCCAGATACATAGATCCGCCCTGGGGATTAGATCCAGATACAACTCAGGGAGAAGGTTTGGTTGGACGTCCCAGGTGGTCGTTAGTTTGCTTTGCAAGGCCCAGTTCATTTATGTTGTCTTCATGTTGTCTTTTTTTTATTTTTTTTAAATGACCGAAGCTGCTCTCTAAGCATTATGGGACATTACAGTCACTTAGCAGATGCTCAAAAATGTGCGAGAAATAAATCGGGTAGATAAAGAGGGTCAGGGGGACTATGGTTTCAGTCTGAAGAGGTGAGTCTTCAGTCTGCGTCAGAAGACGGGCAGGCTTTCTGCTACCCTGACTGCAGCGGGAAGCTCATTCCACCACCGGGGGGCCCAGCACAGACAGGAGATGTGACCGCAGTGCAAACTCACTTGGAATGTTTCGCCAACCTGTCAGCGGTGCCACATTTCAGCGGTGCCGCGTTTCAGCAGCGCGTCTCTGACTCGTGCGTCTCTGACTCGTGCGTCTCTGACTCGTGCGTCTCTGAGCGTGTGTGAGTCTGGCTTGGGGCGCATGCGCAAAAGGTCAGATTTGTATTCCAAACATCTTATCACGGTACTACATTAAGAGCAGTTCTTATCACGGTACTACATTAAGAGCAGTCCCACACTGAAAAGCTGTGAAATACAGCAGGGGACTGATACCCACTCGACCCCCTTATTCGTCTTGCACAGGGGCTGCGGCCACAGCTGCGCATGTCACTGCTCTGTAAGGGAGGAAGTCACCATGACATCATCCAGCTGTGACCACAATAGAAAAGAATGAAGCAGGCGGCCTCTCTCCTCACAACAGAGAGATCACTAACTCACTGTGTACACACACTCACACATGCACTGCGTAAAACATACACAGACACACTAAGGTGTGAGATTAACACCCACCACCAACTAAATGCTGATAAAATTTAGATAGTGGCTGGTAAAATTTTCTACTCTAGCAGGTAACCAACCATGTTTTGTTATTATAAAAGGTAATGTGGCTGATAAAATGTTGAATGGGAATGGCTTTTAGAATCCATCAGCCACTCTGGCCAGTGGGGATTTCATGCCCTGAGACACACACACAAAGACATTCACACCCCAACACACACTGCATGTAAAATACAGACACAATCATACTGCACGTATTACAGTCACACGCAGATTTCTCACCCTGTCAATGAAACACTGCAGGAACCATTTGGTGGTGTAAATCCCTGTGGACATCTGCTCCTTTTCCTGAATTCAGAGAGAGAGAGAAAGAGAGAGAGAGAGACATGTGATGAGAGACAGTCTTTCCACAGATAAAGCCTCAGTCAAATACAGTCAGCTTCAGGTAAAACACATGAAAAAGCCTCAAAAGGACACAGGGCATTTCTCTCGAGAAAAGGCAACAACTAATTAGCACGTCTCTGCAGTAGAAGTTTGAATTAATTTCCAGTTCACTATAAAAAGCAAGTAAGTATTTGAAAGTGATCTGCAGAGATCACAAATATGTTCACTTAAATGTACCACACACCCCAAGTCTACGTCCCTTCCATAGAAAATGTATTAATGCATAGTGCACGCGCAGACACGCGCACGCATTTATGCACACACACTCTCACACACACACACACCCATGCGCACACACACACACACCCGCACACACGCACTTACTTCCTAGGGAGTTCATAAATTGCTTGTATTTATAGACACACACAAACGCGTTCCCTTGGTGTAATTTATGTGACAGAAGCACCCAAGCTGCCTCAGACTGAAAGCCAGGCTCTCACCAGGTGCTTCTTCAGCTTGGGCAGGAGTTTAGACAGTATCTGGTCATGGTAGGCCTGAAAGCGATGGAGTTTGGGAAAGCCGGGGATGAAGAATCCTGTGGGGGAACAGGAAAGGGAAACCGTGTAATTTCCACTAACTGCACTATGAGCAAAGGTACTCCCAGATTCTCCTGGTATCCTAACTCCACCCCATTTTGTGAGCTGACTCTTGATTGGCTCACCGTGCATGGCATGTTTGTGATTGGTCAGCAGCTGGGACAAGGCCCAGAAGGCCTCCTCTTCATTCATGAACATTAACAGGATGGCAGCGATCTGGCTCATGCCCTGGCAGTAACTCACTTCCTGTGGACATATAAGTCAGAGGGGTCAGGGGTCATGTATGTTAACAACCGACTCACTTACAGTCCAGCGCGGTCACCCACACACAAATACTCCAGAGTTAAATAACACAAGGGGAGGCTGCATATAAAAATTAACAAATGAAATAAAAAAATAATTGAAATGGTTAACATCCAGAAGAGTGGAGGTTTAAACTTTAAACAGCACTCCATTCAATGAGCGGATAGAGATCTCCACTGAAAACACACAAGCTAATAACGGCCTCCCTGACGATCACATGATTGAACAGCACCATGTCACTGCATCAGCGATTTAGAGCCTAGGATTTCAACAGGGGGTCAGTGGACCCCTGGGGGTTCTTGAAGGTTCTCTAGGGGGGTCCCTGGCCAGACATGACATACAATGACTATATATAAACTTGTGAAAATATTCTTTATAAGTATAACCCTTTTTATCTTATGATGGGGGTCCACCGGATGCCTTTGAGCCTGAAAGGGGGTCTCCGGATCAGAAGGGGTCGAAGACCCCTGCTTTAGACCATTTGCACCTCCACTGTGTTTAACTACAGTACGTTCTCCACCCACACTGGACAAGTCCTCAGAACATCAGAGAAGACTCTTTTAGACCACGCTTTGTACAGTAACCTGCCTCTAACCCTTTCTTCTACACGTCCAGCCCGCCCCACACCCCAGGGCTCTCTTCTGGTGTGAATGAGAAGGAGGTCTGAAAGGGTAGTGCTCTCAGCCTGTGTGCTGTATTTGCTTTAGCTGAATGCCGTATCTGCGGTGATGTATGTTGTTATGCTTTTCCTCGTTCTCGGTTTATACAGCCGGTCAGGTTAGCTACCAGAACTGGCTCAAGTAGACACTTGAAATACTTCAGCTCTTTCGATTCATGTAAAAGTCCTGCAGATCCGCAAGAATGTTACTAACCAATACGTGTAATCATTTGACACAAGAATTTTATCTGAACATGTGTTGAAAATAGATTTATTTATTTTTAACGCTGTCAGCAAACTGCAGGAATTTTACTGTTGCATTAATGGATAAAGATAAAGTATTTTAAACTATTATCTGACCCAGGTCTGTTTAGTACTTGGCTCAACAGTGTCTTCTGGAGTTTTGCACTTCGTGCTTAAGCTAAGTGGCTAAGCTGGCAGCAGTGCTGGGAGAGTGTTCCCTTAAAGGGCCACACACTGGCAATCTGCTGGGATTCTGGGCCCACCAAATGTGTGATATAGTAAGTTTTTTTTCGCTTCCCTTGTGAGTGTAAAAACAGAGGCTTTAATCACCTGAGAGAGGGGTGCGGGGGGCCCTCACGCCCTGTCCAAGCTTATTCAGGGAATACAAGCGTGGAAACAGGACTTTGTGCACCTGTATCAGTGGAAGGGTGTGGGTAATGGGTGGTCGTGGTAGGGTTCAGTAGCGCATAGCTGCTGATTACGTAATGGTTATTTCAGCGAACACTCACCGTGTTGTAAACGGAGTAGGCCGACAGGACTTGGAATAGAGCCTGCTGCCTGCAGAGAGAGAGGAGAGGGTGAGAGGGACGGAGAAGGTGGGAGGAGAGAGGGACAGAGGAGAGAAGAGGGGAGAGGGAGAGAGAACAGGATAGGCCATTAGAGCATGTCAGACACCCACAGTGTAGAGGCTTCAGACCTGCCTCAATTCATTACTTATAAATACTGTAATGACAGTTCTTCATGGTTATCAAACACACCAGTTGATGTAAAGTTTCCTATGAGTGTTCCACTTAGCTTAGCCTTTCAATTAATACAAGTATTGGCCAAAAAAATGTGCTCGTACCTGCAACTGAGCTCTTCTCTCGGACTTATAAATCAATTCATTAATGTATTTGTTTATCAATGATATGCACCGTTTCCCCAACATAGACTCAACAGTGGCACACCAACACAATCTCAGCACGGCTGTCACACAATAAGAAATTGGTCAAAAATGGGATTTACGAGAGGTGCGCTCATGCCGTCTTATTTGGGAGGCGTGCTCAGTGCTTCATGCCTTAAGTCACAACAAAGACGAAGCTCATCCCGCGTGAGGCAGCGGTGCTCAGATAGCTGTTGCTTGTAATCGCACCGTGTTTTTCTGCACCCGACACCCACTTGTTTGGAGACGCACAGTCATCACAGATGAACGACCGCAGATATCCGTGACGTCGACAAGGTAACGAAAGGTAACTTTGTCATTATCTCCAATATTGAGCTCTTGGATATTATTGTAACAGACATGGAGATGTAGGTAAACTCACTCCTTACTTGTCAGGCACAGGCTACATAATGGCAAGCCAAAGACAATGTAATTTCCCACCCTTTACTTGATAGTCAACAAAGTGTTAGCGTGACCGCAGATGCCAACTGAGTCTAAGCTATACTCAACATGTCATGCCAGTTATATCAATGAGTGGAAAGTTTTCATTTCGCCCCATGCATTGAACATTCCCTGAAGTTCAGTGTATTCGATATTTATCTTAAATTGTCAGGTGAAGACGACCTCAGAAACCAATCGTCAGAAGAGCACTTTGCCGCCCGTTTACAGATCAGCATTAATGGGCCTTCACAGAGGCCTTTCACGATGAGAAGGCTTTGGAGGTTTTCTTCTGAAAGTTCTCAGCTTAACTCCTAATGCATTATTGTCTAATGTTAATTAATTGCAACTGTTTTCAAAAATCTCTTCGGTAAACGATGTGTGGAATTGTGCTGTGCCGTGTGTGTCTAGTGTAGTCTGGACTGACAAGCTCTCGCCCCCCCCATGACCCAAACTGTCTTCTTAATAAAAAAAATATTATCTTCTAACCATTATCAGTTCATTCAACCACAACATCTTCTGAAAAGTGAATAAGGTATTTTGCATCAACAATGACGACCGCCTCTATTACTGTACTGGACCACAGAGAACAAAGGTTTAGTGAAACGGAACTTGAGGAAGCTGGTTTTCTTCGCTCCTGGTTCTTCAGTCCTCAGCAGGGGAACTGGATTCAAAATTCACGGCGACAGAAACGGCTGACACTGGGCCTAGACTGGCTCCGCCCACTACACCCCTTATAAATCACACACACACCACCCGGCTGGCGCTCAGAGACTAAGGCTGTGCGGTGGTTAGGTAACTCTGTGCTGCTGTGTTACACGCCCTGCGCTCGGAAACTAAAGCTGTGCAGTGGTTAGGTAACTCTGTGCTGCTGTGTTACACGCCCAGTGGCGCCGCCAAGGGGTGGCCAGGGGGGGCCACGGCCACCCCGATATAATCGCTGCCCCCCCCCACTGGCCCCCCCTCGCAAGTCGCATATGCATAATATGCTGCTATCTGATATTTTACATTAGGTACTATTCCTTTAAATCAATAATAATATTTTTCATAATAGTTTATGCATGTGAAAGAAAATAACAAATGTATATCCAGCCAGCCGCTTAAGCACAGTGCACTGCCAGGAGACTGAGCGCAAATAGGCCTCGCACATCCCGGGTGGGAAAACACATCCCGCTCTCGCCCTCCATTGACTTGACGTGCTGGTGCCTTCTTGTCATTGCGATCCGTTAGCTAACAGCATAAAAATGCCTAAAAGTTGTTGTTTGGTGGGATGCACTACCATCAAAGCAAAAAACCCAGAATTGCGGTTTTATAAGATTCCGACCGCAAAACGGAGCCCATCAGATGAGAAAAATGGATCTGAGCAATAAGACGTGAGGCGTCGGCGAGAAGAAAGCGCTGGAGTCCTGCACAGTCCCGTCCCGTCAGCGCTAAAGTATTCACTGAGTTGTGTGGGCGGGCGATTCTGTTCCTCCGCAGGCCTGGAGTCTATTAAGCAGCCTCTGACATTATCAAAAACAGCCCTGGACCGCTTTCAAACATGCAGCCACTCCAAGGATCAGCCCTGCGTGGCAAGGACCGAATGTCAAACATTTCCCTCTCTCTGTGCGAGTGTGTGTGTGAGTGTCTGTGTGTGAGTGTGCGCGCGCATGTTAGTGTGTGTAAGAGTGTGTGTGTGTCTGCATGTAAGTGTGTGCATGTTTGTGTGTGCATGCGTGTGAGCTTCTGCAAGTGTTTTTGAGTGTATCAGTGTGTGTGAGTGTCTGTGTCTGTGTGTGAGTGTGCGCGCGCGCGCATGTTAGTGTGTGTAAGAGTGTGTGTGCGTCTGCATGTAAGTGTGTGCATGTTTGTGTGTGCATGCGTGTGAGCTTCTGCAAGTGTTTTTGAGTGTATCAGTGTGTGTGTGTGTGTGTGTGTGTGTGTGTGTGTGTGTGTGTGTGAGAGAGAGAGAGAAAGTGTTCATCTGTGTGTCTGTATGTTAATAACTACCATAGAAAGATGAAAATATCCACAATAAAAAAGTTCATTTGCAGCAGATTCAACTCACACCTTAACAGCACTCGTCACTTCACACAAAGTGCTGCAGGAACAGGATTTAGCAGAGGAAGATCCCCTTTCTATTTCCCATGTTAACGGATATAATACAGCAATTACAAGGCCCGTAAAAGCTGCTGCTGCCCATTCGGAAAGACCGGAAAAGGCTCCGAAAACAGCGTTTGTTAGGGGGTTCACATTGTTCCTTTAAAGGTAGTTAGCATCCTTGGCTAAGTGCTTAGCTCAACCGCACAAACACACACAATTGTGTATGAAAACCGATCGCACATTAAAAACATCCGGGAGAACAATGGCAGCGCTCGCTCTGGAGTCGGCTCTATTGTGAGCATGTGAGGGGGGGGGGGCAGGCCACACTCTGGGACAGGAAGTCTAATCAAACAGACAGAAAGCGGGAGGAAGTGGCTCTTGTTCGGGTCGGTGGGTTACATTACATTACATTACATTATAGGCATTTAGCAGACGCTCTTATCCAGAGCGACTTACACACCATTTATTTAGCATTTATACATAGTATCCATTGATACAGCTGGATATATACTGAAGAAATGCAGGTGAAGTACCTTGCTCAAGGGTACAATGGCAGTGTCCGACCTGGGAATCGAACCTGCAACCTTTCGGTTACAAACCCAGTTCCTTAACCATTATACCACACTGCCGCCGCCGCCGGGTTAGGGGTACACATGCTCAGCCCTGGTGGAGATATCTAAAGAGACCTGGCTTCTGCAGAAGATGCCTGCCACCAAAAACTAATCCAAGCTAGCTGAATAAAGCAAAGACAAACAACTGCAAGAGAAGTAAAACTTATTCTACCGTTTGTAGATATAGGTTTATTTTTTTTATACAAGTCTTATTTTCTTGTCTGTTTCCAATTGTAATTCTGATTGGTGACTGCAAGTGTGTGTGCTCATGTGCGTGTGTGCGTGCATGTGCGCATGTGGGTGTGCATGTGTGTGTGCATGTGTGTGTGTGTGCATGCGCATGTGTGTGTGTGCATGCGCATGTGTGCGCGTGTGCGCATGTGTGCGTGCGCATGTGTGTGTGTGCGTGTGCATGTGTGCGAGCGTGCGTGCGCATGTGTGTGTGTGCGTGTGCATGTGTGCGAGCGTGCGTGTGTGTATGCGTGTGTGTGTGTGTGTGTGTGTGTTGGCTTACTTCACTCCAAAGCGATTCATAAACATGACGTTGTTTCGAAAGGTCCGGTTGACGTCAAGATCAATTTGTTTGATTTCAGTGGAGAAGTTTCTGGCCTGTTCCTTCATTTTCTGCAAGAACAAAATAATTAATCAACAGACCGTGCTTTTCAACAATTAGGCAAAGGGCTTTGCTTTTATTCGATCCTGAATGTGCACACTAACCTCGTACTTGCCGGGTTTGCACACTAACCTTGTACTTGCAGCGTTTGCACACTAACCTTGTACTTGCGGTGTTTGCACACTAACCTTGTACTTGCAGTGTTTTGCACACTACCCTTGTACTTGCAGCGTTTGCACACTAACCTTGTACTTGCAGCGTTTGCACACTAACCTTGTACTTGCGGTGTTTGCACACTAACCTTGCGGGGTTTGCACACTAACCACGTACTTGCGGTGTTTGCACACTACCCTTGTACTTGCGGCGTTTGCACACCAACCACGTACTTGCGGTGTTTGCACACTAACTTTGCGGGGTTTGCACACTAACCACGTACTTGCCAGGTTTTGCACACTAACCACGTACTTGCGGTGTTTGCACACTAACTTTGCTGTGTTTGCACACTAACCTCGTACTTGCCGGGGTTGTCATTCTTCACTTTCTCCACATCCAGCAGCAGGCACCAGACCTGCCCCCGCAGCTGCAAGGGAATCCCCTTATACACCCTGAGCCACATCTGGAGAAAATAGACAGAGAGAGGAAGATGTGAGGAGAGAGAGAGAGAGAGAGAGGGGGGGGGGGGGGGGTGAAGAGAGAGAGAGAGAGGGGGGGGGGGGGGTGAAGAGAGAGAGAGGGAGGGGAAAATTAAACAAGGAGAAAAAAGAGAAAACCAGAAGGGGAGATTTGGCCAATGTGGGAGAAGGAAAGTCCAGGGAAAAGAAGAACAGAAAGAATAGAGGGAGAGAAGGAGACAGGGAGACAGGGGGTGAGGGAGGGAGGGAGACAGGGGGTGAGGGAGGGAGGGAGACAGGGGGTGAGGGAGGGAGGGAGACAGGGGGTGAGGGAGGGAGGGAGAGGGGGCAGTACTCACATGGCCAACACACACAGGTGCAGTACTCGCCTTTTCATTGCTCCTGTACTTGTCCCATTTCTTCACCATTTTCACCCATTTCTCCAGCCTTTTAATTTCCAGATGTTTTTGCTAAGGGGGGATGAAAAAATCGTCCTCTTAGAGCACAAAAATGAAACACTAAATACAGAGAAACATTACATTGAAACGGCTAGCGAGCATTGTCATCGACTCTATGCTGTATAAACCCGTGTTAACGCCATACAGCAATCTGCACTCCAGCTCCTGTTTTCACGCTAATCTGGTACAGTCAACAAATCTGGTCTCTGAATCTCATATTTGGTCGTCTGTTTGCACTCCATTTACAATCTGAGTATCTGCTTCTGTGCATTTAGACCAGCGGTCGGTTCTCAACCCAGGTCCTGGAGAGCCGCGGGGTCGTAGGGTTAAGGTCACCAGGGCTGCTCTCCACAACCTCTCTGAGCACCGCTGCTTTCGATCGAGCTCACGTTTCTCCGAGTTGTTGCATGCAGATTATCGGGCGTGTAAATTTCCATCCCACCCAACCCGACGGGCAGCTCAAAACAGGGCGTCTCGTGACTGATGCATGCTTATTATGGGATGGTATCCATCGACAGAATGTTGCAGACAGAAGATGGTGTCTTGTGGAAAGTTCATGTTCAAATCGTCTATCGGCTTTCCCACGCATGTAAATCGCGACTCCACTGACCCATGTCAGCTGTATACATCAGCCAAAAAAAACTAGTGGAGTCTTATTGCTCAAGTGTCTGTTAACCAGAATTGTTACAATGCAAAAAAATTATAAAAACCTACAAATCGTATTCATGGACATTTCTGCAGATATTCTGATGATGGCTGTTTGTAACGAGTTAAAATACATTGACAATACCTAAAAGCTTTTGTGGCATGAGTCATGTAGAAGTTAACTCAGAAAATGCCATAGCCCATCACTCATGCACAAAAGTATGTCCATTAAAATGAAACTAATTGCCATGCCCTGTAAAAAAATTATAATAACAATAACACTAAAAAACCTAATGAAGTTCCACAAGAGAGAAATCTTAATTTAAAATGCAATATTATACTAAGGAGCAAGGTCACAGTAAGGGGTTCAGACAGAAAGGTTCCAGTGTGTGATATGTACACATCCTGTAAATGTCTTCGACATACCTTCTCCTCAAGTGCACTGGGAGTTGGTAGTTCCTCTTCACTGCAAGGAACAACAAAACAGTCAGTTCATTACAGCAACAGCCTCAACGTCCGCCAATACTTTCTTTTTTTAAATTAAATTTGTTTCTGATTTTTTCCCCATTTTTCTCCCAATTTAGTAGCCAATTGAACCCCTATTCTACTTCAATTCCCCCCGTGTAGCAACCGCTAGAGAACCACCGCTATACAACCCCGTCAGCCGGTAGTAGGAAAGAGGCCGCCACGTCCTCTACAGGGCGTGACTCCCCAAGCTCCTGACCGTGATTCCAACTCGCCCGGGGCCTTATTTTGCGTAGCGATTCTCATCCGAGCCCTCCCCCCACCCGGAAGCAGCCGCCAATTGCTGCTCCCACAGGGCGCTGGCCATGCTCGGAAAATGGCAGGACCGGGGCGCGAACCCCGATCCTCGGAGTACAACTGCGCTGACTGAAAGTCAGCGCCTTTTACCGCTGTACCACCGCAGCGGCCCCGCCAATACTTTCTAACCAATCACATAAACTCAACGTAGGCAGGGTCAAAGGTGATCCAGACGAACTATGAGCCCCAGAGACGTGGTTGTAAAGGCAGAAAGGATGTTTCAAATACATCACATTGAGCCCCATCAGAACCTGACCAATGTCTTATCTGGCACACCCACGACGAGGTCTCTCAAGAACTGACTGTCTGGGTTTCAAGATGTTTAAAAAAATCAATAAAGCCCTGTTCGAACCAATGAGCGCAGACGGGACAAGACTTTTTAAAGTATGAGAATGTTATGAACACGACGAAGAATACATAATAGGGTGCACACCAAAATGGACAATTTAAATTATTATATATATATATTTTTGTCTTCCCCAGAACAACTCAGTTGTTCACACAACAGTTTTTCCTCTAAAAAGTAAAACAGTCTAGCCGGCTGATGATTTCATTTTATCTGAACGGGCCTTAAGATTGGCCTCCACAAGGCTTTTCCAATTGCCTTCACATCTATAAGTTATTTTTTTTTAACAAAATGAACCCTTTTCTTTTATGAACGGACAGGGAAAACTAATTAAATTAAAACAACTTAGATAGAAACAACTGAACAACTTAAAAGCCATCATTTCATGATTAAATCCCATTCAACTTCATGTCAGCAAATGGGGCTGAGATGGTATGACTTACTGCAGGAAGCCGAAGCGATCCGTGAACTTGTAGATGCTGTAGTCTGGATCTTCCCAGGGGTCGATGTCTATGCCCTCATCCCGGCCCTGAAACCAATGAAATGGAGTTCATTTTCAAATAAATAAATAAATAAATAAATAAATAAATAAACAAACAAACTTGCTGCCATTATCAGGAGATGTGCAAGTGTTCACATTCCACAAAGTTAAATGTCACAGCGCTGTTCCTTTACGTTTTTTCCACATTGCTGTAACATCATACGAATGCAGTAGTGTCAAGTTTTTCACTTCTCTTGTTCAGGTGTGAAATTGGTGACCTTCAAAACCATAGACCAAGGCCTCACTCAGAAACCCGCTGTGGGAGCAGGTGGTGCTCTGCTGTCCTTACATGAACCTACAATAAGAAGCATCATCTCGCAAGTCTGTTAGGCTGATCCGCATGTGTGTTTCTGACTGTCTTCTCTTGAGGTGTTACTCTGTTTCTGACTGTATACTCGAGAAGTGTTACTGTTTCTGACTGTATACTCGAGAAGTGTTACTGTTTCTTACTGTATACTCGAGAAGTGTTACTGTTTCTGACTGTATACTCGAGAAGTGTTACTGTTTCTGACTGTATACTCGAGAAGTGTTACTGTTTCTGACTGTATACTCGAGAAGTGTTACTGTTTCTGACTGTATACTCGAGAAGTGTTACTGTTTCTGACTGTATACTCGAGAAGTGTTACTGTTTCTGACTGTATACTCGAGAAGTGTTACTGTTTCTGACTGTATACTCGAGAAGTGTTACTGTTTCTGACTGTATACTCGAGAAGTGTTACTGTTTCTGACTGTATACTCGAGAAGTGTTACTGTTTCTGACTGTATACTCGAGAAGTGTTACTGTTTCTGACTGTATACTCGAGAAGTGTTACTGTTTCTGACTGTATACTCGAGAAGTGTTACTGACTGTATACTCGAGAAGTGTTACTGTTTCTGACTGTATACTCGAGAAGTGTTACTGTTTCTGACTGTATACTCGAGAAGTGTTACTGTTTCTGACTGTATACTCGAGAAGTGTTACTGTTTCTGACTGTATACGCGAGAAGTGATACCGTTTCTGACTGTATACTCGAGAAGTGTTACCGTTTCTGACTGTATACTCGAGAAGTGTTACTGTTTCTGACTGTATACTCGAGAAGTGTTACTGTTTCTTACTGTATACTCGAGAAGTGTTACTGTTTCTGACTGTATACTCGAGAAGTGTTACTGTTTCTGACTGTATACTCGAGAAGTGTTACTGTTTCTTACTGTATACTCGAGAAGTGTTACTGTTTCTGACTGTATACTCGAGAAGTGTTACTGTTTCTGACTGTATACTCGAGAAGTGTTACTGTTTCTGACTGTATACTCGAGAAGTGTTACCGTTTCTGACTGTATACTCGAGAAGTGTTACTGTTTCTGACTGTATACTCGAGAAGTGTTACTGTTTCTTACTGTATACTCGAGAAGTGTTACTGTTTCTGACTGTATACTCGAGAAGTGTTTCTCTGTTTCTGACTGTATACTCGAGAAGTGTTATTCTGTTTCTTACTGTATTCCCTAGAGAAGATACTCTGTTTCTGACTGTATTCTCTAGAGGAGTTAGTGTTTCTGACTGTATTCTCTAGAGGTGTTAGTGTTTCTGACTGTATTCTCTAGAGAAGTAACTCTGTTTCAGGTGACACACATCCCACAGAAACACAAAACTGTCAAATGTTTTAAACATGCTATGAATCTTTAAAGCTGGATATTTACTAAGGCAATTAAGGTTAAGGGGCTTGCTCAAGCAGTCAGCAGTGACCTGCCTATAATTCAAATCCACATCACGGTTCCCTTATACAATACGCCACACTAACAGCTGCTATGAGTCACATGAGGCGAACAGGATCTTTAATTTATTTGTAATTAATAAAAGAGTATGTTGACAGAAAAAATTCCCCTTCAAGATTAAATTTTATTTTAAATGCAGGAAAATTAGCCTCTAGCCAGCAAATGCATGCTTCCCATTCGTTAGACCAATGAATGTGGTACAGGCCGCCAAGGATAAATACCTGTTCTCTTTTTAAATGTTTTTTTAAATGCTCTACACTTTGGCTGACTCTTCTCTGGCATGCCTGTGTATGCAATCAATACACTTTGGTTCACTGCTGTATTTTGTCTTCTCCCCCCCCCCTCCATTCCACAGACTACATAAGAACACTGATTGGACCACATTTCTTTACTCTATAGGGAACTACAGTAGAGTGTAGAGTTTTATAGGCCCAACAATGCCACTGTAGCCCCACTTAATCAACAGATGTCTCCTGCACACGTCCGTGATAAAATCCTTCCCTCTGGTAGCGGAAATCACAGAAGGCCTCCAGCGAAAATGTCACATGTACAGGAGATTCTAATTATGGAGCAGGCGGGAGATTCAAAACCCCCCTCCAAAATGTTACCAGGGGTGGGGGGGAGGGGTTGTTTTATCGCCTGTTTGAAGGCCAAGCTTGCACAGCTGATTGTACTGCAGCGGAATCGTCTGTCTGTCTGTCTGTCTGTCCAATCTCCGCAGACGGCACCACATGCAGCGCGAAATAGCTGCAGTCCACAGGACGTTTTAGCGCTTCAGTCTCCCTGCTGAATGAAGCTGACAATAATTCCTCACTGCGAAAGGCCAGAGGGGGGCGCTATCAGAAGTGCTGAGTGGATCTGACCAATCCCTGCTAAAAATAACCTGATTTGGAAGCCATGAAGGGGAATAGGACAGAAGGGAGATATAATTATGGGTTATGAAACGCGGTTATGGACGCAGTGAGGGTGCAGGCACTATGTCTCAGATGACACACAGGGGGCGCTCAATATGTACATAACAGTAAAAATGACTTTATGAATACTAAAGCATGAACCCCTGAGTGTCGCTTCCTCCAGAAGTGTGGGGGTCTTTAAAAAATTATTAAACATGAAAGATTAAACCGCAGTTGATCAAAATTCAGGTCTGGTAGCCAATCACAGCTGGTGGTCAGTGGTTGATCTGGTGACCTGCAGGGCAATTTAATTGGCCAATTTACTTGTGAGGGGTAACCTTCCACAGGTAGTGATGCAATGGGGTTAAATTGATGGGCATGTTTGCAGCACTGGTCTGACATCAGCTCTGCTTCTCCCCCCTACCCGTCCCTCCCCAACCATGAGGGCCTAAATTTAGCCTCTGCCGCTCTGGCCTTCCACTGCCGCCCTCGATTCTCAAGCTGTGCTCCGCCTCTTGTGACCAAGCGCCCGTTGCAGTTGAGGGCCAGTTACTGACGTAGGCGACACACAATGGCACTGCTCCGCACAGTACTACCGTCAGTATCGGACCGTACGCCCCTCCCCCAAAAGGAAGAAGCCAGCATGCAGGCACAGTCCTGTCCGTCTCCTGTGAGCCGCACAATCTGCCCCTTCTTTATTCCACGAGCCAACTCCATACGCACGTTACCATGCGAGAATCCATTCATGCACAAGCTGATGCTGCCTGCACAAAAGCAGTTGTGTTAGTGCGTGTGCTCCTCGCAACCATCTATTTTCCTGTTGAATACTGCGCAGGAAAATAACTATTTCCCTTCATATTGCAAATGCAAATGTCCCCATGCTGTTACAGCACCTCCTGCTGTGTTTGTGATCATCTTAGTGCAGGAATGACTTCATCTGTGTCCAACGCTAAGACTGTACAATGCAGAGACTCTGCTGGTGCAGCACGCCCATGCTTCATCCCTGTTCTGCCTTCACACCCTAAATCTGAGGTTCCCAAATCATCTCAACTCTAATCCCCCTAAAACATCCCCCCCCACCTCAGTAATACAGTTACAACGCTCACTACAGACTGCAGAGTGACAGCTAGAAGCATGTCTCAACTGATGGATCTGCGTTAGACGTAGCTATTTAGTACAAATGTAAACACCTACTAATTACAGTGATCACATATTACAAATGAAGCATAAACCGGACAGGATTTTATCTTACCTGAAAGTCTAAAATATCTAATTTATTGAATATAGGAAGATTATGAAGAAAAGGGAAGTGTTTTTTTTCCATTTTCCTGAGAACCCCATAAAGAGTCCCTCCCCAGACCCAGTTTGGGAACCCCTGCTCTAACCTATGACCAGTATACGTGTGGTGAGAGCGCCAAAGACACGGGGATGTTTCTCCACGCATGTACACATGCCACAACTCCACCAGCATGCAGGCAGACACGCATGTACACACGAGGGATTTCACTTTCGCTGCCCTCTTTGAGAGCTGATCACGCTTTTTAGTCAAGCGATCAAAAAGGGCCGCACTCTTCCTCCTGCATGGGCAAATAACACACAGAACAACATACAGAACAGGTGACAAGCCTGCTGACAGAGAAACCACAGTCAGAAGTCAACGAGGGACCACCACTCTCTTCCCCAGGCTGATCCTGCATATATACACACACAGTTGACATTCTGGGAAAAAAATTCTGGGATTCTGGGAAAGAAAGTTTTCACCCAATGCTTTCCTCAGGATAGAAACACTATAGTTATGTTGAGGCCTTTTCTTAATTTTAAAGCTGTTAACAGCAAACTCAGACCCGCCCCCGCCCCCGCCCAAATATCATATGAGCTGGGTATGGCTCTACTGACCTTATCATATTTTGAGATGATGTCAGCACGTTCCTCTGCTATTAACGTATCAATGTCTTTCTTCATGTCAAAATCTGAAAAAGGGAGGGGAAAAAAAGGGGTTAGTTGACATTTAAGGAGAATGACATGGAAGGCTTGGACAGTGGCGGCGGCCTCCTGACGCTCATGAGAACAGGCCGAGTCTCGCTTCCTTAGTCCCACACTACCACAGAGGCCTTTCAGTCTGAGCTGTGCCACACTCACTGGGCACTGAGGCAGAAGTGGTAACATCAAGAACTGCAATGCATGATGGGACATCTGAGTCTTGTGCTCACCCACACCAGAGTCTGTGGGCACTGCATGGGGCAATCTGTCGTGAACTACAACTAAATGCACATTCAGTATGTGGAAAATACAACCACAACCCGACGTGGTTAGGGAACCGATCTTGTGACCAGATGGTTTCAGGCACATAAACCTGTGGATTTAGTCTTCCTGTGAAGCAAAGTAGATCACCTGAACTGCTTGAGAAAATATCCAATTATTGGCTTCTGATAATTCATAAGTAATGCAGTGTAAAATAATGCAATTTACCATACATTCTGCACATAATTCATTGCACTGCACTCAAGAACTCGTAATCTCACCACTGGAGACGATGCCTTTTCAGTGTGACTCTTGCGATTGGACACTAACCTGTTACAGCCATACAAGGACAGGGCATTTTATTCTGTTTCAAAGGGAAGCCACACAGTACAGCACTGAGGTTCACCGTCACACGCAGCAAACAGAGAAAGGCACAAAATAAAAGCAGAATACTCAGGTCATGAATTTAAAAGGCAATGAAACATTAACAAAAAGGGTTTCAATTCATAGAACAGAGGCGGAAAAGAGCAAACATTCAAGTACAGTTGAACCTCGATCCAACGGACTAATAGGGGGGAGCAGTTGTCCGCCGTTTGCCGTTTGTCAAGCAATAACTAATAAATATCAGCCAAATATGAAAGATGTAGCGCACAACAACAAACAACAAAACCGACGGGTACGACACGACGTTTTTGCTTTGCTTTTTTGACGCTCGGGGGATTGGGGGGGGGGGGGGGGGGGGGGGGTTAATGGGGGGGGTTGGGGGGGGGGGGGGGGGGGGGGGGGGTTTTTGGGGGGGTGGGGGTGGGGGGGGGGGGGGGGGGGGGGGGCGTTTATTTTTTTTTATATTTTCTTTTACGTTTTTTTTTTTCGGTTATTACCCGCGTGTTGCGGGTGTGTCTGCGTGTGTGTTATATTCTATAAATAAAGTAAATACCCGTAACCCACCGTCGATTCACGCGTCAGAGATACTTAAGAGGAGGTGAGTTGCTGGGGGTCTTGACGCACCACAGGCTCTAGCAGAGCAGCATTTTGATTTATTAGTATTAGCGGTGGCGTTACCGGCGCGGGCGACTCTCAAATTGAAATTTGATATATCTTCGCGGGCCAAATATAATTTACATGTCCGTTGGATCCGGAATCCGTTGCATCGGTGTCCGTTGGATCGAGGTTCATCTGTAGTACAAAGTGGTAAAATCATAGGATGAAGGGCAAAAATAAAATAAATAAAATAATAGAATAAAAGATCAAATTAATATGGAGTTCAGATAAAAGATAAAAGACAATAGAAAGACGATAAAAAGATAAAAAAGACGACATCACAGAAAAGCAAGTCTATAAAAATGGGTTTTAAGAAGTGATTTAAAACCCAGCCTCAGGCAGGTCGTTCCAAAGCCGGGGGCCCTGATGGAAAAGGCACGGTGGTCACCTTTAGGCCTTGAGCACAAGTGTGCTAATATACGCCCCCTGCTGCCAGCTCGGGAGAGTAAAGACAACCGGTGGGACAGTCAGCCTCTCTGACCACAAACAATATAAATAATATAGAGGTGTAATTCATTATTTAAAAAAATATATTTGAGCCTTGGACAGCTGATAAAGATGAGGTATTAGTCACAACCTTCCACGAGGAGTCATGTAGTAATGTGACCCAGGTCTGCTTCCTGGGAACGCAATGGAAAAGCATTGGTTTTTGGGAAAAGGTCTCAGATATCAGCCTACTGTGCTCCTTCGCCCGAGCTTGTCTGAGCCCTTACCGCTAACGCACATTCCGCTAGTCGAGATCAGACTGACATAAACACCTCTGAGCTGCCAGGCTGCACCTGTGAGTGGCGCTACCGTGCTCTGAAACCTGCCACCTCTGGTTACACTCTGCTGCTGAAGTCATTCGGCTGTGACGTGCTTTGGAGAGGAGCGGGGGCGATTGCGAGGGGAGCTGTGGCTGTCGTTGTGACGCACGTTTGTCTCGCAGAGAACCTGCCCCGCTCTGTACAGCGTGAAGCAGAAACTTTAGCCCCCTGGGAATGGAGAGGTAGAGAGGGGCTTCAGCTGCCAGGTCTCGCTGCGCCCAACCCACCCCCCCGCCCTCCCCAACTCCACCTGCCCTCCCCAACTCCACCTGCCCCTCCGCCGACAGCTGCCAGCGGGAAACAGGCCACAATGAAGCAGCCCTTTCTTTCTTCATCGCACCTTTCCCGTCATTTCTTCCTTCGTTCAATAATTAGTTCACTTTTAATTTGTTCATCAGTCCCAACGTTGGCAAATGTCCTTATTTTAACTAGAGGAACTTACAGCGTATTTATAGATGACCTGATCTGTGCTACTCTAGTTGTTTTTTTTTGTTTTAAAGGGGAAGTTACTTATTTTTGGCCTGCATAATAAAAGGAGTCTGCCTGCACTTCTTCACTCATTAAAAGGCAGGTGATAGTAATGTTAGCGTGACAAACTTGACACTGTTTCCCCAAATTCCAGGGATTTGCAGTGCTAACAAACCAATGGCCAGTTACTACTTCTGCTGAATCATGACCTCGTGTAGGGGCTCCAATTGGAGGCGATCATGTAAGCCGAACCAATAATTGACCTATAAAGAAAACATGAATCCGGCTACAAAATGGTAAACCAATCAGACTGGGGGTTGAGACTATGGCTGGTCGTAGGGGCTGTTTTGATGGCACAAACTCCAGGAGCTCTCTAGTGAGCTTCCCAGCTGTCCCCAAGCATGGCACGGAACTGGCTGTGACAGCGTGACTGGGCGAGTGCGCTGACGTTGCTGTTCTCGAGAAGCACAGCCTCGGCATTCACTGCTGCTCGCGTCAGGTGTTGGCCCAGCACAAAGGCCCACTTGTTCTACAGGCACAGGCACTTGACAGGAACGTGACCCCTTGTGCTTTCCAAGACAACTGGAGCCCTTTCTCTCTCTCTCTCTATCTAGCTATCTATCTGGCCAACAAATGCAACTTCTGTGTAAACAAATGTTTCTCTTTTCTGTTCAATTCACTTTTTTCCTGTCTCTGCTCGTTTCTTCGAGGGCTGTGGGATTTATTTTACACGTCTCCGAGCCAGACGGGAGGGTGTGGTATGAAGTGGGAGTGTTCAGTACAGTTTTGAGGAGTGCTCTATTTTTTCCATCCCAGAGGTCAGAGCTGAGAGGAGTGTTCCTCTGTCTTAGATTAAAGTCCACTTATATTAATTATCCTGTTCATGGTGAGGGAGAAAAAACACGTACAGTAATGAAGGTAAAAATCTACGTTCGGCAGACTGCAACTTTGAAGTCAAAACAAAAGGATAAAACAATGTCCAAAAATTATTCTGCTTTTAGTTTTTTTCTGAACGAAGCTCTAGGATGATACAAATGTAGGTTACTTGGTCTGAAAATGAAGGCCCAGTTAGACTGGATAAGTGGACTGGCTGCTGATTGGCTGGAAAGGCAGCCTGTTCCTGACACCAGTTTTTGGTTCAAGGCGACGGGTGCTGTTTTTACTGGAAGTGTTCCGGAACACACCGTCTTGGTGCTGCGGTCCGTTTCCCTCAGTCTGCCCATAACGCAGTTTATAAGATTGTGCACACTCAGGGAAAAGCACCACCGCTCCTCGAATAAAAGCTTCCTTCACATAACGGCCTTTCGTGCAGTGGAGAGATTTGAGATTTATTGGCCAGCCGAGTCCAAAAGGGTCACGTGACAGGGGTCACATCCTAGGCCGTTCTGGAGAGGACAGAGTCAGCATCTTAGATGATGAAAAACTGTCTGGGCTTATTTCATTGGTCAGAGGAGGTCATGTGAGAATGGTCTTTTTTTGTTACTGTGAGTCACACTGCTGATGGAGCTGCCCTTTTTATCTGAGCGGCCGGACCTGAGCTCTACGAAAAAGGAAACATCCTGCCTCTGTATTTTATGTGGGGATAATGATGCGACTAAGTGAGTAAGAGACGAGGAGAGAAGAAAAAATGAATCACGCCTATGGGGTGAGGGGCGGGGGGAAGGTGGGAGTGAAGCACACCACAATATCACCCTACGACTGCACATTTACAACATCTCTCTGAAAGACAATGAAATCCACCCAGAAATGAGAGAGAAAGAGAGGGGGAGAGGAAGAGACCGAGAAAATGAGAGGAAGTGACAGAGCGAAAGAAAGAGAAAGAAAGAGAATGAGAGAAAGAGGCAGAGAAAGAAAGAGAATGAGAGAAAGAGACAGAGAGAAAGAAAGAGAAAGTTGTTGTTTGTAACATTTGCTTTGGCAACACAGTGCATGTCATGCCAATAAAGCACCTTGAAATTGAATAGGAAAAAATAGAGAGAGAGGTCACCACAAAACCTGTATGGGCAATGCATTCTGGTAGAGCAAAGTGACATCACTTCCTGAGTGTGGTCCTCCAGTTCCTGTTGATGGTGAAGTTTTTAAACATGAACAGGGAGGAAAGACCACGCACCGCTCCAACACTGAAACCAACAGTCATGCTTCATTTACTGAAAGTGATGCCGCAAGGACAACAGAGGAGGTGAAAGAGGAAACTGGTTTGCTTGGGCTGAAGAGATAAAAATATTTTATTAAATCAGGCCCCAATTAATTTGAGGAAAATGAGGCTTGTGTGGTTTTCTTTGGAAGGAGCCAGAGGGGCATATTTTCCTCCAGATTCCAGAAAATCAAAGAGTGGCTTTACACAGAAAGAGGCACAAACATCCTGTGGGGTACCCTTGTAGAAAAGAATACCCAAAAACAGAAAGCACCCTTAACCCACAGACCTCTATGGCCACGTTCACACTACAGCTAAATACAGTTGTCGTTCCTCATTTTAGTGCTGAATACGGTCCAGTTCACACGGTTATGAATGAGAGCGACAACTAGTAATAATGAGTCCTGTACGAAACAGGTAGCAACTACCGGAGTTCACTCTTGTTCCTATGCAAATGAGCTTGGTTGTGCGAGTGTGGATGGGAATGGCGCAATGCCCCATGACTTCCTTACTGTGCTAAGGGCAACGTTGAGTACTGTTAAAAAGAAGCATAATTCGCTGGCTGATCAGATGCGGAAGCACACGTCTTCTCCGGCTTCTCTTGGCAGAGATTAAAAAAAACTGAATGGCCGCACGCGTCCATGTTTGTTGAATTTGGAGATCACGTTTACACTCGTTACAGATTTACATTCAGAGCAAATCTCGCAGTACTACAAACCTTTTTTTTTTGCTATTACAAAGTTACTGACAGTGTTGTAAATACAGGAACGAATCCTGTTACTTGTGAGCATTCTCATTCTTCTAAATATGCATGTGTGTACGGACACAGAGACAGAACATAAACTACTCCAGCTAATAACTTTGGTTGTCGAGCCCCAAAACGCAAGTGTGAATGGGGCCTATTGAACTAACAGGTCACCTGTTACTTAAAGAAGAACTGACCTACAAATGTACATTACATTACAGGCATTTAGCAGAGGATCTTATCCAGAGCGACTTACACAACTTCGTATTACATTTATCCATTCATACAGCTGGATATATACTGAAGCAATTCAGGTTAAGTACCTTGCTCAAGGGTACAACGGCAGTGTCCTACCTGGGAATCGAACCTGCAACCTTTCAGTTACAAGTCCAGCTGCTTAGACATGGAGCTGGACTTGTAGACATAAAGAACAATATGGCCTGCTCTTCCATTAAGAGAGGCAGTCCTCATTCACGCTCACCCAGTTGCCCAAGGGCAAGTATACTGAGATCAAGAAAAAAAAATAAAAAAAAATAAAAAAAAAAATTTGTGTGTAAGCTAGTACACAGCGATCCATCAACACACCTCCTTCCTTCCTGGAAAACACACACAGCTCACAAGCCAGTAACTTAGCATTAAGAGCTGACAACTCATTGCTCTAAACATTGTTTCTGTCCGGTGAAAACCTCCAAAATGTCCCAAGAAGCACAATAACAATACAATTCACCTCAGGTTTACATTCTAAAGATTTTATCGATAATAAAGTCAAAATTTTATTTACCATTACCACATTAGACTGTGTTTTTTGTGAGTAAAAATACTATAAAACGCACAAACTGCTTGTGAAAGCTGAACACTGAGGGCCGAGTAGGAAGGTACAGCAGAGCTGACAGCGAGGTCACCTACAGGAGCCACTGCCACTGAGCCTGAGGAAAAGACCATCTGTGTACAGCATGACCAACTCCTCCAGCAGTCATTCAAATCCTCAAAAGCAAACGTCTTCCTAAAACCACTGTGGAACAAAAATCCTTCACAACATGGTCCCTTTTCTGTGTCTGACCACAAAATACATCTGAATGTCAATTTAAAGTGATTACACAGTGGAATATCCTATAGCTCGAGCAAATTCAAATGAACAAACATTTGCTTTATCCGATCTAGGCTACTTATCAAAGTGTTGCGAGAGAGACCAGTTCAATCTGTACATATGACATCCCAAAGCTAAGAGACATGCATTCACTCACTCACAGAATGCAAAACTAATAATAAAGTCAATTAATCATCCCTTATTCTATATGCATACTCTTATGTTTTTCATCATGAATATTGAGCACAATATAATAATAATATATTTTTTTAAATTTAAGAATACATTTAAATAATACTGAAGAATAAGTGAGTCCTCATTTCACAGTTGAATATTTAACTGATCTGCTACAGATGTAGGTCAACTCTTTATTTGCCAGTAAAATGTAAAAACATTCCTGCAGACCTTTGATCCTTTTCCAGAAATCATGTTACGAACCAAAATGTACAAGCTCATGACGGAAAATGTTGTCCTGCGCACTGGGGAAGAGACGTTTCTTTTGGAATTGGCAATAATCTGTAATAAAGACCTCAGTGATCTAAAGCAGGGGTGGGCATTCTTATCCAAAAAGGGCCGGTGTATGTGCGGTTTCTGTTTAAGCCCAGGGGTGCGTTCCAATACTTGAAAAATGCCCCCTTCACTACCACCTCCTCTCCTCCGTGCCCCGGAAATTGATCTTTGTGTTTTAATCTAATGTTGCTGATTTCATCTTAATTACATATTATAAATGGTTACATATTAATTAATGTCTCGACGCAAACCGCAATGTCAAGGTACATTGTATACTGTACATGCAAATACTTGTACTCAAAACCTTCAGGCAGTTTTGCATACTTCCGGGTCGGAGAGGAGTGGTAGTGGGGGAGTGGAAGAAAGGAGGTGGGGAGTGAAGAATATTGGAACGCATCCCAGCACTAAGACACCCGATTCTATTTATCAAGGTCTTCATTAAAGACCATGATTAGTTAATTTGTTGAATCAGGTGTCTTAGTGCTTGGCTAAATAAATTTAGAAAATACACCCACACCGGGCCTTTTCGGATAAGATTCCCCACCCCTGACCTAAAAAAAGTATTTCAAATAAGTAGAAGTATTTGACCCATGTCTGTCTGCAGTCCCCTGCAGTTTAAAGCCTGTTGAAAGTGTGACGCACCAGATGTGGCCTCCTCCCTATTTCTCAATCTTGTTCATTTCAGACTGGGATTATCTGGAATTTTCCAGGGAAAATCACCACTCACTGTAACAATCTCATTATTAAACAAAGCTAATAAAACACAAAAAGTTGGAAACAATAAGCAAACAAAATGTGCTTCACAGGCCCAGGTCCTTTCTAGAGTAGGTTTCTGCGACATATGGTACCATCAATGCTATTGCACAGCACCTTAATCTAGATCGGGGGAAGGTTTTAGCTAAGTTTTCCTGTAAGGAAGGGCTGTGAAAAGCTGATACCATCTGGGAGGCAGCCAAACACATCAAGGCATCAATCTGGAAGGGATGCTAAGTGTGAAGCCATGTTCCCTGTTGCTTCAATTATTCTCCAGATCCCACCAACATCCGCTTCACAACATCAGAGTGGAACTGGTCCCCGTTTGGTGGAACATACAGCAGAGTGTGCAAGAGGCTGACAAATTAAAGAGTTGAGAAGCTGGTGGCTATTCAGTCAATCAAAGATGACATCACACAAATTGAATCTGAGGAGGATTGTCCAGTCTCTTTCTGAACATGAAGCTAGCTGTGGTTGAGATAATTAGCCTAGGTCAAGCAATTCAAGTAAAACATTTTGTTGAACCTTACTTTAATCAATAGATGCAGTTATTCCTGATATTTAGTAGAAATAACGTAATCTTTGGACTAAAATAAGGTTAAATAATGCTGTCTTGGAAAATATAATTTTGTATTTGTTTCCTGATTTAATATGCTTTTTGTTAAACTGCATTTGAAAAAAACAAATAAATATGTTTACATTGTGGTAAACCAACATCATGTTAATTTGAGATTTCTTAAAACCCATGGTTATCTCCCAAACAATATGTGCAAAGTATTTACAGTGACCCCTCAAATAGGCCCAATACATAAAAAACCAAAGGCAAACTTACGATTTCTGAAAAATATTGTTACCAGTATAAATTCCCCAAATTACCTCAGAATTCCTCAAAAACGGAACTTTTCCATGAACTTTACCACCCTACTCTGGATTGGACAGTGAGTGGAAGTCACAAGATTAGTGTCGTCTCTGTGACTCCACACACGCAGGCAGGCACACAGATTTGTGTTTTGAACCTTAAGCAAGGCAGACAGTTATGTAGAAAGGACAGCATGTGCCATGCTTATATTTGGGATTCAGACTGTCCCAGTTCTAAGGCTTTACAGTACTTGAGTGGGGTCAGATACAGCTAGGCCCAAGTGTGACCGCCAAGTGCAGCTGCGTGTGGTCATGTGCAATTGTAGTTCCTCCATGTATAAGAGCACCCGACTGCTGCAGACCAGAGCGGTTTGACCTGGTTCATGATTGCAGTCGGCAACAAGAGCAGGTCTGCAATCACTGAGGTCCTCTGATGAACAGTGCAGTTTGGGAGGGGGTGGGCGGGGTCTGTTGCGGTGCTGGGTGATCGCCTCATGGCTCAGGAGACAGAAGTGCATACGCCCGCCAACAAGCTGAATCCAAACAAACATGGCGGGGCTCCCCTGACTGGCTCCGGTTCTGGAGCTCACCTCAGACAGGAAGAGATGCCAAGTGAGCAAATGAGTTCCAGATCGTGGGCCGGGCCCGGGGCTGATGCAATCACACCCCAAGCAGGGGATGTTAACGAGGGTCACCAGGAAGCATGGGGGGGTTAAGGAAAGCCTGATTGATGGCAGGCGACACCTTGGGCACTCGAGACGGCGGGCCTCTTCATCCAACCCAGACTGACACGCTTGTTCTCTCCATTTCCCTCCCTTTTTCGCTCTGCCCCCCCGGCCCTCACACACTTTCCCCCACACACCCTCCCTCTCCATCTTCCTCTCCTTCTCGCTCTCTCCACTCTGCCCTCACACACTTTCCCCCATGCACCCTCCCTCTCCATCTTCCTCTCCTTCTCGCTCTCCCCCCCGGTCCTCACGCACTCTCCCCCACCCTCCTCCCTTTCCCTCTCTTTCTCGCTCTCTCCCCCGTCCCTCACGCGCTCTCTCCCACCCCCCCTCCCCTTGAAAATTGGCCTGGTCCAAAGCCCTGTGGTTCCACATGGAAACTATCAGCGCTGCAAACATAGAGCTCAATTTTACCCACTGAAGCACAAAAGCAGAAAGGAACAGAAACAAGATTATGCCTCGTAGGCGCACGTTCAATCTAATCCCAAAGTGCCAAATAATGCAAACTATCCAGACCTTATACCTGCGCATTTACGCAGCAGTTACTGTGTTTCCTACTTTGAACAATGTTACTTTCCAGAGTTGAGCAGAGACTGATACGAGCATAAAGTAAGTAACTTAATATAAAAAAACTAAACAGACACAACAATTAAAATCAGTTAGACCCTGATTTGTTGATGAAGGACAGGACACATTTGATCTCCATCACTGGCACAGATTCTCCACAGATTCTACACTACAATGGTCTGGTCATCCAGTATATTACATTCACACAAAGGCTTTTAGCAGACGCTCTTATGCAGAGAAACTTACAAATGACATTTTGCACATACCAGTGCATAATGTAATAATCCAGTTGTATAGCTGTATATTAACTGAAGCAATCCAGGTTAAAAAGCACCATGACAGTACACCACCAGGAATTTGAAACGGCAACCGTTAAGCTAAAAGCCCAGTTCACTAACCATTATACAACACTACCTGAGCATCGCCAATCACACAGAAAGCCAAAAAGAGAACTATCCTATCCTATATTCCCATTTACGTGATTTGTACATTCGGTTTGATGGCCGTTGTACATTTGGTAGGTTGTTCCAGTAGTACTGGACAGAAAGTAGGGCTGCACAATTATGACTAAACTCATAATCACAATTATTTTGCTAAATATTGTGATGTTTTTTTTATAACAATTATTAATTGAGTTTGTAAACCAAATTGTTTTATGGCACTTGAACATTTAAATCAACAGGAAACTCCCTTATCTTCATGCATTCATCACCTGTTCTCAATCCAAAATAGTTACAAATGGTGGATTTTGATTCCTTTTGAGAAACAAACTCTTACCGTCCTGCTGCTTCTGCCATTTGCTATATCGATCATAGAGCTACCTTTGCTTTTTCCAGCGTGAGATGCCACACACACACACACACACACACACACACACACACAAAAGTCTCTGACTTTGCCAACAGCAACCTCTGTGTTTGGGCAGGAACTGGGAAGCAGGAAATTATTACTCACAGTGTGCTGGTAACAGACACCTGTGATTGGTCAGACAGTCTACCAGTGTATTAAGGGCACAAAGAATGTGTTATATATACACACAAGAATGGACAGCCATGTTCTATAGACCACTAATGCCGTGTGGTCAGAACGATACGTCGCAATTCTTCAGCTCCTTTTATTTTCCAGCAATTACAAAAATGAATGGGACTTTTGGATCCTGTTTGACAAAAATGTTTTTCCTTAAAATGAGTGAAATGATGAAAGCAGACATTACGTATAGTGCAGTC
Source organism: Ilyophis sp. 1 JC-2022 (assembly GCA_022702515.1). NCBI lineage: Eukaryota > Metazoa > Chordata > Actinopteri > Anguilliformes > Synaphobranchidae > Ilyophis > Ilyophis sp. 1 JC-2022. Next base: position 42,040,525 of record CM040399.1, on the reverse strand, counting down.
GTTCCATGCTGTAATGACATACTGAAATTTTTTAATTATTTTGCGAACAACATAATACGGAAGTCATGTATCCTCCAGATTTCCTCCCATTTTTTACTACAGTTGCTAAATGCACCAGACTCCACCTCAGCACAGAGAGAAATGCAGGCCCCTTTACAGCATAATGAAACGCTTGCTTTGATACAGCAGAGCAGGTATTCTAACAATGCTTCAATATCACAGGCGATCACTTTTCATTAACCGTGGAAAACAAAATCATGAAAAATCAGGATCAATTCACAATTGATTGTGCGGCCCTAACAAAGTTCTGTTTACAGTATAGCCTACGCTTTATAGCTCTTATTTCTGTGTTCATGTCACATTAGTTATCTGTATTTTTTTGCCCAACACTGCGCCAGGTTCATTCCTTATTGAAGTATTACATCATATTATGGCTGTGCCTTCCTCTTGGAGCCCAGGAAACAATATGGATAAAATGACCATGAGACCACAAATGTTTAACACTGAAATGGACCATCATTTTGAGAAGAAAGAGGGGGAACCTCAAAATAAAAACACAATATACCATTTTAAAACAGCAAGACCGGCCAGACCACAAAGCCCACGAAGTACGAAAGTAGGAATCGTGACTTGTCTCCGAGTGTTACCAGCAGACCCACAGACAAAAAGTCCCCTGTAAGACGCTGTTGTAAACGTGCTTTCGCAACCTGTGACACAGGAAGGAAGGCTAAAAAACAGCCGTGCGGCTTCAATGGACAACTAGTCATCCAGGGTCTACAAAAAGGCTTCCTGCGAGGGCTTAAGCCAGCAACCTATGAACAGGAGAGTACAGCGGGTTGAGTCTGCTTGAGACAACGGTCTTCGGAGGCGACAGTGATTTCCCACTGAACATTCCTCTCTCTCTGTGCACTACAGCTAAACGTTGTCCCCTCGATAGCAGCCTACCATTCTCAGTCGGGGTGCACCGGTATGAAAATTCCGATCATTTAGTCGGAACATCGGCCGATGCCGATATAGGTACAGATTTGTTTGGTAGTTCTGCTTCCATAAGTTTTATGTGCGACAAAGTGAAACATTTATTTATGATATTTCTTCACATTCATCCAACTTAACTCCAACTGAAAGTGCACTCCTGAAATATCAGTGTTTCCCTGGGAATTTTCTGGCCTGGTGGTAGGCACCAAAAAAACCCTAAACAGATGTGGCACGCAGGGTGGCATATTGGCGTGGTTGGGTGGTGCAGTAGGCACTCTGCAATTTATATTGCGTTCAAATTTCTGTTCGCCCAGTATGTTCAAGACTTAAAACAAAATGATCACAAAGAGAGGATGACTTAATATGCTGCATTTATTGCATAAAAATAAGCCGTGTAATCTACGCCACATTATAATTAAAACTCCACAATTGCATACAGAGCATCTTTAACAATCTCGTTACAAACTTCAGTGATAAAGGTTCTTTGAACATTCAATAAAAATATATTAAGATAAAATTAACTTACATTGGATTAAACTAAACTAAAGTGCTGGGGAGCTTGGGTAATTTATTTCTTAAGCACTGCTATTGGAGGAAAAAATAGGAACGCATTCATTTTCAGCTTTACCAAGGTTTTATGCACATTTATTAATGTTAACAATCCTCTGAACTTTGCAAAATATTAGCACATCTTGAACATAGGAGGAAAACGTTCATATTGGGTTGTCCGTGCCTCACAGGGTTTCTCTCGCTTTAGGCGGCGCCACTGCCATGTTCACATTATCTATCAATTCTAGTAACTCACCGTAAGTTGCATAACAGGAAAAGTGTCTTAGGGTGCGCAAACTCGTTCAAACTGATCAATCATAATATTGATAGCTAACTAGCTTGCTAGCTATGAGAGGCTGTAACGCAAGATAGCTGATTATTTAAATAGAGTTGATACAATACCATGATGACGGATTACGGAGGTAACGTTCAACCATATCGTTAAAATGATCACGAATGCAAACAAGAGACATACAGTTACATTGCGGTTCTACAAGAAAATATTAAATATCAAACATATTTCCATTTCGACAAGCCTTGGAAAATCATTGAACATCAAGAAAGCCAATTGAAATTTCTAGGCCAATACCAATTTTTAGCCGAGATATCAGTGCATCCCGAATTCTCAGCTGTAAAATTAAGAAGTGAAAGAGTTGATTCATGTTGCTGTTGGAAGATGGGCCTTGTATCTAAAAAATCTAAAGCTCTTTTGCTGCCACAGCAATTCCACCCCAATTGCTAATGTCACTTTGCCTTACAGACCCTGGGCCTGAATGACCTTTCTGTCGATCACATCCCCCGTTCACCATACAAAGGGCCTTTGTAGTGGGATAACGAGAAATACATTTCCAAAAATCTAAATGAAAGAGAAAGAGGAGGAAAAAACATGACAGCACAACAACAAACAAGGAATCGCCTTCGAAGGACAACATTTAACATCCGATTGCGAGAGACAAAAGATCTTTGTCATTCCTCAAACAGACGCATCTTGTGGCAGCCTGACTAACAGACGAATCACAATGCAGCACAGAGCATATTTTACTTAGCGCCAAATGAGGGAGTGTACCGCCCGCACCCTGCCAAAGGCACTCCTTCACAGCCTGCTCCAGTCCAACCGTCATGCCCATCAGAGTGAATGTGTCAGTAGAAGGCCCTTGAGCCTGACACAAACCATGTGCAGATATACCACCAGATCGTGAGCAGCAAGGGCAGCAGTTTTGAGCTGACGTAACGTCATTTGCTGTTAACTGAACCAGCGAGGAGGGGAAAAAGCAAACTGGACTGGCTTTCAAAGAACTCTACAGAGAGGCCTGTGTTACATGTGAATGTGCTGAGGGCAAAATATCGGGGGAAATTCAGAATGAGGTTTTGAAAATATTCTGGAAATTACTTCAAGCAGGGATGAGATGTGACCCTTGAGGCACACATTAATGAGGCCTGAGATTCAGGAGGGCAGCACATTTCTAAAACCCAATGTGCTGTACAACAAATTAAAAAATTATGCAAGGAAAAGAATCAATCAAAAGTCATTAAAAAGCTGGCATCGACAGACCTGAAGAGCGGGGCCTTGAAAGTGGGCAGAGCCTCACCGCTTCCTGCAGTGAGTTCCACAGCTGTGGAGCGTCACTTTCGAAGGCTCCGCTTCCAAAGGACTTCAGTTTGGTCCGTGGTTGAAATAGGGAGAGGGAGGTGGAGCTGGAGGAGTGTTGGGTCTGGCGTGAAGGTGTGATGAGCTCAGTTAGGTACAGTGGATGGCTCGGTAGGTAAGAACATTGATTTAGAAGTCGGTGCGTGAGCGGATTGGTAGCCAGAGGAGAGATGTGATTATGGGGAGAGGTTTGAGTGAGAACCCCGTGCAGTGACATAGCGTAACCTGTTGATCCCCAGCAGAAAGGGCATTGTAGTGGAAGTCCAAGCCAGTGGAAATTAATGGCTGATTGAGTCTGTCCGGAGCTGGTTGAGAGAATAATGGTCAAATCCTGGCTATGTTTTTCAGATGAAAGAATGAGGTCCTGGTGATGTTATAGATGTGACTTTCATAGGTGAGCCGATTGTCGAGAGCCAATCCTAGCGAACAGATCGAGGAGGAGGGAAAGGATCTTCACTCCATCAATGTTCAGGTTGAGGTCATTGATGTACTGTAGGGTATTGCAGGTTTCCGATTAGGATGTGTTACGCACGCACGCACGTTTTTACCAGTCACATTACCTTTTACAATATAACACAACCTGATTGGTTACTGGCCAAAGTGCCTGCTAAAGTCTGGCCAGCCACAATCAAAATCTTACCAGCATTTGGCTGGTGACGGGTGTTAATTTCACATCCTGCCACACACGCAAATGCACTAAAGCTTTAGAGTGGCAGACAGGGGGAAATGTAACAGACTCACATTTCTTGGAAAAACATGTGCTGAAACTCAATACACGAGGATATAAGAACATGCTGTTAGCGTGTCATTGGAACTGTAGATGGAACAGACCCTGGCTTTGCAGATACAGTAAATAAATGAGATGGACTGCGATGAGAAATCTGTTCTGTACCTTCCTATATGTGACGGGAGATCTCTTCTATACCCAGGGGTGCCAATGCTACGGTTTACCCATAGCAGCTCAGGTTTTTGACCCTCTGCTACAATGCTACGGTTCACCCATAGCAGCTCAGCTTTTTGACCCTCTGCTACAATGCTACGGTTTACCCATAGCAGCTCAGGTTTTTATTTTTTTATTTTTATTTGTTTCTGATTTTTCCCCATTTTCTCCCAATTTAGTAGCCAATTGAACCCCTATTCTACTTCAATTCCCCCCATGTAGCAACCGCTAGAGAACCACCGCTATACAACCCCGTCAGCCGGTAGTAGGAAAGAGGCCGCCACGTCCTCTACAGGGCGCGACTCCCCAAGCTCCTGACCGTGATTCCAACTCGCCTGGGGCCTTATTTTGCGTAGCGATTCTCATCCGAGCCCTCCCCCCACCCGGAAGCAGCCGCCAATTGCTGCTCCCACAGGGCGCTGGCCATGCTCGGAAAATGGCAGGACCGGGGCGCGAACCCCGATCCTCGGAGTACAACTTTTACCGCTGTACTACCGCAGCGGCCCCGCAGCTCAGGTTTTTGACCCTCTGCTACAATGCTACGGTTTACCCATTGCAGCTCAGGTTTTTGACCCTCTGCTACAATGCTACGGTTTACCCATTGTAGCTCAGGTTTTTGACCCTCTGCTACAATGCTACGGTTTACCCATTGCAGCTCAGGTTTTTGACCCTCTGCTACAATGCTACGGTTTACCCATTGCAGCTCAGGTTTTTGACCCTCTGCTACAATGCTACGGTTTACCCATAGCAGCTCAGCTTTTTGACCCTCTGCTACAATGCTACGGTTTACCCATTGCAGCTCAGGTTTTTGACCCTCTGCTACAATGCTACGGTTTACCCATAGCAGCTCAGGTTTTTGACCCTCTGCTACAATGCTACGGTTTACCCATTGCAGCTCAGGTTTTTCACCCTCTGCTACAATGCTACGGTTTACCCATTGCAGCTCAGCTTTTTGACCCTCTGCTACAATGCTACGGGGAAGATAATAAAAGCTACAGTTAACTGGATTTTTAAAATTTCTCTCCATTACCAACCAATACAATGGCATTGTCTAACTTGGGCATCCAATGATAAGCCGAAATAGGCGGGACTAGCCAGTGCGAGCTCAGTAACAGGAACGAGCGGTCTTTTCTCACAAAACTACACCAAGAAGAACAACTCACGTTTAGCAAAAAGACAAAAACCAAGACAATGGCTGCGGAGCAAAGCTTGAAAAAAGCACAATAGAGCACAGCCTCAGTCTACCTGAATTTATACTAGATTTGGGACCTAGGCTGGGTCCGAACCAGCACACTTCCATACCATTAGGTAGGCTTGTTGAGTAGACAGGACAGAAAAGTTGTTTAGTAGAAAAAATTCTCTCTAAATACAGTATACTTAAAACCCCTGTATGATGCACCTACTTCTGGAGTTTCACTGAATATATTCGGGAGCACACTTTTCAAGAAGTACACAAACATTTTGGTCACGTATATGACACGCAGCATTTCCTTCAATAACAACAAAAACAACGTGACATGGCCGCGCGAGAGTGTAGTATGGCGGATATTTTTCGCGTACTCCACGTTGTGTGCTAAACAGTGCACGTTAAACAGCACACTTCTGCCAGTGCACTGTATGCAGGAGACAGGGCGCAGTAGATAGGGCACAGTAGATATGGCTCCGATTCGGACACAGCCTTAGTTTGTGAACTCATCAATTTAGGTGTGAAATTGTTCTCTGAAAGAGAAAATTGGCTGATTCAGGTAGACTATGCTGCTGAATCTAAATACTGATCTGATGTGATCTAAAAGCCTGAAGTGTTAAAGCGGTGGTTAATATAAAAATAAAAAATTGTTTTTAGCTGTTCTCCTACTCAAAAATAGTCTAATGGCAAAATAATTTCAAATTCCGCACCATATGTTCTGTAGGCCTAGATCCTTTACTGGTCTCAGTATCACGATGAATCTAAAAGATAGGACCCAGGCTTTTGGGCATAACAACAAATCAAAGACAATACATTTAAAATGGCCTCCCGCTCACTTAAACACCAACAAATGTGCCAACTATTTTTATGCCCAAATTGTTTTTTTCAACTCTGCAACGTTGAAAGGCACCTCTGTATACCTCACTCACCTTTACACGTATAGTACCTCACTCACCTGTACACGATGTGCAATCTGTCTGTTCTGCACCTGGCCTTTACACTGCACCCGTGTTTACAAGTCAAAAGTAGAAGAGCTAAAAATGGGGCGACCTGTGGGAATGCACGTGGAACACAGAGGTACAGAAATAGCCCTCGCTCGCTCCCGGAGGACTGTACGGTAACTCTCACCGTACTCATCCTATTCTATGCTTTTCCCCCCTTCTGACGGGCTCCAAATAACAGCCCACAAAATACAGAGCTAGGGGTCCTTTTAGGGCCGGGCGATATACCGCAACGATAATTATCCAACGCAATAACGTCCATCCACGTTTACGACTGCATCAGGTATAATAAAAGGAGAAAAAAGACAAAGGCAATACCCCACATGGTGGCGACGACCGGGATTGCGTTTGATAATTATTGTCGCGGTACATCGCCCAGCCCTAGGTCCTTTCATTTTCAGGCCCCCTTGTGGGATTTTCTCTGGGTCCTGAGAATCCCACAACCCTGCCCCGTAAAAGGCACCTCAGGCTCAGATGCCTCTGCCAAAATCTATAAATACTCACCCTCAGTAATATAACTCATCATACTGGACACATCACAATGCAGCTCACTCGCGCTCTCTCTCGTGTTACCCATTTTTCTATAAAATAGATGCAGATCTGTTGCGCACGGACACAGGCACTTGAGACCTGAGCAAGCACGTTTGACCGTGGTAAGCCAAACTGTGATTCCAGGCAGAAAAGGGGCACTGAGGGACTGGTGGTCACAGCCATTTTTTCTGTTGCCCCACCTGGGAACTGAACTGGAAATCTCTGATCTGCAAGCCCACGGTTCTAACCATTACATTACATAATCCATTTCAGGTCATAACCCTCGTCGGCGGTTTGAGAAGCAGACATGTTGCAATCACTACTGATCTGCGAGCGGGAGAATGGAAAGAGTTGGGTGAAACGGCAGCAGCACCAGTGCCAAAGGCCGCAGCGGCAGCTGGTAAGTGTGGTGAGGGTCATCTGCGGCGCTCTCGTTTACCTTAAACGCCTCTCAAAACACCGAAAGTTAAAAGAAAGTTAAAGACAGTTCCCGGTTGAAACTGCAGACATGGGCGTCTATTGAGAACCCCCTCAGGCAGGTTTTTTCCATGGGATTCACGCACGGACATCCCCTCCTCGCGTACAGATATTTTGCAAGACGTTCGCTAATAAGAGAGAAGTGTGAGCGAGCGGGACTTTTCCCTTTCGCCATGGGCGCATTAAATAGGCACTATTGAAAAGAAAACACAGAATGGTGATATCGGTTTCCTCGGCGTCAGACAGTAGGCTGTGTGTCTCTTCACTGTGATCCTCAGAGGCCATCATTACCAATGGGAATGTGACAAGGCCACTTCTTACACCAGATTTCTGTCTGCAGGCAAAATGCCGGGAATCTCATTCAAACAGACAAAACAGGTTGAATAATATCATCAGTGTTCAGTTCGTTCATACACAACAGATGCCATTGAGTCTTGTGAAGAGACAAAGGCAGATTCAGAAAACATACTGACCAAAATCCAACTGAGAAAGAGGAAATTATTTTGTTTTACACGGGCTGCTGATCTTAACAGACCTCCCATTTCTGACTGCGTTTCATACAGCGACTGGGTCTTACACAACAGAAATGGGTATAATGCGCATCTGTAATACTGTAGCTCTTTAGACGCGAGCACAATTTGAACGCACACCTGCAGATCCTGGAGAGCTTTCAACGGTACACCAGACTAAACCAATACGTACAATCTTCTGAAAGGACTTTTGTTCTGAATACTGTATTCGTGAAAACAGGTGTTTCTTTTAAAATGGTCAGTAATCTGCAGGAATTGTGCTAGTGCCTAAGGGGTTTAAAGTATTTGAAATAACACTTGTGATGAAGCTTGTGAAAGATAAACTTTAGAGTCTATATATTTTTTCTCCTTTTTGAAACCTCTTTTATTACTCTACCACTACAGCAGATGTTGGGTAGAATACGCAATAACAGCCAGACTGTTTCCATCTGAGTCAGTGTAAGCTTTTAATAGAATAATAAATGAGACAGAGTACCAATGCAATATCATCAATCTCTATGTTCACACTGTCTGAATATCCTCAAGGCCTAAGGCCTTATAGCACTCAATCCTGACTCCACTGCTATAGATTCACTGTGTGTAAGCATGCTCTGCGGATCAGTGGTTCAAAATCAGTTGGGCCTACCCAGAAATCCCTTGCTGATGACTTCATGCATGACATCATGTAGTCACAAGAGGCCCAGCGCACCCGTTCCACCACACTGAGGAACATAGGCGGGGCTACGAGCCGGAGATTCCTTAGAGGTCCCGGAACAAAGTCATCTGTGTCTCCAAAAATACTGGGAATTGTTTCACCAGAGGCCTAATGGCCACAAGATGGATACCAAGGGAGAAAACAGCCAGTCCCCATGACCTATGGAATATCATACAGGGATCTGAAACACCAGTCCTGGAGAGCCACAGCACCTTCCACTTTTTGGTACGTCTCAGCACTTAAGTGATTCATTGAAATTACTAGTAGAAAGTCCACGCATGTCGTTTCTAAGTCCAAAATTGTCTGCCGACTGAAACTTGCCAGTTACTGTTGTCCACACTGCATGCATACTACAAGGGTAGCTGACAAAGATCAGGCATCAACAACCTTTAGGAAAACAATTATGCTCACCTATGGGAAACCAACTGGTTCCCTTTAGGAAACCAAGTGACAATTTGTTGGAAACCAACTGATAAGATGTAGGACACTGACGGAACATTAAGCGGTGCTTAGCCAGGGGTCCCCAACCCTGTTCCTGCAGATATACCATCCTGTAGGTTTTCATTTGAACCCTAATTTGGCACACCTGATTCTACTAATTGGCAGCAACGAGATCTTTAGCTGTTGAATGAGCTCACTGAAAGGAACAAAGCTCATTTGTGACCAAAGTGTGTCCTGCTGCTGCAGACTGTCAGGCACAGTGGGCTAATGGCGGAGAGCACTGACTGGCACTAGCCATGTCTAGGCCTCAGCCCTCAGGCTGCTCTCATGGTGACCTTCACGGACTGAGCCGCTCACAAGTCCCGTGTGCACTTCAGACCTACCAAAGTACCAAGGTTTAAACTTGAAGAGAGTCGTAACGGGTTGCCCTCTGAAATAGAATTTCTTCCAGAGGTATACGACCGCTTCCGGTGGCCATTTTTCACGGAGAGCGGAAATGTTCACTGTGAATATCCCTCCATTATCACGGTCATTCTCCAGACCCCAGGTGGCTGTGGGGAAATGGCACCGCTGTAGAGAGGCAGGATGTGGGCTGCAGCTTCCAGCCTCCGTCAGACAAAAATAGCCGGTGGCTGACTGCTGCTGCTGCTGCGAGATTTTAAAATTAGCACCAACAGCTCCAACCAAGTCAGCAGAGCAGACTAAATAAAAATTAACTTCATGCTAAGAACACGCTACTGCTAGAACAAACACCGTCAACGCCATACCGATGACCTTTCGTAATTAACACGCAGCCTTCAAATTAGCTCTCACAGACCTAAAAAAATGTTACACGCAATTTTCTGTAAATACCCCATGAGAACACTTAGACACAAGTCAGCATGGACATTTCCTGAACTTTAGTAGCATATATCAAGACTTTTCAAGCTATTTACTTTTGGAAGCCATCCTTGAACAGTTGGAAAGTGACTTTTGCGAACCATCAGGCGGCACATTTTGACCAGGCTTTTCTGGAATGCACCCCTGAAGAAGAGAGAGGCACAGATACAGCTCTTTCCCTGCAGCAGTTGTGTGAGTGTGGCTCACTGGGCCGCTGGATTGCCAATACGGCGGCCTGGCGGCCCAGCGGAGGCAGATGCAGGAGATCATGTTACGCTTTAACGACTGTACTCCTCTCCGGAACTGATGCCCATCTTAACACTCTTCACTTCTTGCCACAGCGAGAGAGAGAGAGAGAGAAAAAAAAGGGGAAGAGAGAAAGAAGAGAGCATAAAGAAGAGAATAACCCCGGATGTACACCAAGAGCGGCAGTACCATAAGTAATTCCATTCCAATGGAGAGAGTGCGACAAGGTGCGATTCTGCCGATGTCGCTGGCAGCGGCACGAATCGCAAGTACCACATTGTTCGTGAAAGTAAAAAAATATTTTAGCTTCCGGGCAAATCGCCATGACCAGCCAGTGCGCAAACCAATCATATGAAAGGAGGGCCATCTCTAACCCGTCATTTACCTTCAAACTATCGTTCGTAGCTTCGCATAATTGTTTACGCTTTAAATTCTCCCAAAATTATTTGCTTAAGTTATGTTCCAGCTTGCATAGCTAGATAACAAAACTGAAAACTTTTATGCAGCTTGTTAACTGCTTTAATTTAATTTACTGCTTGCTAACTAACTATGCTGTAGCTACAGAAAACTAATGAAATCTGAACTTCCTCCGAACCTGACTGACCCCAGAAGGGAATGACCAGTGTCGCCCACCTTACGAAATTCAACGGTTACCAGCGACGCATACCTGCGACACTACACGGCAAAGCGCTTTTGGTGTAAAAGCGGCATAAGAGAGAAAAAAATTGATAGAGAGGTTCGCTGACTCATACTTGCACTGACTCATACTTGAGTTGACCCAGAGACAGTCAGAGCTTGGCAAATCGGTTACCTGGCGGCAAAAGTACAGCCCCTGCCCTGTCCTCACACACACACCCCGTGCCTGACATGCACTTCCACCAGGAAAAACGCCTTACTGTGACACCCCTTGCAAAAACAACAGTACTCTACCGGCACAGAAAGAAGCATGGGAAACCGTTTCGCGGAAACCCAAACGATGACGCCCAGTGACACCCAAATCCTCTTGTATCCCCTCAGGGAATCCTCTGCACGCAAAGCGATAAAGGGCAAAAAGAAAGAGTAGACAGATACATTGTAACACAGAAAGAGGGATTGCCTCATCGGTGTAGTATAGTGACTGATCCATACTCCAGTATCACACAGTAAGACAGTACAACCTTGCGTAGGGGGGCTGTGCATGACACACAGAGCTGTCGGTGGCCCTGTAATGAACAAACATCTGTGCTGGGGGAGAAAGCGCAGGGAGGTGGGGGAGCAGAAGAAAAGTAGGTTTCACATCAGTATATTAATCAGGGTCTTCCGCATCTGCCGCGACCAAGCCTGAGCGTGCTGGTTTAATCCTTCACAGCCTTGCCTCCTCCACAAAACCTAAAACACGCAAGGCCTGTACGCACAGTGTGGGCTCCATGCGCAGTGTCCGATACTGTCTTTTGTTACACGCAAAACACATTAGTGAATGGGAAAGGCATGAAGGCCATTTTAAAGACAAACACCTACAGTACAGACACACACACAAACGCACTCTCTCGGAGACACTGCAGAAATTTGCTTCAGAAGACAGCTTCACCCCCGCTGTTACTGTTAGTAACCACTGCCATTTCCTGTCTTGGTACCATTGATGCTGTGCCACTTCCTCAGCGATAGGAAGCCATTGTGTGGAAGATTCTATTTCGACACTAACTCTGGTCACTCAGACGCTAGGCCAAGGCTGTGACGTGCTCGACTGCCCTGCCCACCTCATCTCCTACAGTTCTCACTCTGAAAGCAAATTAAGTCTTCAAATGACTGCCATTAATAGTCAAACACAAGCTGAATTAAACAAGCTGGAATCACAACAGATCAAGTTTTGCATCCATACCTCCTTACCAGACAGTGTAATGTGGGTCTACTTATACACATTAAGCTGTGTATCACATGACTCAAAGACAGTGATATTATCAACCTCAAGACATCCAAAGCTCTTTAAAGCATAGAGCATAAAATGTGAATGCAAGGTTAATTAAAAATTAAGTATTCAGGGAGGCAGCCCACCTTCACTAAGCTGCACAGAGACATTTTTGGGCTTAAAAATGCAACACTTGACACATGATAGCTTTCCCAATGCGAGAAAAATGATAACCTATTCAATCACGACTGGTGAAGAAATTCCACGTAGTCTATGCCGTGATTAAATCCTGACAATTGTGATTAAAGCAGGAATCATAAATTATGAAACACGTGATGCTGCTGGTGGAAGTGTCTTAAGAACTGGGACAACTCAGTCCACTGTCTTAGCCCTAAATCTTTCTGTCTGCCATGCAACTGTAGAAAAATAAAAGCTTTTCAGTGGAAATATGAGTGTTAATGTGTTGTCACTGCTTGCCCTCCATCATGTTTACTTAAAACGGCATGTCTGTCAAACCCAAAGTACAGAGCAGTCAAAACCGCCCACCGGCAAGTCAGTTATTGTTCGTTTGACCAGTGCCTGCCTTTTGTGGATTTTTGATTTTTACGAGGCCGTTTTATGGTCAGTCTGTTTCATTGAGTTATTATGCAGATGGTCCACGTGGTACAACTAAATCTCACCTGTTTCCAGCAGGCTAACTGCATACCTTAAAAAGCAGACCTTTTTAAACAATATATATACTGTGTATATGTGTATATATATATATATATATATATATATATATATACACATATTATTTTTTTATTTTTTTTACATAGTATTTATTTATACAGCTGGGTAAAAAAAAAGTACCTAGCTCAAGGGTACAACGACAGTGTTGTACCTGAGAATCGAACCTGAAACGTCAAATGTTACAAGCCCGGTTCCTTACCCATTACACTATACACCTGTCCTCAATACCTACATTGGTGTTCAAATAAATAGCAGTGCTAAAAAAAAAGTGAATAAAGTGCAAATATTTTTTAATAGCTTTTAGTTCCATATTTTAAATGTAGTGGAAACATTACACATTCAATTCCAAATCAAAGCATTAACAAATCTTTATCAAGTCTGCGTTATTCTTTTATAGGAAACAAAGAAAAGGAATATTAATCTGTTAAAAAAAAAAAATAATAGCAGTGTTGACATTTTTTTCTTCAAACTCAAACACTTACTGTATAAACTTTTTTTTTTTTAGATTTTTTAGATTTAACTTCACTTTAAATTTTACAACTATTATTTGCATTTTTTTTTTTTTTTTTTTAACTGCTGCTGCGCATCTGTGTTGTGCAACCAAAAACAAACTGCAGAAAAAAAAAAAAATATTTTCAGCCAAGAACAACAAACTACATTCCACAGTTTCTTTTTTTTTTTTTTTTTGCTTCAGAAAATTTTTTTTTTTTAACCCCCCCCACAGTTTTTTGGGGGGGAGGTCAGGGGGATTGAGCTGCCACTCCATTACCTCAATCCTTTTTGTCTGGAACAAAGATGTTGCTTGCTTATTCGTGTGTTTGGGGTCGTTGTCTTGTTGAAACACCCATTTCAGGGGCATTTCCTCTTCGGCATACAGCAACATAATCTCTTCAAGCATTCTGATGTATTCAAACTGATCCATGATCCCTGGTATACGATAAATAGGCCCAACACCACAGTGTCCCCATACCATGCTTCACTGTCTTCACAGTGTACTGTGGCTTGAATTCAGTACCCGGGGGTCGTCTGACGTACTGTCGACGACCACTAGACCCGAAAAGAACAATTTTACTCTCATCAGTCCACAGAACGTTATGCCATTTCTCTTTGGGCCAATCGATATGTTCGGATTCTGTCATGCCGTTTTTTCAACAATGGTGCTTTACGGGGGCTTCTTGCTGATAGCTTAGCTTCGGTCAAACGTCTTCTGACTGTAACAGCACTTACAGGTCATTTTAGATCATCTTTAATCTTTCTGGAGGTGATGATTGTCTGAATCTTTGCCATTCTGCCTATTCTTCGATTCGTTTTAACAGTAGTTGCTCGTTTTCTTCCGTGTGTTTCGGGTTTTTGTTGCCATTTTAACGCATTTGAGATCTTTTTAGCTGAGCATCCAATAATTTGCTGCACTTCTTTATACGTTTTCCCCTCTCCAATCAACTTTTTAAACAAATTACGTTGTTCCTCCGAACAATGTTTGGAACAGTCCATTTTACTCAGCAATTCAGAAGGAAATATATTTTATAACAATGTGTGAAATATTTGCTTCCCTTCTTCCTTAATGAAGGACAATTAATGACACCTGTTTTTTCACAGAATAAATTAATTCTCTAATTAAACTCCACACTGCTATTATTTTGAACTCGCCTCTATCAATGAATGAGTCAATTACTCCGAACAAGCAGCGTGCATGTCATGACAGTTGGGTCTGTTGTTTTTCTATTACACTACTACATCTACAAGAAAATTATTTACCATGCAGAAATATCACTACTACTAATAACAGTGGTTCATCAGGTTACTGATGTTGTACTGCTATTTCTGTAGCAGTACAACATCGTAACTGTAGATCTTGACCACAAAAATAGACAAAATACATTTCCACTTCAGGTTTAATGAAAACATCAGCCATAAGATTGCATCTTAGCTCATCTGTATCCAATACATTATGATGAAACTACCACAATATTGAGCTTGATTTTCATTTAACCGCAGTCACTGAATCTTGCTGCCTAATGTATTGTTTGCATGAAATATTATGAAGACACTGAAAAGATTAAGAGCTTTAAGACTTATCATAAATAATCTGTTTAAGACCCGGGACTAGTCGTGTTGCTTTAATATATTTGTGCCAGTTCATGACCAGAGCTGACAATTATATTTATAATATAATTATAAAACTACACTGACACACAATTCAGTTATTTTCTGCAGGAAATAACATTTTACTCTCCACAAAACGTGCGCCCACTCAAAATAGGCTATTCCACATGTTCCTTTCTTAAATTAGTTTAACTTTGACAGTTTATTTTTATTTTTTAAGCTATTAAGTTTTATCAATAAAAAGCTACATTTTATCAAAGCAACGCAAAACATACTGAAGCAAGTCTCACAAGGCAAGTTGCATTAAAACTGGCCAGTCAAACTAAAGATGCAAAATGCCTTCAACTCTAAGACACAATAGCGCACGTGGCTTATATGTGAGCTCGGGAGATATGGCCGTTTATATTTTAAATATAACTAGCTAACCTAATTCGACAAAAACACACAACGATGCCCACATAGCAATGAAAGTCACTCGAAGCTCCGCAGATTTCTCTTTTCAATAATTGTGACATTATTAGTTGCTAACAGTGGACTTCACAAAAAAGGTATGTTATAGATGAGCGTGAGGTCACCGGAGACCACACACGGCTAGCCGCCCTACAATATAACTAACGTTAGACAGCCTAGCCAAGTAGCCATCTAACCCTTATTTTTAAATGAGTGATTTTGGAAATGAGGTAAATGCACTTTATCGCGTTTTTAATTTAGACAGTTTTTTTTGTTTTTTTGTATAGTTTATTTACTGGTCAATCTTGCATCCACATATTGTCGAAGGACAGTTAACATTAGAGATACCATATATTTTTGTCTGTAACGTTTATGAGAAACTACGGCTAACTAGGTAACATTAACTTAGCTAGCTGCCTAACAAGAAGGTAACGTTATAGCTTAGGCTAACTTGCTAGCTAACGAACGTCCTGTAGTAACTGCTGCTGGCTAGCCGTCTATATTAGCACTCTGTCGATGGCCACTTAATAATTGAATACTCGTAAATAATTCCATGCTAACTATTACTTTTGACAAAGAAATCAGACAAGCGTGTTCAACGAGGTAACGTTAGTGTGACAGAGCAGAGGTGGTATTTAAAAAAAGTGTAACGTTGCCGCTATCTATAACTAGTGACAAACAAGCGAATAAAGGTAGCCATTAGTTACCTTTTGTTAAGGTGGCTTTTCTGCGCTGTCCGCCCAGTAAAGGGGTCTCCTGTTTTCATTCTTTCTTCGCTCTCAGACAGAGGGATCTAGGGGATCTGTCACCCAGAAAATGACACCGCTTCCCGCGATGACAATGGGCAGTACAAGTGAAACGGAGACGCTCGGCTGTAGTGGCACCAGAGCTAGACATGCTATGAGCCGCAGCTGTAGTTAGGGATGCCTGCACATCCACAGAGCAGGCGCAGGAGAGCGGCATCCTGTGTGAGCACAAACTACATGCTTTCTACGTTAGCGGGGGAAGGTTTGCGTGGCAGTTTAGTTGGTAAAATCCGGACCTTATGTTAAATAGACTGTCCAACACAACAGAATATTGAGGCAGATTCAGATTGAGTTACTGTGGGAATCAGTAATACATTAAGTAAAAGACATGACAGAAACGCTTCTCGCGACGTAATTTAGAGGGGTTCCGGTTAGCATATAACTTTACCAACAAGCGGTTTCCCAAAATAAAGTGGCATTTTAATCCAACCAAACAGTGTGGAATGAAAAAGTTCTAATTACATGCATCTTAAACGCACACACCTAAACTAAAATCTAAACAAAATGGCATAATTCCATTAAGCAAGAGTTAAAAACCAGTAAATGCTTGAACGGATTAAGCCCTACTCAAATAGTTCAAGGCATAGGGTTTCTTCAAACCACTTAAACTGAACTCTTGGGTTGTACATTGTACAGTAGACACAGGTCTAGCCTTTCTGCTACCGAAGGCGAGACATACAGCTACAGCCTACCCAAGAAACAGAGAAAAGACTTTCTTACTTTAACTTTTATATTTTTGCAGAATCTTTTGTACGTACTGGTTTCTTTCCTTTGGTGATATATGCTCTTTAAAGTGGTGATTTGATTGTTGAGTGTGCATTTCAATGTTAACAAAGAAAAAGGGGAAGAGAGGAAAATTCCCCTACAAAGATGTGTTTTTCTCTGATTTAGCAAGTTATGTGACGTATGTAACTGTGTATGGTTTTAAAAGGAATGCTTTTACTGCCAAAATGTTTTTGTAAAGCAAATAAAAGATACAGTTTAGCTGCAGAGTACATCAGGCCTGTGGCAGGAGTGTTTCTCATGTTGGGTCCAGAGAGATCACACAGCAGTTTTCAACATGTTCTTTACAGACTTGTATCAATCGAAAGATTGAACAAAAATCGAGGTGTCTTAATTGAGTTATGTTTTCTCAGATTTTGACCTTACCCCGATTAAGATCAGTTAAAGGCGTTCACATGGCAACTTCCATAGTTGGAGTATTACCTTAATCAGGTTAAGATCAAATTACTAGTGTGCATGAACTGTCTCAGGAATCCTGTGTCACACAAAAGACTTGAACTTTGCAATGGCACCCACTGGTGTTTTCCTTGATAGCCTCAATAACTCTGGGAATTTGCAGTAATAATCCACAATCAGAAAACATGGATTCCCTTGAAAACCAGATATAATTTCTTTTTGATTACTGTGAAAATTACCTTGACAGGAAGTGCATAATTTCATCGTCATACACATAGCATCACTCAAGGCTGGTACCTAAGAGCTCCGGCATGCACAAGAGAGTGCTGGATGCCCTGATATGCGGTGTAGCCACTGCAGTAGCCTACCTCTGCTCTAAGACCTTTTCTCCATGATCACCCCACCGTCAATGCACAGTTTATGTCTGCTGGGCCAATACGGCTGAGCTTTGACCGCACTTAAAAAAATAATCATAAGGCGATGTGGAGGTTCTTTAAGACTGTCGGTCTGTAGCACTCTTCATTAGCTGCATTATACTTCCCTCTAGTGGCAGCTGTGTGAATGACCGTCTCATCACTTGACACCAGGGATCTCAAACTCAAATCCTGGAGGGCCAGTGTGCCTGCTGGTGTTTGATGTGTTCCTGCATGTACGTGCTCAATTTAAGTCATTGATTGGCTAAGGAGTCTGTTTGCACACCTCATTTACATTACACTGGGATGAGTTTACACTGGACACACCCTGGGGTAAGTAGAGAAGTGCTGGTGCTTTATGGCCTTGAGGTTCAATATGCAATTATTGTACGTCGCTTTGGATAAAAGCGTCTGCCAAATAACTGTAATGTAATGTACAAGGTCTGCTGTTGGGTAAAAGCAAACCCTTTGAGTCCCTTTTCTTTTCCGCTTAGGCATAGAGGGTTCTGGTTCAAGTACCAAAAAGGTGCTGCCCCAAAGTTCAGAGATATGTTAATCCAATAGCAGTCAGCTAATGAAAACACATACACACATACTTGTTTGCAGGTTTTCACAGCCATTTAATTCAAACGGACGGTGTGTAATGAAAAATGTCACTTTTTTTGTGACATGAAAAGCTGCCATCCTTTCTTAAGCTATGTATAATCTTTATGCAGATGAATCAATACACTTATGTCTCCGTTGCATTCGTACAAATTTAACTTGACAGAAGAAAACATAATCTCAAGGGTATCCATTAAAACTAGCAAACAATTAGATCAACAAGTATTTTTCCATTACCTGACAATAAAAAAAACTGATTAACAGGCAGATGTGTCCTTTCATGAAAGTGTTTTGCCTGTCAATCGGTGTTCATAGATCTGGGGTTCTTCCTGAAATTATGAGCTACAGCAACAGTTTTACTCAAACGTGTGGGAGGTAATGACTAGAAGAAATTAAAATTGGGTTATAGGCAGTACACTGAGTACAGTACGTGCTGGACACAATAATGAAGTAAATAAACCTGAATGTGAATCCACATTGAGATCTCACTGGATTAAACAGTCTGTCCAAGGTCGATGCTGCTGACCCTGATGGTGACGGAGGCCTAAAGGAGGACAGGTGGTTGTTATGGTGATGCAGTTATGAATAGGGCCTTTGTGTTTTTGGGTTTCCCACTGTTCACCAGTAGAGGTCAGCAGTAGAATGCCATACCTTTTCTAGATGCAGATGGACTTGAAATTTCAAAATAAAATAAAATGCATTCTTCTTTTTCATCCAATCTTGGTCAGTGGCCAAAATATCTGCCCAAGTCTGATGGTCTTCCCATTAATTTGTTTGTTTAAATAAAATTTTCTTGGCAAATCAGGGGCCCTGAGACAGGTTGGGCACCTGTTTCATAGGCTCACAGAACACAGTTCACAGGAGTCAGATTTTACCATTTACCACAGGATTACACCATACGTTTCAGAACCTTATAATACTGGTAGGAATAGGTAGAAACAGGTTAGATAAGCATCCCAGGAACTTTATATAAGAATATCATTACATCTTTGAGTAAAATGCTAATTGATGGCATCCAAATTTGCCATGTTCACTGGGTAGGATTCAGATAAAATGTTGTCAATAGTGTTTCCAACATCCTATGTGTACCAAACATTTCCCAGGCATAGATTCAAACATGGGGAATCCAAATAAAGGTTTGGAATCCATCCATGGACCACCCAGACCCTGCAAGCCCAACTTTTAGAATACATTCCCTGAGAATATGGGGATGGTTATTTTCCCCTGTCCTGAGTAATGAGACATTGAAGTATGTCATTTTCTGTTCCATTATCTATTATGGTGCCTGGATCTTACCAATAGATGCCACTGTGTGTGGGATGCTTACCTAACCTGTTTCTACCTATTCCGACCAGTACTATAAGGTTCTGAGACGTATGGTGTAAAGCTGTGACAAATGGTCAAATCTGACTCACAGTACAGGGTTACACACCATCCCAAGACAGGCACCAAACCAAAGAAGAACTCAGACAATATATCCACACAAGATAACTCACATTACATGTTAACAAGATCACAATTTCACATAAGATTATTATCATAACAGGGCTATATCTGCTGTATGAGATACTAGATGCAATTTATTTTTCACGATTGCAGCCTTTGGCTGACGATTAGAGAAAGAATATTTTGTGAACTGGGCACCTTAATGCACAGAAATGAAACCTGATCTTTTGCGTCCTCTACTGGATGTCAGCATACACTGCACATACAGAAATAAACCAGTGCTATTTACTTTTTTTATGACCTGCAGATGGTGCTGTGGAGCAAAATCTTAAACAAAATAAGAAAATTTCCCAACTGAGACTAAAACTTGAGTGTGACACACCCTGGCTTTTATGAAGTATGTCCCTGACCAGAAAAGATGAGAAAAAATTCAATCAGAAAATCTTCACTCATTTGAAGAAACAAAGGTGAATTTAAGGGTGAATGCCTTTAGGACACCAGTTTAAGGCCCTTTTGCAATCATAGGCTCCACGTGCAGCGCATGACTGTATAGGAGGGAGAGACCCTTCTTGGGCGATCTTTGCTCTGTGAGCGTGCAGGACCCCGATACTGAACGCTCAGCATTACAGATTACAGTTTCAGTCAATTGTTCTAAAAGTAGACCACCAGGATGAGAGTAGGCCCATCCTCAGCCATCCAGCACTTAGATACGATGTTGATCGCCTACAGCCCATGCACCCTACCCTACAATAGTCAGAAAGAAGGGCTGCAGGTCTGATGAGTACAGCACATGTCCACCCACACAGCCAGAGCCATCTCACTGTGTTCAACTCAAAACAAACCCAGTGCAATGTGACCGCCAGCCAACAATTACCACTACCAATAATCTGCCCTGGAAAATGGGAGCAGTGGCACGGATTTACCACCATCGGACACACAGGCCCGGATTTACCACGATCGCCATGTGCTCCAGGCCCGATTAAATGCATGAGCTGCAGGGATCACAGCGTTATTCTCACACACAACGGCATGGATGGATTTTCAATGAGCTCATCTCATGAAGTCTTAGAACACTACTCCACTTCCCAGAGGATTCTTTCACCCATTCACTGCAGACAGGTGAAGCCATTATGCCAGTAAATCTCAGTCAGTAAATTGTCAGTAAAACACAACAATCAAGAAAGACTGAAACACATTCAAATATGTAACAGAAGTGGAATAAATGCAAAACATAGCACATTTTTGTAAAAACATTTATTGTTGAGTACATTTTAAACTGTACAATGCCACCAATTTTGTGCAGTAATAATACTACTACTAATAGTAATAATAATAATGATGACAGTGTGGAGCGTTTCCTCTTGGAGTCCAGAACCTTCATATTAAGGATAAAGATCTCAGCAGTTTAACTTACACAATGATTCACATGAGAACATAATTGGAATGGACACAGTGGGCTTCACCAGTCAGATGGACATCTACTGTACATATCAATATCTCAGATTATTCAGAAAACAGCCAAGCATCATACATAGATAGATAGATATAGTCGGTATATTCCATGTAACCCATTTGGCTCACCAAGGTAAAAAAGAACCCATGATTTGATACTGAATAAGAGGCTTGTGCAGTACCCAAATGCTCTGACTAGCAGTCGCTTCATGTTAAAAGCCATGGCATGTTCCACTGACCAGAAATGGAAAAAAATACTAAAGCTAAGGAATGAATGTACATTTAAAATTAAAATGTTTTGCAAGTATCGTTGAAAAAAAAGTCTTTTGTTTCACTTCTACAGAAAAGCAAAAAACAGTGAAGGGGTGGAAGCATAGACGATACAAGCATGCGTCCATTCCCCTGTATGATCCAGTTAATTCTGCCACGGACAGCATGCACGGCATCTTAATGTTGTCTCTCACGCTTCTGTGCGTCTCAGCTAGCAGTCTACGCCGTGTTCAATGACCAGTGCTGGGGGAAAAACTGCAGTTGCGTATATGTGCCCGTGTGCACATAGACAACGGAATTACTTTTGCAGTGCCGCTTTGAACAACAGGATACCCCAACTAAATATAAAACACATATATAAAATCACTGTGGTTTCAAGAAGCCATTTCATACCCATGACTGCACTTCCCCAGAAATCAAGAAAACAAAAGAAAACAATGAAAATACCTTTTAAAAGAAGAGAAAAAATATGTGCTTATTTAGCTTTTTTTTTCCTTTTAAATCATCTATGATGAAAATATGCAATTCAGCCACTAAAATTCCCCACAACGGAAAATATGCAGTTATACATTCTTCTTTGGCATGGTATTAGCACAGGCGTTACATAAGCAGAGGTTAGCACGGTTAGCCGAGTTTAGCACGGGACCATTTAAAAGAATGCAAACAGCAGCAACTGACTTCACGAACCCTGGGATTGGCCGAGATACCACTTCTTGTCAAGCACTAGTTTGCCACCAGTTGTGGCTATTCCTCCACAAGAGAATGGAAAATGCTAGAGATTTTCTGGAAGAGACGAGCAACGGGCTTTGTCAACCAGGCTCTGATACTTCCCTTTCCCCAGGCCCCTGAGGGGAAATTCAGGTAAAACAAAAAAAGAAGAAATCCCTGGCCTGTGAGGCACACGCCCCAGCAGAAGCAGGATGACTACAAGACCGACAGAAAAAGCACGTATTACCGAACTGACAGGTTACCCTCACATATCCAACTCTGCACTCTCCAACAACACATATCACCTCACAAGCCTCAAGATATTCCAGAATATAAAGAGAACCCCGCTATGACCCCATAAACAACAACATAAACAACCAGAGGCAAAGAATAAACCATCTCAAGAACAATTTAGCAAACAAGAGTCCATCAAGAGAGGGAAAGGTGTGCTTTAAAAATAAAAAAGGTGTCAACCAACCTCCACTGTTCTGGACTGACCATTTCAGTCAACTGGAGCCCTAATGGCGTTTAAATCCAACCGTTTATAAATCGATTCTCCCATCTGGAAATGCAAACAAATACGCGACTCTAGAACATTCCTGCTCTCTACTAAATGAGTACTGTACGGTTAGGTCTGCTTCCTCTTCATCCTGAGTAAAAAATTTTTCAAATCTATTGGTCTGAATCTAAGCAAAGAAAGAAAAAAAAAAGCAACTCAAATGTAATAATTAGACTCTAAAATATTTACCATAATAATAATAAAAACAGTAATAATAATAATAATAATAATCATGTAGAGGGTTTTTCCAGTCATTTCCCTTCTTCAGACTGATGATGTCATGCCAGGCCCTACCCCATGGTTTGGCACAGGACTCCAGTAGTTTAGCAGAAATGTTTCCACGTTTTGCAGCATGGCACGGTGGGGTGTGGTAGGGCGTGGCAGGGGAGTGCTCTGGGGCTACACGTCTCCTTCCACTCGCCTTCGCCGCACTGAAAAGCAGAACACAGCACACACAGGCTGTGAGATCGACGATGCACACCCACACATGGGCACATACACGCTCTCCCGCACACGGGCACGTATACGCACTCCCGCACACGGGCACGTTTACGCACTCCCGCACACGGGCACGTTTACGCACTCCCGCACACGGGCACGTATACGCACTCCCGCACACGGGCACGTATACGCACATATACGCACTCCCGCACATGGGCACATATACGCACTCCCACACACGGGCACGTACACACACGGGCACGTACACGCACTCCCGCACACGGGCACGTATACGCACGCACACACACAGGCAGAGGAGGTTGTGGAGAAATGAAATGAAAGAGGGGGAGGGGGGTATTTGAAAACGTAGTAGTGCCGAGGACTGAGCTTCACACTCTGACCCTGCCATGAGACTCGTGACTGTGGGTTAGAAGCGTGTCCAGAGCACTGCAAACCCTGTGTGCTACTGTCCAGGTTTTTACTCAGCATGCCATTAGACACTCTCACACAGGGAAAAAAAAGAGTATCTGAGACCTGCGGGGGCAAAACACCCAGGGAAAAGGAGGGGCATGGGGCCCCGACTGCCACGTGACTCAGGACACGCCCAGAATGAGCCGCATGGGGTCTCCACCAATCGCAGAGTAAAGGGAAGGCTACCACCTTAATCAGCAGGGCTTCACTCATTCAGGACTTGGATTGAGAAAAAAACAAAAAAAAACAGATTACAGCATAATAAAAGAGAGAGAGAGAGGGATGGAGGCAGGGAGAGTGAGAGAAAGAGGGATGGAGGGAGAGAGAGAGCGAGAGAGAGAGAGAGAGGGGGAGAGAGAGACAGTGAGAGAGGGGGAGAGCAAGAGAGAGTGAGAGAGAGCGAGAGAGAGGGATGGAGGAAGGGAGGGAGCGAGAGAAAGAGGGAGAGGGAGGGAGGGAGGGAGAGAGAGAGGGATGGAGGGAGAGAGCGAGAGAGAGAGGGATGGAGGGAGAGAGAGGGAGAGGGATGGAGGGAGGGAGAGAGAGAGAGGGAGAGGGGTGGAGGGAGGGAGAGAGGAGGGAGAGGGAGATTGGTGGAGGTAGAGAGAGCGAGAGCAAAGTTGAAATCCTACAGGACATTGAAAAAACTGCCTATACTCCTCAGGGTGGGAAGAGAGGGACAGACAGTGCAAAAATAGAAGTAGAGCGAGGATATAAGAGAGAGAGAGAGGAACAGAGGGAGTATATTTGAAGTCCTACAGGAAAAGTGCAGAGCTGCACCGTGCTGGCAGGGCAGATTGTTATGGTCTCCTAGATGATCACAAACTCACATATTTAATCTGTAAGACACACACTGATACCAGATCAGTGTTTGAATGGCAGTGTGTCCTGGTGATAAGGGGTGCGGTATGGGCAGGGCGGGGCGCGGCGCAGCAGGGCTCACCCAGGTCGTTGTTCTTGGTGATGGCGGCAGCAGCCCGCGCTCTCGGGCCCTGCTGAGTGAAGTGGTAGCCAAACTTCAGGATGTTACTGTTCTCCTCCAGCATCTTGGCGATCTCCATCTCCACTGTGGTGCCCAGCTGCTGCCGCTGCTCGGACCGGAGAGAGGGAGGGAGAGAGAGAGAGAGAGAGAGGGAGAGAATGGGAGGGGGAGAGAGAGAGAGAGAGAGGGGGGAGAGAGAGACAGTGAGAGAGGGAGAGAATGGGAGGGGGGGAGAGAGAGTGAGAGAGGGGGAGAGCGAGAGAGAGTGAGAGAGGGGGAGAGCAAGAGAGAGTGAGAGAGGGGGAGAGAGAGAGATGGAGGAAGACAGAGCGTAAGCCTAATAGCATACACATACACCAATGGTGGTTTGACACCATTACGCTCCACGACTTTGCTTCTTTTTGGAGGCTGTGCTGGTGTCTGCCTGTCGGTGGAGCTGGTGGAGATGGTGTGCAATGACCTGATGCATCGCACCCGAGCACCCACATTCCAGGAATAAATGCAGCCTGCCCACTGCAGCCTGACCACTCTGGTTTAGTCTCTGTGTTTTCAGCCTATATTATATATTGTATACTATATATATATATATATATATATATATACTGTATATGTATATATATATACATTCTATATCTATTACATATGATTCCCCCCTGTGAGCATGATGCTCCCCAAATGCGCACCTGAACATGCTCATTAGACAGTTGCAATGTAACATGCAATACGGAAGCTGTAACCTGGTCCCCATTTCCACAGCGCCGGTGTCCCCCCTCCCCCACCTGGTTTTCGATCTTGATTTCGGCCAGCGTGTCGTTGTCCCGCAGCGCCCCCACCAGGGCCTGGATGCCGGTGCTGGTGATGAAGTTGCTCTCCAGGTTCAGACTCCTCAGGCTTCTGTTCTCCCTCAGCATGTCTGCAAAGGTCTGCGGAGGAACCGCCCACATGCACCTTAGGGCCACGCCTCCATGTTAGGGCCACACCCCAATATTACAGCCACACACACATGAGGATCACACACTCTTGTTGTTAGTTCACCCTAAAGCTGCATATACTCATACCTGCATGAGGACAGGATCGCAGTAACCTTGCATTTGAGGTATAAAACCGTATAGTATTATGAGCCTGACCAGGTTGACACTCTGTTGTGGGAGCAGTCAGTCCTTAGAGAAGGCGATGTGCTAATAAACCAACAAGCAGTTGCTCTTGACGAATCGTGATCATCTGCAGGTGGGGCTCCACATGGAGGCAGTGACTCAACCCAGCTCAACCACAGACCTTTAACATAACCCTGGCCAAAACTTGTTAGAACCAAATTGGATTGCAGGACTTTTAGCAGAAACCAATCCTGCAAACTTCCCTTTCCAGGTGACCTGGACATGGATGTGACTCCGCCCATAACACACATCGGGATCCTGTTAAATGGGCTCGCCCACTCCATCGTTAAGCATTGACATGTTTCTGCAGATGGTGCTCACCATGGCGATGGGGTCGCTGCTCCGTGTGGCAGCCATGCTGAACTTCTTCACGTGCGTGTTCTTCTCCATGGCCTTGGCAAAGTCCTTCAGCGTGGGGATGGGGATGTTCTACCAGGAAAGAGGGGAACAGCTAAGATCGCGATGGCGAGCCTGCGCGTTACCGAGCAATGGCAGGGCGGTGCCGTACCTTGATGTTGTTGAGGTTGACTTCCACCAGGGCGGCGTCGTTGGCCTTTATCCTCTTCAGGGTCTCCTCTACGTTGGTGGGGTTTGGCGGCTCGTCAAAGACGGGCTTCACCTTCTCCCCTTTAACCACATCTGTAACCATGATAAACAGCCGGCGTGAGACGAAACAGCCACCTCAGAATGTGCCTTTTCCACAGCTGTTGGGTGGCTTGCACCGTTAAGCGAAGTTCTAGTGCACGGATGGGCCCAATAGTCCGGTATGTAATCCAGACCAGGCCAATGTCGACTGTGTCCAGCTGACACACAATTGGCTCTAGCATCTCCCAGGGATCAGTTCATGTAATTTTATTTGTCCCAAGCAGGGAAGGGAGGGTTTCAGGTGGCTGGGATGACAGCGTCTCATTGCGCACCAGCTGGTTAATCGCTGGCTGTAGCAATGAGTGCTATGTTTACCATCAGAACTTTATTTCCGTTTGAATCCATATTTTTAAATTTTTTTGAATGTTATTTTACCCTCAACAAAGTGATTTGACCTGAATTATTTCAGTAAAAACTACTGGAAAATTATTGTACTGTGCATTTCCCCGTTGTAAATTGCCGATGCGTTCACTGGTACTCACTGCTATAGCTTTCTTTACTGCCAGGTCCACCAATGGTCCGTGTGCCGGTCACCAGCGTATGCACACCAAGGATAGCTGAAAATGATAAGAAAAGACCAGTCTCATTGCAATGCACAAGTTACAAGTTCTGATCTACTCACTGCAGCACTGCACTGCTGATAAAACCAGGCTCACTGCATAACCCCGGATTTACACCAAGAGCGGCAGTCCCACACAGTTTGGCGAATACCGCGCTCTTCGCGCAAGCTAAAAAAACTTCTGTGCGAATCGCTATGACCAGCCAATGCACAAACCAATCACATGAAAAGAGGAGGGTCATCTCACTCGAACACGTTACTTCGCTTCAAACTGTCGTCCGTACGGCCGCCGCGCTGGTGGAGCGGTAAAAGCCCAGACTTTCAGTTTGTGCAGTCGCGCCCCGAGGATCGATCGGGGGTTCGATCCCCGGTCCTGCCAGATCCGAGTATGGCTGGTGCCTTGAGGGGAGCGGCAATTGGCGGCTGCTCCCAAGGTGGGGGGAGGAACTTCCGTCGCACATAAGACAGCCCTGGGCGAGTTGGAATCACAGTCAGAAGCTTTAGTAGTCGCGCCCTGAAGAGGATGTGGCACCCTCTTTCCTACTACCAGCTGACAGGGTTGTCGCGGCGATTCTCTAGCGGTTGCTACACGGGGGGAATTGAATTACATGGGGTCCAATTTGAAAAAAATAAACTGTACTTCGTAGCTTTTCATAAATGCCTTGGCTATCATAACTCATTTGCTTAAGTTATGTTCCAGCTTGCATAGCTAGCCAACTAAACAAGCTGAAAATCTTTTTACCCAGCTTGCTAACAAACTATGTTTAGCTACAGAAAGATAATGAAATCTGAAGCGAATCTCCTCTGAACCTGACTGACACCAAAAGGGAACGCCCACCATACAAACTACAACGCTTTCTTTTTCAGTACAAGCAGCACATACCTGCGACACTACACGGCAAAACGCTTTTGGTGTAAATCCGGCATAATTTCATAACAAATGAAAATGAGCCTTAAGCTGAATGGTGCTGGCTGCCAGTGGTGCTCGGTCTGAGTAACTACAGCAACCACAGCAAAAGCTCGCAAACGAAGCCCCATGAGAGTCCAGCAGTGAGAGAGAAATACAGATATAAACCAGCACACCCACACACTCCATTCTCTCATGAGAATCGATCATCTTTTTTCTCAGGGCTCCGGCTAGCTCTTTTGACCTCGACATGATATGTTAGCGCACACACCTCGATGGTTAGGTCCAAACCAAACCAATTGTTTGTTTTTATGTAAGCATAGAACTTCCAAATTATTATCTAATAATTGGACAATCATTTAAACCTGTTCTGTGCACCAGACATCAATTTTAATCAATATATTTGATAGTAAAGGTAGGGGTGTACTTACTTTTTCCTCATGAAGAATCTGCATTTATGTTAATTTCAATTGCTTAAGTGATTCCAAAGTTTAGTTTACCTTAATCAATCAATATGGTTGAAATTTAAATTAAATAAACTTGTGTCCAGATATGTCAAAAAAACACTACCGTTTGAGGGTTTTCCTCCTTTTTCACATGACTGTATATATACATTTTTTTTTTTTTTTACATAATTGCATTTTGGCTGTTTGGCTTAAAACTATCTTAGTAGCTTCTAGGATGCGATTTCTGAGTGAAAAATACAGACATGTAAAGCAAGTGCAGACCCCATGAGACGAGAGCGGAAACGACGTGGGACAAAGTGAGCTTTCAGAAAGCAGACACAGTCAAAGAGAGCTACTGTACTGGCAGAGAGGGGACATAGACTCAATGGGCCCTGTGTTAATTTATACTCAGGCCACAGACGGAACCTGGAACAGAATGGCCTAACAGTGCACTGCAGCACAGCCAATCAAAGCCACAGAAAGCTCGCCTTCATCAGGCGAGCGAGGGGAAACAGACACCTACCAGTGTAAACTGCAGGTCAACTGCTACTCTGTCTGCGGCACACGCACACGACGCACGCGACGCACGCGCCCACACTCAAAGGCTTTTATCTCCTCACCTGCCAGGTCACAGAGCTCTGTGTCAGTGGCACTGGAGAGGGCTTCTTCTAGTTCCGGGTCAAGGGTCGTCACTTCCTCCTGCTGTTCTTCCATTGGCTTTTGTTTGGGCACCCACGCTTTTCCTAGGAAAATAATAATAACAAAGATAAGGGTTTATAGCACATTCTCAGGGGATGAATCAGCCCTTGAAATACAATATTCTTCTCCATGTCTTTTTTTCCTTCAGCTGACTAAGTTCTGTGCCAAAACTGACTCAAAAGTAGGGGCTAACTGCCAGGAAACAGTCAAAGCATTTAAGTTCCTGAGAGAAAGCCCTAATCTAATCAGCAGAAAAATCCCCCATTATACTCATAAACTCAGTGTGGTTGTCACCATTACTTGTTAGTTAATCAGATGAAGCTGCCTTTTACCTAAACATTACACAAGCAAGCTGCTGTGACCTTGAGGAGAGAGACCTTGACCTTGCTGTGCCCTCCCCCAGCAGGGGACTTTGGAGAAAGAAACTCAATGCATTTGTTTTTTATTTCCACACCATGCATTCGCTTTTTATCCCCCCCCAGTTTCAGCGTATGCACCCAAACACACACACACACAGCCTCTCACTCTTTCTCCCTCTCACAAACACACACAGTCTCTCTTTCTCTCTCTCTCATACACACACACACACACACTGTATACTGGTATGAATTGACATAACAGTATGCAGTTCTCTCTCTCACGCACGCACACATTCAATCTCCTCTGAATCGCTGATTTATGGCTCATAAACAATGGCAAACACCAGCAAGCACATAGGCTCATGTGATTTCAAGAAAAAAAAGACGGAAAACTGCCAACTGCCATCAACATGAATGAACAAAACAAGATTTATGTTCAAACAAATACACTGGCACAGAAACAGGAAGTCATGTGATTAATGAAGATGTGATTTAAAGCCTCTCTCCAGAGAAAAAACAAGGGAAGAAAATTTGGAAGCAAAATATTGCCCCCTCAGGTCTCAAATCTGATACAGGTCACTACAGTTTACCAAAACCATGCCTGGGCTCCTCCTGGCAGTGGACCTGTCCGCAGCCTGACTTGCGTATGAAGGGGGTGAAAGGCCTGGTGTGGAGGAGATGAGGAGACCCCACCCCCTCCGAGCAAACGAGCCAGTCAGACACACCTTTGCGCTCGCCAGTGAACGGCACCACATCGTCGCGATCCTTGTAGTCCAGCGCCTCCTTCTCCAGGTACCTGAGCAGCCGCTCTCTGCTGAACGGGCCGGTGGCGGCCTTATTGGTCTGATCCCTCTGCCGCAGGCCAGCTGGGAGCAGTGCATTCTGGGGATGGGGGGAGGGGGGATGACAACAATAACAGGAAATGGAACTCTGGCCTGGTTGCCATGTTTGTTTCTCATCATGACACTGAATGCACTTTCACAGTTGGAGTCTCTTCAATAGGGAAATAAACCCGGAGGGGGTGGGGTCTGGAACATATTTTCTCTCCTGGCAGGTATTCGTTTTGGAAATAGTCTTAAAACACACTGTCCTCTTTTACTCTCCTGGTTCAGCCTATTTACAGTGCTTCAGGGATACAAGAGCCCCCACCTCCCCTCTGTTTGGCCCCCTCTCTAATCTCTCTGCCTCTCTCTCACTCTGTCCGTTTTGTTTCCTGAATACAGTCTCTCCCTCCCACCCATTTTATTCCATGTTACCCCCATTAACAGAACTCTCTCACCCCTCTTCTCTCTCTCACCCCGCTCTCTCTCACACCACTCTCTCACACCTCTCTCTCACACCTCTCTCTCACCTCAGGGTCCATTTCTTCCAGAGCTTGTTCCAGTTGTTTCAGCTCCTCAGCAGACAGATTGTTGAGGATCTCATCCTCGTCCATGTCTTTGTACTTCTCCAGGTCTTTCATAAATGGCAGCGCCATGGCGATGTGGGTAGTTCTTCAGTCTGAGGCGTCTTCTCTGGGATCCTGGTGTCCAACCAGGGTGCATTAAACACTCCTAAACACACCGAATAGCACACTGCGTTTCTGTAAGCACAACCAGAGTGTGTTACACACTGCTAACTTATAGAAAAGCACAGTGTTTCTGTAGAAACAACCAGAGCGTTACACACTGCTAACGCATTGAAAAGCACTGTTTCTGTAAGCACAACCAGAGTGTGTTGCACACTGCTAACGCATAAAAAAGCACACTGTGTTTTTATAGACACAGAGTGTGTTACATCCAGGGTTTCTGCAGGTTTCAACAAGTTAAATTTAAGACTTTTTTAGAGATTTTTAAGACCATTATGAATGCAATTTAAGACCTTTTTCACATCCATACTGGCAAAAAAGTACTAAGGATATGAAGGAAAATCGGGAGTCCCAAAATTACTTTACAAGTAAATTAATTTACTCACATTCAACATGAACATACAACTGAACATTACTACACAGAACTGTGTGTACGCAACAGTAATATATGTGTGTGTGTGTGTGTGTGTGTGTGTGTGTGTGTGTGTGTGTGTGTATCCTGAAGCAAATGCTTTAATTTGGGGGAACTTCTCTCCCGCTAATCAGATGTCACATTAAAACTGTTAATCACTCTATTTCCCCATTCACAATCTCTTACTAAAAGACACATATCTCTTACTAAAAGGCAGGAAAAAGGTATTCAATATAGGCTCTATATACCTACACAAATATACTACGAACTGTGCTGATCTTTGACCTGTTAAAATCAATTATTAAGGACTACTGCTTCTTCTTCTTCTTCTTCTTCTTCCCATGTTTCCTGTCTACCCAGAGACCCGACTCACTACCTGCCTGCCTCTGTACCCTCAAAGAATAATTCTCCCCACTGGATAACAACATCGCATACCTGCTCTCCCAAGCTTATCGCAGACAAAACCGCTATTTGGCTCTGTGTATTCCATGAAGCTACTGTGGCCTACTGGTTACAGTTGCTGCCTCTCACACAGAAGATTGGGGGTTCGAGCCCAACAGGGCACAAGTTTATTTTCGACAAAAACAATGTGCAACTGTTAAATACTTTTCATTTATTGCACTGTTATTATTTTCACATTAACAAACATATTTTCATTGCAAAGGCAAAAGACGTTTCCAATATTAACTGTTCAATGTTTCAATTGTACCACAGCGAAATGGTGAAAGTCAGACGGACACTGACAAATGGCCTATAGCCTATATCACGTGAAACAATTCAGTCACTGGACACCACGACAGAATGCAGGCTAGCTACGTTAAGGGAGCAGGTATCCCATGGCCATTTGTCAAGCAAATAAAAAGGTTTTAATGCAGAATATTATCTGGTTAACATCGCGTTGTTGCATTAATGTAAACTATCAAAAAATAACTGTGCCATTGGCTACATGTGTTTATCTCACACAAATGCACAAAAAAAAAATGTGTCTGTGGGGAGCCTGCTGTGCTCTTGCGGTCATGTCTGACTCACTGTGGAAACCGAACCTTCAACGCTCGTCTCGGCCAACATTTCTTTATTATGTCTTCATTCATTTATTTTCTTCAGCTCTGTTCGGTTTATCCTTTTCACACATAACACAATGTCATCATAAAATTAACTACTAGGACAATTAAGAATTTATACAATTTACGATAATACATTAAGAATTCCTACTATAAGCTGCAATACCTGAAGAGATCGGATTTATAAACCTCCAATTACCCAAACATATCTGTTTCATGGTTAGTCACTTTAAAAAATTACAATAGCCTCCGAACATGCCTCTAGTCTACGCTACTCTGCAGACAATGTAGTTTACTGCAAACACTTTTAATTATAATAATAATAAAAAGAAAAATCTCTGGTAGGCTACTTTCTTTGTAGTATATATTGTTTTGTTTCTGGCTAAGATTCCTGGGAAATATGCGTTGTCCAATTAAGCTTGTTAGCCAACGTTAGGGCCGAAACATACCTCACGCAAATACGCGAACTTGGACGCTTCGAGCTACGCAAAAAGTTTTTCTTTCGCCATGACATTTGTGAAAGGCAAACCGGAGGAAAGTGAACAAGAAAGTTGTTGACTGTTGTTGCCTGCTATAGCGTCTCTCGCTGCAACGCTCTGGTTTGTCTTTCACAAATGTCATGGCAAAAGAAAAACTGCTCGCGTATTTCCATATTTTTCGGCTGTACTAACTATTTAGGCTGTATGTCTTTCTTTCAGCTCGAATGTGTTTGCGTCTAGCCTATTGTGCATGCATAGTCTCCACATAGACTTGGTTAATTAATTTACATGCTTCTTCAAGATCCATAGCTGAGGTAGTGCTGTTCATTGTATTTCATTAGACATTAAATAAAGCTCATCTACAAACTCTTTTAATGTAATTGTGGGCTATCGGTAATAGGAGAAATGTTCTCATTCTCGTCAGTATGGTTATGCGAATGTCTGCATGCATGTATTCCGTATGCATGTCTCTCTCAATGTCATTATCTTGCATTACTCATCATTAGTTACCTACCAAAAATAAGTGATATCTCATCAAAAACGTCTCAGACGTAAAAACAAAAGCCAAGTTACTCACACATAGCCTACAGAGCGCTGTCTATAAGTCCTGAATTCCAACTTGCAAAAACTAGGCCTGCCTTTAAAAGTATTGATATCAAAATGTGGCCAAGTTACAACTAACAATATTGCCTATAACAATATCGTAGCTCACACTAAATACACTAGCTCTATTCCAAAGCAATGCTATCCAAACTTTCCTAAATTATTTAATGCAACTTGGCCTGTGTTTCTTCATCTTCCCATCTCAAGAGAATGTGGTCACATCAAACTGCAAAATAAGAATGATTTATATTGGAAATACTCTGATTCCCATGTGTTGCACATAGAAATGAAACAGAAAAATTACTACACTATAGGGCAAGTTTGAACAATTGTCTGCATCCACTGCTTTGGGTCTATGAAAAGCACAGAATTAATAAAATGTATTAGTATTTTTATTTATTATTATGTATTTATTGATTTATTTATTTGGAATATTTGGATTTCTATCAAAATCCGTGTGGTCCTACAGAGCATAGATATCCTTGTGTTCACAAAATTCTGTTTGCAAATATTATAACTATTATTATGTTAAGAAAATTAGTACTATTACTTATTTGCCATCATCTGACCCACAAACATGTCAGGATACATTTGTAAAAATGCTATATGTACAATATTTTCTAGGTAAAAATATTACTCGTTTTTATCTGCATTTATTTATTCAATCCCCCTTTCTCTATTGTACATGATGTTTCTTGATATAAATGTCTGTTTGTGAATTGTAAAGAAATCTGTAGCAGCAGTTAACATTAGGGGTGTGCAAAACTCATATTTGTCATGGTCGAATAATCAGTGGGTGGTATTAGTGAATAATCGATTATTCGGATGTGCTGACAGGATCAGAAATTGACACCTGTCAAGTGCGAAATGCAGTAGATTTTCCTGACGCGGTAAAAGTTAAGCGACTGCACGTCACTCTGAATGGAGAAGGCGTCAAATAAGCAACAATATTGTTGTTGCAGCCACTATTGTAGGCCTATGAATTTGCCTTAAATAGTGAATGCTTAACACATTATGGTTTCGTCTTTCGGGTTGTGTCGGCTTAACCCTCCTCCCTCCTCCCGCTGTCGCCCTTCTCGTCTTGGTAAATTCGCGAAAGCCAACTTGGATTTCCAGATTTCTTTAACCCGATCCACGATGGACCCCTTGTGGTAGACGTATCTGTCACAATTACAGTATTCATGTTTGTCTGAAATTTAAAACTACAGCTTAAAAAAAAGACCGTAAATAAAACGCACGCAAGAAGCATTAGGGTATATGAAATAGGCTATTTATTCAATTGTAGGCCTATTAACAATGGAATTGTGGCAATTCAGGCAACAACAATTCTATAATATAAAATACGTAGATCAAGAAAATTACATATTTATATGAAATTTTAAAAAATGAAATTTCTAAATACAAGTAGGCTATAATGTGCTATAAACACACATCTAGGCTATATCAAAACATGCCAAAGCACGTGAAATAGGATAGCCGCAAACAACGAAATAACGGCTGTTTTTCCTGTTTTCAATACTTTATGCACCTACCCTTTGCAAGGATTACACTGCTGTTATCTAGAGTCCTTGGCACGCCAGCGATATTCGCGGATATTTTTTCAGCTCGAGGTTTGTCATATTTGCCAGTTTGCAAGAAAGAAGACGTAGCCTGCACCAGGCCGGACTCTGCTTCTTCAACCATGGTTGTTTTTGAGATGTTTTTTCATCATTGTCGAGGTCGATCCGTGGTAGGACAATTTAATATCACAAATATTGCACTGCACTTGATTGTCCCCGATTGTTTTAAATTGGTCCAAGGCTGAGTTTTTTCTAGCTTTTTTCGACACAGACATTTTTGCTGGCTTAGTGGCTAGCTAGGAAAGGCTAATGCGTCACCAGTGAGAAGTAGCCTCAAGGTGTTTCTCATTAATAGTTTGACGGAACCATGAACTGAAGTGCATAATGGTTCTGTTGAGTGATTTGTATTTATTTATGAAACAATAAACTCCGCAACCCTGTGGGTGGCATCCCGATACTCAAAAAATGCACTCTCCTTTCCTCCACTACCACCTCCTCTCCTCCGTGTTCCGGAAACGGATCTTTGTGTTTTAATTTGATGTTGCTGATTACATCTTAATTACGTATTCATGGTTACATATTAATTAATGTCTCGACACAAACCGCAATGTCAGGTGCATTGTATACTGTGCCAGTGACAGTTTTGCATACTTCCGGGTAGGAGAGGAGTGGTAGTGGGGGAGTGGAGGAAGGGAAGTGGAGAGTAAAGAACATTGGGATGTTTTTCATACTTCGCTTTCGTGTATCTCCAGCACCTGTGGTCTACACAGTCAAGTGTGCAAACTTTTATTTTTATATTTATTTATGAAATATGACATAAGAAATATGAATTGTATGTATTTATTCATCCCCAAAATACATTTCACAAAAAATAAGATATAACTTATTTTTTGAGTGAAAACTACCTACACAAAAGTCGTTGCCCCCCCTCCAAAATTTGATTCTTGCCGTCATGAACAAATAATCGAATAATCGAATATTCTGACCCCTAGTTAACATTTTAGAACCTGTACATTTTCTAAAGTAAACTTGCCAACAAAGTATAACCATATCCTTTCTGGAGTGTAATTATTCATCAACTGTTAAAAACATTCATTGAAATCAATAGTTGTTCCGTGAGGCACAATCTCTTCACATGCATTAAACAATTTAGTAAAGTTTGGATAGCATTGCTTTGAAATAGAGCTTGTATCTATAGTGTGAGCTACGATAGGCAATATTGGCGCTCTGTAGGCTATGCGTGAGTAACTTGGTTTTTTTTAAATTTTATTATTTTTATTTTTTTAAATTTATTTATTTAAATCAGAGACGTTTTTTTAGAAGAGATTGCACTTACAGTAACAAGCTTAGTTGGAGGAGCTCCTCTGTAGTTTTGTTACAGCGTGATCAATACAAATTTTTCCCAAAAACACATTTAAAAGCAAGACTGAAGTTAATGCAACTTCAGTAACATTAAAGTAACGTTAACTTCATAATCCAATCCATTTTTAAGACCTGTAAATAAGACATTATTTAAGACATTTTAATACATGATTATTGGATTTTACACTTTTTAAGACTTTTTAAGGACCCGCGGAACATCCTGCTAAGGCATAGAAAAGCACACTGCGTTTCTGTTAGCACAAACAGAGTGTGTTGCACACTGCTAACGCATAGAAAAGCACACTGTGTTTCTGTAAGCACAACCAGGGAACCAGGGTGCATTACTCTCTAACAAACAGAAAGGAACATTGTGTTTTTGAAAGCACAAAACAAAAGGGAAAAAGTCTTATTTAACTCCAAACAATGACCCTCTCTCTCTCACACTGTGCCTTATTGAATTAAACTATAAACTGGTCCCTTCGGGGCATTGACATGCCAAAAAGCCCGTTTTCTCTGTGCTGTGGAAAAAGTCAAACTAAAGACATTCCCTACTGCAATCAACTCATTTAAATCTCTCCGAACAAGAGGGAAACTACTTAGCCCCCCCCCACCCAAGAATCACATGGTTTAGTCCTGGATGACTTCATTGTTGTTGTGAGTATTTACATATGGCTGTACCACAGTGCTTGGGGGAGGAAGTTCATTTTACCCTGGGAGCCTTTACCCTGAGCGATGTGCAAACCCCTTCTGCTGGTAGGCATGGTGGGGAGCGATGCCAAACCATCTCACCTTTCTCATTGTGCTGCTCTGTTCTGCCCTCACTTTTCCCCAAAGGCTCTCGAGAAAGGCAGTCAAGAGACACGCACAACTGCCCTGGATGCAAATGACGCAATCAATCATGACTGGTGTGTCATGAGCCTGGCTCCTCTCATTCTGCACCAGACTAGAGTCTGAAGAGTCTGGAAGCTCTTTAGCCAAAGCCCCTGCAGAGAGACGCATCCCACAGTCTGTTCACAGCGATGAGCAGAAACAGGACTGGAGAGTGCCGTGTGAAGGAAATTAGCACTACAGGACCCTTAACGTGTCCTTCAGTTCCCCCGCACCCCACCCATCTGAAACTCCAGCCTGAGTTAATCCTGGGAAAAATCCTCAGAAAGCCGGTCAACAAACGACCAGAGGCTTTTCCCAGGAAATTAAATCTATAAATATGAAAACATTGTAAAAAAAATAAATAAAAAAAACGCCCAAGCACTTTACGTTACAGTGCATTGATTTATGTTACCGTGCAGTTATTTATGTTACAGCGCAGTGACTTATGTTACAGTGCAGTGACTTACAGTGCAGTGATTTACCTCACAGACTAATGCAGTGATTTATGTTCCAGTGCAGTGACTTACATTACAGTGCAGTGATTTATCTCACAGACTAGTGCAGTGACTTACGTTACAGTGCAGTGATTTATCTCACAGACTAGTGCAGTGACTTACGTTACAGTGCAGTGATTTACATTACAATGCAGTGATTTACCTCACAGACTAGTGCAGTGACTTACGTTACAGTGCAGTGTTTTACCTCACAGACTAATGCAGTGACTTACATTACAGTGTCATGATTTACGTTACAGTGCAGTGACTTACATTACAATGCAGTGATTTACCTCACAGACTAGTGCAGTGACTTACATTACAGCGCAGTGATTTACGTCACAGTGCAGTGATTTACCTCACAGACTAGTGCAGTGACTTACATTACAGCGCAGTGATTTACGTCACAGTGCAGTGATTTACCTCACAGACTAGTGCAGTGACTTACGTTACAGTGCAGTGACTTACGTCACAGTGCAGTGATTTACCTCACAGACTAGTGCAGTGACTTACGTTACAGTTAATTCTCATGCTTTTTAAATAAATAAAAACAGTAAATAATGGGAGGAGCTCTGTTTCTCAGAGATTAACATTATAATACCACAAGCACACCAGAGAGAACACACACAACTGAAGAAACCCTAAATACAGACACCCTCATTCTCACGCTTTTAAAAAAAATATATACAGTAAATAATGGGTGGAGCTCCGTCTCTTAACTCCTGACTGAAGATGTTCCAGACCGCAAACCCAACGGCCGGAAATAGTCCAGCGACTTCCCAAGAACAGAGTAGAGGACCACTTTGTGGCAGACCACCAGGAAAAAGTCTCTCCCTCAGTCCACATTTTCCCCCTCGAAATGATATGCTATTATGCTTGTGTGATATCTGTGTGGAAAATGGAACGCAACAAGAGAACATTAAAATGACTCTACTAAAGAGTCTAGAGCCATGACTGGACACGACACAGTACCACTGATGATGCTAAAACTTCACCTTTTCCCCATGTTTTTTTTTTAAAAACAATATTTTATTATGAAAATCATGACCAGTACAGTTATGCATATGCAGACATTTTCCACCCCCGTTGCCCCCTCCAGCTGTTCTGCCACTCCTTTTCACCCTTACCTTCCCTGATGTTCACACTTACCAAGGGCCAAAACAAAACCCTCTGATACTAAAAGGACAAAAATAGAATGAATGTACAATGTACACTGAACTCGTATAAACAATAACAACAATGCTACAAAGTCAAATATAGTCAAACACAACCAGCCTGCTATGGTCAAATAAAAGTATGTAACAATCCCTCTGAATGTCTTGCTTTTTTTGCTGGTTTAACATAAAAAATAAATAAAACCTTCTTTTGTGAATGCAGACGGACGGCAGAAATCTACAGTGACTTTCTGGACGAGGTCTCGCTAGTGGAGTGAGCACAATGTCCAGAAACGGATCAGCCTAATCTACTCACTGACACGCGCACGCTCACACAAACTCACGCAATACTCTTACGCTGAAATATCAATGTTGTCGCTGTCATAAACTTAATGGCAGTACTTAGGAGAAGAAGGCCCAGCAACGGGGAAAGACACTGATCGCACAAGGTTTATAATCCTGTGCATTTGTCCGTATCTTTCTGATTGGGCGGGTTTTTTCCCCGAACATTACTGCAACTGGGATGTGA
The DNA here is from genome assembly GCA_022702515.1 of Ilyophis sp. 1 JC-2022. Classification (NCBI taxonomy): domain Eukaryota; kingdom Metazoa; phylum Chordata; class Actinopteri; order Anguilliformes; family Synaphobranchidae; genus Ilyophis; species Ilyophis sp. 1 JC-2022. The sequence goes on along the minus strand of CM040399.1, from coordinate 42,001,069 downwards.
TGTAATGGGGGGAGTGGGGGGTGCTGGGTGTTACTCTGAAAGCAGGGAGGGAAGGGGGTCAATGTGGTCAGCAGACCAGGGTGTGACAGACGTGCGTGTGATCCCATGAACCGGTCAGCAGCTCTCACCTTCTCTGCCAGTCTATAATCTGTCCTAGAGACTAACGCCATACGCAAAGCCAGCAGTCAATCCCATGCGGCTCGGACCGGCTCTCGAGGCATCCTCCTCAGGCCAGACGACACTAAGACTCTCACAGACGCCACCGTCTGAAACCCGTCTAGACAAATCACTGCCGGCCTCTCCTTCAGCAAAGCCCTCTCGCCCGCTGTGGATCTTACATCACAGCCACATGTGCACTGACTCAGACACAACACACAGCACAGCCACACGTGCACTGACTCAGACACAACACACAGAACAGCCACATGTGCACTGACTCAGACACAACACACAGCAGAGCCACATGTGCACTGACTCAGACACAACACACAGCACAGCCATATGTGCACTGACTCAGACAACACACAGCAGAGCCACATGTGCACTGACTCAGATACAACACACAGCACAGCCACATTTGCACTGACTCAGACACAACACACAGAACAGCCACATGTGCACTGACTCAGACACAACACACAGCAGAGCCACATGTGCACTGACTCAGACACAACACACAGCACAGCCATATGTGCACTGACTCAGACAACACACAGCACAGCCACATGTGCACTGACTCAGATACAACACACAGCACAGCCACATGTGCACTGACTCAGATACAACACACAGCACAGCCACATGTGCACTGACTCAGATACAACACACAGCACAGCCACATTTGCACTGACTCAGACACAACACACAGCACAGCCATATGTGCACTGACTCAGATACAACACACAGCACAGCCACATGTGCACTGACTCAGATACAACACACAGCACAGCCATATGTGCACTGACTCAGATACAACACAGCACAGCCACATGTGCACTGACTCAGATACAACACACAGCACAGCCACATTTGCACTGACTCAGACACAACACACAGCACAGCCATATGTGCACTGACTCAGATACAACACACAGCACAGCCACATGTGCACTGACTCAGATACAACACACAGCACAGCCATATGTGCACTGACTCAGATACAACACAGCACAGCCACATGTGCACTGACTCAGATACAACACACAGCACAGCCACATGTGCACTGACTCAGATACAACACACAGCAGAGCCACATTTGCACTGACTCAGACACAACACACAGAACAGCCACATGTGCACTGACTCAGACACAACACACAGCAGAGCCACATGTGCACTGACTCAGACACAACACACAGCACAGCCATATGTGCACTGACTCAGACAACACACAGCACAGCTACATGTGCACTGACTCAGATACAACACAGCACAGCCACATGTGCACTGACTCAGACACAACACACAGCACAGCCACATGTGCACTGACTCAGATACAACACACAGCACAGCCACATGTGCACTGACTCAGATACAACACACAGCACAGCCACATGTGCACTGACTCAGATACAACACACAGCAGAGCCACATGTGCACTGACTCAGATACAACACACAGCACAGCCACATGTGCACTGACTCAGATACAACACACAGCAGAGCCACATGTGCACTGACTCAGATACAACACACAGCACAGCCACATGTGCACTGACTCAGATACAACACACAGCACAGCCACATTTGCACTGACTCAGACACAACACACAGCACAGCCATATGTGCACTGACTCAGATACAACACACAGCACAGCCACATGTGCACTGACTCAGATACAACACACAGCACAGCCATATGTGCACTGACTCAGATACAACACAGCACAGCCACATGTGCACTGACTCAGATACAACACACAGCACAGCCACATGTGCACTGACTCAGATACAACACACAGCAGAGCCACATTTGCACTGACTCAGACACAACACACAGAACAGCCACATGTGCACTGACTCAGACACAACACACAGCAGAGCCACATGTGCACTGACTCAGACACAACACACAGCACAGCCATATGTGCACTGACTCAGACAACACACAGCACAGCTACATGTGCACTGACTCAGATACAACACAGCACAGCCACATGTGCACTGACTCAGACACAACACACAGCACAGCCACATGTGCACTGACTCAGATACAACACACAGCACAGCCACATGTGCACTGACTCAGATACAACACACAGCACAGCCACATGTGCACTGACTCAGATACAACACACAGCAGAGCCACATGTGCACTGACTCAGATACAACACACAGCAGAGCCACATGTGCACTGACTCAGATACAACACACAGCACAGCCACATTTGCACTGACTCAGACAGCACAGGCACCTGTGAGAGCAGCTAACACTAGCCTATAATGTACACTACCTTGCATAAAACCTGTGCAGCAAAATTCAGTGTTAAATCAACAATATACAGACAGTAGAGTCCAGTAGGGACCACATGGTCTCTATGAGAGTTAAACATACTCTGTCAGAGCTAAAGGTTATAAAATATTTTACTGTGTGGTGATTTACTGATAACAGCTGGGATTAATACCACTTCAATTCAGCCAATTCAGGAAATGAATCACAATGAAATAAACTCAACAGAAAAATCCCCATAGAGGATTTGCTGATTTATAGACCATTTGCTGATTTATGCATTACATTTCAATTCCCTTCCTGAAATGAATGAATTGAAATGGATTTGACCCCAACCCTAGAAGAACTGAACAGTCTAGTTACACAACAAGCCCACAATCACAACACCTCAATATAGTCGAGCATAACAACAACACAGCGTCCAGCCCTAACATATTCTGACAAAGACGAGGGCAAGACCATCCACCAGCTGTGGGAAGTACAGCCATAAAAAAATAGGCCTACGCCCTTAGACAAGATATGGGAAAGAGACCAGACTCATTATCTACAGACTGTAAAAAGGAAAAGAGCTCAAAATTATATCAATGGTAGCAGCATTGTCCACGCTCAAAACTACAACTCCCTTGGATCTGAAAGGGTCTTTTCAAAAGAGCCGGTCCCAAGTCTGGCAGTGCTAATTCTGTTCATTCATTTGGGTAAACCTATCTGTAGCCCAGTACTCCAACAACTTACATATTTCCCCCTTATGATGAACGCATACAGTTTGTAGTATGGGCACAGTAGCATTTAATATGGCTGAACAGTGAAGAAGATCAAAACCTAGTGATTATTAGATTATCACACAAAATGACTCCAGAGCTAAATTTAGCACAGCCCTCTCCTTAATCTGATCCTCTGGGTATAGCACACAGCATGCATGTGTATGTGTATGTGTATGTGTGTATGTGTGTGTGTGTGTGTATGTGTGTGTATGTGTGTGTATGTGTGTGTATGTGTGTATCAGACAAATAGCAGTTGACCTGCAGTTGACACTGGTAGGTGTCCATTTCCCCTAGCTCGCTGATAAAAGTGAACTTTCTGTGTCTTTGATTGGCTGTGTGCGCGTGTGTGGTGTGTGCATGTGTGTGTGCACGTGTGGTCTGTGTGTGTGTGTGTGTGCGTGCGTGTGTATGCGAGTGTGTGTGGTGTTTGGGGGAATAGGTGTGTAAGGGTCTCTTTCCCATGTTAGCATGACAGAATAGAGGAAAGCCAAGGGTGGATCGCCTGGGTCAGCACGCCCCTGTGTGCTGCGGCTACAGCTATGGCTCCTGTGTGCTGCGGCTACAGCTATGGATTACTGATGGGACTGAAGGACTCCTCACTACTACCTTTACCAAACACACTCCTGCTACCTTTACCTAACACACTCCTGCTACCTTTACCTAACACACTCCTGCTTCTTTTACCTAACACACTCTTGCTACCTTTACCTAACACACTCCTGCTCCCCACCTCCATTCAGCAGGGGTGTGCTCCTCACTGCTTCCCTTACCTAACACACTCCTGCTTCCTTTACCTAACACACTCCTGCTTCCTTTACCTAACACACTCCTGCTTCCTTTACCTAACACGCTCCTGCTTCCTTTACCTAACACACTCCTGCTTCCTTTACCTAACACACTCCTGCTTCCTTTACCAAACACACTCCTGCTTCCTTTACCTAACACGCTCCTGCTTCCTTTACCAAACACACTCCTGCTACCTTTACCTAACATACTCCTGCTACCTTTACCTAACACACTCCTGCTCCCCACCTCCATTCAGCAGGGGTGTGCTCCTCACTGCTTCCTTTACCTAACACACTCCTGCTTCCTTTACCTAACACACTCCTGCTTCCTTTACCTAACACGCTCCTGCTTCCTTTACCTAACACGCTCCTGCTTCCTTTACCTAACATGCTCCTGCTTCCTTTACCTAACATGCTCCTGCTACTTTAACCTAACACACTCATACTACCTTTACCTAACACACTCCTGCTCCCCACCTCCATTCAGCAGGGGTGTTCTCCTCACTGCTTCCTTTACCTAACACACTCCTGCTCCCCACCTCCATTCAGCAGGGGTGTTCTCCTCACTGCTTCCTTTACCTAACACACTCCTGCTTCCTTTACCTAACACACTCCCGCTCACCAGCTCCATTCAGCAGATTCCACCCTCCGTTTCAGCCTTGAAACCACAGCTTTCTCATCTGTCTTTTAGCCTATTTTAAAATATTTTGTTTAATAACATTTATTTTATTTCTTTAGTTTCCGTTTTAACCCTATCCTGTTCCATGTATCCTGTTTTAACAGATCTCTTTGTTCTGTTGTTTTGAGTGTAAGAAAAGTGCTATCTAAACAAAACAAATGATTATTATTACTATTTTTATTTATTTATTATTATTATTATTATTATTATTAATAAACACTTTATTATTAGTATTATTATTATTACTATTTTTATTTATTTATTTATTATTATTATTATTATTAATAAACACTTTATTATTAGTATTATTATTATGATTATTATGGCTTTATGGTCAGTCCTCCCAGTCCTGGAACAGGATATGCTGTTGAGGCCAGTGTCACTGCTGTTTTGCTGTTACAGCTGTGTAACAGTGATCTCTGCAGGAAGTCATTCCCCAACAGGAGCTGCGGTACCAGCACTCTCCTCTTCATCACACACATATAAGGATGCAAGGGTCCTGATACGGTACCCTCCATCACAATATACCACATATCACATTGTGCATAATGACATTATTCACTGTACTAAAATAAACAACCACGTGCATGCAGTTTCCACGGCTTTGGTGCAAAACCCTCTCTCTATATGGCTAGTCAGGCTGATGTTTAAATCTGTGATAAATGCATTAGTTTGATCATCTGTGCTTAATGAGCTGTGCCCAAAGGCATTGAATGTCTGTTGGAAGTAACAGGGAATAGATGTTTTCTGAAATATTCTAATTTTACTGAGTATTTCCACAGAATCTGACACGACTGGCTTCTCCTTGCCATGTGAACCAGCGGTGTTGTGTAACACATTCTCAAGCAATTTCATCCTGGAGACACCACGCATAATCCTACATTTGCGCGAGTCCACGATGGCCTATTTTATAATAGAACATTTAAATAGCTAAAGGGACTTTCAGACCTCGTCGTGAACGGGCATTTGGTTACAGATGAGACCACACCCCTGTCGACTATAATTAACTAAGTATAGTCATACAGACACGTTGCGGTTAAGACCCTAAGTAAACACACAGAATACCTTACAGCCCTGCATCCCGTGTAATCCCCGAGACACAAAGCAACGGCGCACAGCGCGTGCATCCATTGCTCCAAATGTAAAACCAACACCCCTGTACTGTGTTTAAACATTTAACACTATAGCAACCACTCAATCAAACAAAAGTCACACCCTGGGTCATCCGCATGCAACACCATGTAGCTACGTAGCTCACGTTGGCTAAAATCTCAAGAATCCAGACATCTTGTTCCAATTTTTCTTGCACATTTCATGGAATCTAGGGCGCGAGCAAAACAGATGCAATTCACAGCAGGCTCGCGCTTTCCCCCGTGGTGTCCAGCCGTTGCTGCATGACCGCTCCTTTCACCTGCTACAGTACCGCAGGGCGGGGGCATACGGTAGGGGGTGGCACAGCCCTTGAAACCACTGCACCAGGTTTGACAGCGTATACTACATGCCAAACTACACCAAATTACACACATCGAACCATGCACCACCACATTATTTAAACATACCTGCCAACTATTCCTCCAAAAACACTAGCTAATACTATAAAGCAAGTTTAGCAAGCAATCTAGGCTCGATCGCCGGTTGGCAGCTTATTGGCGTTATGTTCCATGCAATGGGTACAATAACGACCTTTCTGTTTAGTTTCGGTATAGACTCGATATTGACAAACACTAAGAGGTTTAAAAATACTTAGGAAGAGGGGATAAATATGTGGTCAAGTAAGTAGAGATATGGCTAGATTACTCCCCCTACTAACTAGCAAATAATCAATGAACTCCATAATATTGCATGCAAAACATTAGCATACAAGCTAGCTAAATTGCAGATAAATTGATTCGCTAGTTATCTTGGTCTTGGTGGCTGATGGCTAACCAGTTAACGGGGAATAAAAAAGGCTGCATGATGTGGCGCATACGTAAGTAATGTAACGTTAAATTCAGTAACGTTTACTTGGTAAACTCTCCATTGCTACTAGCGAGTGACATAGTCGAGCACAAAAAGTAGCCTACTTAAAACATTAAGCTTTTAGGTGGATCAACGCCTTCCGAACAGGGAAAAACGCTTAAAAACCTGTTGTGGAAGGCAATTCGTGTCACAGACTGTAAGAAGAACAGATAGGATAGCGGTTATCTGGAGGGAGGGGGGGCGAAGCAATGACAACCTTGCTATTTAGACATAGCACAGCAATCGCAGTTGACATAAATTCATATTCAAACATATTGATCACGTAGGCAGCCACTAAGCTATACAGCAAGCGAACCAATAACGCAACTTGCGCTACATCCATCATCGAACTAGCTGCACTGTCTGCAATATGGCTCGGGCTCGCTAGCAAAGCAGCTTGTTATAGTTTACTAACGTTAGCTACGTAAAACAATCTCAACACATTATTCAGTTTATTCTTACCCAAAAGTATTGTTTCCGGATGATCCCAGGTGCATGAGCTAGCTATGTTCGTATGACTAACGCGTTAACAGTTTACTGTTTTACAGATAAATTATAATAATATTTCCTGCCCAGCTCTCTGCCCCTCGCTTTCTCACCCGAAGGGCGGTAACCACACCACACTGGAAGATGGATATTGGACGCAACCACGTAGCGCAGCCAGTGATGTGCAGTTCGCGAACGAATCTGATGCTGAGTCGACTCGCCAGTTCGAGGGAATCGTGCTTACCCACGGCTCTGGCGCTGCCTGCTTTCTACTACAGCCGGGAGACACTCCCCCGAGACACTCAGCAGTGGTTAATGCGCGGCGCGCAAGTTAGAACCCGATGTAAGAATAAATTTAAATTTGATCTAACAATATTGCACACACTTTTGTGAAGGTAATAATCGCCCCAGCTCATTCCAAAGTTATTATGGCTACTAATGGTTAAAAAAGATACGTAGCTACAGTAGCTATACTACCCAACTGATCAGCACGAAATCAACTCGACTCAATTAAAGAGCCATGAGCCGTGGCAATATCCCACGGAACCAGAGCCGTGACACAAACCGAAGTTATTTTCGAGTTTTAACCACATAACTGTTCTTATAGAGTTCTGTGTTTTTAACAAAGGGCAAAATGCTGTACACCATTAAGCTATTAATCGGGTTTACTACTCAGTGTGATTCAACCGGAAACCCTATTGACAAAGGAATTTTGTTAGCCTATATCTATAGATAGATAGATTTGCCGATATCTATAGATATAGGCTAACATAATTCCTTTGTCAATAGGGTTTCCAGTTGAATCACGCGAGACGCCAACTGTTTATTACAAATTATTAAACTTGGCTGTTTGCGAGAATTGCAACGGAATTCAAGTCAACTATTAAACAATTAGGCCTAATACGCAATATTGCGATTGTGTTCAGCTAGATTAGGCTACTAAAAATGACGGCAAATACTTCAAAATTATAGGTAAGGCTACTGAAAATGGCAGAACATATATTTAAAGTGGTGGCATTTTTATTTTAGAACTCTTGACCAACAACAACAGTGAACAGAATAAATAGCCTACAATTGTGTATGATATAATAATGCTGTCTGAAACAGCTTCTAATTCCAGCTCGCGCCGCTGAAAGAAAAAGATGCGTCTCAAAGATGCGGCTCAAACGGCTCTACTGTATTAACCGGAAGTACCAAAATTGCAACTCCGATTCCGACTCTTCAAACTGAATGGTCCGAATAGAGCCGACTCAGAAAAAAGAGCCGAACTGCCCATCACGAAGCGCAGCTCGAATACTGTGACAGCTAAATCAGATTAATGGATTCCCACCTCCACTGATTTTATGACCAATCCAAGGCTGTAGGCGTTTGCGAAACAGATATAACTGCGCAAAGATTTCTGGGGTTCGTAGTACCCGTACTTAATGCTAATAAAGGTGGTTCACAATGTCTGATAAGGAATAAGGATAATATTACTTTTCAAAATGTTTTTTTTTTCCATTTTCAAACATTCTTTCAAAAAATATTGGGTGGCAGCCATGCTTTCTGCCAAGTTTTGTGTTGGTGGGTTATACCCATGGACATACCTCATGCAACACCAAGAGTTTGGCAGTTATCAGGTAAGATATATCCTACAATCAGTTATATAAATGTACTCTCCAGTTATCTGTTCACTTCAAAGACTGTTCAGCTGGTACTAAATACACTGCCTCCTTTCAACCAGATATGAAACAATATCAGTTTTTAGCAAAAGCACACAGATAAAACTGTTTAAGACCACTGTGAATCGGATAATTTAATAACAACATTCAGTTATATTCTCCAAGACATTAAGATTGTCACATCAGTTTACAACCAGGTAATACATGACATTTTTTGTGGAATGTGGAATGACAACAATTTATTAAAATAGTGAACTAAAACCAATTTATTAATAATAATAATAATAATAATAATAATAATAATAATAATAGAGTGTACATTGTTCTGTTACTTTTGCCTGCATAGAGGTAGTGTATTACAAGATGTATTTTCAAGGGTTTGTGCATTCACAGACGAAACTTTCTTAGAAACTACATGCATGAAAATAAATTACTTCCAATATCAAGGGCAGGTTTCCCTCTGTATTTTACACAGTGAAGCCGGAATTCAACATGAAGGTTTGGACGATCACCGACTCTGCTGAAGTGATTGGAGTGAAAGCGTCCGTTATGCTATTGTGTTACACCATTTAAAAGGATCAATGGGAGTTGCTCACAGCATATCAAATGGCAGACAATTCTCTTAAGTAGCTATGGCAGCTGTCCCAGGCTTCACCGATGTTACTTTCGCATTATTAAGACATCTCAGCACTTCCTTCCTTTTGCCTGGGAAATATCAATATGGTTTCAGTCTTAAATGATTTTGGAAATGCACTGGGTTTAGAAGCCATGTAAAAAAAGTATCCCAGGTTCTGTTGCCATGGACGCAGTTCCTTTGTACGTATGTATGGTCTGAGAATTAAACACCAGCAAAAAATTATTAAAAAAACAACAAGAATGCAGTGATTCTTTTGGCACAAGATTTTAGATTTTAATATTGTTTAAGTGCAGCCAGTTTGAGATAATCTTTTTCTTTATGCTTTAATGGTTTATATGTTTGAATACAGGGCACATTGGAAATGTAACCCCTTCACGCAGATGCCAAATTTAGTCAATTCTCACCTATTTTGGGGGTGTTCTATTTAAGACTTTATAACTCCAGGTGTGAACATCACAGAAACTTGGAAAATGGCTTAAAGTCAGTGGTACCCTTTACAATACTGACTTAGATTAGTTCATTTTCATAATTTATGTCAAAATAAAGTGCCACAAATGCAAAGAAAAAAGGGTTTCCTTTAGATACTGAGAGCTACATATGTAAAACAGGTAAAACTATATACATTTATATACAACTATACATTTCCTGGATCATAGACTCTGTGTCCACACATGTGCAAAGTCTGTGGGTGATATGACTACCAAAAATCTATGATGCAAAATGCTAAAACCCAATGTTAGTGTCTCCAAATCTATCCAAAATGGCTAAGTTGGGCACTGCTGTAAATAAATTAAATGTAAATAATGATATATTAACTATAATATACTGTTTTGGCTCATAAAACTAACTTTTGCATAATTTTCAAGTGGAAATTACTATCTGTTCATCAGTATGTGGAGATAGATATCTATAGAGCAAAAAACCTATCCAAAACATAAAATTAATACTATATTTTCTGTACATTATAAAGCATATATATTTTTCCCTTCTGATGGTTTAAGATGAAAACATTGATATCACACTGGTACACACACCTAAATATGTAGCCTAATCATTCACTCTTGTACCTCAATAAAACATCACTGTTTTAAAGTACTCAACAGTATGTCATCTTGCTGCATGCCCTGAGATGACATTTCTCTGTAGTCTTTTTCAAAAATGTTCCCATTCATAATGACTCCAAGGAAAATTTTACATTCATCGAGCACATATCAGCGCACAGTAAATTGGAATGAGTATTTTCCATGTCCTAAGTGACAAGTATAGCCCAGGGAGATACTAATACACAATAGTCGATACTATGTATGATAAGATTACAAGAAAATAATATTTCATCATCAGGAAAATGGTGGCAAATGTTCTAGCTTCATGGAAAATCAAACATAAAACATGACTGAGCCACCTATGAACGATTGCACTACTACAGTATGTGAAATGCACTCAAAATGGAAAAATAACAATATCAAACATGTCACATAATGCTTAGATATTGAGGAGAAAATTCTCAGTCATGTTTGTAGGCATATTATCCGATGTAGTCAATACTATGGTATGTTCTTCTGTTCTGACCATCTCCCAAAATCCCAGGGAGAGGAATTTCTCTAGCCAAGCTGACGAGTTGGCCAAATCAGTAAAAACTAGCAGGAAAACAACAATTATGCCTCGGCGAGCGAATGCGTTTTCTGTAGCTGTTTGCGTAATACTGAACTGATAAAACTAAAACTGCTGTTATGCCCAGCTGTAATTTATTGTTCAAAGCATCCAATAAGACTTTGCAAATACCGCTGCAAAGGATATCCTGTCCTCTATCGGATAGAAGAGTTGTCAATCCAACCGAAATGACGTGAAATACTTCACAGCTGCAGGTACAGCATAAAGGGTTTTGCGTGTAGACGTTTCAGATTGTGTAATAGCGTGGTGTGTATTTCTCAAACGGATTGTCCAAGACAATAAATAACCACTGTATTTTGAAAGGAACATCTCTATGCGTAAAACCAATGGTAGGATTGTATATTTATTTCATCATTAGGAGCAGATATTGATAGTAGAATGACATGGTATAATTACACAAGAATTTCACTTGTTTATTTTACAACTGAGTGAACAGGGCCTTTCACGGCTGTTTTGGCATATGTTCAGGCTATTGTTAGGTTTATCTTGTTGCTATGACGGAATACAAATTTTTGGTGGTGAAAAAATATTTTTATGAACTCACAGATACACTATTGTCCACTGTGTCACACATGGGTAGGTATAGTTGCAGGTGAGACTGGGTTGGGGATTGCTTGTTAAATTAACTAGCTATGCAACAACAGTGGCATTTAGAAACTCTGTATTTGGTATTGTTACAAATTGCGTACTAATAAAGCTAGAACATGATGTTTGTTGTTTCCACTCATAGTTTGGTTGCAGGAGCAATGAATGTCCCAATTGAGAAATCTCATGACCCCGGCGTATTGGCAACTAGGGGGTATGCATGAAGGGGTTAAGGAGATGAACCGAGAGGGCTCCCATTACGTTACTTGGCAAGTGTCCTTTAGTGCCAAATTACTGTAGAAACTGAGAGAATGCTTTCAGCATAGCTATCAAATAACTTATTGTACACAGCGACTTTCAAATAAAAAAGAAAGCTAACAAAGAAATAATGTGATCTTGCTAAATAGTTATACAATCAAATACATTTATAATGAGTCCATAAGCATGAGGGGAATAAAGATGGGAAAAGGTAAATAGGCTTGAGGGAAAAATAAGGATTTTAGTTTTAGTTAGAAATTTAAAGCTAAAAGCCAACAGTTGAGTTACTATGATTTGGTGAATTACAGTGCATCACATGATCTTGTTCTTGCAGCAACTGCGTATAAAATAATCCTCTTGGCACAGGGGCATACCCAAAGAGCATTGGTTAAAATCAACTTGATAGGAACACCAGAAAAGATGGATGGCCTGTTCACTCATATTCGTGAACGCTGTCACACTGTTGAACTCAAGGCGTCCCCTCCGCCTCACAAATTGAACTGATAACTTAACTGTTCTTGGTAACTGTGCAATATTTAAATGCTGTGCAATATTTAAATTCTGTGCAATATTCAACTCTCTCTGTGCAATATTTTAATTATATTTACATCACTTGTTTTTGTACTTTACCCCACTAGGCTAGGGTATACCCTCAATTGCTGCACTTCCCCCATTGTAGGACACTTTATTCTTTTATATATTTATATTGTTTTGTACTTATCACGCAGTATGCATTTATTTATTTCTTGTATCTTGTGTATCTTGTGTATGTGTGCATCTATGCTGCGGGCTCGAAACGAAATTTCCCTGCACATGTACAGTGACAATAAAGTATTCAATTCAAATTCAATTCAATTCAATTCAATTCAATATTCTTTAAGTTTTTGTACTTTCACACTGGAAAGGAGGAATTTGATCAGTTTCTCAGAAATTTTGGCATATCATACTATAAGCACTCAGCCTTATATTCCTATATGCCAAGGACACTTTCACAGCGATACAACATCTGAAATCTAAAGACAATCGACAGTGCTTAAGAGGTACAAAATGTTTTGGATCTCTATCACCACCCTGTGGACACACAGAGAATATCAGCCTCTCGAGACACTGGAAAGGAAACCTATTCGATATTGTGGGAAACAGGCTTCAATGGGACAAATTTCAAAACTGAAAAAATAAAATATGAAAAATATTAAATGTTGCTGGATGTGATGATGTGTGGAAGCATGCTCATTTTCAGTGTTGAAATGGGACTTAATTACAACAATGCAACAAAATGACTGGGCAAGGAACATTGCTGTAACGAGTTACAGTACGGACAAATATCTGCAAGAAAGACTTCCTTTAATGCTACAATATGTGAAACATGCGAGGAAATGTTTTTGGAATGATGATATTGTTTGTATATGGCCAAACATAATGTCACCATAATCAGTGATTCTCAAACTTGGTCCTGGGGCCCCCCCCCGTGTATGCTGGTTTTCATTCCAACCACAATTGCGATCCGAAAATTTTAACAAAATTTTTCTTAATTGCACTTTTCATGTTTTGATGGATTATTTACCCTCTTAAGCCAAATTATGTCATAAAATAGCTATGCATGCCATGTAGAATAAATGTCCCATGTTCACATTTTGCTTATTGTGCTATATTGCAAACAACTACATCAAAAAAGTTAACAAAATGTTATAACTGATCAAATTAAAGACTGAGGTGAATCAATATGCTCCCAATTAAGATCTTTTATAATTTTGTGATGAAAAAAACTATTTTCTCAAAAAAACATGTCACAATTATTGGATGAGGTGACTCAAAGGCCAAAACCCCATCAACACAGGGAAGATCAGGAAAAGTGTATTTCGTCACTTTTGAGAGAGCTAAGCTAACTGGTCTAACCCACTTCCAGTGATTGCGGTTAAACTAAGCTAACGGTGCGGATCTCTGTGCTTCTTACTGCACGCACACAGAAAAAAAGGGTATTCATCTTCTTGTCTGACTCTGGGGAAGATGGCAAATAAGCCAATTTCCCAAAATGTTGGTGTGTTCCTTTAAATGAATTGAGGTTGTCAATAATTCAGATTCAGCATACATCACTGTAAATGGTCTAAGGTACTGTTGTCATAATGATGCTAGTGTCTGCTAAAATTTCTGTGTAAGGAATGACTGTTGCTTTATGTTAAACATCTAAAGGGAAGCTACAAGAAAGCTGAATGATTTTGCGAGGTGAATTTCTGTTCACATTACAAATGTGTGCAGAAGGTTTGTGACTTGCATGTAAATGGTCTAATAATGTTACCGTAATGATGCAATAGAATGCCATTCCAAGGGAACATTACTATAAGCACAAGACTATGTAAAAATGTCCAAGGCGTGTTATTAATATCGCTATGCCAGGATATGCACAGAGGACTTTACTATAACAGTGCTTTAGAATGTTCAGACTGCAAGCAAACCGTTTCTGCCAAGATGTTGCATTATGCAAAAGTGCAAGGATTGTTTTTTGGAATAACTTCTTCATCTTGGTCAGCATGCATCATATTCAGGCACCTGCCAGGTAATTTCATATCAGTACTTGATAATATATTATTCTTACTGCAAACTTCATAAGCAGGTAACATTACATTATTCTATAAGATTGAGGAGCGTTTTATAACACGCTGGAACCATAGACTGGTTTCAACGCAGTTCGCACTTTCCAGTCTTGGCCAAACCATAACGCGTCATACATATACCCAAATCACAAACGAGTGCGCTTTTTAAGCAATTAGAAAAACAACGTGTCCGTGTGCGTTTAAGGCGCGTACTGACCTTTTACCTTTGCTTTGCGTCAGAATAAGTGGCCGCACATTGGTTGTTCAGAAGCATGACATTTCAGAGACGGACCTTACCATAATTTAAAACTAGGCCGAGGCATTCTAAAATGCTGTATTGTTCACCATTTTTTTCTCTTTTTTAATGAAATAACGTTTTTGTTGAACAATGTAGCCTATATAAAGTCGGAAATGCGTCTCTAACGAAGATAACTAGGTGACACAGTAAGTGAACGTTTCCTTATCGAGCAGGAGGTCGGCTGTTCCGTCATTGTGTGTAGCGTTAGCAATGAACCCAGGGGAATTCATTAACGTTAGCGAGCTGACAATGAACAGTGTGCTGAATATGTGTGCTCTTCCACGAATTATGCATTAATTATACTACATTTTGCGATGAACAACCGACATACATCAGACGTACTGTTGTATAAGTTAATACAGTGCTATTGGGGGGCGTAGATTGTTCAGTTCAAAGCTCGCAAGGACATAGTTACAACGTTCAGACGACCCACTCGAAAGATTGGTCTGCTGTTGAGTATAACACAGCAATACATTTAAATGGCAAAAGAACGGGAAACTCCTCCCAAACATGAACTAACATACGTGGTTTACGTAACTGCAATGTAATGTAGATACAGCAAGCAGGACCTGTTTTCCACTGATTGAGTATTTCCCAGTAACAAGGTCCAGTTTTACATTAGCAAGTTGGTTACTGAAATTAATTCATTAAAAGCTTCCCGAGCACGCTAGTGTAAGTAATACAATCATAAAATTCGCGTGAATGCAATTCGTAAATGCCTCAAATTCGTCTGACTAAACTGGATATTCATATTCCCAATGGCTTTCAGATATATTTAATGCCCTCTGCCATCGCAAATCACTACGACTTAATCGCAATTTAAATGACATAATTACACATAACTAATGCAGACCTCCAAACACTAAATGGAGTAATTTCAGGCTGCTTCTTAAATGTAAAGAACAGATGTCCACAAGACACAGAGGCTGTATCATCACTGGTGGCAAATTCTTTAAAGTTTATGAAAACCTCTCTTGGTGGCATTCACAGGACAGTGAAACCAGTTTTACTAGCAATCTCAAACTCGGCCACAGGCACTTTTAGATTTTTGAAGAGGTTGACAGGATAAGCAGCCTTCTTCTAGGAAATATCTCACTATAGCTCTAGTCCTTGGTGCGGCGATGTATCCCCAGGGTCTGAAATCAAGTCCAGCTCATGCCAGTGTTGACCATGGTCAGAAGTGCCACAGGGTGATTGACAGTCAGCTGTTGCACCAACCAGAGTGGGTAGAATGTTCTCTGGTGGAATCGGGCACCTTAGCCAGTTTGCCTGCACCAGTTTCATATGCTATGCAGTCTTCTTGCATCAGTGAGTGCCTGGCTTAGACGGAGTATTCCAGAGGGGAGGAGTGTGCTTTGCCTGCACTCTGTCAAAATGAATGGAGGGGGTTACACAGCCCCTCCAGGTCACTGTATAGGCGACAAAGCTATAGTTAATATCAACATTATTATCCATCATCGTCATTATTTAAGCTTTGCCGTTTAGGTGATGTGTTCTCCCACCTTGTGTACACTGCCCCCCCCCTCCAGGGTTCGGCGGGGGTGGTTCTGACACTGATGACGGGCGTCTCGGGAGAGGAAGGATGCGGCAGAAACGCAACATTCAGATCATCGAGTGGGAGGACCTGGACAAGAGGAAGTTCTACTCCTTCGGCGTATTCATGACCATGACGATCCGGGCCACGGTGTACCCGGCCACGCTGATCCGCACCCGGCTGCAGGTGCAGAAGGGCAAGTCGCTGTACAGCGGCACCTTCGACGCCTTCTTCAAGATCCTGAAGGCCGAAGGGGTGCGGGGCCTGTACCGCGGCTTCATGGTCAACACCTTCACGCTCATCTCCGGCCAGGGCTACATCACCACCTACGAGCTGGCGAGGAAGTACGTGTCGCAATACTCCTCAGACAACACGGTGAAGTCCCTGGTGGCAGGGGGTTCGGCCTCGCTGGTGGCGCAGAGCATCACCGTGCCCATCGACGTGGTGTCCCAGCAGCTCATGATGCAGGGCCAGGGGGAGCACCTGACCCGCTTCAAAGTCAAGCCCAAGATGGTGATGGCGGCCGGGAAGCACAAGGTGACATTTGGACAAACGCGGGACATAATCATGCAGATCTTTGCGATGGACGGCTTCCGTGGGTTCTACAGGGGATATGTGGCTTCCCTCTTGACGTACATCCCGAACAGCGCTGTCTGGTGGCCTTTTTATCACTTCTACACAGGTACAACAGACAGGAAATGTCTTTCTGGTCCTTCTCTTTGCTGATGATTGCTTATTCATTTGAGAGCAGTTTACCAATTTAATCACGGATGCAAGTGCATCCAGCATATTGGATCCAAATTATCTCGAAGAGTAGGTTAGAATTATACTGCATTAGTTATGACTTGATACATGTTCTAGGGTCAGGAACCCATGGGTTTCAGACAGTGTTCTTACAGCTCTATTACCACATGGAATCAGCTGGTTACAGTCACTTCCACAAGCTTCCTGTCAAATTGGCAAATGCTGTGGCGGAAAAAAACTAGCGTTGTCCTGCCAAGGGTGTTAGCCATGTTTCCTTCGTCATCACGGAGGTCTCCTTTCACTTGAGTTTGCTAGTTATGGACAACCTGTTACTTTGAGAAAATATATGAGAATCACACTTATCTCCATGCAATAATAATTACAATTTTAAGTTACCACCAACATGTTTCCACAATGTGCCTTCATCATTAAATAATTTTTGCATGGAGATAAGTGTGCGATTCTCATATATTTTCTCTGATGAAATGAACCGATAATCAGCACCTTTCTTACTTTTGGGTGTGCATTCTTTTATATATCTTTCCCAACCTGTTACTTGGCCAGAATCACTCAAATTCCCATAATGGTGCTAACAGTCACCAGCATAAATCTGTTAACCAGCATCCAGACGGTGTAGCTTTTCATTAGAAGACAAAATGAAGGGTGTTCTACAGTTGTATTCAACCAGTCACATGTCATTAGTCACAAATGTTGGTACAGGTGATTGGGCACGTCCTACGATGTCTTGTGTGTTAACTGCTTGGCTGTGCCACTTGTGACTGGTCACAACAGCAGTGTGACTGTCCTCTGTGTGCGTGGAATTGTTTTCACAGAACAGCTGTCCATGATGGCGCCCAGCGAGTGCCCTCACCTGATCCTGCAGGCCATAGCGGGGCCGCTGGCTGCCGCCACCGCATCAACCGTCACCAACCCCATGGACGTGGTGAGGGCCCGAGTGCAGGTACTGCCTATTGAGACCGCTCTGGTAAAGCTTGGCCAAAGTGCTTTGTTAGATTTACCATGCCTTCCTACGGCTACTTTCTTGACGCGTGGTTGTCACGTCCAACCAAATGCTTTCCTTGGGCTGCTTGCTTTCAAACTCCAGGGAAATTTGAAAGTAAAATCGTCCTTGGACAGGTTTGTTAAGAGACACACGACTGAACCAGAAAGAGAAAATGCAAACGTGTCATTCCAGGCTTTACAGGAGGCTGTAATGAACCCATCCAATAAGTAAACTGATATGATTCTAGTAAGACCTGGAATGGCCCAAACCGCTATGCATCATTAGTGTGATTTATTTCCATCTCTGATTTGAACCATTGTGGTAATTTGTAGTTAAATAATAGTGTGCGCGCGCTGATCGAGTCATCATCTGTTTGTCTGCCCAAAAGGTGGAAGGCAGGACGTCGGTCATTGAGACTTTTAAGACGCTGCTGGCAGAGGAGGGTTTCTGGGGAATGACCAAGGGCCTCTCCGCTCGCATTATCTCCTCCACGCCCACGGCCATCGTCATGGTGGTGGGGTATGAGACCCTAAAGAAGCTGAGCCTGAGGCCGGAGCTGGTGGACTCCAGGCACTGGTAGAAGATGCGCGGGGCAAAGCCGCTCCTCTCTCATCTGTCCCAGGGTCACTCCTCTGTGTTTTGTTGGCCTTTTAACTCTTTGTTGCCGTTTGATGTTTCCTTGCGGAGGTGGGGGTGCATTTTAACCTTTACTTAGTTATTTGTTGAAATTTTGAAGTCATTTTCTCTGAGAACTATGCATTTTATTTTTTAAAGTAGTCAATCAAAAAGACAAGACTATAAATTTCAGTTTCATAAAAAATGGGTACTTAAATTACACAGTAGAATAAAATCAAGACGGTTGAAAATGGTTTTACATTGTTAAAGTAGCAGTGTAGACCTTGATTTAAAACGGAACAGTACGCTGGGCCCTTCGTCCCTTTTGAGAGTTTTCCAGCTATGAATTTAGCAACCAGGTTTATAGGAAAACAGAACTTTAAAAGTAATATGATCATGAGTGCACACTGCTGCTACCACACAGGTTCTCTTACAATCTAAACCAGTGCTATGTTGAATCAGCACAGCAAAATACCTCGATTTGTCACTCAGTTCACCATGCATGAGTGTTTTCTGACTGGGTAGGGGGTATGCTTTGATTAAACTACAATAACATCGCACTGTTGAAATACAAAAAGCCACAGATGAAGCTCATGTGAACTACAGGGAACAAGAGAACAAGAAATATATAAATAAGTACGTACGGTTGTGTATTAATTTCATCAAGTATGTTCATCCACTGATGAAAGTTCAGGGAAAATTACTGTGATTGGGAGAGGGGGTCCTTGGGCAGCCATGTTTGAAATGGTGCAGCATCTCTGGGGATTAAAAAAACTAGATTCAATGCATGTAAAAATGAAAAACGGAAAAAAAACATGGATCAAACCGTTTTTGGGCCAAAGTGAGGTTTTTAAAGATGTAGTAGTCCTGGCAGTGCATATTTAACCAAGGAATCTAATGTGCAGCACTGGCATTTATTTCAAGGTGTGCAGGGATAAAATGGACATCACCCTCATTACTTTTTGAGGGTTTTTCAACAAAAAAAAACACCACCTTTCAATGGAAAAGGGTTCATTTGTTTTCATTAACCAATCCAGTCCACACACATTCCTAAACAACCTGTTGCAGTGTCGATCAAAGCTTTCGGACAGGTGTTCAGAGACTAACCTGCTTATTGAAATCCTTTGTTTGCAAGATTGTATTTATATTTCTTTTCACTATTTGAATATTTCCTATGGCGGCTAAATAAAGTAAAGTTAAAGTTGTCCATGTACATCTTTAGATGAAGGGAATGTGGAAGAACAATGAGGTCAGAAGCCGAGAGGTGGGCTCACCTGCCGGTTGAAGTAAGTTGCTCACATGGGAATAACGAGGAACTACAGACGTTCACGGAAATGCCATGTTTTCAATTATGAAACTGACAGTGTTCTAATGGAAAGCTGGTGTTTGCATTAATAGACTATAAGGTTATTTGTATTATGAAAAATGTCCATTAATATCTAAAAAGGTACAAAGGAACAAATGTGGCATTTGCGGCACAAGGTATCCAGAAATGCTACTGCGTGTACATGATTCAAGTTTGGTTGGGCAAATCAAAGGATTGCAAAATGTATTATTATTTTTTTAAATAACGGGTTGGGGTGCATGGGACAAAGGAGACTGGTCCAGTCAATTTAGTGCCTACCTTTGTAGAGTGCCACTTGTTTTAAGGACAGAGCTCTCCCAACACCGAGACCTTCTCTGGGACATTATTTCAGCAGGATGAAGGCATCAAGTGGTCAAGGGGGCTGTTGTAACAGTCTCCACTCGGTCGTCAGTATGTGCTTGATTGCACTGACCTGTAGAAAGATAAAATCCATTTGAAAATGACTGAAAACTCATTGATTGGTAAAGTCATCCCAAGTCTTAATTGGGACACTTTTACCACAAACCATGTACAGTTAAACAAAGCCAAGACGGTCTGAGGGAACCTGTAACCCACGTGAGACAATCTGCCCCAGCTCATTCCTCACTTCTCAAACACAAGTGCCATGGTCTCAGTATTACAGGGTGCACAAATCTTTTGATGCAAATTAATTCATTTCTCACCTTTTGGTTTTTACCCATTTCTGATAAGGGGTCATGTGTTCACACCCCCAACAACTACAGAAGGGACGTTCCACCAAGACGACTGCAGTCTTGCAGGGGTCATAATCACCTTTCAGTCACCACGACAGATGGAGCGTGCTGAAAGCTGAAGTCCAGAATAAGTTACTTCGTAATCTTCAACAGTGGACTTAAGACTCCCATAAGCTCCGGTTCAGAATGCTGCAAAAGTGCAGATTAGATGACTTGCTCTCTCCAGTCTTCAGATGAAATTGTTGGGGAGCTGAGGCAGACCGTCCCAGAAACACCCACCTCAGGTTCAGAATACAGGATTCTGCACCTGTAATTCAAACACCCCGAGTGTGCCGAGGGGCTTGTAGAGTCCCAGCAGATCCCGCTTGTGCTTCGTCTAATAAGGCGCAGTAATGCTGTGAACCCTATAGAGGGCGCACTAAACCACAGTGTGATAGCGGTGAGAAGATTTAAGTTTTTCTAACATTGTGTTTTAAACTACACTAGCTGTGTGCATTATATGTTGTCCACACAGTCACCGTTATTATTCAGCATGTCTGCACTGTGAAGTGTGGTTAGTTTAAATATGAAGTTTCATTGGCCTCCAGTGTCAAGCATTTCTACATCCTGAAGTTGTGTGTAGTGTGTACTTTATTCACAAACGCGTTTGCACAAGTAATAATTTGCTACGTGTTTGAAGCTGTGTATACAATCTCCCCAAAGTACATCTTGTTACTATAACTACCTAATAAAATTGTACATGTGAAACCATCTTCAGGGTGTGGATGAAACCGTTAGTCTTAAGTTATGATCTAATGATTACAGTATAGAATAATAGGAAATACTGATCATTTTTAAATGTAAATAACTATTTTCTTCAACATTCTAACATCTACAACATATTACGATAAAAACATAAGCAACGGATTCAGCCAATAATTCTGTACACTGGTAATTGAAATATTACATCCACAGATAAACAGCTCAACGAAGGACATCTGTAATTCAATTGGGACATCAGAGGTAGATGTCTGCAATTAAATACCTGTAATGAATATATTAATGCACCTGGGTAATAAATCTCTGCAGCCGAATCATAGATTCCACCAGGAAAGTGGCTTCTGTGAGCTAACCCGAGTCAGGTCAGCATTCTTTCCATCTACACCCAATCGCTTCTGAATGACATTCCTCACAAAGAGTAATGCCCCAGACAGGACACTGCCTTTTCATCCATGTAAAAATGTATTTATAAGCATGTATCATATTTATGATTTAATCTAATTTTAATGATCCCATCAATAGATTTAAAAAGCCATGTTCACCACTGATTAACGCTCTTAGTATTGCAATCCTGTCACTTGGATGGTTCAGTGACGGATTTAATTATTTAGTCATGTAATTAATACAAATCAAATGTATTCCCTATTCTGTGTATACACAACATACCCTTTTAAGAACAGACCTGCTCTTTTTATTAAACATGGGCACAGTTTGTAAAGAGGCTTTCAAAGGCAAAATAAAGGACCCCACCTGTGTAAATGAGGAACTGTGAGGCTGGTGGAAATACCTGTCTTCAGATTCCATACCTGCACACAATGTTTACAGTCCATTTCAGCCAGCGTTTACTCCATTAACTAATGACATCCAGGCGACCCCAACGATTAAGGGACTGTACACAACAGGTGGATCAATCCACAGGCAGTCAGGCAAGATTTTTAAAATACATTTATTTGGACGCGGTGGTGTGCCCGTTTCACAGCCAGAAACAAAACCAAAAAAACAAAACAGTTTGCCAAAAAAATAAAAAATTCTCCTTCGTACACAGATGATCGGTTGCAGGTTGTCCCAGAAGCGCTTTGGACAGAGCACCTGTGATTAGAGTTCCTGCTGGACACAGGTGGGATGATGGCCAGGTGAGATGATGGCCAGGTGACATCGACGGCGAATGCAAGTTGGAGCGCCTCGGGGCCGGGTCACATGGGACAGTCATATATGTGTATGGCCCGGTCGTCTCCTGCAGACACAATCTTGGAGCCGTCCACATTGTATTTAACACTCCACACCTGGGAGAAGAAGCAGCTGCCATGTTAGAAGCCACCTGACTTCACCTGAGCAGCGGTGGGCAGCATGAAGATTTCTAATGTGGGACTGCTGCCGCAACGTCCGTTTAAATTCAATACAACGAGGCCTCGTGTTCAGCTTTGGGTACAAATCCCATTCTGATTTAACCAGGTCGCTCAGTTTACCCAGGTATAGAAAATGTTATGATTTAGTTTAATCGAGTATAGATTACATTATTCCGTTTACCTCGGTATAGTTGAATTCGAGACTTAGCATATCCATCCATTAATAACTTGGCTTACCCAGGAATAAAACGTGGCCACGTTTAGCCAGGTAAAGGTAAATACCCAGGTCTAGAAGAGGTCGACTCACTTTAACCAGGTGTACATGGGGTAGTGACCCAGTTTACCCATGTGTGCAGGGGCTTGTGAGCCTTTTTCTCACCTGGTCCTGATGGTCAAAGAAGGTGTTCACGCAGGTCCTGGAGCTGGCATCCCAAACCTTCACACTCTTATCTGAAGAGCTGGGGAAAGGGCAGAACCCACTTTTAACACTCAGGCCCACATTTCTGCACTGCACCTTACCCCCAACTCTGTGACCAACTTTAGCACGAGTTACACTCTTAAAGCAAAACCTTCTCTTCTCTTAGTGTGGAAGACTCATTCATAATTTACTTGTAGATGGGTTGTCAGAAGAATCCCTGTTAACTGAAATACACAATACTAAAATGAAGCAACAACGGGTGTGATGCGGGCGTGGACCAATCTGCAATCTTCTCCCTGGGTTTGCCTCAGGCTGTGCCGAGTGTTGGGGGGATTCAGGTGAGAAGGGGGGGCTCGGCCTACCTGCAGACGAAGCGGGCGTGGTCGGGGGAGAAAGGGAACTCAGCTTACCTGGAGACGAAGTGGGTGTGGTCAGGGGAGAAGGCCACGTTCAGTACCCAGGATCCGTGTCCGCTCAGCGTTCCCGCCAGGTTGGCGTGCTGCCTGAAAAACCGCCCAGGTGCCAATCAACATCTCACCGATAATTAGGCATGCGTGCCCATTCAAATCCATATTATAATACACTGGGATCGGGAAAAATAGGAGACCCTACAGCAGTGAATTTTATTGATCAATATTCCGTCTCTGGCTGTGCAGAAATGCAGTGGACGAGAACCTCAAATTTCATTTGAAGCATCACTGAAAAGCAGAATTTAGAGATGAGAAAGCACAGCCAACGGACCTGACCATAACCACTGACTCTGTTCATTTAATGACTCAAAATGCTAATAAATAACTTGATCACTTGGAAGCGCGTTCAGTGGTGGGAACGAATCGCGTGAGCCCAGCGGGAACCGGCCAGGCCAGCTCACAAACACGGAGCCGTTTTCAGATTTACTGCAGTACTCACACGTCGTAAATCTTGATGTAGCCGTCATCCGAGGCCGTCACCAAGAGCTGGGAATCTGGCGAGAACGTCAGTGATCTAATGGGCATGGCATGACCTAAAAGAGGAGGATGATGATGATGAGGATGAAGCTGCAGAAAGAACGCCTTCACACCCGCTTTCAAAGCACACAAGACTGACATCAGACGTCCTCACTGGCCTCCAACACACACTTCGGTCTTTTAGCCCTGCTCAGCGCCAAGATGCGGACACCTGCGCCCGCTTCACTCAGAGGAAGAGAGCGGGAAGAACTGACGAGAGACACTTAACAGCTGGAAACGGAAAACGACCCAAACACCTAAAGGTGAGCACAAACACCAGCACAGAAAAATGGCTGCCTTCACACATGCAGCACATTACCCCCACCCCCAAGAATCTAACAGGTTGTCATGCAAACCTCTAGACACGGCCAGCATAGCACTTCAGTTTCAACTGCAGGGAGCTTCAACCTTAAAGGCATACTCAACTTTGTTAGAACATAATAATGTATAGCTACCTGGCGCCGATAAGAGTCGAAATATTCACGCTCATCTTCATGACTTGCTCCAGAGAGCATGAGAATTACATTTTTTCTCTCTCCATTCACTCCCATTGCATGGCGAAACATGTCTCAAAAGCACACTTTTCGCACATAAACGAATGCAAACAACGCGGATTATGCAGATATATAAAATCACAACATCCAGTATCGAACGTTTGAAACTTTTGAAACAAATTTTGATTGATTTGATTTTGAAGAACTATTTTCCATAAAAAAATAGCAACTGTTGTCAACTTCTTTTTTCTAATTTGCCAGGTTTGTTTTCTAACACACACTTCAGGAAGTGGGATGGGTACTGGTGCAAGAACGAAACAAGGAAATTCCTCATAAGCTAATGACCGGATCTTCTTTCAAACATTTGTTTGGAAAAAGTGTAAAATATCATGAATGGAGCTTTTTATCTATTCTCTGTTGGCCAGTTGCTGACCACTGGAGCAAGTCATGAAGACGAGCGTGAATATTACGACTCATATCGGCGCCAGGTAGCTAAACAATATTACGTTCTAACAAAGTTAAGTATGCCTTTAAATTGGAGAATCCACTTTACTTTCCATTACTTCCCCACATACTTATTGAAGATGTTCAATGGTAGCAGAAATAAGTGAATGAGACTTGAAGAGACAACACTTGCCTTCAAGGAATGGTTCACTTTCTGGGTTCTTTGATATGTCAGTTTCAATGTATGTTTCAATTGGCCCAGACAGTTTTGGAGAGTGATGAAAGATATTTCAGATATTGTACACCCTCTGGAGGCATAGTTTCACTGCACAAGCTGCTTTAGAGTCATTTGAAGTGTATTTTATTGATTTAGACCAAAAACCCCCAGTTGCCATACCTGCCAGCCATTGCAAATGAGTAGGTCATCAGTACAGATCTGAAATATCCTACATCACACACAGGAACTGGGCCAATCAATAACATGCACTAAATGTGAAATAATATCAAAAGTGAGCCGTCACTTTAATTTATCATTCAAAGTAAAAAAAAAAAAAAAAAAACACTTCCACTACATCCAGGCCCTGGCAGAAAACAGATGAGAACAGCAAACCCTGCCAACTCAAAAACTTCACAAACTCCCTTTAATGCAGAACGGCTCTGTGGACACGGCAGTTGTTAAATCTTAATTTACCTTCCAGCGTGTGGAGAAGTTTCCCAGTTGCAATGTCAAAAATATTAATGATTCCATCTATAGCTCCACTGGCCAAATACTTTCCGTCAGGACTCTGAAAGAAGAGAACGCAAAGACATGAGGGTCTGTGATGGAAAGAGCAGCACATGTGCATACATGTATCCTTGTGCAAATGACATGAATCAAGCATACACTGGGATTTTAATTTGCAGCCATCCATGTTTACAATTTCATCCATACATTCCACACATCTTCATTAGCATAGTTTCCAGGCCATCCACATCCAGATGTGTTCATGCATTCTATCATCACACCTGATTCGTGCTCATTATTATTCTAGTCACACCCCAAATAAATCTAGAATGGTTCTTTATGTGGACATGGTTAGTCTACTTCTGTTGGATACCTCCATTTCCTTTGCTGATTTAACACTTATTCTTTTTTTCTATAATACATTGGGATGATACAATATGGCGTAATCCATCCACCCGAAGGAACATTTCTGCGAAATCACTGGAAATTAGTGCCCAGCGAATGAAAACTAACCAGACAAACTTTCTCGGGGAGATTGATAGGTTCCAGAAAAATATAAGAACAAATGGTGGACATACTCATCAAATCAAAAATAAATCAGCCAGTGATTAAATTTATTTTCACAAGGATGTAAAATGTTTCCTGACAAAAAGGCTTTACTGACTGAGACAGACAGACAGACAGACACATGTACATGCTTTGATTCAGCAGTGACACAAACAAAGTGAATCAAATGAATATTCAAGAATATATTAGGCATCAAATTAATATTCAAGAAATCTTTAAACAAGGTTATACTGATGGGCCTAAAATCACAGCTACAAGTTTCACAGATGAAGAGCAGAACTGTCCTCTCTGCAATATTTGTTAATATTCATCAGTTTTTAGCAGAATATTGTCAATTTAGGGACGATTATAGAAAATAAAGTGAAGCAGGAAGGCATTTCAAACTATTTGAGTGGTCTTAATTTTTCCACAAGAATCCTGCTTATTGAACTGTAGACAGGATTTTATCTCATCAAATGTTTCATATCGGCGTCAATCCTTACGCAGTCGGTTACATAAAACATTCAAAAACTTTGAAAAGGCAATTAAGCGAGCACTCAATCTCTTTCCGACTGTTGGCATGGGAACAGAAACCCGCAGTGTTTTTCAGTGAACACAACACACCGTTTCAACTTGGACTCTTTGATGCCCATGGTTGGACTCAATGTTCTCTCCCTACTCATGAGAATAAACCTGCACGGGGATGAAGGCAGTGTGTGAGAACCCTAGATACTGTGGTTCCCCATGATCTCCCCCCATAATTCCTGTCCGCTTTGACTCCACACAAACATGCAGCTACAGCGATTTCGCGGAGACAAACCGCTTGGTCACATTTTCTTACTTTGCGCCTACCAGAGGCTTCTATCCAGAGAAACTTACTGCACACAGCTTACATTTTACATACAGTCCATACACCAGGCTTCATATTTACTGAAGAGGTTCAGGTTGAGTGCCTTGCTCAAAGGCAAAGTGGAAATGCCCCAAACCCAGGATTCAAACCAACAACCCTCCAATTACAAGTCAATTTCTAACAAGCACTATGCCATACATAATATGGATAAACAGGAAAAAACCGGTTAACAAAACAGGCGGCCATGATTAACAAGTACCCCTTCGATCCTGTACTGTAACCACATACATGAGGTTGTACTTATTAAGAGACTCCTATTGAGAGAAGATCACAAAGTGAATGAAACTGTAAAGCTTACGTAAGCGATGCTCAGGATGAATTTCCCTCGAGTGTCCAAGGAGTGCTCCTTCTTCCCGCTCTCTACGCCGAAGATGTTCACCTTGCCCAGGTGACTGCCCGTGGCGATGTATCTGGAGTCCGGAGAGAACGCCACGGTCCAGGCATCGACTGCAAACATGGACAAGGAATGTGTCATCTTTCTCTGCGTTTGCGTGCGATAACGGTACCATCACATCCCCACTTCCTTTTCCAAAGGATATGAATAACATCACATGTGGATTAGTGCACTCAGAGGAAACTGCCTCCTGGTGCTCACTAATCTGCCCGGGTGAGCCCTGGGGGGTATTTCACCAAGCGGTTAGCCAGAGTTAGCCGGGTAAATTTTGTCAATATTTTGAATTTGATGAAATTCGATTGGTGGCCGACGAACTCCTTAATCCCGAATTGTGAAATACCCCCCTGGACAGGCTCATACTGCCATACATTAGTGGTGTTATTTCCATCTCTTATTATCGAGAGACCCACATCCATGGCAGCACAATGTACAAAAAACTGAAAAGGCTGGAAAACAACAGACAATATATGCAACAATTATGTGAACTCAGAAAGCTTTAGATGACACAGAAAACAATATTTCTTGCCAGTAACCCTACTTTAGTTCTACTTTAGTTTGAAGGTTATTTTTTCCCCCAGAAAGACATAAGGGCCAGGTCAAGGGGAGGTGAACAGTAGGGGTAAAATGTCATCTTTACCAATGGGCCTATCTTTTTATTTTAAAAGATAGTGCTTATTTCAAAGTTTATGGAGCTTTTTACGGTTCTTAAATATCTCGACTATGAACAAATTGGTGGTCATTTGAAGTTCGGTCTTTATCAAAATGCAACAAACTTCTGATAGTACAATATTGGATGAAATTAAAGCCATATACACCACCATAAACCAATACATAATCTAACTGTTTTTGTGTCCAGTGGACTGGGAATGATCATTTTACTCTATTTAAAGAAAGTTTTGGTACTAATTGTTGTTATTTTATAGTTTACATTGTTCGGAAAAAAGGCGTTCTTCAGATTTTGCAGTGTCCTTCCGTTACCAGAAAACTCTATTTTCACTGTCATATCACAGATTTCAGCTTAAAACTAATGAAACTTTCAGAAATAGCTGTTATTGGGTTGTAAATTCCACTACTAATATTGGGAACATTGAGTGCAAGGGCTGCCTTATACACAAGAACTAATAGTGTGTCCTTCCGTTACTTTTACCAATTGTCCTTCCGTTACCGGAACCACTGTGGGAAAAATGCTATAAAAATTTATTGGACCATGCCCTTGGTCTAATATTTGGCATGTTCATAGATGGATAGTCAATAGACCATTATCAGTCAGAAAAATACCAATACTTTGCCTGGAACCGCAGGTTTTGCATTGTTGCAAAAAACAGATGTTGTTTTTGAGTCCTTCCGTTACCGGTGAGTTTTTGGCAAAATTATCCATGAAAATGACCCTTGACAAAAAAACGTAGTGGATTTATTTTAAAGTACTAGGCAGCCTTCACTTCTCACAAGTGTTCTTTTCAACCTAACTGGTATAGCCTAGGAGCTAGAGCCAGCGTACAGCAAATTTGTCCTTCCGTTACCCCTTGACCTGGCCCATATGTGGACATATGAAATATGTGCTGTTTGGAGACCCTGCATGTCCTTGGTGCACTGGACTATCAGCAGTGTAAACAGACAGCAGCCACAGTAGCTCCAACAAGGTGACCAGAGGATACTAGGATAGCCAATCACATGGCAGGGAGATCTCCAAGGGAAACGGGAGGACAAAGACCTTTGTTCATCACCCGCGAGTGGTACACACACGAGTGAGTGAGCAATCCTTTACCAATGCCTCTACTCAAACCACTTCCATATTATTGAATCTTCAGGGAAATAATGCAATTTACAGGAGCTTATGGGACAAAAGAAGAACTTATTCAATTTCACAGTATCTTAAGGGTGATGGAGAGTGACACTGCTGTCTCATCTCTATTAATACCGTTGTCATACTATTATTACAATGTCATACTTGTGTGCAGTTGGGCTAGATAAATCTCACCTCTATATGACCCTATCAAACCGAGGAGCGGAAATAGCACTGGATTTGACCTCCTGACAGTCAGACCAACCACGAGAATGTTTTATTTCTATCCAAGGTACCACAGTACACAATTAGTGCTGCTGCATGGCTGTACTACCTGTCTAATCACAGGCTCTCTCAGGTGGAACACCTGGATAGGCCGGAGGGGTTCTCAGGGAACCAGCTTCACAAATAGAGATCTACAGGGGGATCCCCACCTGGTCCCGCATCCATGGATTTGATCTGTTTTCCAGACTCCAGGTCCCAAAGTCGAATGTTGGCGTCCAATGAGCTGGAGGCTGCAAGGGCGCCATTGTGACTGATGTCCACGGACACCACGCCCAGCTGGTGGTTCTCGAGTGTCCATTGGAGCTCCAGCTTCTCCTCTGACCTGTGGAGTAAAATCACAATTTAGCCAATGTTAGATTCACAGCTCTCACAACATCTGCAGGGCACTAATACTTCAAGTGAACACTAATCAGTTAATCGTTTCTTTCTATTGAGATTTACTTGACCACTCTTTAAGCAAGAACGTCAGGTAAAAATCAGTTCTCAAATGCAACAATCAGTTTTTACCATTTCCACACTTTGACAGTGTCATCCAGCGATCCAGTGATTATAGTCTCCGTGCGGTCCTTTTCATTTTGACCCCAGGCTGTGGTCCAGATGGCGTCATCATGAGCTAAGTTTGGACATAAGTTGTCAGGATCACCATCTTGAAATATGCAGAGCTACCAGATAACGACCCAAAGATTAACATCAAGCATATACAACCGGTACTTTTCACAGAACTTTACTCAGGTTTGTCGATAATACTGAAAATGAACTTAACTTAAATCATAAATGCGACTACTGGAATTCAAAAAGAGGAAACCCCGTAAAACCCCGTTTGATATAAAATGTAATGTTCTCGCACTTACCATGTTCTTGCTTGAATAGTATGCTATACTGAAATATAAAGTAATAACAACAAATTAGTTTAGCTCGCAAATCTAGCTGGCTAGCCACAGAGTAACGTTAAGTTTGTAACTTTGCATTGTCTCCAAGGAAATGCAAAGAAAAACAAGCTAAGACAGTTCAGTCTAGCAAAGTGGCAAAATAAGACCATGTGTAGCGATTTTAGCTAACATAGCTAGCATTTACTACAACAAAATCCCATTGACCGTTTGTTTAATAACTTACCTGCGTGGTCATTTTGAATTTCAGATGAGTGACTTCGAATTCTTGAAGAAGAAAAAACTCCAAGTCTCCTGAAACACAAATGACGTGATCCAACAAAGCTGGCCATGCATTTTGAACCAGCATGTAACTTACACAGATTTACAGAAGTACATCAAGAGCTAACAATAACAGAAAATGGTTTGCAGTGTGCCAGTTTGATGTGCGACGAAGACCAGCAGAGCTAATATATTCCCTGATTCCCCCAAAGGGAGAAGATGGTACATCATTTTCTGACAGCCCAAAAATGTTACCTTGACTATTTCAGCATTTACCGCTGGGTCTTGGTGTAATTCTGTTTCACTACAGCATACAGCAAACGATTTCCGCTCAACAGTAGGACGCCATGACAACTCCGCGCTGAGGATTCTGGGACACTATAGCACCCAGCTTCCGCCTTGTTTACGTGCGAGAGGAGCGTGCCCTGAGCGCACAGTCACGGGGAAAATGATAACTTCACGAGTTTAGACAAGACCAGGTTTCATTTTTTAAAACTTATTTATGCCAACGGGTGCAGAAACAAACAAAATGACTAAGGAATTAAGCCAATATCTTAACTTGAATCTTTTGTTATTTTTAATGATGATGGTCTCTACGGTTGATGGAACAATGTGAAACATTAGCTAATAAGATTCGATTTATTAAGGTGAATTGCCCGCCGCGGTGACATTTATTTACTGCTTTAGCATGCCATACTGCTATGATTAAGTACTGTTGTCATAACGTTATTACCAAAGGCAAAGATGGTACAGCCAAAGATCAATGTCTCTACCAATCAGCATTGACAGAAAACAAATTGCTATTTTAATGGGCAGGGGACAAAAGATTCACAGTAATTGATCCTGCACAATATTATGAATTCCTATAGCTATATGCTTTAGCTTCTTCCTGTCAGTTGGGGAAAGATTATCAATCTAGATTCCATTTTCATGTTCTGCTGAATATGCTACGTTTCAGACCCTTGTTAGAGGAATTGAAAACACATCTTTCTAATTAGCCTATATAACATCCTGTAGCATTATGTAACATTTTAGCACACAAAACCCCCAAAAAAGTCCCTTTCATTTGAGGCCTCTTCTGTCCTGCAAAGCAAATCTAGTCATAAAGGCAGTCCCTTGTCATTTTCAGATATGGAAGCTTATTTGATGTTCATATTTGCATAGCTTTTTTTAACTGAAGGATAATATACCAAAGTGTAGAAGTTCTTAAAATGTCACGCATATAGGAAGCAATTAACTTCCTCTTACAAAGCTGTTTTTCTTAATTATACATTGGTTATATTCCCGTTTACGTCAATCACTGTGCCTTCACTACCATGGGCCGTTTCCCGATATGATCTTCGATAAAGATCATCTTTGGCCATTTTGTTTTTATACTACTTTCATTGTTTATCTTTCTCAGTCTATTTTTATTATCTTTTTGATGCAATGTCAGTACATATTAATCAGTTTAATCATAAAATTAATAAAGCACAAACACAAAACACTAAGATGATCGATCTTAACTCGAAGTTTTTGGGAACTAGGGCCCTGGTGGTGGTTCCAAATAATAATCACAAGTAATTCAGAAAATCTAGGAGTCATTTTCAGAATGACTCACAAAAGTGTCTTCCATTCACAGATTTATAAAAATGCATTACGAAATAATATTATGACAAAGGGTCTGTCAGCTAGCATATCTGTATAAAGCAGTAGACCAGGGATACTAAAATCTGGCCTTCGAGGCCAGTAGCACTGCTGGTTTTCTTTTCTACCCGATAGTTATTTGAATGATTAATGCCAGAGATTTAACTCACCTGGTGTCTCAGGTTTAACTCAGTCCTGATTAGAGAAGAATGAAAACCAGCAGTGATTTAAGTATTCCTGTAGTAGGCCTTGATAGATCTCCCTGGCTGTGTCCAAATCAGAGCCGTATCTACTGTGCCCTGCTGTCACCTGTGTAGTGTACTGGTAGAAGTGTGCTGTTTAATATGCACTGCTTAGCACGCGACGTGCGGAACACAAATAATATCAGCCATACTATTTTCCAACCGTACTGTGGAAGTGTCGTAAGACGTCACAGCCTTGCGCGGCCATGTGTTGTTTTTGTTGTTATTGAAGGAAAACGTCAGCTAAGCTGCATCTCATTTTTTTAAGCGACGCCACGCGTCATATTTATGCGACCAAATGTTAGCGTACTTCTTGAAGTGTGCTCCCAAATATACTCAGCAAAACCCCGGAAGTAAGTGTATCATACAGGGGTTTTAAGTATACTAGAGAAACCTTTTCCTACTTAACGACTTTCTTGTCCCGTCTACTTAACAAGCCTACCTAATAGTATGGAAGGGTGCTGATTTGGATACAGCCCCTGTCTGGAAACGACTCCTGACCATGCCAGTACCAACAATGGTAAATATCCCAGAATTATTGGCTATACCATTGCTCAGTGATGGAGGACTTTAGTCAGCAGGGATTTCCCACCTTTTTGCTCAGTTATGACTCCCCTGGAGTTGGAGCAGTTTGGTTTGGTTCAGTTCAGTTCGGTTCAGGTCCCTGGCACAATGGCTCCGCGGTTCAGCTGGTGGACAGCAGTGACTTGAGAAGCACAATTTGCGATTCCAATAATGGCAGTAAAGAAAAATTAACAAAGGTAGGTTCAATTACCTGTAAATCAAATGCAAAATAGTGAGCCAGTCCACCCAGTGTAACCCTCTTCCAACACTCATAATTGTATAAAGCAAACTCGCATATATCCCACAGTATCTATCAATCAAAGAAACCGTTTTAACACTTCACCATTTAATATATGGAATGTGAGATCAATTTTACCGGTCATTTAGTTATGAATTCAAAACGCAAATAAAAACATTCATGCACGCATGCACAATTAAAACAAATCTTTCTAAGTTTCTGGTTCCCATTACACCTGCATGGGACTTTAGCATCCCAAAAAAAAGAAAAATATTTAAATATAAAAATTGAATGAAAGCAGAGCTTCACATATCCCAATCTCCCCTGTAGTTGTGCCTGCATTGTGAGCAGGGGTGGAGGTGTCTCCGCTGAGGTGACACTGTGACACATGAGGTCTCATCTCTGTAACTGCTTTCTAAGTCAGATGGATGAAGCTCTATGAGAGGAGTGTTGGTGGGTCGACTGTAATCTAATATTCTACGAGAAGAAAATGTCAGGCATGGAAAAGTGATTGCTCTTATCTGGATCTGGGCATTTCATATACTGCATTTGTGCAAAAATGGATTGCAATGTACTTTGAACAAAGATAGTGGAATCAATCAGATTAATTTGCTTCATTTTAAAACGTTCCACCATACCCAATTAAGTTTTCATCAATTTGGAGGCCTAATCATATTTGTAGGCATACGATCAAAAACAATTTCCTCTCCCAATTTGTGAGAGTGCACACAAACACACGTGCCCTCTCTTTTAATTTCCCATAACAACAACTAATTGTTACATCCTGAAAGTAATCAAATAAATTATTGATAAAGAAATGATACAAAAGTAATTGGTTACATTGTACATATGCTCACAGGACAAGCATCTGCTGTTGCTCACAACACAACACATTAAATATTCACCATAGTACATCAGTTCTGTTGCAGCTGAAATATGAGCCATAAGCCTCCTCTCCAGTCTCACCATCGAATAGAAGTATATTTCGGGTTTAATTCACAAAACTTTACATGTCTTTACTTTATATGCTTCCTCCCCACTCTGATGTTGTACAGGGGAAAGACGGCTAGCCAATGTAACAGACAGTCCTGTGTGCTCTCTTAAAGGGATAGTTCACTTTGAGGGTTTTTGCTATTATGTCAGTGCCTCTGGAGGCATAACTTCACTGTGAAAGCTGCTTGTACAAACACTGAAACCCGAATACATTTTTTTTGAAACCCCTAGAAAGTGAATGATCCCGTTAACACAATCCAAAACAAAGTCACTTTTCTGCAACCGCGTTCAGTTGTGTTTAATCTGCTTCTTAGACTTGTCTACTCATTAAATATGCCTGATGGTCTTTATCTCTATCTTGACCAGCTCTGCCTTTTGCATTTTTTAGGGAGGGTTATAACCATTGACTGATGGGGCAGAGAGTGACCAACCTGTGTCCACAGGGAATTGCTAGGTCATTTTACTGAACTATTCTCTGAGAAAATGACGAGGACCCATCTGTACATTAATTACTCTCTCTTGTCTGGAGGGCAGTTCTGAAAAGACATTGACGAAGAGCCATCAGCAAGGGAACCAATTAAGCCTGCAGTGGGGACAGAAAAAACCTGAGCCCACGTTCTCTCCTGGGGTGTGTGGGGGGGGGGCAAGGTATGAAAGGATGGAAAAGCCTTCCTGGAAGTTGCATTGAAGGCCATTGGAGTGGCCGTCAGCTGCCAGACACAATGTGCTCGTCAATGGTGAGCCAGCAAGCAAGTCTGTGCTGTTTTATTTCTGAATCGGTTGGAATTCAATGCTGGAGGCATATGAATAGGGTTTATTCAGATGTGTGCTCCTTAATGGGATCTAATGAGGCACGGAAGTGCTCTCGATTCACTACAAAATGCGTGGGGAGTCCTTACTGGGATGAGGACTACTTTGTTAACAGCAATATTACTACTGGAAGACTGTTGTTGCTGTGCTCAAAGGCCAGAAATGGGGCATGACTCTGTATTTTGACTGTTTTAAGTAGCTGATCATTTTCTTCATACATTTTATTTTACAAGCCTAATTCCTGAGTACCATTTATTTCTTGATTTACTCTGAACACAGTGTATATTCTGTGGACTTAATTGGCTATAAAGACCCAGTTTTAACCCTCTTTGAATGGTCTCACCAGCGATGTTTTACCAAAGCAAGCTGTCTGTGGGCCTCTAATGTGGTTTTTTTGACATCTTCATCTCAACTGGCTAAACACAGAATGCTAGAGACAAACATTCTGAGGCTTTTGAGTCCCTGAAAGCAGATTGTTCCAAGAAATAAACACGCTAATAGGGACACACAACTTGACACAGGCACACACACACAATCACTGCAGAGTGAATTGGTTTTGGTGCAATGCAGAATGATTCCCAGGATCTTATATAACAGCATAAATACTGACA
Organism: Ilyophis sp. 1 JC-2022; assembly: GCA_022702515.1. Lineage (NCBI taxonomy): Eukaryota > Metazoa > Chordata > Actinopteri > Anguilliformes > Synaphobranchidae > Ilyophis > Ilyophis sp. 1 JC-2022. The sequence goes on along the minus strand of CM040399.1, from coordinate 41,964,937 downwards.
AAGCCAATCACTGCTCATAACGGTGAATCTCCAGTTGCTCTCTGACACCCATACCCCACAGTCAGAGAGTGATTGATTGATTCTCTTTTTGAGGGTCAACACCCTGCCTTTTTTTAATGTCTCTAAATATACATATCTCAAAAGCACTTCCAAATACATCTCGAAGTGTAACAAAAGCACGACAAGTAATATTAATAATAACAGGAGTCTCAGGTTATTTCCCAAATGTGATTGATAAAGATTTATTTTCTGCATCCCTCTTTGGTTCATTAAAAATGTTTAATGTAAACATTGCTGCATGCCACTATTTATGAATCTCGACCTCGCTATACATAACCTTACCAGGCCCTGCAATAGTATCACATCTGAGACTTTAGCATCCAAAGATAAATGCAGCAGTTAATATCCAATAATAACAACTTCGCAAAAATTTGGGAAAGGCGGTCATATTTCTTCAACCAATTACTTTCAAACTAACAAATCTAAGGGAGAATAGTTCAAAGTGAGACTCTTCTACCAAATACATCTATATCTTGAAAAGAAAGAAAATGAACAGCAATCTGATGAATAACTATTTTCTGAATACGAAATGGAATAGTATGCCATGCATTCAATTACTTTTAGATTTCATTCAGTTTGAAATGAGTAAAACAATTGCCCTAATTTAAGATGGTAGCCACAGTATATCTTGTGACACTTCAGTTCTCTGCCCAATTATGTTATTATCCATTTGTTGTTATATCTATGGCCCTTTTTCAATGCCGCAATATGATTGGCTCACAGCAGCCATGGCTTTGTACGGCGTTCTCTCAAAGGCTAGAGAAGCGTCTGAAAATTCCAGCCAGACAGTCAATGAGGCTTATAAGTGTCTTCAATAAGGCCACACTATTGTACAATCAAGCAATTGAAAACTGTGGTACACAGTATTAGAAAATCTGTACTAATTCTGCCATGTGCCGTTTATTTGCTTACGATTCATTTTGTATGTTAAAAGCATGGTCAAATTACATAATAATCCTTCCAAGAGCAGCAGGATGCTAAGTAGTAGCTGTTGCTGGTCCCCTAATTGCACAAGCTTCTGAGGAACACGTATCTGTTACGTAACAGGAGAACAGTTTTTAAGAAGTCATTGACTGGAGGGACAATTTACCCAAGACAAACATTTCAGAAGTACAAAGATCAAATGACACCACTGTGAAATTTAGTAGAAAAATTGTCAAATCAAATGTGTAGCCCAGGTATTAATGCCAGGAGAAGCGCTGCATTTTATGTTGAGTAATTAACATTAAAAGGAGAAATTACTTTATGGACACACTATGAAGGTTTTCCATCTTTTAGGAAATCTGTATGGCCAAAACAGCATCTGAAACGATTCCCAAACACTCACTGCAGTGTAGGTTTCAGTACGGTTTGGAATTTCACTTTGAATTTAGATAAATGTTCGGATATTTCAGTGTATGTGTGTGGAAGACCATGATAAATGAAAATGAATCAAACCAACACACCACAGACCACAGACCCAAAGCATTAAAACATAGTGCCAAACACACTTCAGGCCAGTTATTGAAAAGATGAATAGATGTAAAGCTCTGTGTGATCCATCTTTCCTCAGCCTTCAGCCATTTTTGAAGTTACCCGAGTAAACGGTTTACTTTTGTATATGGCACGGAGTATGTGTGCCCAGTCTATATTTCTTGCTTGGCTGCAGGCACACTCCCCCTAGGGGTAACTGTAGGTAATGCACCTAGCAGGGAGGGGACAGCTTTTTCGTGGGCGCTCTCTCTCCTCCCTCATTCTCCACATTGAAGTCCTGCGGATAAGATTCATTGAATATATATTTATCAAAAAACAATGAAGACCCTGCGTTCTCAATAGCTCTCAGCCCTCGACACTAACCATCCCTGACAGGTTGCAATAATACAAACCTCAGAGTAAGGTTTATTATGACAGCATGTGCACACTAGGGCACCGTGCAAGCAAACACATGCATAAGAGTTTGGATACAATCACATGGGCCTGATCAAATGCAGCTGCTTAGAAAGGCTTGAGCATCTCTGAGACTTTCTGTAAGAAATAAAGGAACGAGGAACGGCTTGTAAAAGAATATAAGATGATGGCTGTTTCACCCTCTACTGTGTGTGCGTTCCTTTGGCAATGCCTTTATCAAAAAAGCCCAGGCCCCGCAGTCCGAGTGAAATTCTCAAGCATGAATATGGTGCAAACATTACTTTAAAAAAAAAATTTTTTTTATAAAAAAATAATAAAAAGCTGAAATGACAGTGTGTGGTGGTGTGCAGTCTGACACACCGGCTTCCTTTTCAGCCTCTAAAAGCTGAAACCTCACAGCTGGCTGAACACTAAAATCATCTGCAACAAACTGATGGGGAGAGGGGGAAAAGTATGCCATTAATAAAGAGTAGGATCTGATCACAGTTAATAAATGCTGACAGGCGGTGGGGGTGGGGGTGGGGGTGGGGGGGGGGGGGTTGAGCTGCAGATAGAGGGCTGCTGTTAACCGGGTTGGGAGATTGGGGGTGGGCTTGTCTGAATATTGGGACAGGTCCTTCAGGGGGAGGGCACTGCCTGACTCAGTTTCAAGACTCACTATAACTAGTGGCACAGATGAGGGCTGAGACAGACTGAGAGGGAGGGAGAGCCTTGCTGTGAGAAAGAGAGAGAGAGAGAGAGAGAGAGAGAAGGTGAAAGAGAAAGGGAGAGAGCACTGGTGAGAGAGCAGAGAGCAGGAAGCGGAACACCAATAGGCAGGTTCTTCTTCAGGCAGAGCCTCCACCACTGGCCCCAGAGAAAATGCTTAACTTTGCAGGCACCTGGAAGATGAGGAGCAGTGAGAATTTCGATGAACTTCTGAAAGCCCTCGGTAAGCCCTTCCGCATTTCTCTCTCCTTCTTTACATTTTTTTCCCTTTTCTTTTCTTATTCGATGGCTCGCATGTGCCTGTAGATGTCCCTGCATGTGCTTGATAATCCATCACCCGCATCTAAAAAAAAAACTAAAAAAACTCCTCCTTTCTCTCCTCGGATGGATTGCCTCACTTCCAACCAAAATAAAAAAGGAGAGAAGAATTATTAACATCCTGTCGGAGGAGAGCTCCGAAAAGGCGGTGGGAATCCCGGGATGGAGGGATTCCAATTAAACAGGCATTGTATTGTTTTGTAGGGAGGTCCAGTCACGCATTAGGAGGGTTATTATGCATGTTAAACATTAAACTGGGGCATGCTTTGCCACTGTCACCCCGGCTCTGTGCAGCCAGATGGATTGCCTGCGCCGCCCTCTTTTGTTTTCTTCACTCATATTTGGGCTCTATTCTGAGACCCGGGATGGAATGAAACGATTCCGCTGCAGGGATCAATTCATGTAGGTCATTCATTCTCAGACTGGGTCTCTGGGTGGAGAGTGGGATAGCGGCAGCAGACAGCGGTTTTATTTACCCGAGTAAACGCAGCCTCGGCAGCCTGCTCTCCAGGTCCTGATATGCTGGTCCTCGGTAGGATATGAAAACTTGAACAGGTGCAGCCTCAGATGTGACACGCTTGGGAAAAGAGTCCTTTTTTCTGTTATTATTTTTTAAAAAGAATGAACAGACACTGTTCACAGTGTTTTTTTCGGAGAAATTGACAGCTTTAAAACTTTCACCGAGTACAATTTTGCTGTTAGCTTCATGGTACTTAAGAGAGGGACCTAAGTCAGCGTGTGTGGAAAAACTTTAGATCAGGCTGCCAGGTGGCTCCTACTGCTAATACACTGTTCCAGTGTAGGGATGCACCCCATGGTCTGGAATGTAATCCAGCATCACATAATTGCCTGTAGCACATCAGGCCAGGGAGGGAGAGGTACAGTTTGCAGGACTGTCCAAGTGTGATCACACAAGAGGGACTCCTGTTTGCAGTCCATGACTGAGCAGGGCTATGCATGACTATGTGGCTTAGTCGGTGGACTGCGGAGTGAAAAAAAACTATCACTTGCAACATGTCTGCACTCTTCTGAATTGACAAAGGGAATTGCTGCAATACGAATACAAGACCTACTAATACAACTGGTATTTCCAAAGAGGCAGGGTCAAATTTGGGTAATAAAAATAAATTGAGTTCAGCAGTTACTGCCATAGATTATTAGCTTCCTCTGCAGAATTCCAGGACACATTTCATTTATACCTCATTAACACTACAGGGATTCTGGGGTCAGAGCGGAAAATCTCCAGATACCAGCCTCAGTGCGAAAGTTCAACACAGTCAGCCTCAGTGCGAAAGCTCAACACAGTCTGCCTCAGTGTGAAAGCTCAACACAGTCAGCCTCAGTGTGAAAGCTCAACACAGTCAGCCTCAGTGCCTCAGAGCGAAAGCTCAACACAGTCAGCCTCAGTGTGAAAGCTCAACACAGTCAGCCTCAGTGCCTCAGAGCGAAAGCTCAACACAGTCAGCCTCAGTGCAAAAGCTCAACACAGTCAGCCTCAGTGCCTCGGAGCGAAAGCTCAACACAGTCAGCCTCAGTGCCTCAGAGCGAAAGCTCAACACAGTCAGCCTCAGTGCCTCGGAGCGAAAGCTCAACACAGTCAGCCTCAGTGCCTCAGAGCGAAAGCTCAACACAGTCAGCCTCAGTGCCTCAGAGCGAAAGCTCAACACAGTCAGCCTCAGTGCAAAAGCTCAACACAGTCAGCCTCAGTGCCTCAGAGCGAAAGCTCAACACAGTCAGCCTCAGTGCGAAAGCTCAACACAGTCAGCCTCAGTGCCTCAGTGCGAAAGCTCAACACAGTCAGCCTCAGTGCGAAAGCTCAACAGTCAGCTTCAGTGTGAAGAGGTTACAGACAGGATGCCCTACCATCCTCATAAATATGTGATTTCAAACTTTTACAAGAGGGATTTGGTGAAAAGAATTGTGAGTTTCTCCCCTTAATAACACGTTCAGCTGCACATGTGAACTTAGCCCAGGGGTGGCTAACCTTGGTCCTGGAGAGCCACAGGGGCTGCTGGTTTTTGTTTTCACCTTCAATACAACAACTACTGAGACCAAAGAAACCAGGTGATGAGAGTTAACTGTGAAATCGACTGCTTTAATTCATCAATTAAGCGTGAGTAACAACAAAAACCAGCAGGACCAGGCTTAGCCACCCCTGCCTTAGCCATTAAAACCAAGATTTCGCTTTTAATTATAGTTGCAAAATGTTCAAAGTTCTTGCACCGTACATATTAGTGATTTTTTCATTACAACAAACGTGTCTTCTGTTCAGTATTCAAGTGCACAATTCTCACAAGTTAACACTCTCCTGGCCAAATGCTTTGGGCTGCAGATGTATGCGAGAAGAACTGTTTCACATGGACTGGTGACAACAAGTTTTACAGCAAGCGGGAGCAATTCATTTTAAGATCCACTGTAGGGGACATGGACAGGCAAACATATGGTATTACGGCTTGACAGCTGCGCACACGCAAATACACACTCAACACACTGCACTCCGCTCACAACATAAAGAGCTCTGGTGTTCAGCTGAGTTTTGTCAGCTATAAACTTTCTTTTAACCTGCAGGCTAATTGTCCTGAACCCGTTTGGACGTTTTGCAGGATAAAAAGTCTGTCAGTTTTAATAAAGATCCTGCATTAGTGATGTTTACCTTTGTGATGTTTGTGCATGTCACACAACATGTTTAATTCATACAAAAAGGCCTGCATTAAGGAATGGCCGATAGCTAATCTCTTTCCTATAATCAATTATAGGATATCCCATTCTCTTGCTAGAAGTCTATGCATCGCATTAATGCAGATTTAATTGTAGCCATCTCTATTAATCTCTTAATGAGGCCCCTGTGGCTGACAGGGTGCTGCTACACTGATACCCCACTGCCCTGCACAACCCCCCTCCATTGCTGCCTCCCTAATTTAGGTGTGTAACGTGTGTCTGTAGCCCACCGTGGCAGTGGGACTGGCAGAATTGGGATGAAATGTTCCTTCCAGACAAAGGCGCTGCCGAAAACAGTCCCAGTATCCGCTTCTGTGTACCCGCTCGGGGCGATGCGACAGAGGAGGAGGCGACGAGATAAGCCGGCCGTGTCTGGGTGTAGGCAGAGAGCTGGCACAAAAAGGGTGTCCGTGCCCACAAATTAGGGCAGGGGGGTGTATTGCAGCAAAGAGACGGGCTTCAGGGGTTCGAAGGTAATCTCAAAAGAGCCGTGAATGTTAACAGGACACACTGTCCATTCTGATGTCCCCACCCAACCGTAACTCCCCTGCAGGTAGGACTGAACTGAATTAGAATCAGGGCAGATAACATCCATTCGCTCGATTCACTTCACTGACTCACTCATTCGTCCCCGTCAGGCAGAATTAAATCTGAAATGATGCAACAGAGTGCAAAACAGACTCAGTCCAAAACAACCAAATCAACAAATGCCTGAATCAATAAAGAAGCACAGGGCGTCAGTTATAACTCACGAACTGAAACACAAAAGCGGCGGGGGAACGTGAGGGGTGTGGGTGAAATGGCCTGAAGCGGGGGGCAGGAGTGAGGACGGACAGACGGACTGGGAAGAGATTGTGTGTTTGGAGGGTGGGGGTAGAGGCAGACAGACGGGCCTGGTCATTAACGCTGGTGCTGTGCCCCACCAGGCGTGAACGCCATGCTGAGAAAGGTGGCCGGGGCGGCCGCCTCCAAGCCGCACGTGGAGATCCGCCAGGACGGGGAGCAGTTCTACATCAAGACCTCCACCACCGTGCGCACCACAGAGATCAACTTCCGCGTGGGCCAGGAGTTCGACGAGGAGACGGTGGACGGGAGAAAGTGCAGGGTAAGTGGTCAGGGGGGGTATTAAGGGGTAAAAGCGAATGGGGGGCACAGGTCAGTTGTGCATTTTGAGACAAAGCTGGGAGGTCCTTTCTTAATGTAGCAATTAATTTTAAATGAATATGAATATACTAATTTGACTCAAGATCACATCTAGGGAAGTGATTTAAGGATGCCTTGTCTCTGAGCACGGGCCTCCAGCATGATGTCATATTTTGAAATTCCTGAATAGAATTCAGCTGGTTACTGGTAAAAGAGGATATAGCTGGCCTGAGCTTTATCACAAATACAAAGAGATGCTACAGCGTGCCTCTTAACAGCCTACGTGGATTCTGGGGAGACAAGCACAGACTCTAGGCATTGGGGTGATTAGGGATAGCGCGCTTAAGAGAGACGACAAGCCTACATGTACAAAGTCAGCAGACAGGCGTCCAACAGCGCGGTCATACTGAAAACCAGAATGACCATACTAATGACCATAATAACCAGACTGGTAAAATGATGACCATCCATCCCTTGCTGACAGTCACACAGCAGTTAATTTTTATTTCAACAGTCTCTCAATGAGTCACTGTAAAATACTCTCTCCCTGCCTCTTATTTTAAGAATATGTCTGATTGCAGGGGTCTCTCGTGTGGCTTACCGTAGTGACGCGCCCTACAGGTCCAGATTAAACCCTGACCATATCAATGTCAGCTGTGACTGTGAGTCCCGTGGGGGGCGGGGGGGGGGGTGTAATTAGCTGTAGTGTTGTGTCCAGTAGGGAGGGAAGGTTACCGGGCATCTTTCACCTCATCGCTCACCAACAGCTCCTCTGATTGGTTAGATGCCTGCAATCTTCCTGCAGAGGCTGGCAGTACACATTTCGGAGGTGTCGCGCTATCGCGGGCTCCCTTGAAAATGTATGGAGGGAAAAGTGCAGTGACTGGGTGGCCGCACAATGCCGATTATGGGCTGAAAACTGGAAGAATGGCAGCATTTCTGCTATGGAGCTGTGGATATGCTGTGGAACAATCACGCGAGTGTTGCCACAGGCGAGACTGAGAGCCGAATGATTAATAATTTTCAAGCCTGCAGACAAACTCTAAACAACATTTATATACAGCACGCAGTTTTAATACAATCACTGATATTTCATGCAACAAAAGCACCATTCACAGAGGGCTAGTTTTCCTAACCTCTTCACAGAATTTGTCCTCATAACCTGACCAAGGTAATCTCAGTGGAAACTAAACAATCATCTCAGGGGCTTCCCAAAAATGATTTCAGCACAAACAAGTTACCAAGAAGGATTTCATTTTTTTTGTGTAAGTTAAAGATGTTTACTAATTTAACTATGACATGATCATTTATCTAAAAAGCTGAAACACTTTAGAAAAGGAAAGTGAGTAATGCAGATTTACATTAATGGCATTTAACCAGTTAGAGCAAAATTATATTTAAATAAAAATACAATACTACAAACACCTTCTTGATACAATCAATTAGCTGAAACCATATTTCAAGTCTTTTTCAGATATATTGAAGATAATAATTACTATTATTATGAATAACAATAATAATTATAATTATTGTAGTCATACTAGGAGTAGTAGCATAGAAGTAATGGTGTTATAATAAACTTAATTTATATAGCACCTTTTATTAAAGTAATTTGCTTCGCATAACAAAATAAATACAAACATGAAATAGGAAAAACCATTTCCAAGAAAACCAAAAAAAGTTAAAATAATAAAAGATAAAGGTACAAAAGGAAAGAAGCCCAATGGATTCCTTTCTATCTGAAAAAATATCGCTTTTAATGTTTCCTTTCCCATTTGTTACATAAGTGTACAGAAATTTATTTAAATATAATTTCTCAAAATTAATATTACACAAAAAACCCCAAAAAGCGTTAAAACCCAACATGCCGTTGTATGCTGCACTTCATACTCATGGTATTTCTCAGAGGTTTTAGCCTAGTAGGTGATGTTTATGCGCTTCTTACATTTGTATTTGGCGCCTGGGAGAAGTAGGCTTTAATAAAAGCATCTCTGCCTCCCACCCTCATTCGGTCTTTAGAGTACGTTTTTTAAGCAGGAATTTGTGGAGTGCAAAGTCATTTTTTCAACTAATAATAATAATTCATTTATTTACCCCCTCGCTTGTTCTGGAATTAATAATTTTATCATTATTTTAAAAAACTGTGCGGTAACTTGAATAGAATGAATATAAAAGGTTTTGCTTGGAGTCCATTGCAGTTTGGAAACTGTGGGGAAAAAACGAACATTTCTAACGTGACTGAGGCGAATGTAGCTTAATGCACACACTTCACATGAGGAAAACATTAATTAAACAGGAAGAACTCCAGTACAGGGAGTGCCCTGTTAAAGAAAAAGGAATTTTCCATCCTAATGTGGACAATGCGTACAGACGTAAAACAACTTGCTGAATTTATGTTGTATGCTGAATACCCACGATCTTGGGTTTGTTATGCCAAACTATATATTTTAAATCTTTAAAGTTAAAGCTCCTCCTAGGAAGTGTACAACATGGTTAAGTGCCCTGCTCTAATGAAAGCCTGCAGACACAGAGTAGCCAGTCAGTATACATAATGTCTATGTCAAACAGATTGTATCAGTCAAAATTGATTGCCATGTTATATTGTTGAGTTATTACGCCTAAAGATCCAGTTTCTCCAGAATGAAGCAATTTTTAAGTTTTTAGTCATGTCTTATGTCTTCATCACAAAGAACTTCAGGCATATTTTGCTGCCAAACCACCTGGACAGAATTACAAAACTTTAGTACTGGTCTCAATGGCATATACAGGGTGTATCGAAAACACCCCTGAAAAATGGCTTTAACTTTGAAGCATCTAAACCACAATTACAAAAGCATCTACACAGGTGATTCCTATTAATTTGAATGTTAATTAGCAGCATGTGTCTGCTTAAAAAATGTCTAACCAGCAGCACTTTGCTAGGTCTCCAAAGCAAGATGAAGATACTAACAAAAGGGGCCAAAGTTCCAAATGGGCCAAATAGTTGGTGCCTGAATTGCAGGTGCGTCGGTCACAAAAACGGCAAAATGATTTAAGGTGGCAAGGGAACCAGGTGCACCCTATGGTGCAAACACTGTTTCCTCATGATGTCCCCATATTCCAACATGATAACGCCCCCATACACACTGCTAAAAGCATTAAAGAATGGTTCCAAGAACACAAGGATGACGTCAAATGCCTTCCATGGCCTGCGCAATCATCAAATCTAATAATTGAACCTTGATAATTGAATAATTGAAGTCCTGGAGCGCAGAATACAAATTAGATTTCCACCTCCTTCATCCCTCAAAGCACTGGAGACGGTCCTTCTTGAACAATGGGCCAATATCCCACTACACACAGTTCAGAAATTGTATGACAGCATTCCAAGAAGGATTGAAACTGATTTGAAGGCAAAGGGTGGGCCTACTCTAGATATTCCGTTTTTGTAGGTGTTTCCAATATTTTGTCCACCCCCTGTATGTCTCTGAAATGTAGATTAACCCGAGAAGAGTTACTGTCTCTCCAAAAGAAAAGAAATCTCTGAAAATCAAATCTGTGGTATTACAAGACAATTGCAATGACCATGTATGTATAAGAGAGAAAGAGAAGGAGGGGGAAGATATATTTTAACTCTAATAGTGTGTAAATGGATGGAATTAATATTATATTGCTTGTCTTTTCTATGTTCATCTTTTTAAATGTAATATTGGCTCATAGACATCACTGTCTGTGATAGTGTAGCTGGCCATCTAGCATTGGGTGCAGATTCATTGTTTGTTTAAATGTCATTTTAACTAGCAAGTCTTGACATTAAGGCTTGTCCTCTTGTCCGGAACAAGTATATTTTTTGGTCATTTTCAGTATATTTTCCATCCACATGTCTGAAGGGACAAGTGAGAGAGATGATGCTCATTTCACCTGCCGTTATGCATAAGATCATGCTAATAGGAATTGAGAAAATGCAACAGCAAATTTTATATATTTCAATCTCAAATGGGGGGTTTCGGACAAGGTGACGAGTATTTTGGACAAGTGAAAAATTAAGTCCCACTTTTCCGATGGGCAAGTGCTCAAAAAGCTTAATGTCAAGCGCTGACTGGTAAAAAAAATTTTTATAAACACTTTCGCCACAAGCAATTTGATATCAAATGTCTGTGCCCAGATCCCCTTTTGAATTAGGATACTCACAGCTATCAGTGGATCAGAATGATCTCTAAATTCAAGCCATGGGTCAAGAAAAATGTCTAAGAAACACACAGTTGATTTCCTCATTAAAATGTATTTAAAATAAAAAAGCACTGTTTTATTGTCACTGTTGCATTGGTTCGTATAGGTGCATTGATAGCGACACCTTTTCCTTTATTTCTGACACTAATAAAATATTTAAAGAGAAGAATATGCTGTGACTCATCACTGTGCTGATATGCTGTGACTCATCACTGTGCTGTGACTCAGGCACAGAATAATCACATTCACTGCAGTGCCTCCCAAACAGTCTGCTAATCTCATAAGGGATAAAAATCGCACGGATGTCTCGTTTTTTATGACATGGCGGCAGTGTCCAATCTGCGCTCCGTTCCCCCCCACCCCCTCTGTGGCTAAAGAGCACGTGTCAGAAAAACCTGACCCGCTTTGGGAGCGTATAAACCCAAATGAAAGGCGTTTAGTCAGGGACTCGGTTTGGGGGGGGGGGGCTGTAAATGCGCCAGGTTTGAAGCGGCTCTCTCCCCGCGGGTGTTGTGCAGTCTGAGGCTCTGGTGCTGAGGGTCCCTCCAGATAACCGGCCTGCCTTTCGGTGCGCTAATCTCCCCCGGTCGTTGACAAAGTGGGGCCTCGGAGGGCCCCGTAGCTTCGAGCGCCCGCATCCTGGGCTAGCCAGATTAGCCACCGCAGGGCCAGGGCCCGTGGCAAAGGGTATTACACCAGAGGCACAATGAGGCAAGCGTGTTAACACTGGCACAAGGTTTAAAGCTCTCCTTAGTCTGCCAGATTGGAGAGTATCTGGTGGGGCCATATGACTTACACTGGCTTGTTTCTGCTGAGGGTGGGGTTGCCATGAATACGGGTCTCCCACCCCCCCAGTTCTGATAAATCGTTGGCCCTCCCGCTAGCGATTGTAACACAGAAGTGAGAAAGGGTAGGATGGATGCAGAATGCATTATGCTGATCCTGTTTCACATCTTCACGCTCCCAAATAGCGATTTAGCGCTGGCAGGCTCACGCGGCTCCCTGCTGCTGGGCGCCTGACTTTTAACGGCCGTATGTATGTGCGGCGTCTCGCCTTGTCCTCAAAATGTCTTTAAATCACATTCTAAACACCTTACAAATTCAGTCAAGAGGACATACAACAATACAATATCAAATGTTGAATTTCCAGCACCGCAGGCTGAAATATAAGCGGATTTACGCCATTGAACGGCAGTGTTAATAAAAGGCAAATCTCGCAATCTACCTGTTTTTTTTTTTTCCTTTTGCGAAACACAAAACCTTTGGGGCTGAGGACATTGACAAATTGGGACTTTTTGCCTGGCTGGTTGCTATAGAGACAGACTTCAGCATTACTCACCTGCCCAGGGAAAGCGATATGTTGCAGAGCAGACTCTGGCTTCACCACAGAGTGTCACAGAGCTGTGTGGAAGGCCAGAAAAAAACCCTCCTCAGATTCCCAGGGAAGACCATCACAGAATATGCCTCGTCTAAAACAACTGTGTGTTTCTGAAGCAGTAATATATCCATGCCAGCGATGCAAAATCCACCCTCTCTTAGCAGAAAGAACGACACTGTAGAAATACAACTAAAAGTGCACAGAAAATATACTGGTAGTAACAGCTCCGAAAGTAATGTAACAGGCACAAATGGTTTCTGTGAACACTATAGCTTATCTGATTTATTCAGATATCCTTTTTCATTAACTGGGAAAAACAGCCCCCTGTGCTTCACAGAAGAAATTGGTTTTCACAAGACGTTAGCCGTCGACCGCTCTGAAAGTTTACAATGCTTTTATGAGGAAATCCCACGGTAAAACTGGCAAAGGAAATTTAGGACATGAGGACAATTGGCATAAAATTTACCATCACAAGTTAACAAGGAGCACGTAAAATGGTTTGATGCTGGCTATGCTTTCATCCCATTTGCCCTTCTCTGGTGGGGGATGATGGAAACAGCGCTATTATAAACCACACAGAAAGCCAGCAATGTTCCAGTCAATTGTCATGCTCAGCTGTATGGAAACATGCATGACGGATAAAAGCCAACGGCGAGAGGAAAAACTCAGCAGAGAGATACTGATAAAGCAGATGGAAAAAACTGGAAAAGAAAGAATTGAGTACAATTGACTCTAGGGTTATTTGTCAGCGAGAACGAGAGACAGAAAGGGAGAGTGAGAGAGACAGAGAAAAAGTATAAGAAAGAGTGTGTGAGAGAGGGAGCGAGAGAGCAAGAGGGAGAATGTGAGAGAGAGAGAAAGAGAGATGACAGTGGAAACTCCACTGCAGTGTCCTTATGCTGTGTAATATTCTGCTTGCTGGCCAAATGCAGGCCAACTGCTTTATTCCACACCTTTGATAGGCCGATAAACACTTTGATCGGCCGATAAACACTTTGATCTGGTTAAGAGACATACTGTCACTACAAGTGTTCAGCTTCTAAGTTACAGTCAGTGTGGAAATACAGGTAATGGGCTGGACCTGCATGTGGTGTTGGTACTATTAGCATGAGGCACTGCTTGGCTAATCCCCATTAAGGTTTCACACAAAAAATGTCATGATAGGAGGTTAAGACTGGGAATGGCCATGCGGTTATCAGATTTAAAAACCGGAAAGGTCCAGAAAGTTGTTGCAACCTGTAACGCTTTTTGACTTCATAGGAGCTCACCATGTGGTCCTGAATACTTTGAGGGACTATATAGTGAAGTAGCAGGAAATTCGAGGACACGGTGAAACTCGGAAACAGTTACTGTGGCCAAATCTTTACAGTAAACTGGATGTATGACATGCATAGCTGAGACAGACTTGTGAAGGTTATCAACTTTTTCACATTAAAACATTTGAGGAAAGAAATTAAGTATATTAACAAAAAAAAATCAGGTCAATGGGATCACCTTCAAAGCTGCATGACTGTTCCCGTTTGAGCTCAGTGAGGGTACAGAGGCTCTGGACTGCTCTGATTAACACACAGCTGTCAGATCCTCATTCCTTTTCTCAATGTTATTCGGGAAATTTAAAGCACATTAAATCCCCAACATGTATTTGGGGTCCTACCCTTTCAATTTGGAGAGGATTTGAGAAAGTGTCTTGAGAAATAGGCCGATACTGAAGTCAGAACTTTGAGAAGGTCCAGAAGCTATTATTGAATTCATGCAGGATTTAACAAAGGGGATCTATTTCAGCATTGTCTGATGGACTGAGTGTAGAATGGGGATAGGACTCTGGAGTTCCCCATCAGGAACACACACAGGCAGGCCACAGTGTGCTGAACCTGACATTGATTAGACACAGTCCAAGATGAGAATGTGCCTTGCCCTTGTTAAACAGGACAGTGTGGTCTGACTGGGTGGGAGTTTGTGACTGCTTGTGTGTGTGTGTGTGTTGGGGGGAGGGTTACCATGGACCTGTCTTCAACCTCCCATTTGTCTCTCCGTGTCTTTCCTGGGCTCTAATAAGATGACAGCCCTGTTGTGGGGAACCGTCGCCGGGCATGTTGCTAGGGATAGTAAGAAGTATAGGCACCACACCCAGCTCTGATTTGCTCTCGCCCTGCAGAGCCTGCCCACGTGGGAGACAGAGAGCAAGATATACTGTAAGCAGACACTACTGGACGGAAACGGCCCCGAGACCTACTGGACAAGAGAGCTGAGGGGCGACGAGCTAATCCTGGTGAGAACCGCAAACCTGCCGTGCGTCCGTTTTTTTCCTGTCAAAAACCTGCAGCTTTAAAACCACTGCGATCTCTTAATGCTAAAGCAAGGGGCGCAGAGATTCAATCAGCTACAGTTTAACTACACAACATAGATCCTCAGTTCAAACACAATCCCAGTTAGAGGGCTGTTTTTTAATGCCATCGTGGTAACGTGTTTCCAGGGTTACCATAGCAGGCGACAGCTCTGAATATATTCCACACATTTCTTAGGGGGAAATCTCTCTCTGACACTTGCCACTGCGCATTGTTTCTGGTAAAGACATGCACTGTGTCGGTCGGCTGTGGTGAGACCTACCAGGCCTCCCTGTCCAAAACAATGTTTGTCCTCCACCCCTGATTTTCGGTGGTGGTGAAGAGAACGCAGTGCTTTGGACGCATCTGCTCCGTTTCGCTTTACGGCCCATATGGACGGCAGTAAATGGAACCAATAAACGAGGACGCCGTTTTTATTAGTGTTGCGCGTATCCTCCTCTGTGAACCTTAGCAATCCCAGAGGGGAATCAAGAATGTTCCGCTCTGGTAATGAAACGTCAGAGAAGAGAGGCGCTATTCAGGACACAGGGGTAGAGTCTGAGAATGAGAGAAGATGAAATGTGTAATAACACGCTCTGGACAAGGAAGTCTGCTCAGCAAATGACTAATAACCACTAATATGCACCGCTCGTTTAATGAAAAAGGGTCAAATGAGCTAGTTGAAGGCTGGACGACAGTATAATGAGTTGTGTGAAGTTTTCAGTTTAATTCATTAGCTGCCTTTGCACCCATTTTACTTGGCCCTGGCAGCTGTAAACATTGCAGTTATTATCCACAAAAAATCTCCTAAAAGCAGCTTGATAAGTCTGTGATGAAAGCAAGTCTGGAGACTTTAGAGCCAATGACAGGCTACGGACAAACACAACCTTAGGCAGGAAAAACCGATGAAGATATCCTCTGCTGCAGGAGTCTGGGAGCTAAATGCAGCCATTTTAAGGGTTCTGATCAGCCTAGTGCTAGCACTGAAATTTACCAACGTAATTTCTAATTGTCACGGTTAAAACTTAAATCATCAAAAATGAAAGCTGTAGGCTCTTTAAAACTCGTTGTGTTTTACTGGAATTGGAAAAAGCAATGAAATGACTTGAGTGCAACCATCGATATCGATAACCATTACCCAGTGCTGTACAGAGCTAGCAAAGTCATGGATAAACAAAAGCTAATGAGTGCAGCTACAGCACAAACCTGTGGCAGCAATACGGTGAACTTTACCCACAAACCCAGCTGGTAAACTCAGGACCCTGTTGTTCATTTTTATGAAGAAAGCCATGTAAGATAAGAAAAAAAATTTTGTTCTGAGAAAGTGATGGGAATTATTTGCACATCTGAAATATTTCCAGGGTTCCAGGAACTCTGGGTGAACTGAGTCCTGAAAAGGGAATTCCCCTCGAAGTGCTGCATATGAACTCACACAGCCAGGTTTTTCATTAGACAGGCTCATCCAGGGGGACTTGCACAGCTTATGTCTTACACATCATCATTTACTCATTGTGTATTTACTGAAGCTACTCAGATCATGTTCAGTGCGGTATCGTACCTCCTTAGGGGCACAGCAGCACTGTCCTGTCTGGGATTTGAACCTGCAAACCCTCCAACTAAGGGCCTGATTTACAAAAACCTTTAGCCGTGTGCAAAACTAATAACACAACCAATGATTGGTGCAAAACAAATACCATGACCAATTATTGGTCATGTTATTGGTTTTGCATGGGCTAAAAGGTTTTGCATGCACTAAAGGTCTTAGTAAATCAAGCCCTAAATCAGGTTGAGTTCGCACATAATTACTGCAAAGGCCATTAGGAAGATTCTTAAAGCAATAGCAGATACAGTGGTATGATAATGTCTTCAGATTTACTTTAGCTGCTTGCCCACACCATTTAAATGAAAGAGAAAAACAAGACATTTCCAAAACGGATTAAAACAAGACCACCTCACAGATACTTCCATCGATAAGGCTATTCGTGACTGAATCACAAACATAAGAACCATTCCCAAGACAGTCATAACTCAAGCTTATCCTCCTAAGGTAAGATAAGACTTCCAATGAGGAGGAAAGGAAGGACTTAGTCAAACGAGAAAACCTCCAAAGGGAAAGATAGTTATGTCTGAATTGTATATTTTCCATGCACACCATGCTCTTCAAGGCTTCTGACGGACACACCTGCATCCCTACCCTCTCAGTCATAATATGGCTTTATTTTCAGGTGTGCATCAGAAGGACCTCCTGTACACACGCAGTACACACACAATACACACACTGCGTAAGAGAGTTCCGGAGAACGTCTCCATCTCACCACAGCCTGTCTGCAATGCAGCTGAAGAAAATATGAGCTAATTGTGTTCAAATAAAACAAAACACATAAAAACATACATATTTTTCTTGTGAATTAACACTAGCAATGGTAAAATATGCTCTGCAGACCGTGGCCAGGCCATAGACTTGGCAGGGAAACGTGTTTGCCGTTCCCGTCTCTGGTGATTGCAGAGCAGCGGATATGGCCTTCTCCTCAGAGGTGGTAAAGGCTGATAATGTCTTTGTACAAGGCCAGCAGAGCTGTGATCCCACAGTGAAGGCCGCTAAAGCCCTTGGCTGCACCCCATGCCTGCTAGCACTAATGTGCTTAATTGATCATGTTGGAAATGCCAGTGGAGCCAGCCTGCCATTGGGGGTGGGGGGTGGGCCCTGGCCCGCCCTCTCGCCGCTCTCTCTAATGTCTCCCCCGACGCCCTCCGTGCACACGGCAGATGGCCCCATCTTAACGCCATCCTTCAAAGCTCTGCCAGACTTCCTGCCCCTTGGTTTCCTGTCTCTGAGAGTCCCACTCTGGGATGCAGATGCTCCCTGGCGTTGGCAGACGCTCCGGTGCGCTCCTGCGGCGCTCTTCGGGCACTAATAAATCTTGTGGGTGTGACGCACAGGGACAGACCAGGCCGGAGGAGTACTGGGCTCATCCCTCTCCAAGCTCACACCCTCCAGCAGCTGCTTCGGGCCTCTGCTTCCCCAATTACTCACTGTCACATGACAGGAGAGAATTCCTCAATTACTCAGTCACATGACAGGAGAAAAGTCCTCAATTACTCAGTCACATGACAGGAGAGAACGCAGCCATTACCGGCTGCCACAGCTAAGTACATGCTACGTCTGAGCGCATTTTCTCACTTTGACTTAAGGCTTGTTCTGTATGTTTCTAACTTGAAGCGCAGGCAAATGCAAATCCAGTGATAATGTGACCACATTGCTGCTCTTGAAAAATAAACTGTCTCTTAATTCCAGTTCGTAATCAAATTCCAATTGGTAAAATCTGACTTGCAACTACTCTACAGCATAAACGTTTCCATATGCTTATTATGATTATGAGAGGATTGCATGAACAAACATCCAATGAATTAACAGGGCTGAGTTCAGATTAGCCTTTTCTTGAGTTCTGAACACTAGAATTGAACTAAAGAGAGCAGGACGAATCTGCATCCGGCAGGACGATTCAGCAGCAGGGGAATTTATGCGATTGAAATAATCTTTCTGAATCCAAGTGCAACACAGAAAGGCCTTATGATTAAAAGTGAAAGCAGACAGAATATGTGGGATTGTTTCAGACTAAATATGCAGGAATCACATGCAGAGGCCAATACAAACGCCATGCTGGCTCAGATTGCAAATATAAACTATAATTTGGAGGAAATACAGACAGCAAGACTACAAAAAAAAATGCATATGCAAAAATTCTAGTAATCAAGATGTACTAATTTGAATGTGTTTTGACATTAAATGTGGTGCACATCTCACCGGAGTTAAGTTATGCCCCCCGGAGCTGTGGCTGAGTGACGAGACGAGACATTAGCTGCTGCAGCGTTTACCCCTCTCATGTTCCAAGTGGACGACGATGGAGAAGTCATACTGTGCTTTTCTTGCTCTTTCTCTTGATGTAGACGTTCGGGGCGGATTCGGTTGTGTGCACAAGGATTTACGTACGGGAATGACGGCTTTTCGCTGAAGACCGGGATCAGAAGCCCCACCCCCCGCCGCCCCTCTGTACTCAAAGCCGATGTGCATACGAAGTGCAGTGTGCCCCACCACATTTATCAGCCGCTGTTGATTGTTACGGTTCTGCAATAACTGTGCTTCTGTAGCACCTCCTCTCCCCATTCCTCCTTTTTATCTGTATGTTAGATGTGTGTGTGTCAGTATTGCAAACTAAATTCAGAAAATAAATGGTACAAAAGCAGCTGAATTGTACTTTTTGTACTTCTTTCTGGGACATGTTTCCATGTTGATCTATATTAAAAACCAAACACAACACAAAAACGTGTGCAAATCAATGCCATTATTTAAATGCGTGCACGGCTCAATCTCACAGAAGTGCAGTAGTTGAAGTGATTGAGTCGTCACAAAACTGTCGCCTCCTAATGATTCAATCTGACACGCTGGAGCTCTGGCTGTTTGTGTCCACAGGGCTCTGAATAATAACAGGGCTGCTCGTTTAAGACGCTGCGATGGGGACTGCACAGTCACGTGACAGATGTGTGCAGACGGATCCCGCGTTAAGCCCGACGGGGTCTGTCTGGCATAGTCACGCTCCACACGCTCGCCGGATCTGTATGCGGGATGGCCGCCTCCCGGTTTCCCCTCTTTGCTGGCGCACGCTAAGCAGCGCTAACCGCAGCCATTCTTCACCCGCGCCGCAGAGATGCAGACGCTCACGCCCGCGACACTCCGCCAGGCGCGATTACACACACACACACACACACAAAAAAGGCATGAGGGAGCCGGGAGATAAGCCGCCGCCTGCGGAGAACACAGAACTCATGCCGTCTTTCTCTCTCTGATAGGACAGCATGTTTGCAGTGTAACGGATTAATCCAGATCTGCTCTGTTCATGGCTGCAAGAATTTATCATCAATTATCCCATCTGTGTACCAAACAGAAACGACGCTTGCAGCAACGGGAATGCATCTATTTTTACTCTCCCTGGTGAAAAACCGGACAATTTCATTTACATGTGAGGTTGAAGTTCCACAGCTGAATTTCCTCCAATTCTTGACTGACAAAAGTAAATATAAAAAAAAAAAAATCCCCATCTTATCACCAGAATGCAGCGATTCAACATCTCAGAGGGGCTTTAAGAATTAACGCGTTTCCAGATGTGACAAATACAATGTCACATCCTGTATAATTTAAGGTTACATGCAAACATCCATTTACTCATTTGCCATGGCTACATCTCAGCAGTCTGGTAAGGAGGCGATGTAGCACTGGGATCTGGAGAGAGGGGAGAAACAGTATTAACAGTGATCACAGGAAGCACGGGTTGGTGGGAAAGTATAAACATACTAAAGGTGCATGACTCAAGCAGGAGTTAACAGCGGAGCTAGTTTGAAGAGATTAAAGCGAAAAGCCCCCGCCGATGTTTGCCAGTACACAGGAGACTTAGTTACAGAAGCCGCCTAACTTCCTGGACCTACATCCAGGATGTGGCCAGAGACATCCAGGGGGAGATTTGAGACTCTAGGCCCCAGCTGAGGAGCTCATCCATAAGGACGGACGTGGCGCTGTTCCTTCCTTGGGTCTTCATGCAGGCTGCTGGATGGTAATGAAGTGTGTGAGGGGCAGCTGACAGGGCACTAAAAGGCCTGAGGAGGGGTGGGGAGGCCTGGGGTGGGGGGTCAGGGGGGATGCCAGCGCCGTGGTGGAGCTACGCTCTGTGCAGGAGGTCAGAGAGACATGCTGCTTTTCCTAACCCGTCGGGACTGGCATCAGGAGCAAAGCACATGCCCAACCCTCCCAGCTACGTCAAAATGGCTGGGGGCTTGGGCTGGGCTCCGGGTTTGCTAATCTACCACAAGTCAGAGGGTGCTTGTCTTTATTTTGCAGCTACCAGGTTGCTCTTTAGTGGCCTCTGTGATGGTGGTGTGAGAGATCTGGCAGGACACAAGGGGAAAAGCGGAGCCTATTAGGCCATTGACGGTAACCCAATATGCATCGGCATCCAAACATATTTCTTTTCCCATTTTCAGTTCATTGACCTTCAAAAACAATGCAGCTGGACCCACGGGGCTTCCCAAAAGCCTTTGGTCAGAACGTCCACTCCGTAACTGAACTGATTAAGATAATTAGTGAACTAAGAGGCCCGGGTCTGTCGCATTGGCTCTGATGAAAGAGAAGTTTGCTTAAGGACAGCTTTGATTCCGCAGGGAGTTAACTTCGCCATCCGCATCGGGGAACTCATTGCATCTTGAGAGGCAAAAAAAATAAGAATCTTAGGCCAAACCAAAGCAGCGTCAACAGCAGCGGAAAATAAAAATAAAATCTGTCCGTGTTAGCACGGCTGCCAGAGGGATGAAAAGCTTTCGTTTCATCGCTCTGTTAGTGAGCCTAAACACTCAGCGAGGCCAGGCAGCTCCCATTTTTCAATGCCACGGCCGCCCCGTTAGAGCCCACAGCATCCCTGCTTTTTGACCTGATATTTGGTGAAAGAATGCATTTCCCCTCCAGTGAGTCACAATGGCAGAGGATCGGGGCCCGGGAGAGAGCACGCTGGGATGTTCATTTAATGACGAGCCGTGGCCTCTCTGCGTGGCCCACACATCTCAATAAAGCGATTGTGATAAAGCCCGTCCAAACAGTAGCCCCTCTGTCAGAGTCGGTCACTAGCCCCCCCTCTCAGTCCATGCGTTTTATCTCACACTCTTAGATGAGCCTCTGCCGCCGGTCCCAAAGGAGCGTGGATTTGGTGAGGGTGAGAAACTGCCAGAGGCCCCCCCTCCCGTGAGAAAAGCAAGATGATTAGGGCCGCGATCGTTTGGGTGACGTCAAACCCAGGCGAACTAGAGCAATGCCCCCGCACGGCACACAACGCGCTGGACAAGATTGCCACTGCTTTGAAGATTTCCAAAGAAGAAAAGAAAAACGGTGACGCAACTTCCCCCATAATGAACTGCAGATGTACAGCATGATTAAGCGGACGCATCTGGGATCACTGCACACCTCAGCTGAACCAGTGACATCAGGTTATTTAACCACTTTATCATTACTCTTTCACAGACCACAGAAAGATGTTTTTCTGCCCCCCCCCCCTCTCCCGATGCATGAGTACATGCACTTTTTCTCTCTAGCAGAGACATACCGGACACATTTAATTCATAATTGCACAGACCCCTGCTCCTTCTATCACTATTAACCTTTGAAGAATGGAATGTTTTTTTCCATGTCAGTGTTCTAGAACAGGGGTTCCCAAACTTTTCCATGCCAAGGACCCCCAAATAGTCGTAGCCTCTGGCTGGGGCCCCCCTATTGCGAAATGGCTTTAAAAAAAAAAACTTTTAAATTACACTGGCAAATATAAAAAAATCAAACATACAGCTTCTTAATACACAACACAATACTTTTGACCCTATTTTGATTCCATAATCGGGCCGTTAGCAGCTCAACGTAACGCTTTGACTGACAGGCATACGGTTATTTATTGGCTGCGATTGAAAGAAAGGCATGGCAAAGACCTAATTTCGATATGAAAGGATTTATCTTATTTTAAACTGGCATAGTAATCTTATGAATTGAAATAAATTTTTTATTATTATAATTATAATTTTTTTTTTTGCATTTTCCATTTTCCTCTACCTTCCAATTGGCCCCCCTGGCGCCCCCTGGCGGCCCCCCGTTGGGCCGCGGCCCCCACTTTGAAAACCCCTGTTCTAGAACTCCATTAGTGACGGTTACATCTGCATTAGAATGTTCAGTTAAGAACATTCTGATCACATATTTGTGATCTTACCCCTTAGGGTTAAGTGTACCTAGGCCACGGATACTCAAATCTGGCCCTCAAGGTCAGTAGCACTGCTGGGGTGTTTCTCAATGTCTGTACTTGTCTGTACCAGCGGACGTATGAACTTGTGTAACATAATATTTAACGGCCAAGTTCTGTTCCAAGAGCACGAGGACGCACCCTTGCCCAACAGGGGACCCCTAATGGATTTCAACAACAAAAAAAATTTGAAAACTTGTGAGAAAATGATGGCAGTATGGGAGTCAATTGAAGATGGTGGGTTATCAGAATTGTTTTGGGGAGGGGAATTAATTCAGGCTTCTGGTAACATTGACGAGAACGGACTTGGATATCCCATTGCGTGATGGCATATGAGACGGCACCATAGGGACAAGCTTACAATGAGGCTACATTTTTAGTTATCTCATTTCATCAATAAATGAGACTGCAATCTTTCTACAAATAAAAATGAGGTGAGACATGTCTTACAATAGCTGGATTTTTACCTCATTTTAAACATATTCGTATAAATAAGCAGCGCTCCGTGCTTCAGAGCAGGGCTGCACAAAGTAGTTTTGTCGCGATGGCCCAAAGATATTGATCCATACTTTTCACAACCATGAATTAACACCTCATTGTTCAACTGCTGACAATAGCCATGTTTTAATAGGCTACCTAAAAGCTAAATGAAGGCGGAAAAGTTACTGAAGTTAGCAGGCAATTCGTCACAAAAAGCATAATGAAAATAGCACTGTAATGCATAATAAGGGGAATATATACATAATAAGTGCTCAAAGCTGCAAGACAGAAAACTGGAGGATGAAACCAAATGTTTGTTATTAATGTTATACTCATCGTTATTAATGTTACACTCATCTCTTTTTGCTGGGATGTAGCCTACTTAGGCTAATCCATTCCCCATGTAGTTAATATTTTAATATCGATTTTACAAGTATACAAGTAATATACCGAGCTAGCTTTGTAACACAGACGCCTTAAATTCTGTAACTGTTATCGGCAAATCTGTGCCACCTCCTGGAGTGCAGTAGGAATGACGCACCAAAACCATATTAAATAAAGTTGACTTTTACACAATTAGGAAACAGTCAAATCTGAACAGAAAAGAAATGTGTTAATCATTTTGATTTTTTAGCATTTATTTTTTACAAATTCAGTATAGCATTAACATTGGCGACTACCACTGCAAAGGCCTGATTGCCTTGGACTGTTTGCGAACCAGTTTATGCACCGTTGCTTCAGAAAAGCCTGTGTAGCCTGTTTGAGACGCAATGCATGCTTCTGACGTTTGGACTGTGGTTTCGCTATACAAACCACAGACTGTAGAAAATAGCTACAAATCGGTCTGTGCTACAAATCAGGCAGCAACCTGACAGTCCGTGCCTGGTGTATAAGCTTAACCAATGTCGCCTGCCATCGCTTTGCACAATGAATGATGGGATATCCAAGTCCTCCAAGCCCTCGTTCTCCTTTGGCGAGTTTGCATCCAATGCATCCTCCATATTTGGGGAAGATCAAGTACATCTCCGGGATCTTTGAGCGTCCTCACTTCTACGCGTTCTTGGCTTTAGAACAGAACTTGGCCCTTTAAATATGACGTCACCCTATTCACAAGAACTTGTTTTTGCAAGTGCCCTTTTGCAGGGACACTTGACAACTACGTGCGTCACAAGACCGCAAGTCCGTACTTGTGCGAACTTGGGTATTGAGAAACACCCCTGGTCTTCTCTTCAGCCTGATAGTCCAAAGTCAAATATGATTCACTAACTGATTGGCTGGAAATTACACTCACCTCATGTGCCAGGTTTAAATTAGTACCTGATTAGAGGGGAGGAAAAAACCCCCAGTAGTAATGCTGGTCCCGAGGGCCAGATTTCAGTATCCCTACCCTAGGTTTCATTGTCATTTGCATATCGGTGGAAGCTTGATCCTCGTTTTCAAATTTCCACTGAAGCCGATGTGCACGTGGCGAGGACTTTTCTTTTGCGTCACTGGAAAGTTAGACAAGACGAGTCAAAGTTTTATTTGGGAGAATCGGACGCTGCTGATTGCATTTAAAAGCAGGTCTCAGGAGCTCCCGTCTCTCGTCTTCATCCTTCTCCTCTTTCCTGGCATTTTGCTCAAGCGGTTCTTCCCAGTGTTGGCTGAGGGTTTGTCCAGAGTCACAATTACACCTCTGAGACGATGATGTCATTCCACAGGCAGGCAGGACAGGGGACATTATGCACATGAAAGGCTGTTTCCATACAGATGTCTGTGACATCCTTTGGGTGCAAGGCCGTGTGTGTCAGTGTTTCAGACTGAGAGCGCTGAACTGGGCACACAAAGACAAGAGTACTGCATCCCCTCCGCAAGAAAAGCAGACATTAGAGATCCCCGCAGTCCAGCCAAGTGCCTGACCCAA
This sequence comes from Ilyophis sp. 1 JC-2022, assembly GCA_022702515.1. Taxonomy (NCBI): domain Eukaryota; kingdom Metazoa; phylum Chordata; class Actinopteri; order Anguilliformes; family Synaphobranchidae; genus Ilyophis; species Ilyophis sp. 1 JC-2022. Next base: position 41,939,989 of record CM040399.1, on the reverse strand, counting down.
AGAGGCAAAGCCGGAGGACCACGTGGCAGAGAAACGCCAAGCAATCGCAAAACCAAACACGGGGTTTACCCCAAGGGCTCAAAATACACTCCCTTAGCAGAGCTGCAAGCGGAGAGCGGCGCACCACTTTCACGGTCCAGGTGGTGACATCCGGCCGGGAAAGGTCAGCGCTGAGGACACCACGTGGACCCGCGAGTAGCCTTAAAACAGGCCGCACTGTGCAAGGCCCCAGATGAAGGACAGATGAACCAGCAAAGCAGAAAGTTTCTGAACGCCGGCAGGTATGCAGAGGGTTTTCAGGAGAATGACAGGTTCCCGATTCCCTCCGAAATACAAAAAAGTACATTATCACCCTCCTTATCTGTATTCTCAAATAAAAATGGCCCCTTTCAGAGCAAATAATATCGGTCTGATTTAAACAACTGAACACAATTAATTCTATAGCAATTAATTCATTTTAAAACAATTCATCGGAACATAGCAAATTGGTCATCATAAACATCACATTTAAGATTTAAATAACTGAACCAACTCAGAACTATAGGTTTGTGGTAAACTATGTTCAAATTTTCTTTCAGATTTTAACAATTACATCTACAATGACAGCGCAGGCCTTTAGCGACCAAAATGGTAAATCAGCAACCACAACATAATTCATTATTTTGTACATACTGCCCATTCTACATAAACTTAATATGTAGTGATATACTTACAAAGGGTGCAATTGAAGCACAGTATCACACTTAATATGTAGTGATATACTTACAAAGGGTGCAATTGAAGCATAGCACTCTATCAAAGAAATATTTCCAAAACTATGAACAGCATTTATAATAATTGTTTCATACTTCATACTTTGTATAGTTGTGTCGTTACTGCAGTGATTCACTTGATTTATGAAGTACTGTGTATTGTTATTGGCTCACTTGAAGTACACAGCTGCTGTCCATACAGATCAACATTACCAGATGTGTAGTATATTAACTTAAATAAGCACCTTTCGCTTGGCTCTTCTTCCTGAACCAAGCTCTTGAGTAAAGAGGATGCTGCCTGCATGCCATTTAACATGCCAGATGTTGTTTGAACTACACCCACTCCACTATAAACTTGACCAGGAAGTTCAGGAACGCCCAGCTTTCTTCTGAAGTTTCCAGCGAAGGACAGTAGGTTAAAATGGCATCCTGCAGTCACTTGCATCGACAGGTGTAAAAACAGCCCTGCTTTTTTTTAATTTTTTTTAATTTAAAACAGCCCTGCTTAGAGTTCACACATTTCGTTTTGTGTGCATGTTATTTTGACTCCTGCATCACTTTGAGAGAGGCAAGTATTCTTTCTATGGCCTCATATTGTAGTTTGAATGAACAATGTTGAACACTGCACAATTAGAACTATGGGGACGCGGAATATAGTCACGCAGAAACATTTCCAAAATTGATTTTTTTGAACGAACTAAATTAAATTCGTCGCGGTTCCGTCTGGGTCCGCGTCTTTCACTCGCTCTGACTCATTGGACCCGCGCGGGTCATTTATGGAAATCTACATTACTAACGTTATGCGGCGTGGCCCGGAAAACAATATTCCTATATTGAAAAAATTGCATCTTAAACTGTAGCCTACTGTCTGAAATATTAGATCTAGACATTACAAACATGCAATACTGTACATAAGGCAAACGCCTGTGCGATAGCGTATTAATAGCTACCATAGACGGTATAGATGAATATTGATAATGAATCCGAGATGGAGCTACATCTGTTCATATAATACGCCGCTAACTTAAACCGCCCGTTATTTTGACTGAAACAGACGTGAGCAGAAGTTAATGTAGAAAACGAAACGGCAAATGCTGAATCAAACTAGGTTTATTTGTGAAATTATATTGCAAAAATGCCCGATTAGGATTTGCTCGTTCTATATATAGCCTACACGTAAACAAACTAATAATAGCATACTATATTATGTTCATAACGCCTGCCTGCCACAGTCCTCCCGTTTTAAAAATCCAACAGGCTAACGTAGCTATGGTCACCCTAGCTATTTACCTTCGACCGCATTTTAAACTCAATATGAAAAAAGACATAACATTTTAAACCTGATGGATAGTGCAGTTTCAGCCCACCCAAGCGAATGTCCCTTCCCTTCCCTCCAACACAGTTCTCGCTAGTTGAGTACAAACCGTGCCTTTTCTCGGAAAAGTGCTGAAGGTCAAAACCGGTCCCCCTTACTCCCCCGTCCTCTGCAGACCAAACCACAGGAGAAGCTTTGGGCAGCGCATCGACCGCCATCTGCTGTCAAAAAAACAAACTGCATGTTTTTACGAGTTCAGTGTTTAGAGGGCCGGAGTTTAAGCGTATCAATTGAGACACTTCACCTTGATCAGGGGTGCACAAACTTTTAGTGATGACCCAAGGATATCAATCCATACTTTTCGCGAACCAAACTAATGTCATGTTCATCGGCGGAGGGTGAACCAACTGCATGGTAAGGCCAAGATGTGGAGGTCGAGGTGTACACAGTCCTGCTCGCGCCCAAATGTTTTTTGCATTCATTTCACCGCTTTTAAACACTCTAAAACAGAAATAAAAAATAAGTGTGCAAGATAAGTGTTCCAAATAATGTCACTGAGGTAAACTAGTGTTGAATGTCACAGAGGTAAAATACAGTTTATTTCCTCAGTAAAGATGGTGAAACAACAACCTATACTATCAGTACTACTTTAAAACATTGCTTAAACTTGTTAAAGCTTTTACCTTTCCAGAATTTAGGATATGATTTGATTTGCCGTTTTCGCAATTATTCTCATTTTGACTGTCGTGATTTCCCTTTGGCGGTCCGTGAAAACATTTCGGCGGACGCCAAAGAATTTACACAAGTCCTACTGCTTCCCTAAAATTCCAACATTATCGATGTACTTGGTAAGAACGGGGATAAAATACAAACGGATTTTTAAAAAAATACCAGAGCCAGGCCAGTCTTTGCTTTACGCGCGAGAAAACTTAATTCCTGAATTGGCGCAAGTTCGTCTCAAGGCAATAATCAGTTTACATTCATGCAACAGGAATATGAACGCAAGCGAATATTCTTTACAACGACTTGCAATGTAATCACTTCAGTACCCAAACCTTAAGACACCATTATCGCCCGCATACTTCTATGGTTTTTGCCCTTTGAATAATTTGTTTAGACTTCTATACAACTAGAAATTCCCCCTGCAATGCAACCCACATCCTCTTCTCTGGCAGTATGGATTAATTATTTAAGATTGGGTAAAGGATGCATTTGGATTGTTTTCACCCCAACTCAGCCCAAGTCCATACAGTCACACCACAGGTGGCCGATGGGGGTGGGTGCGCCACACCGAAAATCTAAAATCACTTTCATGCATCGGCGCAAAAACAATTACATGTTTCTGAACGTTTTTATTTTTTAACGTCCTGAGGGATCGCTACAATTCAAAACAGTTTAGCACTATTTTCTAGAAAGTAATGACAGCAGTGAGTGTAAACCAATTTCTGCCAGTCAAAAAATGTTGTGTACATGTAGTGTAGGCTAAAGTCAGAGATATCAAATGTATCCACTGATGGGACAAAACAGAAAGGTGGCAAACAAGCAGCAGACACAAACAAGAGAACACACATTGCTCTACACTATTTCAGTAATATTTTAATGGCAAATACTGCACTACACTCAAGTATACAACATTGTATAGAAATCTTGTGGAGGTGGCAAAAGGGGACAGAAAAAAATGGAATACAAAAAGCAGTCTTTAACAAGTGCAGTTTTTTTTTCTTTTTTCTTACAAGCTAGCGACCCATCCATTTTTCTCTTTTTTATATTTTATACAGTAAATATAAAAATAAAACCACAGTCCTGGGCAAAAAACTGTCCAAGAAGTTTGTCCGAGATTGTCTTTAGCTGGTGTCATGAGAACTAGTCTTAGAGCCAGAAACCTCTTGTTCAGTGTTACTGCGAGACTTCCACAGCTGGATGGAATGTTCTCCCTTTATACCCCCAAAATCCCCCTCAGGGAAGAGGGGGTTTTGTCCCCATCTAACAGGCTCTGCACATCAGACTCGGTCTACTGCACCAAGATGACCTACAAGCACACTGGCCAGCCAGGGTAGTCAGTCTTGACCACACCCGGTTTGCATTCCAGAGCTCACCCTAAAGACAGTCAAAAGTCGCCTCAATAAAAATGTTGTGTCTTCTTATTTTTTAAATTTTTAATTTTAGTTGAGAAACTCGCTTAATGGGTCTGATATCAAAGACGGCAAAATGAAACTTATAATTTAGCACCATGTTCAGACTTTGAGGGTCTCCATTTTTCTCAAAATGAAAATGGACATAACATGTGGTGCAATTAACTTTTGGCATTTCAAGCCAAAAAAAAAAGGGAGGGGTGTAGAAAGCATAAAGAGGGGTTTAAAAGGTTACCGTGATGAAAATTATTTTGACAGTCAAAATTAAGTCAAGATTGCTCTCATTTGTTCTGATAATTCCTCAACTGACTTTTGGTGACTGTCCAGGTATTTACACATTTAAATGGAGACTATTTTAGCCAAAACAAAGACAACAATCTTGGTTTATTGCATCAGCACCTAGACCCCTCCTTTACTCAAAGTACGTACCTTAACATGGTTGATATCACGTTAATATATCAATGATCTGAAAAAGGCAGGAAGTATATTACAACCATCGCAAAAATCCTTAGTGAACGAAAGGTCCGGCCAGTGTGACAAACTAAATTGTCCTGCTACATGAAGGGGAAATTCGAGCAGGGTACAAGGAAACAATCTGTAAATCACAAACACTTAAAAATCTATGACTACTGTTACTTCGGCAGATTGCCTTCTATGGGAATCTTGTGTGTTCGTTGCTTGATTTTTCTAATTCCTAAAAACTGATCTGTACAAAAATCTATGTGGTTCAACACGAGGACACATTAGTGCCAGTGGTTCACAAACAGAAAAAAGATAGTTTAAAAAGAAACATTAGAAATATCCATGAATTAATCACAAGAGCTTACTGGTGGTGTATTGCTTGTTTTTCAAGTGTCTGCAAGGTTCTGATCCAACTGTTCAATTTCAAAAACGTATTCTACAAATTTTGGAATCTGGAAGTCGCTTGCTCCAAGTTTCACTGCAGACAACAATGAAAATAGAAGAGAAAAAGAAGAGCTTAAAATAACATATCATTGAATGGGGGAGGACACTAAAAAGGACACATTCATTTAACCTAATTGGTATTTTAGCGTGTGGAAAAAGGTGACTTCAAAAATATCGGCAATGCCAGGTGAGGAAGGCACAAAAAACCATATTCAACAAACCTTCGGATCAAAGCGCGATGCTGAAGGGACGAATCTGGAGCGGCTCTATCAGAGATGTGGAAACACTGCCCGAAGGTAGTCTGTTACCCGCCGCTTCCATCGGTTAAACAGTTGGGCACAACATCTAATATACACACATGCCACTCAAGTGCAATCTTCTGTGTGGGGCAGAGGTAAAAACAGTTTGCCCTTTACGGTGCGAAATACACCGTCTCAGACTCCAGAGAGCAGGGGGGGGGGGGGGGAACCCACTCGACCCTCACACCCAGTCCCCTTTATCAGTCTGCCTGCACGGGCATTTCTCTCTACAGACCAATACCAGCATTTTACTAGTTAACTGTCAGCTTTGACTTCTGTACCAATGTCAAACCGGTCTGCTTCTGAGAAGACATGGAGGAATTAGAACCGATTAAGAGTGCAAACTGAACCGCAGAAACAACACGTCTTCGGATAATCCTGTACAAAATGAGAACTCGCGGCCGTAGTCTGTGCTTTGAGTGATGGGGAGAGAGAGAGACAGAAAGAGAGAGAGAGAGAGATCTTGTCTATCAGTCTGCTTCAGCGCAGTTGGCAGCAAGGGGGCGGGCCTTGTTGGGCACCGACTCGGCAGGTGACCGGGGCTTCTCGCCCTGTCAATCACACTGAACAACTGGCCAAAGACACGGGATCAATCTGCTACAAACCACACTTTTATTATCCTCATTTTTAAATAGTATTGAAATAAAGGGGCTTTGATGGTCAGACATGACAGGACATGCTTTTGAGACTTTGTTTAAAAAAAACAAAAAAAACAAAAAACAAATATGCATATTTTCAGCAGAAATCTATCCAGGGTGGAGGGGGGGGTGCAGAGTAAGGTGGGGGGGATGAAGAAATAAACAACAACATACAAGACATTTATCTGTTTTGAGCCTTGTTGTTCGGATTCCAAACAGTCTCCAATATATCCAAAATGGGGGCAGTGATATTATTGCCTTGAAATAAAATAAAAAAGCCAAATTCCAACTAAGAAATTCAATTTCAAGAAAAGGTACTTTATAAAAAACTTCCATCTCAAAAAAATCCTGGATACATTTCTACTTTTTCAAACAAACATTTTTTTTTACTATTAAAAAAGTAACACACAAGGAAAAAAAAACAGCTATCATTATTATCAACTCCCTTTGGTAAAAACTGTAATAAACTGTCTGGCATATTTTTTTTCCTTTTTTTTTTTTCCTTTTTCTTTTTTTAATATACGTACTAACTTTAGCCACCTCTCACATAAGTCCACAGTAAGCTTGTAAAGTATACTAGCACATCAATGCAGATCTCTGTAATAAAAAAGGTTGACACTATGTACATTTTATTTACAGCGTGTAATCAGTGTGTGGGTAGTCCATTCTTATTGTTCTTATTTTCTTGTGTACAAGCTGGTGTATCGGCAAGGAGAGCTTCTCTGTGTGGGCGGCCAGAGTTAGCTGTGATTACACATACCAGCATATACGCCATAACCTGACATTCACAAGCTATACAACTTTACAGTCCGAGGCAAGAAACTGCAGAGTGGTCTGACTCGATCAGAATTTTGCTTTTCTTTCCAAGTCATCTTTTCTTTTTTTTCTTTTAGACATCAAATATTGTAGCGCCTCTTTCTCCTTACCTTCAGTGGAATCCTGTCTGTGAGACAGGTCGTGGTTTCTTTAATGCTGCCTTTTGAACAGGTAATAATTCTTTTAAAAAACCAAAACTATACCCTTTCCTTTGACCTTGTTTTTGTGTGATGGCATATTAGGCCACCAACACAACGGGTATCATTGTGGCAAACTATCGCCCATTGGCCTCTTTGAACTCACCACACCATTGAGTTGCGGGCAAATGCAAATATCAAGATTCTGCCCCTTTCCAATGCCAAATTAAGTGCACGTTACCCGAAACCGTTCTATTAAAAAAATCGAATCACTCCTGCCTTTGTAGTAGAGTGCCTTTTTTTGTATTAATTTATTTCAGACAAGAAAACTACTTTGTTGGCTTAATCAAATGACCAAGCCTGTCCATAACAGATCATCTTAACACCCCGCACCCCCCACCCTGCCCCATCCCTAAAGAAGAGAAGTGCATCTGACACGATGGTCAAACCACATCCTGCTAGCCTGGTTTTCACATCCTGTATAAGATCGCACACCTACAAATGGGAGTAAACCTGGTCAACTTGGTTAATTAGCAAATTAAATTGAGGTTGGGCAGAGTTCACTGCTGACAGTAGCAGAGCAGGTCTGGGGGCGGGGCGGGGTCAGTGAGTAGGGGTGGGCAGAGGAGGGGTCAGGGCAAACAGGGGGCCATTTCCCTGCTTTTGGCACCATGGTCCTGCAGATGCAGATACAGCTAAAATGCTGTTAAAAACAGACACACACCAGCTGCCCACAGAATCATATGGAGGACAGCCTTTTTTTTTTTCCTTTTCTTTTTTTTGCTGCCACATCTTTCATAACCTCCAACCCCCCCTCCCCCACCCCACCCTGACCCCTCCTGAACCATCCCCTACCCACCCCTACATTGTCTCCCCCCAATCCCTAATCTTCCCCTGAACTCCCTTTCTCGGGTCGGCTTGCGGGTTACGGCGTTTTGAGGGTGGGGCCGTACTTGACGTGGTATTTGTTGATGCTCCTGAAGTGGAGGAGTTCGGGATCGCGGGTGGTGGTGCAGGGCAACAACCCCTCCCGCCCCTCTCCCATCAGCCATTTGGAGTTTATGGAGGCCATCTCCCGGGTTACGTTCTCCCTCACCCACGCATCTACCCAGGCCTGGAAGCGCAAGTGCAGCCGGGTACTGACACGCTCATGAGACTGTGGAGAGAGAAAGAGGTGGCGAGAGGGGGGGAGAGGGGGAGAGAGAGGGGGAGGGAGAGGGGGAGAGAGGGGGAAGAGAGGGAGGGAGGGAGACAGAAAGAGGAAGAGATGGAGAGAGACTCAGAGCACTGCAAACCAGGACCACTCAACCCTGGTTCTGCAGGGTTACCCAAACCCCGCTATGGACTATGGAGTGTCCAAAGACCAAAGTGCCTGCAGAGTGACCCAAACCCTGTTCGGGAGGGTTGGAGGGCCACAGTGCCTACAGGGATTGGTTCTAGTCTAGCACCTCATCACCTGCTTCAGGAAACCCCTCTAATCGCCAACATCTCTCACAAGCTGAACTCCCAATTACACCAACTATGAAACAGGTAACCAGTGAGTAGAGGCAGAGGCAGGTGTAATTACCTGGTGGGCCCTCAGTAGAGCAGTGCGCCGGTACATATAGTCCTCAGACTTGAAGACGTACACCATCTTGTAGGAGTTTAGCTTGAACATGCACTCCAACTTCAGGTTCTCCGCATTCTCAGAGGACTTCTTCTCCAACTTCAGGTTCTCCGAGCTGTCCGTAGACTTCTTCTCCAACTTCAGGTTCTCTGAGTTCTCTGTGGACTTCTTTACTCCTTCCTTGGCCTCCTTCTCCTGCTGTTCCCGCCCTCGTTGGTACTTGCGTATTCTACGGAGGTTCCTGTTTTGAAGGGGTAACATTAAGATGACAATAAGTCAATTTTAAAGGCAAAAAGGAAGAAAAAAAACTTTTTTATTTAGCTGCTTTGACAAACAATACACTACTCACTAAATAGCTACTAAAATCGTTCATTTAAGAGGCCCATGTCACTAGCTGTTCTGCTGAAAGTATTCGGTCCATTTAATCAACTAATAAGGCTTTCAAGTCTCTTGCTTGAGACCACAATCCCCCTATAGCAGAAATGATAAAGCCTTCATTAATACATCCACCATTGCACATAAAAACTGTGCTGGCCAATGAAAAACAAGCACTAAAGCCGAGAATATCAAAAAACCCCAGAAAGTGAACTACGACTGCCAACGCAGCCCCACCCTATTGGTAAATGGCCGTTTAATCATTAAATGTGTGCAGTTGGAGGACTCTTTTAAGCTTGTGCTTTTGTCATTCATTTTCTCGGGAGACCGCAACAGAAAGGTCATGGTTAGGGATGCACCGAAATGAAAATTCTTGGCCGAAACCGAAAACCAAAAATGAGAAACCAAGGCCGAAAACCGAAAACCGAAACACCGAAAGAAATGATTGTCAATTATTAGAACCATTGCATTTATGGCTATGACTGTGTACTAACCTCACTAAAATCAAAGCATTGCAATTCAAGAATAAATCAATTACAAAAGTATGAAAATATTTATTTAGCACTGACATTACAGCAATGCACAATATAAATTAAAATTCAAAACAAAATGTTTAACTTGACCCCGCTCATGTGTACATTAAATAATAATGTACAGGCCTATAACTGACTGGCCTGCTGAAAGATTGTAAAATTAAATATGTTCTCTCATAAAAACACAAAGTGCATTTAAGTCACCCGACGTGGAGAAACTCTTTGCAGATGCACCCCCTCTTGAAATTTCAGCACTGCATTTTTTGCAAATCGCTATCCGTGGGTCTTTCTCCGAGATATTGAAATAACTCCACACCGCCGACATGCTGGCTCTTATCCAGATAACCGTGTGCTGGCTGCGCTTTTTGTTTGCGTCATTACAATTCTGTTTAATTAAAAAAAAAAATAAAAAAAAAAAATTCTGTTTCGGCCGTGTTGTTTCGGTGATTTAGGTCTTTCGGCCGAAAACCGAAAATGCACTTTTGGGCCATTTTCGGCCGAAAATTTTCGGTGGCCGAATTTTCGGTGCATCCCTAGTCATGGTGAATTATGCCGAATTCATACAGGTCTGCTCCACAGCTTATAAGGTAGTATGTTTTTTTTGACAGACCACCATTCAATCTGCTCCTGCTGAATGGCTGAAGCTAAGCAGGTGTGGGCAGGTGTTGGTTAGTACTTGGATGGGAGACCTCCTGGGAAAAGTAAGTTGGTGTTGGTGGGCCAGTAGGGGGCAATCTTCCCTCTGGTCAAATAAACAATGCCCCAATGCCCCAGTGCAGTGATGGGGACACTGTGCTGTAGGAGATACCATCTTTCAGATGAGACGTTAAACCAACGTCCTGACTCACTGCGGTCATTAAAGATCCCATGAGCACTTATCGCAGAGAGTAGGAGTTTCCCCGGTGTCCTAGCTAATCTCCCAACCTAGCTCTGTCAATCTGCCACCTAATCATCCCCCAGTTTAACTCCACTTCAGCTGATGTGTGGTGAGCATTCTGGCGCAAAAATGGCTGCCGTTGCATCACCCAGGTTGGTGTAACGGTGGAGGTGGTTGAGGTGAGTTTCCCCCTCATTGTGAAGCGCTTTGAGTGTGAGAAAGGCGTGATATAAATGTCAGGCATCATCATTCATCCTTATTGTTTACCTTCCTCATAATAATTTACAGACAAGAGCATGGCTATAGCTTCACACAAGATGATCATCAGCTAAGGAGAAAGCATAACATACCAACAGCAGGTGAGCATGAAAATGCTCTAGTGCTCCACCCTGTGGCAGGTCTAGGGACAGGCTCTCACAAACATTCTTGCGTGGAAGGGCTGGACTCACCTGGGGAGAAACACAGGCTTCTGGGCCAGGTGCTCACGCAGCTCGGGGGAGGTGGAGTCCAGGTTCACATACCGGCCGATATAATCTGACCAGCGCTGCAGATCAGAACAGGAGTGAGGAGTCAGAGCGCATCGCCCGTCCCACCCGTCACACTCCTTGCCCCTGACACACTGGTCACACACGACACACTCATCACACCCGTCACAAAAAAGCCACAATGCTGAAGAGAGCCTCTGTGGTGAGGTGAGCATCAGAAGCCCAGCGCACGCCGGATAATTATACCTCTGCCTCAAGGGGCTCGTCCGAGTTCTCCTCTTCTGTGTCCAACAGCTCAACGGTGAGCTGCACCTGCCCTCGGCTCTTCATGAACATCAGCTGCACGTCCCGATAGAGGGAGAGACGCAGAGAGGAAGCGGAGAAAAAGACAGAGAGAGTGAGTCATACCACCGCTGTTCATCGCGCCAGTGCAAAAGAAGGGCGCGTGGGCCCCGGACTGTGAGAGCGTGGGCACGGCCCGTACCTTGAAGCAGTTCTCGTCGGACATGAGCTGCTCGGCCTTGCGCTGGTACGTGCCCTCGGCGGTGGCTCGAGACGCCTGGGAGGAGAGAGCGCCCCCTGTGGCCGTGTTGGAACTCTCAGCCAGGTACAGGTCAGTCACCTGGACGCAGATCGCATCGCTTACAATGTGCTGGAGCTGCAGCAGGGGGAAGAGGATGGGGGACGGAGAGAGATGGAGGTATACGAGAGATGGAGGGATGGAGAGCGAGAGAGAGGTGAAGAGGGGAGAGGGTAGAGTGAGAGAAAGACAGACATCACAAATTTGTTTAATTGGAGGACAAAGAATACATTACCTTAAACTCAGTTAAAACAATCAAGTAGAAAATAACTTTATTATCCAGCAAAGGCTGAAAATGTGTCACCTCAGAGTACATACATGAAAAACTAAATATAGCACAATCATACTACAAGTCCAACAAAAATAAAAGCTCATCCGGTTTTGTTCAGTTGACTAACTGCTGTGGGGACAAAGGATCTCTTACAGACGTTCTTTTTGGCTACTTCCAGTTGAGTTGGACTCTATAAGCACAACTTGACGAGCAACATTAAAAACGATATAAAGGGCCTGTACAGGAGCACAATCCTCCTTTTACGCATCCATGTGTTCATTGGCCTTATATGACGCTCTTATTTCGCAAGCTTCATATGCCACCGTTTTCCAAGAGTTTGACACTCATCTCTGACACAAGCAGCCAAACTGTGGCTGGGTGAGAACAGTGTGCGCATGCCTAACCACGGCTCAGTCACTGTGGGATTCTCAGGACAGGGCTGGGGAGGGTAAGCAGCCAAACCGTGGCTGGGTGAGAACAGTGTGCGCATGCCTAACCACGGCTCAGTCACTGTGGGATTCTCAGGACAGGGCTGGGGAGGGTAAGCAGCCAAACCGTGGCTGGGTGAGAACAGTGTGCGCATGCCTAACCACGGCTCAGTCACTGTGGGATTCTCAGGACAGGGCTGGGGAGGGTAAGCAGCCAAACCGTGGCTGGGTGAGAACAGTGTGCGCATGCCTAACCACGGCTCAGTCACTGTGGGATTCTCAGGACAGGGCTGGGGAGGGTAAGCAGCCAAACCGTGGCTGGGTGAGAACAGTGTGCGCATGCCTAACCACGGCTCAGTCACTGTGGGATTCTCAGGACAGGGCTGGGGAGGGGATGAGCCACATTGAGGTTTTAAAAGGATGAACAGCTGCATAGTTTGGGCAGAATGGTCAAACCCATTTTTGTTTTGCTTACAAGCCTGATATTTGACTAACACATGTCATATGTTAAAGAGATGCTTTGTCTTACCAAAGGGCTCAGTAGAAAAGGAGAGAAAAAAAAAAATAGTTTACATTCAAAGGTATCATACAATGGTTTGATGTTTTTATGAAGCTGAGTTGATTATATATTGTACCTCATATTTTTTCCAGTTCTTATCCAAAATTATTGGTCAGTGTCCCCCAGTTAGGGGGTGGGGGGTTCAAATAGGTTAACAAAAACAACCTTTAACAAAACTAAACAATCGATAAATACGTATAAAGTACAGAATATACAGCTGCAGCTCAAAAAATTAGAATAGCGTGAAAAAGTTCAATATTTTTTGTCACTCATGTCAGAAAGTGAAACTCGTATATTATATAGATTTATTACACATAGTGAAATATTTCAAGCCTTTATTTCTTGTAATTTTGATGATTATGGCTTACAGCTAATGAAAACCTAAATTCAGTGTCTCAGAAAATTTGACTCCAGCCTCAGTCCACTCCGTGTGAAGCTCCCCCAAATTCTTGAATGGATTTTGCTTGACAATCCTCTCAAGGCTGCGGTTATCCCTGTTGCTTGTGCATCTTTTCCTACCACACTTTTTCCTTCCACTCAACTTTCTATGAATATGCTTGGATACAGCACTCTGTGAACAACCAGCTTCATTAGCAATGACCTTTTGTGGCTTAACCTCCTTGTCAAGTCAGAAGTCTTCTCCATGATTGTGTAGCCTACTGAACCAGACAGAGACCATTTAAAGGCTCAGGAAACCTTTGCAGGTGTTTTGAGTTAATTAGCTGATTAGAGTGTAACATCATGAGTTTCCAATATTGAACTTTTTCACAATATTCAAATTTTCTGAGACACTGAATTTGGGTTTTCATTAGCTGTAAGCCATAATCATCAAAATTACAAGAAATAAAGGCTTGAAATATTTCACTATGTTTAATGAATCTATATAATATATGAGTTTCACTTTCTGAGAGTGTAACATCGTGAGTTTCCAATATTGAACTTTTTCACAATATTCAAATTTTTTGAGCTGCACCTGTAGTTCTTATAAAAAGTTTTGAAAAGAAAAAAATAAGGTGAGGGGGTGAATACTCAAATTGCAGTAACAATTAATTTTAGACTAGAAAAGTTAAATATATATATATATATATATTCTCCCTAGAGCCTGCTGCTGGTGAACGGTGGTACTGACCTGCCGGACGATGCTCTGGATGAGCTTGTCCATGGTGAAGGCGTTGTAGGCATGGATGGTGAACATCTCTCTCAGAGAGTCTTCGTACTGGGAGGCGTCCATGTTCCCGTCCAGAAGGTTCCGGACCATCTCCAGGAAGGCAGAGTAGTAGTCCTCCACCTCAATATCCACTGCACACACACCACACAAAGTACATAAACACAGGCTATAAATACTGTTAAACCGTTTGTGTGTTATCTCGTTTGGTAGACCTGGTGTTAACCCGTTTAACTGGAACAGAATTAGACATGCAATCTCATTATAGTACAAACACTAGAAATGGACCCAATTGACCCAGTGCAACTAGTTTTATTTTTTTTTAGCAGAACTGCATTAATTCACAACATCCCAAGGTGAATGTTAACGGCTTCTCAATACACCAGAACCCTAAAGTAGCACCTCAAAACAATTTGATTCAAAAGAAAGTAGTATTACATTTAAAGAGATATAACAGTTTCAAGCCATTACAATGTGATTCACTGTGAAACAGTTGCATTATACATTAAATAACTGTTAAACACTGTCAAAAAAGTCTCAACATGGGTCCTTTAATTAAACTCTACCTGTAAACACATTTTGGGGTCAAATCCTTTTGCACCTTTTCCAAAAACAGTTGGGGAGGTCTGGTGAGGGTTAGGGTCAGAGATAAAGGTTGAGAGGTCAGAGGTTAAAGGTCAGTGGGATCTGCAGCACTCACTGGTCTCCTCCAGTCTCAGCTGGATGGCGGGTTAGGGTCATAAGTAAGGATTTAGAGGTCAGAGGTTAAAGGTCAGTGGGATCGGCGGTACTCACTGGGCTCCTTCAGTCGTAGCTGGATGTCAGGTTAGGGTTAGAAGTAAAGATTTAGAGGTCAGAGGTTAAAGGTCAGTGGGATCTGCGGTACTCACTGGGCTCCTTCAGTCGCAGCTGGATGGCGGGTTTGGGTTAGGGTCAGAAGTAAGGATTTAGAGGTCAGAGGTTAAAGGTCAGTGGGATCGGCGGTACTCACTGGGCTCCTTCAGTCGTAGCTGGATGGCGGGTTTTGGGTTAGGGTCAGAAGTAAAGATTTAGAGGTCAGAGGTTAAAGGTCAGTGGGATCTGTGGTACTCACTGGGCTCCTTCAGTCGCAGCTGGATGGCGGGGTTGTCGTTCTTGTCGCGCTTGAAGCCCAGCACCTCGCTCTCCCAGTCTCGCTCCCTGCAGTCCTCCTCGATCTGACGCTCGGCCTGTCCGTAGATGCGCAGCAGCCGCGAGCACAGGATCTGGTGCAGCCGCAGGAAGATGTACCAGTTGTTGTTGACGTAGAAGAGGTTGTAGGCCTCGTCCGCACCGCGCAGCTTCTGAGCCGCCGTGCTCCCGAAGAGCAGCTTGGACTTGGTGGGACTAGAACCACCCCCTCCGCCACCTGCCACCACCCCGTTGTGCTTCTTGGCCCCACCCTCCTCTAACTCCATCTCCTCATCTTCCTCCTCCTCCAGGTCGGAGAGCGCCCCCCGCTGGGCGAACAGCAGGTCGGGGATGAAGTGGTAGACCACCTGCTTGATCTTGTACTTGTCCTCCTTCTGGATTCCGGCCTGCCGCTTCACGTGGTGGATGATGAGGGCAGCGGCGTCCTCCAGAATCTGGCTGTCCTCGTAGGTCAGGGTCATGTGGGGGCCGGTGGGCGGGGCCGAGTTCTCCTCTGATGCCTGCTCCTGCCGCTGGAAGAAAAATGGATGGATGGGAGGGGCTCAGTCACGACAAAAGACAACTCTGCCTTTCAGCCAACCATGTGAAAAACAGTCCCAGGCGGCCAAATCAACCGCTGGAGAATTTTCCTCAGCGTCACTGTCCATAATTGAACCAAACAACTTAGACAAATTGAAAGGACACTAAAAATGGCATTATGACAACTTGCTGAGTTTTCACTCCTGCTCAAAGATGGGCAAGATGTTCCTGTGAACATCCTCAAACGTGGAGTCATGTCCATCTTCCTAGAAATCAATCATTAGAGTCCTCGATATCCTCTCAGTGACAATGGCGCTGACAAACATGCTGAGGAGACCCAACTGCTTTTCTTTGCAATTAATTTATTTTTCACGCTCACATAATTTTACAATGTAGGAAAACAAACACTTTGGATAAATATGAGACAAAGACAATCGCACAGTTCCCGACGAGGCCGCATGACAGTGTAGTGAAACGGTTAGGGAACTGCCGTGTGGTTGGTTGCTCAGAGGTTGTGGGTTTGATTCCAGCTGGTGCACTCATGAGCGGGGTCCGGAGCCCAAGCAGCTTCAGTAAAACATCCAACTCTATTAATTATGCATAAATGTCATATAAATTTAAATTAAATTAATTGCATTTTAAAAGTTGTTCTGGGTTAAAAAAGTCTGTTAAATGCTGAAATGTAATATAACGCTCCCACTCACCTCGTCATAGATGCTCTCGATTTCATTGAGCAGGGTCTTGGACCGCAGCACCTTGGTGTCGTTCTGTTTGAAGTTGATGCCCTGGTGGTCCAGGGACTTCAGGTAATATTTCTCATTCTGCTCCCTCCAAATCCTGTTAAAGCCTCTCTGGGCTTCTCGCCATTCTTCTTCCTTGGTCTTTAACCTGAGTGGGATAACGCATAAT
This sequence comes from Ilyophis sp. 1 JC-2022, assembly GCA_022702515.1. NCBI lineage: Eukaryota > Metazoa > Chordata > Actinopteri > Anguilliformes > Synaphobranchidae > Ilyophis > Ilyophis sp. 1 JC-2022. Next base: position 41,923,517 of record CM040399.1, on the reverse strand, counting down.
AACATTACCATAACATTACACACACACAGAACACTCCTCCTTGGCCCTCCCTGTTTACACTGAGTTATGATATATTGGCCTATATCATAACAGTAAACACATTATAAACACTACCAAGTAAAATATTCTATTGCACGCACGCGCACACACACACACACACACACACACACACACACACACACACACACACACACACAAAAATGAAGCAGGAAATGGATCAGACTGAGGCCTAGTTCATTGCAATATCAGACATCATTAACTTTTTCAATGCACGTTAAATGCGCCTGATGTGGTAGTTTTGTTTTCTGTACTCCTGAACAGCACGGTGCAGAAGACATACCAGGGGGATATTCGACAGTACTGACGAGACATGAGCAAACTGAGCATGTGCATTGTGCCTCAATTTGTTTACGTTTTCCAACTGACAAGTTTTATTTGACAATGAATTCTTTAATTAAAGGGCAGCAGTTATAGCCTTCTCATATATATGCTACATTATAAATAAAAAAATTTGGGGGGGGGAACAATCCTTTTTCCATGCTGCACTTATGCATGCAAAGTTAAATTATTTTGTAAAATAAAGTAATTTGGCAGGATTTACAGCATAATGTCTATTTCAGTTCAGGCTGCTTTCCCCCAAAATATACGGCAGCAGCTGTTACACAATGTTTTTATTGGGAATACTTTTAAAGTCCTTTTTCCAGATTTCATTAAAAAAGAGATATATTTTGAAATCATCTGGGATATTTTGGGGAGAAATACACATGAAGCAGAGCTTTATCGTTTCAAATCACAGTGCTGACACTGCAGATATGTTTCCTACAGTGTGTGTTCAGCCTTTTAAATGGATATTAGGCGTGGAACACACTGAAATTTTTTTTTTCTTCAGGAACATCTGATCCATATCCACAGCTATCAGTAGTATTAGTAGACAACTAGTTGCTAGTTCATAAAGCTTGTCTATCTTGTCTGGTTGAGCACTCATTCCAGAGCCCACATATGCCCAGGAAAGTCAAACTCTGGGCTTTCTTTCTGCAATGATGCCCCAATGCATTGTGGGTAAGCTCACCTCTTGAGCACAATAGGGACGGAGACAGCTGGGTTCTTCCTCAGCCCATCGATGATGTCGGGGGCCTTGTCTCCGTATATCCTCTGGATAGCCTTGCGGTGGATGACCTCGGACGACCCACCCATGGTGTTGTCCAGCCGGAATTTGGCCTGCTCCTCGGCGGACATGCGGGAGAGCTTCTTCTGCACCGTCTCCAGCACACGGATGGTGGCCAGGTTCGTCTCCAACACCACGTCCAGCTGTGGGTTGGGGGGGGGAGAGAGGGTGAGATGAGGAGCCTGTCATTTCACACAGAAGCCCCTCAATAAGCGGTCTTGAAGGGGTGCAGGGTGGGGATGGGACGGGACAGGACAGCGGCTCTTCCTCACCTCAAATCGCTCATCCTCACACCTGTAGATGTGCTCTTCATACTGAGTCTTCTTGGAGCTGACAAAAGTGGAATCCTCCGACCACGAGGGGAAGGACACCCACGTGTCATTCAGGACCTGAGAACCAATGAGAAGCCTATAAAAACAGCCCCACCCACAACATAGACGATAAACAAGCTCCCAAAAACACCAAAACTTCATAACCCTCTGGCAAAACCTATTTTTTTAGGTATTAATATTTAATTTAATTAAATATATACATAGAGGTTAAAATGTATACAAAGCTTAAGTTTCCCCAGTAACAGAGCCAATTGACTAAGGCTGAGGAGAGTGGAAAGTGGTGGTGGGATTTGGGAGATGGGCTGCATGTTTTTGGCACGGCGCGCACCTCCTTGCAGAGGGGCGTCCTCCCGGTGCACTTGGGCTGCTGGTAGCTTTTGGGCAGTGCCCTGTAGCTGGAGCCAAGCCTCTTGCAGGAGGCGTAGTCGATCTCCATGGCGATGCCCTCCGTGGCACGCTCCTTGGGGAAGCTCTCGATGTGGGACGACTCCCGGTAGCCCAGGAAGTTCTTGAACCAGGTGAACAGTTCTGGGAATTTTCTGCATGGGAGGGTGACAAACAAAGCGGTGATTATCAGAGCAACAAGTCTGTGCGAGTTTGAGCCCCGCTGTAAAGTTTTTATGAGCAATATAGGGTGGAAAGTCAGATAAGAGGATAACCGCAGGGCTGTCCCTAAATAGTCGACTAAACCATTAGTTGATCAAAAAAACCCGGTCACGCAAAATTTGAATTGGTCGAATCGTCGCAGTGTGAATAAACGTGAGAGTGGAACTATTCATTCCGGACATGCGCCTTGTAACGTGGTGTCATGGTGTCTATTAATTAAAGAATAGATCAGTCGTATAGAACGTCTGAGAGAAAATCAAAAGTGAATGACCCCAAAAAAGTTAAATGTAAACTCTGCAAGCAACAATTCGCCCATCATTCAGCGCATCTTCTCATTGTCAGCTTCAACGAGAAGCTCACTTCTCCCGAGCAACGGCAACAAACTCATGTTCCTTCTTATATTATGAGAAGACTGCGATCGGAGGAAAAACAGCAGTGAGTAGGTCTAATGTGACTAGGTTCGCTGGTCACAAGTGGGCTAAAACACACTTTTACATTGTTAATATAGATTATAATTAATCTTTCGTTTGGCCTGATAATATTTCTCTTAAGTGTTTCAGTTTGCTGTGTTTTTTATTTATTTGTTTGCTTATATAATTTATAGCCTATTTATTTGTATTTTAAAAAGAAAACACTTCCCCCCCCTCATCTAGTTTTGATAACCGTGAAGTTGTTAAATTAGCTAGCCTACATTGTTTTTGCTCTTTCGTATCACCGGACTAAAGGCTGCATTTTTATTTACTTATTCACTATTTTTAAGTTGTGTGTTCTTATAAAGATGATAAATAAAAATAACAATGTTAAATGTCTCATTGCTTGTTGTTTTGACATTAATTTACCGCTTTGTCTATGCCGTTAATAGTGTACAGCGTGGGCCATAAGCAAACTTACGCCGTTAATAGACTACAGCGCGGGCCATAAGCAAACTTACGCCGTTAATAGACTACAGCGCGGGCCATAAGCAAACTGATGCCGTTAATTGACTACATCATGGGCCATAAGCAAAGTGATGCCGTTAGTAGACAACAGCGCGGGCCATAAGCAAACTGACGCCGTTAGTAGACAACAGCGCGGGCCATAAGCAAACTTACACCGTTAATAGACTACAGCGCGGGCCATAAGCAAACTGATGCCGTTAGTAGACAACAGCGCGGGCCATAAGCTAACTGATGTCGTTAATAGGCAGCACAGGCCAGCAAATCACAGCCTGCGCTTGTAGCTATAATTGATATGTTAAATGCTCATAATGAAGGTTTTGTATTTCTCTGCAATATACTAAACTTACTATAGGTCAGATGGAAGTCAAACCATTTTTCTGATGCTCAAAAATACATATTTAAATAATTTAATGAATATCATACATGTGCGATGGTTAGTCGACTATGGGTTTGAACTGACGACTACAGGTCGACTAAGCAAATCTTTGGTCGGGGGCAGCCCTCGATAAAAGCACAATGATTTTCTGAATAACTGCTCTGAGTTTTCTTCATCATTATCAAGATCATCACCAAGGCCTACATTTCGATTGCATTACACATTAGGTGGAAGAGATTAATTAATTACTTATCATATACATCTCGGGCTCAATCCGAATCAGTGCTTGTTCACATGCAAAGGACACGAGAACTTGAGCAGATCCTAACACTGCTCCGTTAGAAACACTCAGGGAAAGGACTGTCCAATTAAACACTTAAAACACCTTGGGGCCACAAGAATACCAGATAATAATAAGTTCCATGATTAAATGGGATATTACATTTATTCGGCATGTATAATTGTTTTTTGTTTGAGAAAGCAGCCCTAGTTGCCCTTTAACCAGGTTCTGTCAGAAGAAGGTTCCTGAGGTGCCCTGGCAGTGCCCCGTGATGACCGTCGCACTCACCCCAGAAACGGGAGCACCAGCTGCACCAGCTCGGCGCGGGAGATCACTTCCTGGTTGAAAATGACCAAGCAGCGCAGGAAGTTGTCGTAGGCCTCGGCGCTCCGCAGGGCCTTTCGAACCTGAGGCCAACAGACACGGCGCTTTAGACTGTGAGCAACGATGAGGACCACACCAAGAGCAGAACACTATAAAGAGGAGACCCTGCTCACCTTCTCAAAAAACAGAGATTCAGTGCCGACGCCATGTTTACTGACTTCTGCCAGGGACGAGTCCTTCAAGCCCTGCAGTTTGGGTTTCTTCTGTGTGAGAGAGACAGAGACGATAGAAGTGGCAGAGAGAGAGAGAAAAAGGGCAAGGGGGAGAGAAAAAGTAGGGAGAGAAAGAAAGAGGGAGGAACCATAAGAGAGAGAGCAGGGAGGAAGAGATAGCGAGAACCCCTCAAATCAAAAGTTGAACAAAAATGGCTGGTGCATACTTGAGCTCAACAGTTTCATGACGGTGTTCTGGAATCATTCAGTAGAACGCCTTTACATTCCAATTCTTGGAAGAAGAACAGGAGAGAACTCCCTAACCCGGCTCCACTACGCGCGCTGCGTGAGATCGAACGAGGGGGCGTGTACCTTGACGGGGGGCGTGGCTCCACTCCCGGAGTGGCGTCGGCTCTGGCAGCCGTTCTGATTGGGCCGTTGCTTGTTGTTGAGCTGCGGTTTCTTGACCGTGCCGCCGTGGTCATTGCGCACGGACTCCGCCTTTTCGGCGGTGGTCTTGCTGAGCAGCTGGGAAAAGGGACCACACTGACAATGAGAAAAGTGAGTGTTTTATTAGCATTGTGACATTACCCATTTAACATGTACAGTGCACTCCAAAATTATTCACACCCAAAGATGAAGATCAGCAAGGAACAACAACACAGGTAGTTACATTGTAAATTCAAACAAATGGGACAATAATTCTGTTCTAGTAATAGTTACTCTGGGGGAAAAAATAATCGCAGCCTATTTGGCCTATATAAGCCCCTCAGCTTTATTAAGGGTGTGAATAATTTGGTGTGAAGGCTTTGGCTTTGTTGCTCTTGTTGATGTGAGAGACAGTCTGCTGGACCTTAAAATTTTACTTTAAACTGCGATCACCATATCAATTCACTAACAATTCTACAAAATATATATCTGCTAAAGAGAACCCATTTGCCTCGTAAGAAAAACAACAAGAACTTTTAAAACTAAGTAAGGTGAGAGATAGTTCAGAGATAGCACTGGGCACCATACCAGCATTTAGCATTATTATTTGCCTGTTAGATGCAAAAAAAAATGCATCTTGTTCATTTTAAACAGCATTCATTTATACAGTTTGATACATCCTGAAGCAGACCAGGTTAACCAGTCAAAGGCGCAAAAACGGATCGTATGTAAAGAATAAGCTGTTTAAGTGGCTCTGGATAAGCGTGTCGGCCACATGCATAAATGCCCCATGTAACTCACCACGGAGCTGTTGGCATCCGGCAGGAACTGGCCGAACTCCGAGAGAAGGTCCTCCTGGTTCTTGAAGAGCCGGGCCACCTGAGCGTACACCTCCTGCTCCGTCAGGGCGGGGGTGTAGTTACCCCCTGCCTCCTTGGCGTTCCGTTGCTCCTTCTGCGCAGAAAACGGGAGATAAGGAGACTTGCACGGCGGACCAGTAGGAACAGGAGAGGTGAGGAAAATACAGTTATGCTCCATAATGTTATCTTGCTGGGTAGCTGTTGACAGTTCACCCTGCTGTTTTTTTTTTTGTTGGCAAATATATGAAATGTAAACACAGAACAAACCCGCCACGCCCAAAACACGCGCAGACACACGTGCACACTTTACGGTAGCTAAAAATGACAAGCAGGGGCCATTTGGGGCTACTGTGCGCCAGGAAGGAGTGTCTGTGCGTGGGGGTGGCTTAGAGGGGCAGGAAGGGAGCGCAAGAGAGAGAGTGTGTGTGTGTGTGTGTGTGTGTGTGTGTGTGTGTGTGTGTGTGTATTTATATTGTGTGTGTACACGTGCATGCTGGGGTCGCTCTGACCTGGTAGGTGTGCAGAATCTCCAGGAAGGCCTTGTAGATGTCGGGCTGGCCCTGGAAGCGGTTCTTGATCTTGTTGACGTAGTTGATGGCGTGGTTGAACTCCACGGGCTGGTTGTTCTGCAGGGGCGGGGCACTGCTGACAGGCGTGTGCGGCTGCACAGGGGGCGAGCGGGGCGAGGCGTACGGAGGGATGGAGGGGTTGGGCTGGCTGGTGGGGGTCAGGGCTGGAGACTGGAGGGGCTGCAAAATTATTGCAAAAACAACATTGACGTTTCTTAGCAGGGAACTCTGTATGGAGTTAGATAGCTGCCAAAACATTTCGTAAACATGAATCGAGATTCGCAAATGTAACTCAAATTGCAAATGTAGAATCTAAATTTATTGAAGTGTAAATGTAAAACCTGATTCATGTACGTATTTGTTTTTATCTGTATGTGCGGAACTCATAGGAGTTGCGCTCTATTCTCAATATACCGGTACATGTGTTTTGTCAGTATGGTAGGCACCAAAATGAGTAACCGTAATTTGGAATTCATAAAGAGAGAAACGCAAACCTAGACCAGGAAGCCACAATTAAAAACCGGAAGCTCAGAAACAACATTTCCAAATTAAAAGTTCACAGGTTTTTTCAATGAACTGCAAGCAGAGCCGGTTCACTCGTAGATTAGAATAAAATATATTTTATATAGCTCAAGTAGGCTATGCTTTCACGTCCTAAATTGTCATTCATGAGTTTATCAACAAATTTTGCCAAAATGAGATGAGGCATAAATGGCTGGGCTAATTATAGCAGAGTAAAAAGTATGTGGTGGCATGCTCCCCCCGTGAGAGAGTCCAAAAGCACTCTGAAATGGTTCATTCTGATGACTTCTGAGAGTAGAAATGACTTTTTTCAACAATTGGCTACATGCCAGCCTTAAACTAAAATGTATAAGGGTTTGCTATGCACTAGGCTACACATTTGCCGCAGGCAGGCACACCCAATCCAATCGTAGCTACCATTCCTTTTCATTTATAATAAAGCGCTTTAATTCATAATAACACGCATTCTTTAGGACGAACAAAAGCCACGTTTATTCATGAAAAAAAGAGGCTAAAAAACATGATGGTTACGCGCGTAAGCATAATTTTAGGCTACTGAATATATAAAAAAAAAAAAAACGTAACCTTCATGCTTAACGTTAACCCATGTCTTTTAAAAATATATATTAATTACCCTTATGTCGCCTATGCAATATGTCACGTTTAGCCTATTCATACAGTTGAATAAATCCCACAAATAACTCCGATTCATACAGTTGAATGCAACCTGAAAAAAAATTATTACAATTATTGGCTCAAGGTGATACACCCCCACCCTCTAGGGTGGTCCGGGTGCATGTCCCCGGGAGAAATATTTTGTAAATCTTAACAGTCAAATGCGTCCATCAATCTGGCACTTTTAGGAAAATGAAGAGACTAGATCCATGAAGAGTTGTACCCTGCTTCTGTAAACCCATGCAGTTGTAGGCTATCAACTTGTAAGATGCTCGATATTACACTTGAGCCATCAAATAAATAAAACGAAAGCTGTCGCGTTTGTTGTACTGGTTTATTTAAAGTATTTGCTAACGCATGCTACGTCAGCTTTAGAGATGACATTCAACTTCAGTCAGCATACAGCTTTCTAACTTGATGCTGGAAATAACGTTTTAAACCATTGTAACCACATTCACATCGATGTAGCTATAGCAAATAGATAATTAGCCTACTGCAAACGATGGCGTCTCCTCAAAACTCGTTCTGGACCGATGGCTTACCTCAAGCGAACAGTGCAAAGCAGTAGCGATCTTTTGTTAATTACGAAAGTTAAAAAACATTAGCCTTCATAAATCTTTATTATATTTCAGCCATAATTTTACAATCAGATGATTTGTCCTGCTCTAATAGCAGAAGTGGGAACCGCAAAATTTATATATTTTTTGAAAGGACATGGGTTAACGTTAAGCATGAAGATAGCGTTTCTTAAACAAACTGAATGATATGGGAAACAAAAACGTCAATAGCCTAATATTATGCTTACTCGCGTAACTAAAAAAAAGTTATTTATTACTCTCAGAAGTCATCAAAATGAACCATTTCAGAGTGCTTTTGGAAAAATTCTCTCATGGGGCAGCATGTCCCCAGAACACCTACAGTGATCAGCCTCCATGGCATAGCCTAGCTACTGTCGGGCCGGGGTAGACAAGGACGTCTCTTGGCCATCCATTTCTGGATTTCATACTTTTTACTCGTCTATAATTAGCCCAGCCATTTATGGCATCTCATTTTAGCAAAATTTGTTGATAAACTCATGAATGACAATTTAGGACGTGAAAGCATAGCCTACTTGAGCTACATAGAAAATATTTTATTCTAATCGACGAGTGAACCGGCTTTTAATTGTAGCTTCCTAGTCCAGGTTTGCGTTTCTCTCTTTACAAATTCCAAATTACGGTTACAGTTCTCATTTTGGTGCCAACCATGCTGACAAAACGCATGTATGTAGAGAATAGAGCGCACATTCCTATAATGAGTTCCACACGTACGGATAAAAAAATTATCTCGCGAAATCTTCAAAAGATTTGGATTTTTAATTTTTAATTTGACGTACATTTTCGATTCTCAATTTACGATTTTACGTTTACATGAGCAATTTGAGTTACATTTAATCGATTTATGTTGAAGAAATGTTTTGGCAGCTATCAAACTCCATAACTCTGGTACTCTGTCACTTAACCCATTATACACACACATGTTCCAACAATCCCAGTCATCAAATTTAATAAATTATTTTATTTCTCCACAAAAGACTTGGTCAGTACCAAATAAAATCAACCCAAATTATTTTTTTGGTTTGCTGAATAAAACTATTTTGCATTCAGTCTCACTACATGATTTTCAAACTATTTTGATAAAACCACGCCCCATCCCCCGCCCCTACAAACCACGGCTGACAGTTCTCACCTTGCTAATCTTGGCTGGTGTGGGCAGAACAGGCGGGGGCGGAGCTGCAGTGGTGGTGGGGGCGGGGAGCTGGGACTGAGCCTGAGGCGGAGGGGGTGGGGCTATGTTCTGCACAGAGATGCCGTGGGGAGTGATGTGGTGGATCTGCCCTGGCGTGGTGACGTTGACCAGGTCATTGGTCTGCACCTCGATCTTGTAGCCGGGAGGCAGGAAGGTGTTGAAGCCCATGATGAGATCGGGGTGTCCCTTGAAAAGCTGGGACACCCTGCTGATCACTCCTGGGGTGTCAATGCTGCCCCAAAAAAAAAAAACACACAAATGCAGGTTACACTCATTATTCAGCCAACATTACACTGGAGCGCACACTATTTTTAAAAAGAGCACAGGTTGTCCCATTGCACATGCACTCATTACAAGAACACTGATTATATTACTTAAAGAAAAATACAGAAGCCAAGTTCCATGCCTCATTTAAAACAAAGGACACATGTTCTATTAGATGGCAAACCTGTTCAAGAAAGAACAGGTTCTATAATTCAGCGATCTTGTTTGGGACAGAACGAAAGTACTATAAGCTAGCACAAGACGAGTTCAGTTCTGTAAAATGACCACACCTCTGCGACTTGAACTCCTTCATGATGTCCAGGAAGTCATTGTAGACCTGTGGCTGGCTTCCAAACTGCAGCTTCACCTGGTCCAGGTAGGACAGGGCATCCTCTACCTACAAACAGGGAAACCAGTCACCTTCCACACCCATCCTCTCCCCACACAGACTCATAACGGAACTACGCTCATCCTAACTCAGCGTCTCCTTCGAGTAGTGTGTTAAGTCAGTGTGGTTTCACATGTTCTAAAAGCAGCTGATTTAAGGATTTTGGAGACCTCTCTAAATCAGGTCATAACAGACTTTGCAGTTGAATTCCATACAGCAAAGAACAGAAAGCCAGAAAAAGTTTTTCCAAGCTGAATGAGTGCACACGCAGACCATTATAGCGCAAACCGTGCGATGCTAAACAGAATTAGCACTAAAGCTAATTCCTGCTACGGTACAAAAGGATAGAGAAGTTCAAACCGGGGAGAACATGAGTCAGCAAATGATTCTTTTATTTGTATTTTTAACTTAACCAGTCATTCGGCGCCCGTTCTTACAGAAGAGGAAAGCATGTATTGGCAGCGGTTGGTTTGATGTACAGTTATTACACGGAGGAGCCACAGCATGAAGAATGAATTCTGCTCAATGCCTTTTGAGTACGATTATGGGCTACATCTTTCTCTGAAATACCTCAGGAGTCACCTCCTCATCCTGGTTTCCCCAGCAAGGTTGCCTGACACACCTGCGACTCTTGACCCCACAGCCTTCGTGAGAACTAAGTGCTAAGCACAGTTAAAGGTCAACTTTTTTTTTGTTTTGATCGTCAACACCACGTCAATATAACAGCAAGTTTTTTTTGTACTCCACCATCTGCTTGGCAGAATTGAATCGAGTTAATCCTTAAAAAACTGGCCATTAATCATTTACAAACAGTGGGTTACAGCTGTGCCTAAGGAGGCCAACTCCTGACGTTTTATGCAGGAAAAGAGAGGGAGGATCGTCAAACGCTCATGGAATGTCTGTGACAGGTCGTATTGGGGGGGGGGCACGCACCTTGAGCCTCTGAAACTGCTGCTGTCCCTGCGCGGGGGCGGAGGGGGCAGGGGGCGCAGGCGGGTGAGCGTGGCTCTGCACAACCTGGGCCCCGTGCGGCTGAACGGCGGGACTGTGGTGGTGCGCTCCGCTGCTGCCGTGCACGGCCGGGCTGGGGGCGTGGCCATGTCCTCCAGAGCTCTGCGCCACAGTGGGAACCTGAGGGAGAGGATAACTCATTAATAACAGGCCTCGTCACACTTGGCCGCACATACCGGCCCCATCCACATCGGTCCAGTTCACCGCCCACAGCTACGGCTCAAACCTGGACAGGACACCGGCACAATGGGTAAGGTTTCAGCCAGACGGTCTGCATACTCCCAGCCTGGGACGCTGCTTCAGGCCTCAACAGGCTGTCTGGCTTGGTTTGTGTCTGTGATAACGTGGGTTTGAATGTGACAGCGGCAATGACAAGGCAGTCTTGAGCAGCCATCGTCACCAGTCACCTGTGTTTCTTCTTGACCCGTGAGTACCGTGCAGCGTCCATGCAGCTACACATATTAACTACACATCTTAATTTGCTATAACTTTCTAGCAAGGTAGCAATCTGCACTGTCAGTTCTGACTGTAGCTCATATTCTAGACATGTCAGATAGAAAAGCAAAAGAAACTGTGAAACTGCATCCCACAACATATTAAATCATGTGTTGTCCATTGACAGAACAAATTAACACTGCTAAATGTATACCATTCTGAGCCATACCACACAGGTGGGTGTTGAAGAGTTGAAGCCGCCTGCTGGCAGCTTCCAGCAACTACACTTAACTGCTTGTACCAAGACCTGGAATGGCTCAAACTGGCATGCACAAGGAGTTTTATTTCCCTCTCTGTTGGACATCCCTTAGGGTGGTGTAAGGTGGAGTGGACAGGTAAGAAAGGGGCTCACCTGGTAGCCCTGCGGGAGGGAGTATTGGATGCCAGTGGTGGGCTGCATGCTGTCGGCAACTGCCTCGTAGACAGCCGGCGCGGGGGCGAGGACCCGATGCTGGAAGCCCTCGTTGCTGGCCGGGAGCCGGCGCTGCTGGGACGCGAAAACCGCTTCCTGTTCCTCCAAGCGGCGCTTCATTGTGACCTCATGCTCGAGGGGGCTGCAGAACCTGAATGCAGAGGAGCACAGAGTCATCCACCCCATCCTGCCAGACCTGAGCCAATGGCACGACACGAAAGGTACACAAGCATCTTTATTTACTTTTTTACTTATTAAATATTCTGTTGTGAGATGGTAGCCAAGACATCCCCCATTTTGTGCCAGTCTGTAAACCCAGTTTATCATGAGCCAGAACCACCTGTAAGGTGGGATAACTGACTAATACTGAAAAACTGATGGAAGTTTAAAAAGATTTTTTTAAAGTAACACATACCCATTAGGGCTTTATTTTGTCATCGCGCATAACTTTTCCCCAGGTACTTTTAAGAACTGGAAATGGAACACTTCGAAGCACAGTTTTATACATTTTCAAACCAGGATTACCGGGGGAAAAAAAGAAAGAAAAAAAAGATAATTCTCCTGCTGTTATGATCACTCATGTACTCTCCCAGCTCTGGGGACAGCATTGCTCAATTTAGCCCAATTTCTCAGGCTTATTTATGATGGTCTGTAGATCAACTCCTTTAGTTTCGCACAAGGGCCAGGGCCAACATGATGGCCACACACCTTTTCATATGACAATAACTTAACTCATAGAATTTAGCGTGTCCCTCAAGTTTGACTTGTACATGAGTGCAAAACTGTCCATCAAGACTCTGGACACCTGGTCACCCCTGGTCACCCCTGGCCACACCCAATGCAGAGGGAAACCATGTTACAACGTACAACTTGAACGGTATTTAAAGCAGAACATTTACTGTACATAATGACCCGACATGTATGAAATGCGTTTTCGTCAGAGGTCAAACTTACATTTTGACTTGACAAATGCATTCTCCGCATATCAATATTTTACATTAATCAAGTATGGCTCAGAGTTGTGTCAAGATTGTTGGTCATGGATCTAGGTACATAATCACACACAAAACAGTAAATTTCAACATTTCATTTCAACATGCCTAAATCTATAGAGGCCCTTTAATCGTTGAAACTAGATCCTTAAAATAAATGACAAAGAGGCAGCATTCTAAAAAGAACCCACTATTTGTTGCATTCTTGAAGAGTTTATTTCAAATTATTAAAAACAGAAGCATTTCAAGACAATACGTCTACAAAAACGTGCATCTACCGAAAAACTAATGAATGTACAATTTACAAATATCCACGAAGAATGGTAATTACCTCAATAGAATTTCTCGACCAAAATTGTTTTAAGTTGGTTACTTATTAACTTAAGTTAACGTTAATGGGAATTTGTTGGTGAATGAGACAATGGATGAAAACTACAAAAGTTGGCCAAGTCTCGCTCTGTTAATAGGGTTTATATTAGTACTAGTTTGGTGGATTAATCTAAGCAACGTTGATTACAATGTTTTCCACTAAATCTTTGCAACGGGCGCAACAAACTTCGACCGAAGACAACAGGCGTGCTGCAGAACTGAATGACGTCATCGAGGTACCGCTGCCTTGTGTACGTGTGTCTCGCGGCAAAGCTCGTACGTTTTCGTCAAAACGTGGATGAATTCAAACTAGAAACACAATTAATTCCAATTGCAAACTAAAAGAGCGAAAGTTCTCGCTTGAAAAAAATCTATTATTCTAAACGAAGCGACTCGATCCGCGTTGTGACGCGTGTTTTCTAAAGTTGTTTATGTAGCTAACTAACACGCATCGAACGTTAGCTACAATCGCCGAGCTAGTGTCACGGCGAGCTAACTAACGTTAGCAATCCGAATGGAGCCAACTACACTCCCGAGAGGAAAACAGTCGGCCCAAGTCGTAACGTTATCTAATTGAAATCTCGCACTTATGTTGACAGCTAGATCGTTAACCAACAGCATAAGAACAGTGAGCCAAGCTAGCTAAGTTAACAATCAAATATAGTGCCACTCTGTTGTTTGGCTAGCTTGCTATTTTGCTAACATAGGCAGTATAGTCGTTAGCTAAACTTCCCTCTCAACCGTAAGCTAGCTAATGTTAGCTAGGCTACATTCCTCTGACACTTTCCCAACATTGCATTGTACGCTGCGATGTAATACGTTATACGTGATGAATAACCAACTTTCACTATATTACTGAGTGCCACCGTTCACTATATTATCAGAGTCGGCGGTCGCCATCCAGCACTCACTTTGCAGACAAGACAACGTTACCGTTAGACATTCAATGGAATGAGCTTGGCTCGCTAACGCAGGTTTGAGCGCTAGCTAGCTATCAAGCTAACACATTAGCTAGGAAGTCATGCACTGCAACGTTTTCTACATAAAACCTAACGTTAGTTTTTGTTGTAAAGATATTGCTCTCAACGCCGTCTCCCTAACCAATCGTCTACATTAACCGCTTAGTAACATTAGCCGCCGTTTTCATTCCCAACCGATGAAAGAAATGGCCCAGTCCCCTCCCCCCCCGCTCGGCTTTGCGGCCCTGTCACACATCGCAAGCCCCGACCTCGAGTAGTGCTTACCGGAGATGAAGCGACCTCTCGAACTATTATCCGACACAGAAACATAACTCGTAGAATTAAGGTGCTCAACTGCATTGCATTTGCAAGCCTATAGTTTTTTATTTTTTTTGTTTCACAGATCGCCAATTAAACGAAAGAAAGATCTAATCTAGTACCTACAAGCCAGTTCACGGAATCAAAAGCAGACTTCCAACAGTTCATTGCGATGTTGCAAATAACATTAGCCAGCTGGCCAGCACCGATGCAGTCAATGTGTTACACTGCACATGTAGATTTAGCGAACTATGAATTTGAACCATACTCGAGTTGTCCAAAAAGACCTTGCCAGCAAGCTACAGATCACGACTCTACCCACAATATTTCCCGTGTAATTAGCCACCTAGCTAACTCCAACTTAATATTTTTCTCGTTTGATCAGCTCTGATAAATTAAATGAACTCACCTCCTCGTAACACTGCGACCTGAACAGGAAAAAACTGCTTGCTAGCGATGTGTGTTTTTAACTTAAAAAATCTTCAGGGGGTTTAAAAGCGCTGCATTGATAATAACGTCAACAAACGTGGAACGATACGGGTAAAATAACTTAAAAATAGCAAAATAATAAAATAAGCAACCCAAGTACGAGACCGCAAAAGGAAAAATTCTCTTCAAAAAACAACCTCCGTTCGTTTCTTGATCGAGAGGCGTGGCTCCGAGAAGGTGGGATTGACTCCGCCCACTTACAAATCTTATTGGCCCCCGCTCGAAAGAAGCCGCAAAGGGGATTAAGCCTTTTGGTTTTCATTGGCCACTTGTCAAGTCAGTCAAAAGTAGAGTAAAAAGACATCCCCCTGTCGCACAACGGGGCCGAGCCTTCATCCGCCACTCAGTCTTTTCGTACTCACTTACACACCGCCTCAAACCGGGGCTTCACAAACTCACAGCAGCTGATAGGCGGTTACTGGCGTACACAGAAAAAGAAAGACGAAGTATCTTGGCCAAAAGCGTCGATCAAATCGTGAAAGCTCCGCCTTCAGTCATGTCGACAATGCGTTTAGAACCGTCCTCCATTCTTTCGCTTATTTATTTATTTACTGAGGGAAGGACGCATTGAAAAATGTGCTGCCATTACACGTAGGTTAATATACATGCAAAATTGTTTACACAATCACTAAACTCGATACGCTGCGCATAAATATGTGCAAAACAAAGTGGCCTGAATAGTTGCTCAAACACTTCAAATGTCAACTTTGATATTAAGAGACGCACGCAGCGTTTATTGTTGGCTGACAGGCACATCACAGTACCGAGGCTATATAGCGACATGACCGCTCTGCAAACTGAATTTTGACAAATGTTTTTCAGTTGCTATTTCTGGCATATGTGCGTACTGTGTTTTTGTCGCCTGCTCGATGTGTGCAAATATTGTGTACGCAATGAATCCCAAGTCAACTTCCTGAAATTCACGAACCACCTGATATGTTCCAGTGCTTTTTGAGAGAGACGTACACTGTCATGGGCGGATCCTGTTCCTTGGCACGACCTCTTTACTTACACTTAAGCCAACCATTACGCGAAACTCAGCCCAGCAACGCCTACCAGGGCAGGGCTTTTTCATAAGCCACCGCCCACGAGGGGTGGGATCCCAGACTCGCTCGGGATTCCCAACACATTAATCGGACGTTCTTTTCCTCTGCAGGCAAACCTGCACACGGTGATCATAGTTTTACGCAAAGTTTCATTCGTAGAACGCGTCGTGAATGGGGATTTTGGCCAGCTTCGTAACGCCCACCCCCCTTCATCTATTTCCTTTAGACACAAACAGTCAAGCAGGCGCCACACAGTCAAGGATTACCACGGAGAGGTTCATGTTACAGAAATTCGGAAATGCTAATGTAGCTAGCAAGCCTGAAGTCAGTTATACTTCAGGGATTAAACCAACTAGTCGTCTACCTCGCTAAATTCGAACTGCAAAGCGTTTTGTGAAAATTAATTTTAGGTATATTGTGTTGCACGATGTGTCGGGCATTAATCGGTGCGCAATGTTAACCGATTTGCCAGACAGCTACCAAGCAACCATTGTTCCAAGTTGAAAGCGATCGATGGAATTCGTTCCCCCTGGGTTTCACACACCGCCAACAAGAAAACCTGAGTTTTATCGTACCTCATATGCAGAATGTCTGGCAAGTCGCCGACTATTCCGCTTTGTCATATGTACCCTTTTAACAATGAGATAGAAAGCAATGATCCGGCTAGTTCACATGCATTCCAGAGACGCGGCAAAGCCGTCACACACATAGGAGGCTAGCTAACTAGCTTAGTCCATGGCTTTGTTGTGTTCGGATTTCCAATCGCAAGCCAAATGCAACGAACGCAATAGCGGAGCAACACGGCACACAGCTAGTTGTTAGCTTCCTGAAGCATGGACGCTTGACCGAATAAAAAAAACATGAATGTTTCAAGGTAGCTGCCGGGCCAATTTAATTGTCCTTTACTTTTCGAAAACGATTAACGTTAATCAAATATCTCAAATTGAAATATCGAAGACCACTCCAAAACATTAAAACGTGTGGTCATCACTCCGGTGATATTTGGTCACATGAAAATGGTTCAATGCACACAAACAGATTAAATTATTTGTTTACTTGGATTTTCAGTGGGGAAAAAAATGTCAAACCTTTTCACCATAACTACTCCCTCCCCCTGCCGATCCCTTAACTAGCCGAGCTACACACATCGCATTCCCAAGTGTGCTAAAGATCTGCATTGCCTTTGCGCCGACATCTACACGAAAAAAGGTATACAATCAGAGTACCAATCTTTAACTTTAAAGAAAATGCCACCTTTTTGTGAACACAAACGCACACACGTTTCACTGACACGGCCAGCTAGCTCGCTAACCCTTCCTGTTTCAGAATCATAAAACCAACACCAATAGCACTTGAAGACAAAGATCAAGCCATGCCCTTTGCCTGGTAAAATCGACATACAGTTGATATTTTGTAACTAAATCGACAATTTACATCTTTTTCTTTCCTTTTACCAGCTGTTACCTACCTACGAAAAAGCTTCACACTCCGGATTCGTGTTTGTAACAAAATAGTTGGAAACGCCCCCTACCCTTTGCATTGGCGTATACTTGATGTGACGTCATTTTCATTTAAATGTAGCCCGCCAAGAACCAAGAATTGGTAGTTTCTGATCTACTATGGACATTTGGTGGGAGTATTATTTGGGTCAGAACCACACATGCATTATGATGTTTGCGCGTGAAAACAAAAAAGAAAAATACAATTATATGCGTAAAAATACACAAGTGTATAAGAAAAGCTTCATAGTATGTTTAAACTTGACTCGTTAAGACAAGCCTGTTATGGCTGGTAAGTGAGGCTAGCTGTTGATGAGCTCTTTAATTTTGTTTCTGTTCCTGGTTGGGATTTGTGATTTGGTAGGTTGGATTGTTCTGCACTGCAACTGGCAATTCTATCCTGTTTCATACCTTTGTTTATTATTGAACTTATTTACACGTTATGAACAGTCTGTTTTTGGTATTCATTGGCTGAAAGTGCCCATGCTTAAACTTAAAGTTTATGTTATTTTGTTTAAATTGAATCAAATATGAAATTTTCTACCAAAAAGATATATCAGAAACTGAAAACAACACGCAGTATTTAGCAAAAGGTGGAAAGGAGATAGTCAGCAGTGTGGTTGATTTGCCAGCACAAGCCTCTGGACTCTGGAGCATTTCTGCTCTGCTGGATGGATCAAAAGCAGTTAATCTAAATTCTGATAATATTAAAGTACATCTCTTTGCTAAATCAAGTGTGTGTATGTATATGTATATATATATATATATATATATATATATATATATATATATATATATATACATACACACACACATAGTGACACATTTTTTGTTATTTTGGTTCTGTACTCTCGCACTTTGAGTTTGAAAGGAGACAATGACAACAAAGTTGAAGTGCTGAATGTCAGCTTTAATTTGAGGTATTTTCATCCATATCGGATTAACCGTTTAGAAATTATAGAACCTTTTGTACATAGCCCCCCCCCCCCTCCCCTCCCCCATTTTCTGGCATCAAAAAATATTGACAGTTTAACATAATGTAGAATAAATTAATAATCATTTGCATGCCATGACTTCCTGATGTCTGTGACCCAACAATACCAGAAAATAAGATCCGATATGGATGAAAATACCTCAAATTAAAGCTGACATTCAGCACCTCAACTTTGTTGTCATTGTCTCCTTTCAAACTCAAAGTGCGAGAGTACAGAACCAAAATAACAAAAAATGTGTCACTGTCCAATGAATTATGGTGCTCACTGTATATATGTATGTATATATATATATATATATACAGTGCCCTCCACAATTATTGGCACCCCTGGTAAAGATGAGTAAAAAGGGTTATAAAAATGAGCTTAGTTTTAAAAGTGAATTAGCTTAATCTCACACTGAAAAAAAGAAAAAAATCCAACCTTTAATATTATTTTTCTGAGAAAAAAAGAATCCCCCATTTAGAAATAATAATTTTTAACAAAATCATGTGTGCCACAATTATCCGTACCCCTAGAAATTCTTATGAACAAAATGTAACTGAAGCATTTTTCCATTTATATTTACATTTTTAAAGTTTATCAGAGTGTTTAGGAACTTTCAAGCAGTAATCCATGACTTCCTGTTTCACTGGGGTATAAATATGAGGAGATACAGAGGCCATATTCCCTTATTTATACATCAACATGGGAAAGATAAGAGAACACACAAATCAAATGAGGGATGAGTTTGTTGAGCTTCATAAGTCAGGGAATGACTAAATAGCTACTCACCTGAAAATGCCCATATCTATCCTAAGGGCAATCCTTAAAAAGTTCAAAGCAACTGGAACTGTTACAAACTTGCCTGGAAGAGGACCCAAGTTTATTTTGCCCCCACGCACAGTGAGGAATGGTAAGAGAGGCAAAAAAATAAAAAATCCCAGAGGATCACTATTGGAGAATTACAGAGGAAAGTAGCATCTTGGGGTCATCAATTCTCCAAAATTACCAATAGACATCACCTCCATGCCAACAAATTATTTGGAAGGCATGCCAGAAAAAAGCATTTACTGTCATTTCACCACAAATGTAAGTGCCTGGAGTTTGCTAAACGCTACTGGAACTTTGACTGGAATTGTATTCTATGGTCAGATGAAATGAAAATTGATAAAGTAAATAGTAAAGACAGAAAAACTTTTAAATAACATAAATGTAATTATGCAGTGACCAAAAAAGTGTTAAACAAATCAAAATGTATTTTAGATTCTTAAAAGTAGCCACCTTTTGCCTTGATACTCTTGGCATTCTCTCAAGCAACACAGTGGGAACGGTGAAGTTCTAAATGAAAACTACTTGTTGGAGGTGCATTTCAATAACATACATAGGCATCAACTTCACTATTTATATTTGTCTAAGAATTTTTTTTAAAGCATTTAAGCATCAGCCTTTAGATCAAAATGTCTCTAAGACAATGAGAAAGATACATTCAATAAACTGTGTCCAAACCTTTGACTGGTACTGTGTATATGTGCAGTCAAGCCGGAAAGTCTGAACACCCCTTTCACCTTCTCCACATTTTATTACATTACAGACATATTCTACAATAGATTGAGTTAATTTTTTGTCTCAAAATTCTACAAAAAATAGCACATAATGTCAAAGTGAAAACATGTTTTTAGAAAATTTTGCAAATGTATTAAAAATCGAAAACTGAAATCTCTCATTTACATAAGTATTCATACCCTTTTCTTTAACATATTTTTAAAGTATCATATTTAATATTTGGTCGCATATCCTTTGCATGCTGTTACTGTTACTTCCTGAAGTCTGTGACCCATCAACATCAAAAGACTCTCGATATCTTATTTCCAGGTACTGTTACAAGCGATACTATAAGCTCTCTGCATTTGAATGGATCTCTATTGGAATTGGGGGGTGAGACTAGATTCAGCTGTAAATTACACTGGTACAGTATGGAACACATGGCTAGTCATCAAGGGTCTGAGCTATCGAACGAGCCCCAGACCATCACTCTGTTGCCAGATATGGAGTAGATGTGGATGGATCACTGCAAGGGTTATTTCTCCTGACTCATTTTCCTACAGAACTCTATGGGGGAAAAAAGTCAGGAGAAACAACCCTTAAAGGGATCCATCCACATCTACTCCATATCTGGCCGCAGAGTGATGGTTTGGGGCTCATTTGATACCTTAGACCCTTGATGACGTACAGCCATATCGCCAGTTATGTGTTCCATACTGTACCAGCGTAATTTACAGCTGAATCTAGTCTCACCCCCCAATTCTCATAGAGATCAGTTCAAATGCAGAGAGGTTATAGTATCGCTTGTAACAGTACCTGAAAATAAGATATTGAGAGTCTTTTGATGTTGATTGGTCACAGACTTCAGGAAGTAACAGCATGCAAAGAATATGCAACCAAATATTAAATATGATACTTTAAAAATATGTTAAAGCAAAGGGTATAAATACTTATGTAAATGAGAGATTTCAGTTTTCGATTTTTAATACATTTGCAAAAATTTCTAAAAACATGTTTTCACTTTGTCATTATGGGCTATTTTGTGTAGAATTTTGTGACAAAAAATGAACTCAATCTATTGTAGAATATGTCTGTAATGTAATAAAATGTGGAGAAGGTGAAAGGGGTGGGCAGACTTTCCATCTTGACTGTATATATATATATACACTGCTCAAAAAATTAAGGGAACACTTAATCAACACAGTATAACACCAAGTCAATTAAACTTCTGGGATATCGATCTGTCCAGTTAGGAAGCGTAAACTGTAATGTAATGTAATGTAAACGATGAACGTGAATCAATTTCACCTGCTTTGGTGCAAATGAAAGTGACAACAGATGGACAGGAGAGGCAACAGCAAGAAAACCCCCAAAAAGTAAATGGTTTGGCAGGTCGTGGCCACAGACCATTTCTCTCTCTTTATCCTTCCTGACTGATTTTTCTATAGTTTTGCATTTTGCTAGTGCCCTTGTCACTACTGGTAGCATGAGGCGGTACCTGCAGCTCATTCAGGTTGCACAGGTAGTCCAGCTCTTCCAGGATGGCACATCCATACGTGCCGTCGCAAGAAGGTTTGCTGTGTCTCCCAGCACAGTCTCAAGAGCGTGGAGGAGATACCGGGAGATGGGCCATTACACGAAGAGAGCTGGACAGGGCCGTAGAAGGGCAACAACCCAGCGGCAGGACCGGTATCTGCTCCTTTGTGTGAGGAGGAACAGGAGGAGTACTGCCAGAACCCTACAAAATGACCTCCAGCGGGCTACTCGTGTGCATGTTTCTGACCAAACTGTCAGAAACAGACTCCATGAGGGTGGCATGAGGGCCCGACGTCCTGTAGTGGGACCTGTGCTCACATCCCAGAACCGTGCAGCTCGATTGCCATTTTCCAGAGAACACCAGAATTGGCAGGTTCGCCATTGGCGCCCCGTTCTCTTCACAGATGAGAGCAGGTTCACACTGAGCACGTGACAGATGTGAAAGAGTCTGGAGACGCCGTGGCGAATGTTATGCTGCCTGCAACATCATCCAGCATGACCGGTTTGGTTTAATTGACTTGGTGTTATACTGTGATGATTAAGTGTTCCCTTCATTTTTTTGAGCAGTGTATATATACATACAGTTGAAGTCGGAAGTTTACATACACTTAGGTTGAAGGCATTAAAACTAATTTTTAACCACTCCACAAATTTCATGTTAGCAAACTATAGTGTTGGCAAGTCAGTTAGGACATATCATTTGTGCATGACACAAGTAATTTTTCCAACAATTGTTTACAGACAGATTATTTCACTTTTAATTCACTATATCACAATTCCAGTGGGTCAGAAGTTTACATACACTAAATTGACTGTGCCTTAATTTTTTAAATATTTGGTCGCATATCCTTTGCATGCCATGACTTCCTGATGTCTGACCCAACAACATCAAAAAACTCTTGATATCTTATTTTCTGGTACTTCTACAAGTGATACTATAGCGTCTCTGCATTTGAATGGATCTCTATGGGAATTGGGGGTATCCCACCCACTCCGCCAACACACGTACACCCTTCTCTGCCCTCTGTTCCAGCCACTCCCCCAACACACGCACACACACACCCTACTTCGAATGATCTTGAAGTAGAGATAAGGCTGCGGTCTTCCTTGCCATCTGTGAATTAGTTTAACTAAATGTTTCAGTGTTGAAGTAACTGTAGAGTACAGTGTTAACTGTAAATTTAAAATGTTCAGTTCTCTCAGCAGAAAGAAAAGCATTCTGCACTCATGTCTTTGTAATTTAGTTTTACAGTGTATTTCTCCATTATAAATTAATTTGTTGAAAACAAAATCATATTGATTAAATATTTTCATGTTGCATTTGGATTCAGCAAAGGTAAGTGTCTCTATGCATTATAAAACCCCTCAGGGATTGATTTACTAAGACCTATAGCATGTGTAAAACATTTTAGCACATGCAAAACTAATAATTGGCCATGGTATTTGTTTCGCACCAATCACTGGCTGTGTTATTAGTTTTGTGTGTGCTAAAAGGTTTTGCACACGCTAAAAATCTTAGTAAATCACCTAATGTGCAAGTTATCTTTTGTGTTGGAGTATGGGAGTGTGGGTATGCTCCACCCTAGTCCTGCAAGGCCATGGTATCTTTGTGATCTCCTTACAGCCAAGTATCGCACCCCCCAGATTCAACTAATAATATTTTTATACAAAACCAGTTAACGTCCGTCCCCAATTCTAAAATCGGAGTTGAGTTCCCAGAGATTGAGCTGGAGTTGGAGGCACTATGAAGTTGAGGCACCTCCACTGTACACCTCCACTGTACAGCGGCCAGTAATCTCAAAGCTCTTTACAAACGGACACAGGACACAGGTGACTGTATAGCAACGCCAAACTTCTGTTTCAAATTGTTGTCACATAACTTTCACAGAGAGGTAAACTCAATGACAAAAGGGAAAATAAAACGAGTGAGTGAAATGATCATTTCTGGGTGTGAAATGTTGTCACGGTGTGCCAGTCTGGTACTCAAAGCATACTACTTGAGGTGACCTGTGCGGTTTTTTCTTTGGTCCTTTATCGTTTCCTGTCAAGTGCAACATGCCTTTGAAACCATGAAGGACTAAGTTAAAGGAGCCATTGGTAGGGACCTTCTATCAACATGGGCTGACCTTGAATAACCTCAAGGCTCCGGATGTTAAAAAAATTGCCACTGATGAATTTGTATAGCAGTAGATGCACGTATCAAAACATTCTCAGAAGCTTGCGGTAGCCTTGTCCCTGCCATTTCAGTAAGAGGCCTCGGCTCCCCCTGCTGGAATGAAAAGAGTATTGCTGACCTTCAGCTGACAAAATTGTTTGTTTGCCAGCTGTTATATTTTAATTTATCTTGTTAGATATCCAAATTATTCCTCATTACATTTGTTTTCATTTTATTTGGGATATCTAATCGGAATTACAGATGCTTCAATTAAAAGTGATACATTTACAGTTATGGATTAGTTCCATCTGTATTTAGTTTTAAAATATATTGGAAATGGACATTCTGGATACTTAATTGAAATTACAGATGTCTCTGAAATCATGCTGAGGAGGTCCCCGATTCTTTTAAAGTTTCGATTGTAGCCTCCGATGAATCACTGGGAGAAAATGTCATGTTTTCATGATCATTTCTCTCTCATTGGATCAAAAGAAACAAGGCTAATTTGGCACCATTTGTGTGTATTGTGCAAGACAGTGCGCTACATATTTTTGGTCTACCCCTGTATTTTTGTTTTTACTGACTGCTTCGAATGCAGCGGTCCAGCAATATGGAATAATTTTTCCAAATAACTTCTGCAATTTATGCCCCCCTCAACTTCAATGCATCCACATAAATGTAACATTGGACATTATTAATAATTTGTTTGTTTTCAGTTGTACTGCATATATGTATGGAAGACTAGTCTATATCGTAGGTATCTGATAAGGTGTTTAAAAAAAGGCAGACTATAACTCTATACATTTAATTAATTCCCAGTCCACTGAATTTTTTATTCTACTGAATGGTGATCTCTTGTTTAAAAAATATGCAGTGAATTGAATTATTACAATGAAATTTGCCAAAAGAATAATGATAGTATAATTCAGAATGATGCATTGGCTTTCTGGTCTCTGAAAATCATTTGCATGTCTCACCATTATCAGTCAGCTCTGTGCAGTCCTGCTTAAATTCTCAACACATTGGGAGAAAAATGACCTTCCCAGGGACTGTGTAGCTGGACATAGTGAGCATGCAGCATGTCAATGGCATGTATGATGTTGATTTGTAAATGCTTTGAGCATTCGGCCACAGGTTCCCTGGGGGTTGTTCTCCCACATAAAACCTCTAGGGGTGGATTCCAATCGCTTATTTTATCCGTCCTCTTCTCCTCGGACCCAGAAACCGATCGAGGTTCGCCATCTTTAAGGATATTCCAAACCGCTAAATGCTCCTCGGAGGAAGCCTTTTGCGGAAGCCTTTTCTTGGAATGCGTGACGTGTATAAATTATCCACATCTGCCATGTCGCCGATACACCCCTACACAAATGCAATTTTACCGTTCCTTTCCATTAATTATAAAGCGCTAATCCATAATGACACTCATTCTTTATAACTAACCAAAGTACCGTTTATTAATGAAAAAATAAGCTAAAAAGCATTATAGTTATGCACGTGAGCATAATATGACGCTGACGCTTGATTGAACAAGAACGTTCCATTTGCCTAATGAATGTTGCCTCGTTTCCTCCGTCCTCGTATCTGATCCTTGCATCCTTCCTCACGTCCTCTATTGGGCAGAGCTAAGGCGCGAGGAAAGGATGCAAGAAGTAAAAATAAGCAATTGGAATTAACCCTAGGTGTCCTTATCCTCTGCCCACCTGTTACCCATGACCACTGACTCCACCCCTGTTGGTTATAAAGATTTTCTGATTTTTTTCATCCCAAAACTCTTGACCGGAAAGCTTAGAAAATGGAGATGCAATTTTATACAGTGCTGTCAATAACACCGAAACGAAAGAACGCTCAACAAACAGACGTAATACCACAAGGAATGACCATTTCCATTTAATTAATACATACCTTCTTTTTTTGGTTTTCCTTCTGGAATTAAAGACTGTGGTTCAATGGCAAGTTTTAACATGACTGACAAACTGAGAACCCCAGTCAGTCAGAAACGGGGACCACCGAGAATGCAGAAATGAACAGACAGGGCCTTTAATACAACAGTAGCCTGATTCTTTTATAATAATCATACTAACATATAACCTTCAACAGATGTCATTTAAATATAATTTAAGCAGATTCTGTTAAAGTTTGAATAACAAAAAAAGAAGAAAAATAAGCAATGGAATAAAATAGAAAAATAAAGATGGGCTGTAGTTGGGGCCTGTTTGATGACGGGCTAAATTACAGAGTATCTGTGAGCGTGTGTGAATGGGTGGCTTTCAGCTGCACTTCACTACAAGCAAATTCAATATGAATTCAGTAGCAAAGAACATTTGTTCACATGACAATTAGAAACCACAAAACATGGCCTTAGTCCTCCAGCCAGGAGCGGCAGTTATCTTTTACACCCACCAAAAAAAATTAATATGGATTCTGACCACTGGTTCAGGTGAGCTGTTCAAAATTCTGTCCCAAAAATCTACATTTACATTACTGCGATAAGACTACAGTCATTACTTATACAGTTAATATAATATAGTGTTCCTAAAAAGTACACAAAAAATTAATATAGAAAAAAAAAAGCACAAGTGGAATGCCTGTGTGAAAGTGCTTAGACACGGCGGTGTTTGAAAACTCCACTGCACTATGGAGCAGGGGATGGAAGATGGGAAGACCTCATTGTTCCTTGCTTTGTGGCGCAGGTGAAAGGTCACTGGCGACATTCTCAGAGGTGTTGGAAAAATGGATGCATCACAGACCGTGTCCAGGGTCAACTGTGACCGGCAGTGTCCCCAGGATGGAGCACATTTAGCCCTGATGACCCAGAGCAGAAGGGAGATATGTGGGCTTGTTCCTGCCTCACCCTGCACCAGTGACCTCCTCTGGATTCTCAGGTGTCTAAAGTCTGCCTGCGTCTGCTGTGTATCGAGTACACTCCGCCCACAAAACAGTGGCGCAGCATAGCTGCTGGGCTTTGGAGGGAAAAGGCGGCGAATTTCGGCTGCTGGCGAAATGCGGTTTTTGAGGAGAGCGTCCTTGCCTGCTCTCTCACAAATTGATCGAAGGGGCTGCAGCAGTGTAGAAATGCAACCAGTGCTTGAAAAAGTGGTTAAAAATACGGAAATAAAAAGGAGAACCCAGGCGTACACTGAAGAGTGGTCAGAACAGCCCTGAGGCCTGACGACTGGACAGGGCAAGCCAGCTCCAAAACCATACAGGTAAAAAAAAAAAGTGGGTTTACAAGGCCATGGAGGTGCTGATATTTAATCAATAAATGTATTTTGTGGACCTCAAAGATTACACATTTGGTCTGATCGGTCTGCACCTTGTTCTTCAGGGTGTGCGTTTCTTATTTAACTGACCCAAATGGTACAGAAGTTTGACTTTGCATATTAAAGTAGAGGTACAGGCTGTGGGAACATTAACTGGAATCATTATAGAAATGGAAAGTGGAGATATTTCATTTTACATCCAACTTGTTTCAGTAGGACCCTGTACTACCCATTTGGTTTTGTCGGTTTTTACCAAAACATCACTGCCCAACCCTCTGCATATAAGGTCACTTATTAAGTTATTACCGGCACTAACCTGTTCACATAGAGCTGGTTATTCTGACCTCTAGCTGCATATACGTAAAACGCTTCACTTTCCAAAGAATATTCCTAAACTGAGCACAATTACCCACATGCTTATTTATTTTTTGGATACGTAAATGGCACATGATTAAAAATTATTATTATTTTTTAAATTATGTAAATGCACTGTAAATGTATTGTTACAATAGTTTCCTCTGCTGTTCACATTCGGTGACCTGCGGTTGGCAAAGGTCAAACAGCCAATGAGGCGGCTACGGTTGGGTTGTACAGACACCCTATTTGTAAGGAGCATAGCTTTGCTTGTGCTACCATGGCAACGGACACAAGAACGAATCAGGATTGCGACGGTGAATGAGAAGGCCGCAGTGATCGCATATTGGATTATGAGCACATAAATGAGGCAAGACTTCTTATTAACCAGTATGGACTGGGAATAAGGGGAGATGCAATCTACTGCAAATCTTTCAGCCACAGCCACACCCAAAACCATTGATCACAAATTTAAGGCGGTTTTTTGGTTCCAAAACAGCCCATTTTTTTTCTCCTGGTTTGACAGGAGCTTGGGTTGAACCCTTAACGTAGTGGCATTTCCTCCTGCTCGACTGGCAACTCCCCAAATCTTTTGTCAGTTTAAAACATAAGGTTACAAAATACAAGCTGTACTGGAAGGTGGTCGATTAGTAAGAAGCCAATGACAATCAAATTCAATCATCAGTCACCACGAGTACCTTGGTCACAAAATACCACACTGAGGTTGGACAGAACTTCACTGTATACAGCACTGAGAACAGACAACAATTAAGACATAGAGAGCGTGTCTAGCGATCTATGGCTTTTTCGCCAGATTCCCGTTAAGGTGAAGAGCTGGTGGTTGTAGCAGTGGGATCAGACCGACCAGGTCCGACTGTGTCGAAGACGGCTAAATCTCACTATTCAGCATTTAGTTGCTGCAGCTGATGGCAACTGCCAGGATAAAAAGAAAAAAGAAAAAGAGGGGCTGGGAGAGTCATGACTACCTCTGATGCCTATGATTGGTTGGTGCACGTAAAGGAGCTCACTGATTGGCCGTGAGCATGCCCTGTTTTTGGGCGTGCTCAACAATGGCAGTGTGGCAGAAGTAGTACTGTTCTGGGGTCTGGATGCTGAAGGCCCTCTGTGTCCTCATTCTGCGCACCGCCTGGCAGATGTTCACGGTGCCCACATCCTGCAGCTGGGACAGACAGATGTCCAGGGCACAGAGTGTACCTGTAGGACAGACAGCACATGATGCTAACAATATGCACAAATGCCTGTCCTGGATGAGCAATTATTAAAATAAATACTACTAAATAAGTACTACTGCTTATACTGCAGCTGGCACTGCTATTACTACTGCTACTGCGACTACTACTGCTACTGCGAATACTGCTGCTACTGCGACTACTACTGCTACTGCGACTACTACTGCGACTACTACTGCTACTACTACTACTATTGCGATTACTACTGCTACTGCGACTACTACTGCTACTGCGACTACTACTGCTACTGCGACTACTACTGCTACTGCGACTACTACTGCTACTGCGACTACTACTGCTACTGCGACTACTACTGCTACTGCGACTACTACTGCGACTACTACTGCGACTACTACTGCGACTACTACTGCGACTACTACTGCGACTACTACTGCTACTACTACTGCGACTACTACTGCGACTACTACTGCGACTACTACTGCAACTACTACTGCTACTGCGACTACTACTGCTGTTACTACTGCGACTACTACTGCTGTTACTACTGCTGCGACTGCTACTACTACTGCTACTACGACTACTACTGCAACTACTGTTACTACTGCGACTACTGCTGCTACTACTGTGGCTACTGCTGTTACTACTGCGACTACTACTGCTGTTACTACTGCTGCGACTGCTGCGACTACTGCTACTACGACTACTACTGCGACTACTGCGACTACTTCGACTACTGCTGCTACTGCTGCTACTGCTGCTACTACTACTACTACTGCAACTACTGCAACTACTACTGCAACTACTACTGCGACTACTACTGCTGTTACTACTGCGACTATTGCTACTACTGCTGTTACTACTGCGACTACTACTGCTGTTACTACTGCTGCGACTGCTACTACTGCGACTACTACTGCTACTGCTGTTACTACTGCTGCGACTGCTACTACTGCGACTACTACTGCTGTTACGACTGCGACTACTGCTGCTACTGCTGTTACTACTGCTGTTGCTACTGCGACTACTACTGCTACTGCGACTACTGCTACTGCTGTTACTACTGCTACTACTGCTGTTACTACTGCTACTGCTGCGACTACTGCTGTTACTACTGCGACTACTACTGCAACTACTACTGCAACTACTACTGCTACTGCGACTACTACTGCGACTACTGCTGCTACTGCGACTACTACTGCAACTACTACTGCAACTACTACTGCGACTACTGTGACTACTACTGCAACTACTACTGCAACTACTACTGCAACTACTACTGCTGCAACTGCGACTACTACTGCTGCAACTGCGACTACTACTGCTGCAACTGCGACTACTACTACTACTGCGACTACTACTACTACTGCGACTACTACTGCGACTACTACTGCGACTACTACTGCGACTACTGCTACTGCTGTTACTACTGCTACTGCTGCAACTGCGACTACTACTGCTGCAACTGTGACTACTACTGCGACTACTACTGCTACTGCGACTACTACTATGACTACTACTACAACTACTGCTACTGCTGCTACTGCTGTTACTACTGCGACTACTACTGCTGCTGCGACTGTTACTGCGACTACTACTGCGACTACTGCTACTACTACTGCTGTTACTACTGCTGTTACTACTGCGACTACTGCTGTTACTACTGCGACGACTGCTGCTACTACTGCGACTACTGCTGCTACTACTACTGCTACTGCGACTACTACTGCTACTGCGACTACTACTGCTACTGCGACTACTACTGCTGTTACTACTGCGACTATTGCTACTACTGCTGTTACTACTGCGACTACTACTGCTGTTACTACTGCTGCGACTGCTACTACGACTACTACTGCAACTACTGTTACTACTGCGACTACTGCTGCGGCTACTGCTGTTACTACTGCGACTACTACTGCTGTTACTACTGCTGCGACTGCTACTACTACTACTGCTACTACTACTACTACTACTGCAACTACTGCAACTACTACTGCTACTACTACTGCAACTACTACTGCTACTGCGACTACTACTGCTGTTACTACTGCTGTTACTACTGCGACTACTACTGCTGCGACTGCTACTACTGCGACTACTACTGCTACTACAACTACTACTGCTACTGCGACTACTACTGCTACTGCTGTTACTACTGCGACGACTGCTACTACTGCTGTTACTACTGCGACTATTACTGCTGTTACTACTGCTACTGCGACTACTGCTGCTACTGCTACTGCTACTACTGTTACTACTGCGACTACTACTGCGACTACTACTGCTCCTGCGACTACTGCTACTGCGACTACTGCCGCGACTACTGCCGCGACTACTGCTGCAACTGCGACTACTACTGCTACTGCGACTACTACTGCTACTGCGACTACTACTGCAACTACTACTGCTACTGCGACTACTACTGCTACTGTGACTACTACTGCGACTACTACTGCGACTACTACTGCTGCAACTGCGACTACTACTGCTGCAACTGCAACTACTACTGCGACTGCTACTGCGACTGCTACTGCGACTACTACTGTGACTAGTACTGCAACTACTGCTGCAACTACTGCTACTGCTGTTACTACTGCTACTGCTGTTACTACTGCGACTACTACTGCTGCTGCGACTACTACTGCGACTACTACTGCGACTACTGCTGCAACTGCGACTACTACTGCTGCAACTGCGACTACTACTGCGACTACTACTGCTACTGCGACTACTGCTGCAACTGCGACTACTACTGCTGCAACTGCGACTACTACTGCGACTACTACTGCGACTACTACTGCGACTACTACTGCAACTACTGCTACTGCTGTTACTACTGCTACTGCTGTTACTATTGCTACTGCGACTACTACTGCTGCTGCGACTACTACTGCGACTACTACTGCTACTGCGACTACTGCTACTACTACTGCTGTTACTACTGCTGTTACTACTGCGAAGACTGCTGTTACTACTGCGACTACTGCTGTTACTACTGCGACTACTGCTGTTACTACTGCGACTACTGCTGTTACTACTGCGACCACTGCTGCTACTGCGACTACTACTGCAACTACTACTGCGACTGCTGTTACTACTGCTGCTACTGCGACTACTACTGCAACTACTACTGCGACTGATGTTACGACTGCGACTACTGCTGTTACTGCTACTACTACTGCGACTGCTACTGCGACTGATGTTACTACTGCGACTACTGCTGTTACTACTGCGACTACTGCTGTTACTACTGCAACTACTGCTGTTACTACTGCAACTACTGCTGTTACTACTGCGACCACTGCTGCTACTGCGACCACTGCTGCTACTGCGACTACTACTGCAACTACTACTGCGACTGCTGTTACGACTGCGACTACTGCGGTTACTACTGCTACTACTACTGCGACTACTACTGCTGTTACTACTGCGACTACTGCTGTTACTACTGCTGTTACTACTGCGACTACTGCTGTTACTACTGCGACTACTGCTGCTACTGCGACTACTACTGCAACTACTACTGCTACTGCAACTACTACTGCTACTGCGACTACTACTGCTGTTACTACTGCGAATACTACTGCTACTGCTGTTACTACTGCTGTTACTACTGCGACTACTACTGCTGTTACTACTGCTGTTACTACTGCTACTACTGCTGCTACTGCGACTACTACTGCTCCTGCGACTACTGCTACTGCAACTACTGCCGCGACTACTGCCGCAACTACTGCCGCGACTACTGCAACTACTACTGCAACTACTACTGCGACTACTACTGCAACTACTACTGCTACTGCGACTACTACTGCGACTACTACTGCGACTACTACTGCGACTACTACTGCTGCAACTGCGACTACTACTGCTGCAACTGCGACTACTACTGCTGCGACTACTACTGCTGCAACTGCGACTACTACTGCGACTACTACTGCGACTACTACTGCGACTACTACTGCAGCTACTGCTACTGCTGTTACTACTGCGACTACTACTGCTGCTGCGACTACTGCTACTGCAACTACTGCCGCGACTACTGCCGCGACTACTGCCGCAACTACTGCAACTACTACTGCGACTACTACTGCAACTACTACTGCTACTGCGACTACTGCTGTTACTACTGCTGTTACTACTGCTACTACTGTTACTACTGCGACTACTACTACTCCTGCGACTACTGCTACTGCAACTACTGCCGCGACTACTGCCGCAACTACTGCCGCGACTACTGCAACTACTACTGCAACTACTACTGCGACTACTACTGCAACTACTACTGCTACTGCGACTACTACTGCGACTACTACTGCGACTACTACTGCTGCAACTGCGACTACTACTGCTGCAACTGCGACTACTACTGCTGCGACTACTACTGCTGCAACTGCGACTACTACTGCGACTACTACTGCGACTACTACTGTGACTACTACTGCAGCTACTGCTACTGCTGTTACTACTGCGACTACTACTGCTGCTGCGACTACTACTGCGACTACTGCTGCAACTGCGACTACTGCAACTACTGCAACTACTCCGACTACTGCTGTTACTACTGCGACTACTGCTGTTACTACTGCTGCTACTGCGACTACTGCTGCAACTACTACTGCAACTACTACTGCTGTTACTACTGCTACTGCTGTTACTACTGCGACTACTGCTGCTACTGCTGTTACTACTGCGACTACTGCTGCTACTACTACTACTACTGCAACTACTACTGCGACTACTACTGCAACTACTACTGCTACTGCGACTACTACTGCAGTTACTACTGCGACTACTACTGCTACTACTGCGACTACTGCTCTTACTACTGCGACTACTACTGCTACTGCTGTTATTACTGCTGCTGCTGATACTACTGCTACTGCTGATACTACTGCTGCTACTACTGCGACTACTGCAACTACTACTGCTGCTACTGCGACTACTGCTGCTACTGCGACTACTACTGCCACTGCGACTACTACTGCCACACTGCCGCCCTACTACGACTACTACTACTACTAGATTGGGTGTCCCATCTAATCAAAACAGGACAGTGTTTTTGTTGTAGCCCAGCATTATGACACCCGATTCTACTTATCAAGGTCTTGATTGAAGACCATGATAAGTTACTTTGTTGACTCAGGTGTCATAGTGCTGGGCTAAAACAAATACCTGCACCCACATTAGCCATTTTTGAATAGGATTGGACAGTCTTAAAGCATGTGTAATCATGACGAGAGCTCTAAGCCTCCGCTTTGGATAAATATCATTTGTTGAACCATGACCATTATATGATGAAGATGCAGACCAATGGCCATCATTTATTGTTAACAAGAACAGCAACAAAATAACAGTCATCATCATCATCATCATCATCAGTTAACTGAACTCCAATTAGTCACACAAAGTAGGCATGCCAAAAGAGGGGCAATTGAGCGCGAATGAGTGACAGACCTGTCCTGCCAATCCCGGCGCTGCAGTGGACAACGATGGGAGGTCCTGCGTGGTGGCCCCTCCACTGGGAGCCCATAGCCTGCACCGCCTTCTTCTGCTGCCTCTTCAATGCCCCCAGGAAGTGGATAAGCGTGACGGCGGATGTGGGCACGCCGTAATCAGGCCAGCTCAGGTACTGGAAGTGGGTCACCTGTCTCTGCTCGCAGTTCTGTACAAGACCGACAAACGCACACAATCAGCACTTCCTCCTCCCAATCACCCAATCAGCTTTCCTACAATGCAACCAATCAGCACTGCATCCTCCCGAACACCCAATCAGCACTGTCAATCACACAATCAGCACTCCCAATCACACAATCAGCACTCCCAATCACACAATCAGCACTCCCAATCACACAATCAGCACTCCCTTCTCCCAATCACCCAAACAGCTTTCCTACAATGCAACCAATCAGCACTGCATCCTCACGAACACCCAATCGGCACTGTCAATCACACAATCAGTACTGTCAATCACACAATCAGTACTCCCAATCACACAATCAGCACTCCCAATCACCCAATCAGCACTCCCAATCACCCAAATCACCTAACCAGACCTCCCAGGCACCTAACCAGTGCCCCAAACAGCAGCGCTGTTGCTGTTGTGTTGTGAGATAATCCCACTGCCTGAAACTCACCCTCCATAGATGGCTCTACAGCAGTGGTCCCCAACCCTGTTCTTGGAGATCTACTGCCCTGTAGGTTTTCACTCCAACGCTAACAAAGCACACCTCATTCAACAGCGAGAGATCTCGTTGAGCTACTAATTAGTAGAATTGGGTGTGCCAAATTAGGGCTGAAATGAAAACCTACAGAATGGTAGGTCTACAGGAACAGAGTTGGGGGCCACTGCTCTACACACACTACGGCATGGATATTCAAATCTGGATCTCGAATCCAAATCCGGTCCTGGTTTTCTTTCTCCTGGGTAATTCACTGAACAATTAGTGCTACTATTGCCAGACTGTCTTCAGACCTCGAGGACCGTGATTTGAATACCAGGGCACTACGGGGCTGCCAATCAGCAGGGGCACAGTCATAACTGATGTTCTTCGCTACTCTACATCAGCTGTGACTGCATAATAGCGTCTGCTAAGTGAGTGTAAAGGAATGTGATCTAATGTCATAGCAGACTATGGGTCAAATGAGCACACTCGGAACCAGTTTTAACTTTAGTTTGACTGGGAAATGGGTATGGTGCGGAACAGACTGGCGAGGCAGGTCGCACCTCTGTATTGTGCAGTTCTAGTGTGGTCTGGTTGTAGTGGGCATGGTTGTCTACTCTCTGGTTCACCACGGCGATGTGTCCGTAAACCTCCTGCCCGCCCTCCTCCAGTGGCCAGTACTGACCGCACTTCCTCCTTCCGCCCTCATCCGTCCTGCAGACACAACACATCCGTCCATCACTTCCTTCTGCCCAAACTCTCCTCCTCAGTTTGGAGTCACAGCAGTCACCCGCTGTGGTCCCCTGGACCAGGACAGGGCCTCGAGGGCTACTCTGACAAACATTACCTGGTCGTCATAACAATGACAAGAACGTTCTGCTCCCAAATCATTCTCCAGAAGTGGGCGTATGTTTTCTCCAGGGGTCCTGCAGACAGACCAGAGGGGAGGAACACAGTGAGGAGGTGCACTTTTAAGGTCACAGGTTCCACTCCGAAGTGGGGTACAAAGTTTTAATATGCTGAATAATAAAAAAAAAAGAATACAATAAAACATGTAATAACAATAATAAAATGTTAATTGTTAAAGGCATAATTTATTAAAAACCAATCAAAATTGGCAGTAAATCATATAAATAATGAATAAGTTAGTAGATAAACAGTTATTCAAGTGCAAACAAGCTGAAGTAGGATGAACTCAGTACCTTGAGTTCCAATGTAGGCATTCTTCTGTTTGTACCCATCCATGAAGCTGCCGTTTATGTAGTCGGATTTCTGTGGGAAAAAATATTACCGTTTACAGAAAAGAAAAGGCCTACATCAGAGAACCTCAGCAACATTAATGCACTGCCTTCATGGCCGCTCATCTTCATTTATATTAACTTTTTTTATTTATACAGGGTAGGTTGACTGAGCACACATGCTCTTTTACAGCAATGCCGTGTTAACACCCCCCCAATTAGCCTAACCTGTATGTCTTTGGATTGTGGGCGGAAACCCGAGTACCCAGAGAAACCCACGTGAACATGCAAACTCCACACAGAAAGGCCCCGGCCAGAATTCAAGCCCGCGACCTTCTTGCTGTGAGGCGACAGTGCTATCCACTGCACCACCGTGCTCGCAAAAAAAATTAATAAATACAAATTTTTAATAAAAAGCAGCCAAACAAGGTTAGTTTAGTTTTATCCCAGGAGGGATTAAAAACAGATTAAATCAATCACAAAGGACAGTCCGGTGTATATAAAACTAGATTTTTTTGGAATGCCACATGGCATGGCTGTGTGCTCCCCGCCATCATTGCTGAGCCAAGCGGGACAGACATCTGGCCTCCCCTCAGATCCCCTTTATTAGTGCACACGGGGCTCCCCGCTGACTGAACCCCGACTGTGGTGTACCTCGTTTCGCCTGGGCTTGAGGCGGACGCGTGTTTGATCCAGGCACAGGACGTCTCCATAGCGATTCCTTTCCTGGTTGCAGGCCGCTCTGGAGAGGGAATGTTTAAAGCTCAGCGGGACGTCCAGTCTCTCATTAGACCCCAACACAGCACAATAAGGAGAACAAGGCAGGAGACCTTTCCCTCCGAAAATACAGCTCTTCCCCACTAAGCATACAGCAGTAGCTGCTCTCAAATAGAGCAGAGAGGAGATTATTATTATTATTTTTTTTAAAATTTTGTTTCTGATTTTTTCCCTTTTTCTCCCAATTTAGTAGCCAATTGAACCCCTATTCTAATTCAATTCCCCCCGTGTAGCAACCGCTAGAGAACCACCGCTGCACAACCCCGTCAATCGGCACTTTTTCCAGGGAGGACGCTACGTCCTCTACAGGGCGCAGCTCCTGACCGTGACACGCCCTGGGTCCCCCTGTGCGCCGCGGTTCTCTCCGAGCCCCTCCCCCCACCCGGAAGCGACCGCCAATTGTCACCTCCACAGGGCACCGGCCACGCTCGGCTATGGCAGGACCGGGGCGCGAACCCCGATCCTCGGAGTACAACTGCGCTGACTGAAAGTCAGCGGTCTTTACCGCTGTACCACCGCGGCGGCCCTTGAGAGGAGATTTTTGACATGTTGAAGCCTTCGGACCATGTCCATACAGTCAGCGACATCACTTCCTGTTTCACAACTACCCTCTTCAACACTTCTCAGAACTCAATGCAACACTTACACCGCTACACACTTTCTCACTTCCCCTAGACCCTTCAACCCCACACACACACACTTTAAACACTTGTACACATTACTGTACTTTTAAAACAGATACAGGCTTAACCTCTAAACAATAGCACTTAATCCATACACAATATAACATTTAACTGAAAACAAACCCCACGCAAAGTACACCCACATAATTCAGGACTACGCTTTCTGCTTGAACTCGACCCACAAACATCTGCTTGAACTCGACCCACAATACATTCTAGAACCTCCCTACACACTCCAGCACTTCCCTCCACACTACCACAGCTCACTGTGCGCACACACACACACACAAACACACACATTTTAATTCTTTATTTAGGTACACATTTATAAAACACATAAGGGCCCAAATATATTTCAGTTGCTATTTGATGTCATTCACTTGTGTAGCAGTATGATATATATAATAGATATACCAATCTAGATGGGCTAACACTTTATTTAAAAAAATTAAAAATAAAATAAATGCAGGACAGGCAATTGCAAATCAGCACGCACGCACGCACGCACGCACGCACGCACGCACGCACGCACGCACGCACGCACGCACGCACGCACGCACGCACGCACGCACGCACGCACGCACTGCACTGCACTGCACTGCACTGCACTGCACTCTTCCCCTCTCTTAATCTGGGGAGGCTGTATTGGCTGAAGGGTCTGAGACAGTCTTCTCTGGGGACTGAGAATTGGGGGAGGTGGGGGATCAGGGGTAAAAGGCGTAAAAGTACTGCTCACAGGGCACAGTGGAAGGTTCCGGGCGGGGCCTCCTTGCGGATCTCCTCATACTCCTCGTAGAGGCCGGCGCGCTGGGCCCGGCCCACGTGGGCAGTGAACTCGGTCAGGCTCACGGCCTCGGGGCTCGGGATGTGGACGGAGGCATCGGCCAGCGGAATGCCCACCAGCTCGTCCACGGGGTCGGTGCGGCCGTTCTGCCCCGCCAGGAGCTGCTGGTTCCAGCCGTGCGTGTCCAGGGACAGCAGTCCCCCCAGGTGCTCTGGGAGGCAGTCCCGGGGGAGGTGCTGCCTCAGGTCCGTCATCTTCACTATCTGCACCTGGAAGCCAAGCCCATTCGCCCAGTTAAACCACGCCTCCTTCATCCATTCATCCCCGTTTGCCTCGCAGGTAAGGAATTTAAAAAGAGAATTTAGGTACTAACAGCATTGCTCCAGTCATTAAAAACTGCCCCAGTCACCAACAGAGATGCCCCGGTGGATAACAGCACTGACTTAGTCACCAAGGCAGCACTGTTAGTGTTGTTACCCACTGGGGCATCTCTGTTACTGAGGTGGGTAACCATACTGCCCCAGTCATTTGTGTTAGTGACTAGGGCACTAAAAACCTCCCAGTCACTAACAGAGATGCCCCAGGGGGTAACAACACTGCCACAAACATTATAAACTGCCCCAGTCACTAACAAATCTGCCCCAGTGGGTAACAACACTGCCCCAGACATTAGAAACTGCCCCAGTCACTAACAGAGCTGCCCTTGTGGGTAAGAACACTGCCCCAGTCACAAAGAGAGATGTCCCAGTTGCTCACCCTCTCTCTCAACTTCTCCTTCAGCAGTAGGCTAAGCAGGTTATAGGGCACCCGGAACCAGACTGGTGCCCCGACGATGAAAACCTTCTTCAGCCTGGCAGGGAACGCCCCCTAGGGAGAGAGAACACAGACCCAACTCAAACATGAGCGTCTGGGTCTTGGGACCTGGAGAGCCGCACTGCTGACCCAACTCAAACATGAGCGTCTGGGTCTTGGGACCTGGAGAGCCGCACTGCTGACCCAACTCAAACATGAGCGTCTGGGCCTCGGGTCCTGGAGAGCCGCACTGCTGACCCAACTCAAACATGAGCGTCTGGGCCTCGGGTCGTGGAGAGCCGCACTGCTGACCCAACTCAAACATGAGCGTCTGGGCCTCGGGTCGTGGAGAGTCGCACTGCTGACCCAACTCAAACATGAGCATCTGGGCCTCGGGTCGTGGAGAGTCGCACTGCTGACCCAACTCAAACATGAGCGTCTGGGCCTCGGGTCGTGGAGAGTCGCACTGCTGACCCAACTCAAACATGAGCGTCTGGGCCTCGGGTCGTGGAGAGTCGCACTGCTGACCCAACTCAAACATGAGCGTCTGGGCCTCGGGTCGTGGAGAGTCGCACTGCTGACCCAACTCATCCACTTTATGGTGAAAATAAGAAGCACCCAACCCTGCGGCTCTCCATCACCAAGGCTACAGGGCAGGCCCCTGATCACCAGACACACAAGACTACAGACGGCCAATAACCAGGATACAAACTCATGATTAAAAAAAAACAAACAAATAAGACACAAATAAAATATTGGCAGTTATTCCCGTGTATTCCGTTTTTCACTGGTTTTGTTGGTGTATTCATATTCTGTCATTTATTCTTCTATGCACTGATTCTGCCTATCCTTCCTCTGGCAGGACCGATACTGGAATATGATACAGGAAGATCGCAAGAATCTCATTTCCTGTCCTCCTTCTGCATCTGCACCGACACCTTCGACTCAGAACTCTATTCGTAGCATCATTATCAATCTGAACACTATCTGACCCTGCCTTTTGGTTGTGGTTACATACAGTCATGTGAAAAAGTAAGTACACCCCTCAAACGGTAGTCAGTTTTCTTTTTAAACACATCTGGACACAGTTTATTTCATTTTAAACCATATTGATTAAGGTAAACTAATTCAACAGATGATGCTAAACAAGTAAACTTTGGAATCACTAAAGCAATTGAAATGAACATAAATGAGAAAAAAGTAAGTACACCCCTACCTTTACTATCAAATATATTGATTTAAATTCATGTCTGGTGCACAAAACAGGTGTTAATGATGTTAATGTATTAGGGGTGGGACGATTCAATCCCATAACGATTCGATTACGATTCTTTAGGCAAAGGTTCGATGCATCATAACATCTTACATTTGACCACGATTGATTTGAAAATTTGGTTCGATTAATTTCGATACTTTAATACCGATTTGATACTGATACAGTCAGCAGTAATTAAATATTCAATTAGAACCTTACACCAAGTTCACAGAATTATGTTTATTGTTAAGGCATGCCATACATTTTGCAGCTGTCTGCAGCAAATAATGCAGCAATAAACATGACTAACAGTGTATTTTCTAAAGTTGCCCTATTGAGGTTATTGTTTTTCAAACAGTGTCAGACATGGTACCCTAATACCTTTCCTTTATTCACTAAAATGTTTTCTGTATGGTGTATCTAGGTTCCAGGACATTCATTAAGTGACTAAATCCCTCTACCGCACTGTATGGTCTAAGGCAGGGGTGGCCAATTCCAGGCCTCGCGGGCCGGTGTGTATGCAGGTTTTTGCTGCCGCCAGTTAACAATAATTTAATTAGCCCAATCGTTTACACAATCTGATATTTTAATCTACATATCCGCGATATGAAAAGCAGCTGATGAATGTTCTTGTGCCGGTATGCGTCAATGCGTGTATTGTAGCATTTTATCGTTCTGTAATTTACAAGTGAATCGGTGATTGTGTGTATGACTAATTAGCTGATTGAACCATGGTAACTGGTGGCAGTAAAAACCTGCATACACACCGGCCCGCGAGGCCTGGAATTGGCCACCCCTGGTCTAAGGTCTTTGCAGATGAACGTGGCTATAGCCGATGTCACCTCTTTTGCCCGTTTAGAACTGTTTTTTCAATTTTATTTTAGTTTTTGTCTGTGTGATATGTGAGGGAAGAGGGGGGGGAGGTTTGGAATTGGACAGTTAACGTAGTAATAATTAATTGAACGTAAGTCATTGGAAATAGTCTTACTATTTTTGTTTTTTGTCTCCAACGTCTACTTGTATAGAAAATGGAAACTCGCTTGCTGTCCTTCACGTCAATGGTGTGTCGTCGGCTCAAATGGTTTATCATGTTTGTGGTGTTGCCTGTGCATCTGATTTCAACTTGGCATATCGCAGCGGTTTTGTCAAGTACACCCTCCTTCTTTCTAAACCCGAAATACTTCCATACCACTGATTTTCTGTTCGGAACATCGCAAATTCTGTCAATTTCTGTCTCTTTTGTCGCACTCGAGCAGCTAGCCATTTCGCTCAGATCTGTCCGTCTCATTGTCGCTTGATTCCCACCTGTCGCTGCTTTCAACTCACGCTTACGTGGGGGTTGGAGCAGAAACATGGATTAAAGCTAGTCAAAACCGTTTTAAACTAGTCGTGTCTCCGAAATATATTTTTTAAATAATGAAATTAATATATATATATATTTTTTTTAAAATTTGTTTCTGATTTTTCCCCATTTTCTCCCAATTTAGTAGCCAATTGAACCCCTATTCTACTTCAATTCCCCCCATGTAGCAACCGCTAGAGAACCACCGCTATACAACCCCGTCAGCTGGTAGTAGGAAAGAGGCTGCCACGCATACTTGCCAACCCTCCCGATTTTCCCGGGAGACTCCCGATTTTCAATGTCCTCTCCCGATAATCTCCCGGAGTCAACAATCTCCCGCAGTTCTCCCGATTTCGGACAATATCGTGTTTTTTTTGTTTTTAAATCTGACGCGTGTATCTACGTGGATGGTTAACGGGGAACGGGGATTTACTTTTAACGCAGACGCACACCCGCGGTACATACGTTAAATAAACCGTTAAATAGTGTCTTAAAAAAAAACAAAAAAAAGAAGATGATTGCAACCCCCCCCCCCGTCAACAATTACAATCGAGGTCCGCGAAAATTCTTGATAGCACCCCAACCCCCCCCCGTCAACAATTACAATCGAGGTCCGCGAAAATTCTTGATAGCACCCCCCATTCCCCCCCCCCCCCCTCAACAATTTAAAAAAAAAAAATCTCCCTATTTCTGAGGGCTCAAGGTTGGCAAGTATGCTGCCACGTCCTCTACAGGGCGCGACTCCCCAAGCTCCTGACCGTGATTCCAACTCGCCCGGGGCCTTATTTTGCGTAGCGATTCTCATCCGAGCCCTCCCCCCACCCGGAAGCAGCCGCCAATTGCTGCTCCCACAGGGCGCTGGCCATGCTCGGAAAATGGCAGGA
Organism: Ilyophis sp. 1 JC-2022; assembly: GCA_022702515.1. NCBI lineage: Eukaryota > Metazoa > Chordata > Actinopteri > Anguilliformes > Synaphobranchidae > Ilyophis > Ilyophis sp. 1 JC-2022. Next base: position 41,881,248 of record CM040399.1, on the reverse strand, counting down.
CCGGGGCGCGAACCCCGATCCTCGGAGTACAACTGCGCTGACTGAAAGTCAGCGCTTTTACCGCTGTACTACCGCAGCGGCCCTATGAAATTAATATATTTTTTTGAATAAATAAATACATGTGCACATTCATTTACAATGCGATATTAATCGATGCTTATCAATTCTAATCTTTCGGATCGATGCAGTTGTATTTACACATTCAGATCGATGCATCGCGTTCATGCATTGTCCCACCCCTATAATGTATTATTAGATAATAATTTGGAAGTTTGCAAGACTCTTGATATCTTATTTTCAGGTACTCTTACAAGCGATACTCTAACCTCGCTGCATTTGAATATGGGAATTGGGGGCTGGGACTAGATTAAGCTGTAAATTACACGGGAATAGTATGGAATCCATTGTTGGCTAAATGGCAGTAAGTCATCAAGGGTCTGAGGTATCAAATGATCCTCAAACCATCACTCATCTGCCAGAAATACAGTAGATATGGATGGATCACTTGAAGGGTTGTTTCCCCCTGACTTATTTTTCCATAGAGTTCAATAGGGAAATGAGTCAGGAGAAACAATCCTTAAAGTGATCCATCCATATCTACTGCATACCTGGCAGCAGAGTGATGGTTTGAGGCTCGTTTTGGTACCTCAGACCCTTGATGACTTACTTTAGCCAACCACGGGTTCCATACTATTCCTGTGTAATTTACATCTTATTCTAGTCCCACCCCCAAATTCCCAGAGAGATCCATTCAAATGCAGAGAGGTTATAGTATCGCTCGTTAGAGTACCTGAAAATAAAATAGTCTTCCGAACTTCCAATTATCTAATAAATGGACAATCATTTACACCTGTTTTGTGCACCAGACATCAATTTTAATCAATATATTTGAAAGTAAAGGTAGGGGTGTACTTGCTTTTTCCTCATGAGGAATTTGCATTTATGTTGATTTAAATTACTTAAGTGATTCCAAAGTCGACCTTATTAGCATAATTTGTTGAATTAGCTTACCTTAATCAATCAATATGGTTGAAATTAAAATAAAATAAACTTGTGTCCAGATGTGTCAATGAAAACTGACTACCGTTTGAGGGTGTACTTACTTTTTCACACGACTGTATATGAACCCATAGTGGATCTGATCGTGCTAGACAGCACACTACTAAGTAACACAACTACTAATAATAAAAAATATATAATAATTTGTTTCTGAGGCACTTTACATACAGTCACGCCGGAAAATCTGCACACCCCTTTGACCTTCTCCATGTTTTATTACGTTACAGACTTATTCTACAATAGATTGAGTTACCTTTTTGCCTCAAACATCTACACCCAATGTATGACGAAGTGAAAACAGGTTTTTAGAAAATATGAAATTTTATTTTACTGACAAAAATAGGTTATTTAGGGGTTACATATCTGTACACACCCTTAGCCTAATACTTGGTTGCTGCACCTTTGGCAGCGATTACAGCTTCAAGGCGTCTTGGGAAAGAAGCTACGAGCTTGGCACACCTGTTTATGGACATTTTTGCCCATTCCTCTTGGCATATCCTTGCAAGCTCCATCAGGTTGGATGGGGAGCGTCGGTACACAGCCATTTTCAGCTCTTTCCACAGATGTTCAATTGGATTCAGGTCTGGGCTCTGGCTGGGCCACTCAGGACATGCACAGACTTTCTCCAAAGCCACTCCTTTGTTCTCTTGGCTGTGTGCTTCGGGTCATTGTCATGTTGGAAGGTAAACCTTCACCCCAGTCTGAGGTCCAGAGCGCTCTGGAGCAGGTTTTATTCAAGGATCTCGGTGTACTTAGCTCCATTCATCTTTCCTTCTATCAGGACGAGTCGCCCCGTTTCCGCTGCTGAAAAACATCCCCACATCATGATGCTGCCACCGCCAAGCTTCACTGTAGGGATGGTATTAGCCAGGTGATGAGCGGTGCCTGGTTTCCTGGTGCCTGGTGACGCTTGGTATTCAGGCCAAAAAGTTTAATTTTAGTTTCATCAGACCAGAGAATCTTGATTCTCATGGTTTGAGAGTCCTCTAGGTGCCTTTTGGCAAACTCCAAGCGGGCTGTGATGTGCCTTTTACTAAAAAGGGGCTTCCGTCTGGCCACTCTACCATAAAGGCCTGATTGGTGGAGTGCTGCCTGGATGGTTGATCTTCTGAAAGGTTCTCCCATCTCCACAAGGATACGCTGGAGCTCTGTCAGAGTGACCCTCGGGTTCCTGCTCACCTCCCTGGCCAAGGCCCGTCTTACCCGATTGCTCAGTTTGGCCAGGCGGCCAGGTCTAGGAAGATTCTTGGTGGTTCCAAACTTCTTGATAGTGGCCACTGTGCTCTTTGGGACCTGTAAAGCTGCAGAGATTTTTACGTACCCTTCTCCAGATCTATGCCTTGACACAATCCTGTTTGAGGTCTGCAGATAATTCCTTTCACCCCATGGCTTGGAGTTTGCTCTGACATGCACTGTCAACTATGGGACCTTATATAGGCAGGTGTTGGCAATCCCCAATCATGTCCAATCAATTGAATTTCTCACAGGTGGACTCCAATTAAGTTGTAGAAACATCTCAAGCAGCATCAGTGGAAACAAAATGTACCTCAGCTCACTTTTGGGTGTCATATCAAAGGGTGTGCACACTTGTGTACATATGATATTTTACATTTAGATTTTTAATAAATTAGCACAAATGTCAAAACACCTGTTTTCACTTTGTCATTATGGGCTATTTTGTGTAGAAATTTGAGACAAAAAATTAACTAAATCTATTGTAGAATATGTCTGTAATGTAATAAAACGTGGAGAAGGTGAAAGGGGTGTGCAGACTTTCCGGCTTGACTGTATACCCAAGGTATAGACCCATATACCTTCCAGTACCTAAAGTCATTGCTATCAGTGCAGTATTTTTCCCCTCAAGAGAGTACCTTAATTTTAACAGAAATTTGCACACGTTCAATTACTGTATGCTGTGGAAAGCCTAAAAAATAGCACGATGTAATGCGTGTAAAATCATGACGGGGAGTCCCCGACAATACAGGTACACAAATGACACAACTGGAACTACATTAGTAATACATTACTAATGCGCTCATTTCCGCCTCTCGCTCACCTTGAGCAGATTGAGGATCTTTTTACTCAGGTCCAGCTCAAAGTTGGTGTAGTTGGAGCCGGCCATGTCGTAGATGAACACCAGGCCATTCCGCTGCGTCTCAAAGCTGGAGGAGAGAGGGAAAGAGGGGAGACAGAGGCTCCTGTAGTCAGAGCAGGCACAAAACACAGCCCTAAACATCCAACAAAACATGACCGCAACCATTGTCAGTCATAGCCAAAACCCTGGTCAAAAGTATTGTACTGAAAATAGCATTATTCAAGGACAGCAAATCTGTACTGAACTTGATCACGGTCCAATGAAAGAGGCATTTCTCCTGAGGGCATTGATAACAACCCAAATGTTATATAGGACATCCTTGAAGACCAATCCTGGCTCGAGGCTCCCCAAGCCTCAACACCTCTTCAACCACATTATATCAGGTGCCATCTTCAATAGCAATTCAAATCAGACGTAAAAACCATAAAAGAATGATTTAAGGTGAGGAAAAAGAGTGCGAGTCCAGATTCAGAACACACATATTTTAGCTTTATTAATATGAAGAAATGACACAACAGGCCAGCTTTCCCGTCCCATTATAAAGCCGTACAGCGCTTTCGGCGGGTCACCTTTCTACGGCCCGGTCCAGCAGGTAGAACAGCGCCTGCAGAACCACGTGGTTGCCCGTCCGGTTGGGGTGGTGCAGCCGGGCGGTGTAGAGGGCGATGGAGGCTCCCGAGGGGTCACGTACACTCTGAGGGGGCAGGGGGAGGGAAGAGAGCGATGAGGTCATATCCACCTTCTCGAAGCGCTGCACCCCCCCCAGGGGCACTGCAGCTGTGAACCACTAACACCCAAAATTCCACACAGTATAAGAGAGATCTACCACCAACTGGAGGAGAGCTTTCACTCTCACTGATACTGGTCATGTATCTGTATGTCCCTGAGCCAACTTAAACCCACCCCACCTCTGGCAGAGTGAGGGCAACCACATGGCCTGAAGGCTTTAATGTAATAATGATGCAACAACTGTTTTCTTCCCCCACAAAAAATTATTAAAACAGAAAAAGCTCAAACATACAGTGTACGTCAATCAAGAAGGCAAAGAAGCAAAATTCTGTTGGCAGCCATCCAACAGGTTAATTACAAAACTTTCCTTCCTTGCGCTTCATGAACAGTAAATTACAGCCGCTTGAAGCAATGGAACAACATTGCTGTCAATCGAATTATTCATCCGCTTCCTTTAAAGTGTTTTTAAATGTTTATTTTTTTATAAAGAGTATACCGCAAACGCGCGCAGCTCCTTGAAAGCAAGGCCCCTTGCACAACCTTTTCAGGAATACACGTGCACAATGCATTTAAAATAGGCTGCGGTTCTCATATCAACCACCAGGGGGCAGACAGGACGTTTGTATTTGACAGGCCAGAAGAAAACATTGAGGTCAAGAGAGAAAAACCTGCAAATGGAGAGTTCTGAGGGTAGGGCTTGAGGCGGGGCCAGGGGGGAGGTACCAAGGGTGGGCATGTCTGGGGGTTCAATTGTTTCATATCGAGAAAGAGATCCGAAACGGGCAGTACCTCACTGCGTCTGCCAGAGATTACTCACAGTGCCCAGGAATCCAAACTCAAGGCACAATAACTCCCGGGAAACCATTTCATCAGCCAGCCATTTCCGTTACAGAATACACAGGAATCTTTGGCCAACGTTGGCCTATCATACCCAGGCCACAGCAGCAGCATATCGCACTGAGAATTCAGGCAGAAGACGGCACGTTTCCTGCCTCCCACATCCCTAGACCTGTGGAATTCATCCCCTCACCACACCCTCCTCTCCTCCTTCTCCCTCATCTCATCCTCCTGTCCTTCTCCCTCCATTTATACCCATTCACTCTGTGTATTATCAGGGTTATCATCTGTATTATGGCATTAACAGAGGTATGTGAGGGGTTTTTAGTGCACCTTTTGTAAGGTAATATAATTCCTTGTCCCAGACATATTTACCTGTTGGGGATAACAGAGTTTATCTTGTCTTGTCTTATATCTTACCAGGAGGGGAGTGTAGAGTGGCATGTTTAGGAGCTGGGCTTGGAGCTGCGGGTTTGAATATTGGCTGGGGCACTGCTGCGGTTGTGCCCTTCAGAACGGAACGGTAGTAATCCAGCTCGGTTCTCGATCGCTCCAGTGAACATGCCGAGGTACGATGCATTAAGGAACGGGCAAAAAAGAGACATTCAGGGAGACGTGCATCCGAATAGAAGATAAAAAGCGCCAACAGACACCTCACGTGCCTAAAAATACCTCAGAGGATATGGCACTTTGAGCTGAAATGGTGCGTTTGACTGTGAAGGAGAAATCTGCAGCATTCAGGAGGGAGCTGCACGCCTCTCATGGCTTCACAGTCCTGCTGATTCAGCCAGATAATGTTTCCCCAGCTAAGACCTTCCCCTCACACAAGGGCACCTTGCACCTGGAGCCTCTGCACCGATAAATATAAGATAAAGGTAATGTAAGAAATAAAACCTGAGGGAGCACACGTGTGCCACCTGTTCTCTTTCTCATTGAAGGCCTCCGCTTGCTGTGCTCTGTCCTTGCCCTCCATGATGGCTCAAGCTTCTCCTCCATGATGGCTCAAGCTTCTCCTCCCGACCATCAGAAACGCACGCCCCAGCAAACTTGCCACACAATAAAACTCTGGGGCCGTAAAACCGTAAAAAGCATTTCCTCAATGACCAGACAACATGTCTGTCTGTCTGTCTGCCTCTTTCTCTCTCTCTCTCTCTCTCTCTCTCTCTCTCTCTCTCTCTCTCTCTCTCTCTCTCTCTCTCTCTCTCTCTCTCTCTCTCTCTCTCTCTCTTTTCTCTTTCTCTCATAATGGAGTGTAATGAAACGTATCCATTTCAATTTCTGTGACAAAATGAAATTGCAGCTCTCCTCCGCAAGACGAGAGCGTGGGCCATGACTTACAGCCCGTGCCACTCGGCCTCACTCGCCCGCTATGTTAGGCCTCCCCACTGGTGTGAACAGTTGATGATGTGTGTTGATGTCAGTGCTTTGCGCTGAGCAGTGCTTCCTGTGAGGCGAGATGAACACAAGTACTTCTGCTAAAACCGTTGTGGCTCAGGACGATCCCACACTTGTGTTATGCTTCCACTAACATACTGTCCTCCTGGGTCACTTAACTGTGGAGATGCCCCAGACTCTCTGAAAGAGTATCTGACCTAGCCTTAGGGACTAAGACTGACCGCGGTGCTCTGTGTCAGGGGGCGGGGCTAAGACTGACCCCAGTGCTGTGTGTGTGTCAGGGGACAGGGCTAGGAAAGACCTCAGTGCTGTGTCAGTGGGTGGGGCTAAGACTGACCCCAGTGCTGTGTATGTGTCAGGGGGCAGAGCTATGACTGACCCAGGTGCTGTGTGTGTGTCAGGGGGCAGGGGTAAGACTGACCCCGGTGCTGTGTGTCACTGGGCGGAGTTTAGACTCACCAGAACGGTGAACTTCCCACTCAGGAGCTCAGACCTTAGTGGCTCCTCCTGCGGCTGCAGCTTCACGATCCCCTCCTTCAACCGAGTCTCCTGCACACACACACCACCAGAGAGAGAGAGAGAGAGAGAGAGAGAGAGAGAGTATTCAACACACACACACACATCACCAGAAAGCATATTCAACAAACACGCACACACACCATCAAAAAGCGAGTATTCCACACACACACACACACACACACACACACACACACACACACACCACCAGAGAGAATTCAGCGCGCGCGCACACACACACACACACACAACCAGAGAAAGAGTATTTAACACGCACACACACACACACACACCAGAAAGAAAGTATTCAACACACACACATGACGAGAGAGAGGGAGTTTTCAGCGCACGCACACAGTGGTAAATTAAATTACTCTCTAAGGAGGCACCATAATGACTTAAGGGCATTTATATATTTTTTCCTGGAATCTGATGGTTAATGAGGCATTCAGTAAAGTTGCACAAATTCTCCTTTTCTTCAATCTTCCCATTATAAAGGGTCTTTGTTATAAAGTATCGCGTGCATCCAAGGGGTCAGAATCCAGGACCAAAGTCTCCATACTCTCCATTAGAGAAAGAACAATGGCTCTGTAAATGTGCCTTTATGCCGGACTAAAATGCTTCTGGATTAGCCCAATTCAGCACTAAATTATAAAGGACTTCCTCCAGTACAATACAAATCCTCTTCCTGTAACGTGGAAGGCATGCATTCGCTGCACACTGACTGAGCACCTAATTAAGTCTGAGCGTGATGAATAGGGAGTTCTGAGCAGGGGGAAGAGTTGGGCTAAATTTTCCACACAGCAGTTTAGCAGACTGCCTCCCCATGGACTGTACACTGTACGGAACACACGGTTTTGGAATGGGCTTTATGAAGCTTGCATTAAATAGCGCCCTGATTTATCTGATAAACTCATTATGTTTCTGGCTCTGTGCAAACCTACAACTTCCCTAATCAGTTTAAGCAATGGCAAACAGCAGCTGTGGCTAAAAAAAAATAGTTTTTTAAATCACATGGCTAATGAGATTAGCGAGGAAAGTGAGAGCAGGGTCCCTGACGCGTTCTTACGTAACAGGTGAAAAGATCACATGCGTACCTGCTTACACTACACTGCAAGCATTGCACAGAGATACACACCTTCCTGTGCTGTGGACACAGTGAGCACAGAGATACACACCTTCCTGTGCTGTGGACACAGTGAGCACAGAGAAACACACCTCCCTGTGCTGTGGACACAGTGAGCACAGAGATACACACCTTCCTGTGCTGTGGACACAGTGAGCACAGAGATACACACCTCCCTGTGCTGTGGACACAGTGAGCACAGAGAAACACACCTCCCTGTGCTGTGGACACAGTGAGCACAGAGATACACACCTCCCTGTGCTGTGGACACAGTGAGCACAGAGATACACACCTCCCTGTGCTGTGGACACAGTGAGCACAGAGATACACACCTTCCTGTGCTGTGGACACAGTGAGCACAGAGATACACACCTCCCTGTGTGGACACAGTGAGCACAGAGAAACACACCTCCCTGTGTGGACACAGTGAGCACAGAGATACACACCTCCCTGTGTGGACACAGTGAGCACAGAGATACACACCTCCCTGTGCTGTGGACACAGTGAGCACATAGATACACACCTTCCTGTGCTGTGGACACAGTGAGCACAGAGATACACACCTTCCTGTGCTGTGGACACAGTGAGCACAGAGATACACACCTCCCTGTGTTGTGAACACAGTGAGCACAGAGATACACACCTTCCTGTGCTGTGGACACAGTGAGCACAGAGATACACACCTCGCTGTGTTGTGAACACAGTGAGCACAGGAGCACAGAGAGCAGGGGTGACCCTCTGGCGTACAGGTGGACAGACCGATGCAGGCCTGACGATTAGAGACCTGGGGCCCTATTCATAAAGCGTGTCAGAGGAGGAGCACTGATCCAGGATCAGTTCAGTCGAGGGGTTTTCAACAGAGAGGGACTCCCATCCAGGCTCAAAAGCATCCCGAGGACACCCATCATAAGTTAAAATATTTAACTTATATTTAACCCTTTAAGGTGTAAGATCACATATGCCATAAGAATGTTCTTAACTGAATGTAACAATCACTACTGGTAATTGAAAGCAGTGGAGTTCTAGCTTCTATTTCTATTTTATGGAAACGACTCTTCAAAGGGTTAAGGAGAGATTGTGATGGCGGTCAGAATTGCGGAACGCGGAATTGTGAATTGCGCACGCAGACAGGGAGAGGGGAATGCGATTGCGGACTGGTGTAGGCACCCGGGCTGAAAGGCACCCAGGCTTTAGCTCACGGCTCAGCAGATAACAGAAAAGGGGAAGACGCAGACACACACCCTGTAGCTGTGGAAGAGCTCGATGGCTCGCAGGACGTCAAACTTGCGAGCCATGAGAAACTTGACGGCCACGTTCCAGGACAAAGGCGAGACTCCATGCTGCGTAGTCCACTTGTTAATCTCCTCCAGGAACTGCTTTGTGGCCTGAGGAAGAGAGAGGGGGGAACCATTACAAACTGCTCATCTCTCTAAAGCCCTGCTGCTGACCTTAATTCCGACAGCGGTGTGACGCTTCCTTTACCCTGATACAGGTATCGCATCAGAGGCTACGACCCCATTCACTCCCTGTGACGATAAGGCCTGCATAAACCAAAGAAAAGAAATGCTCGGGGACACATTTCGAAACCTGTCGGTCCACACGTGTTCCCATGGCGACGGTAATGAACCTACGCCATCAGGTTTTTCTCTTCCGCCTGTATCGTACAACGTTTGGCACGCAATCACCTCGCCCTGGAGGGCAGCCAAAGCCAGTCTTTAAAAGAGCTTACAAACAGAACAGGAATAACCCAACCGCAAAAAAAGTGATCACTGTGGGACTTCAGAGAAGAACTGAAACGCAATAGAATAGAGTTACTCACTTCCTCTGCATATCTAATACTTCCTCAACCCCCCCCACTTTGTTCCCATCAACATAGACCTGCTTAATTACCCCCATCTTCAAACAACAAAAATGAATCATCCTCCCGCCTTGCCCAGGTGTTACAGTAACCTGCTTTTACCTGAAGAAAAAAAAAAAAAGGGAAATCACTCTCGCACTTCATCACGTTTCCAATATTCGCACAAACGGGTTGTTCCTCCAGCTATTGTTTTACACATGACCTTCCCATGTTTATGGAAACCATACGCTCTGGTCATAACTATATTAATTCATAGCAATAACGCATGAGGGTACACTGGACCAAAGCCTTCTCAAGCCTCCTCAAGGACAACTAAACGGATACGTCAGCAGTATCTTTCTGACGCTCATCTTCACAGTCCAGTCAAAACATTTTGGCCAAACTCTGGCGGCGCTTCACAACCAATGATGATGATGACGGCAGGGAAGGCAAAATGGCGCTGGTGTTTATCTGGAACCAGTTTAAAGCTATAATTAGAATAGGGTTTTAACTGAGAAAATAACGGGTTTCATTTAACATAGGAGACAGTTGCCTAGGGTTCAGGCTGTGTGTTCCGCACACACAGTAAGCACCCTTCACAGTCAGCTCTCTGGCCTTCTGTGGTTCCATCACACATATTTATACACTAAAACAAAGCGATTTGGCTCTTTAGACCAGCACAAACCAGGCACAGACAGACAGACACACACACACACACACACACACATCACTGTGTGTATGCTTGTGTTCGTAGTGAAGAGTGAAGACTGGAGGGGGGAGGGACTGAAAAAAGAGGGTGAGCTCAGACAAAGATGAGACCAGCAACCCCCCTCCCCCCAAAAAAAAACACCAGTTTATCCCAAAGGATTCACCACAAAGGAGGAATGAACTGGATTGAATCAAGATGGGGACAGTCCGTGGGTCTCCGCTGTGATTCGGCTCTGACGCCAGGCTCCCACGTCTGATGTCCATTAAGCCGTGGAAGAAGAAAGTGAACGTGCTCCGACATCACTTCCTGTCCCCCCGGGGCAGCCGCCGAAAACTGAAACAGAGGTTCAGGAATGTTCCACACGTTCTCAGGAATGCCTCACGCAGAAATATGCCATGACAGAAGCAGTGAGCTAGAGGCTTTTTAAATTATATATTTTTTAAAATCTTGATTATTCATTTCAGTAGCTTAACTTTTTTTACGAAATAAAAATACTGCGTCATAGAATAATATTCAATGGCTTGCTTTCAAACTGCAGACGCACCAGCTTCCCGTGTAGCCCGAAGCACCAGTTTTGCGAGCAGAAACACCCATTAGATTTTTTTCCATCGCTCGACACGCAGACGAAAACTCACAGGAATAACAGGCCTGAACGGGCACGCGTCTGGAGCGCTGCCAGATGAGGCAGAGGAGGGGAAGGACAGGAAGCAAAACCAGAGCTCGTGCACGGAAGGGCTCCTTTTCACCAGCGGAAAGCAGGAAGCAAACGCTTCATTTGGAATTCTGAAAGGGATGCGGACATGGTAACGTACTGAGCCCGCTAACCCGCCAGCGAGGCCAAGGCCAATCAGCACAAAGGCCTTCTCTTTATTCTGCTCCCCGGGGTAAACCACAGGTAGGCAATTAAACCAAATGACACCAGTTTACTTTATTAGAGGAACACTCGCTGCCAAAAATAAAAATGGCCTCAGGAAATTTTCTAAATCAGGCAGTCATCCCCCCCTGGAAGAACAGAAGCCGAAAGAAAAGGTGTAACAAACAAAACTTTGCATTGGTGCTCGACTGATAAGACCATTTATTCAAACAAATCTGGACCACCAACCAATTTCACCCACTTGTACTAAAATGCCTTGAAAGCTTAAGTCTGTTACCCATAAGCCCTTCACTGGCTTCTGCGCTGCCTTCAGCAGATTACTTTTGAACACAGGAAGTCTCCCTAGCAATATAAAGAAAAACAGTGGGTGTGCGGCCAACGACAGACAAATCCATGCCGCAACCTGTTATAAGCGCAACCCCCGCGCTTCAGATGTTTGTGCGGTTTCTCTGTTGAGGGTTGGGGGTGGGGAAAGGGCATTGTGGAAACCCCCCCCCCCCCCAAGCTTCAAGCGGCTTTCCACAGTGACGGTCCGTTTTCTCACCCCAACACTAACCTCAGCCGTGGCAGTCCACAGAGGGAGAGAACCGTTTTACGACTGCGCCGTCTAACCGGTCTCTGAATCCGGTGCATCAAGATCAGAACCATGGCACAAGAGCCCTCTCAACTGGGTCGCCCTGGTTCTCTTGGCAGGTATACCACCCCTTCCTGCAATATGCAATGCGGCTTATAGCATGGAAAACTGGCTATACTGTATACGCTTCCGCTGCAATACTGCCTGCGCGGGTGGCGTAGCAGCGATGCAATAGCGCAGGACTGCATGCGATTCCCAAAGGGAGGGGAACAAAAACAAATATGTCTCTAAAAAGTCTAATATTTACACAGGGTGTATTTGAAGAGCAAACCTGAAGAAGGACTGCCGAAACGCGCTGTTCGCCTCTCTCTTGTTTGTTTGTGCTTCTAATTGAATTTTGATAAATTAAAATAATATATTCATAATAAGGTTGTTCCCGTGTTGAGTGTGCGGTTTATACTGAACCATCAATTATTGGACAAAGCTCAGTGTGCCACTTCTTTAAAAAAATATATATATTTGTATAGCAACAGCTTAAAAAATATTACACTGGATTACACATCTATTTTGGTGAGAATTTTGGAATTTGTCCTGTAAACACTTCAGAGTGACAAGCCGTGACAGAATGTTTTCCGACCGATTTAATTCAAATAGTTAAATAAAATGATGGCACTCCCACAATATAATTGTATTATTGTATATATTTATAAATTAACTTATATTTCTCATTGCTTTCATAAAGGATAAGTGAAATCTCTGCCCCCAATCTGTAAACTGATTTTATTTCACCCAGAAAGATGAAGTCTTCACTTCCATAAATAATAAAAAATAAACCTCTGTCTATCCATTCAAGCCATGTTTTACCCCCCCTCCCCCCCCCCCCCCATTTTATTTTCCAGTTTTTGCCTTTTCTGATCTTGTCTTCTCCTCAGAAAAACCAAACAAGGCCGCCCACTCAAGGAACAAGAGTTCATGGCCTTCCCACACACTGCCCAAAGCCGGCTCTCTTTCCTTAAAAGGAGAAGATTCCAAAGCCTGAAGCAGGAGCCGCTATCGGGGGCAATGGAATCACAGAAAAAAAAACATTTTTATTCACCTGACAGGCTACGCTGTCCGGATGTTGACTTTGGCTGAGCCTGGAGTCTGACGCAACCTTTGTGAAATACCTGCGCCAAGACCACCCGTCGCAGCTGCATGCTGGGTATTCTAACGGGGCCCTCCTGTACAGTGGGCCCAGGGACCTCTCTGCCCTCCACCACTGTCCCCTGAGGCACATTTATTTGTCGATATCCAAGCGAGTTAGAGTTAATTCATCAGGTACAATGGGCTAGTTTAAAACAGCACTCCAGCCCTTCCCCTACCCACCGTTGTTAATTCCCTTTACTTCACAGAAAATATTGGTATCAATGAGGTGGATGTCATATGCAGAGCATCAGCTACGCTTTGCGAGCCACTTGCAGGCCGTCATTGGCCATTATAATTCCCTTCAAGCCTACCCATCGATCCTGGCCAACCCACAGGGGGTAGACATCAATAATTGAACCACTGAGGTCAACAGAACAGGGGCAGCGCATCCTTGGTGACTAATTCAACACGGCGAGTCTGAGCTGGTAGCTCTAGCCATTCTGGCATGGTCATAACCTGACATATCATTCTCTTTAAACCAAAGCCAGTCCCTCATTTCCCCTATTTTAGAACTTATTTTAGAGCCAATTTAACCATCCGACTAATTTTTCAGTGAATCAGGATATGCCTAATAATATCTGCAGGCCTGTATGATACGCTACATTATATACAGAGAACCAGCAAGGCAGCAATCTGACACAATCTGACCTATATTATGAAAGAATACTGCAAAACAGATCCATAAACTGCATGCATTTCATCTCCACTCGTTTGATAAAATGTTTTCTGTTATTACTCAAATATTAAGGCGCTGCCCACAGTAGTCTTCATAGATTACTAGTCAAAACTAATCTTGGAAGGAAAAAGTTAAAAGCTGGCCAAAAAAATCACTTGGCTGATAAAAGAAGGCAAAACCACAGACTGCATGTCGACACCTACAGCTACTCAACACATTTCTGCATGATGAAAAGATTAACCATCAATAAGGAACTCATTAGAAATACACTTTTTGAAAAACATTTTCCACAGGCCATTGTTCTTTTTTTAATCCTGAGGTGAAATGAATGGGCAAATACCTGTGGGCGGTTCCCGCAGAGAGCTCTATCTGATTCTCTCCCTCTCTCTCTCAGAGACAAGTGGAAATTAATAGCTGTACAAAAACAAAAAGATGATGCGAGACGCCATTTGCTGTATGAAACAAGCGGCCGCGACAGCATTTTGACCGGCAAACCAGCGGTAAACCTGGCGACGCTGCGACAGACAACAGATTTGCACATTTGAAGAAACGAAAAGTACAGATGCTGGACAGATAGCACCCGGCTTGCCTCTCTTTGGCCCGTCTACATCTTTGACATTCCATATTTAAAATGACAACTGAGGCCAAAAAAACAAACAAACCTAAAGCATGCAGGAGACTGCAGAATATCTGCATGGAAACCATCTGTAAAGAAATGATGGAGGAGCTAAAATGATTTACAAGGACAAAGGCATATAAACTTATAGCACAGCTATCCTTAATTTTAACTCATGATATACTTGGGCATCAAACAATACAACCCGATTCCTGCTTTGCTGGTAGAACAAGACACACTACAGTTTAAACAAGAAAGAAAAAACGTTACGACCTGTTCAATGTCTTTGGGAAAAATACGGGTTCAGTCTTCTGAGATTTAGAGTGTAAAAAGGACATATATACATATATACTGGTGATGAGTAAACCCCCATACAACCATGTCACCCGCCCCACACCCAAATCTTGTACCAATCGCTCCCAGCCTGTTCCCACACCATCAGGACTCTCCATGCTGGCAGACGTAAAAACTATGCAGGAAGTATAATGGGTCAATTACTCTGTGGCCCTTCCTGGGAGATTTTTGTTGTCGTTCCCTGTGGTGTAATTCCAAACACACAGTTTGAGGTTAAGTGGAAATGCTTCTAACAGCTGCTAGAGTACAGTCCCCCCCCCCCCCCCCCCCCCACACTGTGGAGCTCCCACCAGAGCCCCGCAAACTCCGGAGACAGCTAGCATGGGATCCAATTACCAGACGGCTCACTTCCACCATGACCCATCCGCTAGCTCGCCCGTCCACCCGGCTTCGGCTCGCCCGCCCGCCCGGAAATTAAATGCCCCGATGAAGCCCCTGAGCCAGCAGGACAGACAAAGTGGATTAAGGCCCCGAGAGTGGAAAGAATGCCATTAACGAGCTGAGAGAGCGAGAGAGAGAGAGAGAGTGAGAGAGTGAGAGAGTGAGAGAGTGAGAGAGTGAGAGAGTGAGAGAGAAAGACAGAAAGACAGAGAGGCTATCAGGGATGGATAATCGCCAGCTGCTGTACACCGCTCTCTCTCTCTCTCTCTCTCTGGCAGAGCTTCACGAGAGAGATGCGCTTTTCGGCGGAGGGCGATAACACTGGGCTTCCCTCTGGCACACACAGGGGATGTTCAGAGTGCACTGGGCTGGGCCAGGCCAGGACGAAACACAACAGCGCCTTGTTACCCTGAACAGAGTCACTCCGTCAGCTGATAGCCCGGCTGTATTAAGACCCATCATTACTGCCTGTTCACGTTTTTCCATCAAGGCTTGCGCTTCAACAAATTTCCCTCACACTTGCTCCGGCCAAAATATCATATTAATGGAGCAATTCTTGGTTATGCATTAGTTTATTCCACCGTTTTGCTGATTGCTGGTTACTACTTACATATCCCCAGGAATAGTAGTGGGCATTTGCTGTGGTTTAAATTATTATTTTTGTATTATTTTAAACAGCTACAAAACAGAAAGCAGAGCATATTATATGATAGTTCAAATAAAAAAAATGTTAAACTAATTAAAGGTGGGGGGGGGGGGATACATTTTAGAAACCTATTCTAAAAGAACATCAACATCAGCTCGAAAAATAGTTATTCAGCCTACTTTTGAACAAAGTCTAAATTGAGCCATGCTGAAAATGTGGAAACACGTTTATTGCTGCATTTTAAATGAACAAAAAAAAGCTTCCTTCATTATGCATTGCAACTGCATTCCATTCATACTGATAGGCTACTATAAATAACAGATGGTCATTATATAATAGCTACCAGCTTCCTGTACAAGGTCTTCCTCACGTCCCAATGTCAGCCTACCGGTAACAGTGAGATTACTGGTGCAGCTTGCTGGTGCCTGCTTTTGCTATGAGCTTGGCGTTTCAGCAAGTAGACTATTCTATGCAGCTGGCAATCATATATAAACTGTTTAAAATGTGCATATGTACGAGTACAGAACTAAATATGTAAGATAAGCTATAAAACAAGGCATTGTACTAGTCGCTGTTTTTGCTAAGCTATTTCAATAAAAAGGTGAAATACACAAGCAAAAGTGCTAGCTTTATATGAATCAGTTCCTGGGCTAAGTAAGGATGTCAGACGTAACACCGCCGCGCTGAATGACAAGGCTTCACGGAACCCCATGAAAAAATGTGCGCATTTATTTCAGAGTTTTTAGCCGGAGTCCGGCAGTGAAGGCGTTAAACAGAATTCCGACCGCTTCAACAACAAAACGCAAAGGAACAAAAAACACCTTTGTGCAAATGACTTTACGAAATGAGATAGAAATTCATCTCGAAAAAAAAAGCAAACATATACCTTATTGTTGAACGGAAATAATGTTGCCAAACGAGAAGACAAAATATATTTCCTCGTGCTAGCTTTTGACTGTAGGCCGGAGAACAGGCATAACCTCGTCAACTTTCACAACGTTCATGAGGTAGGCTACTGGCATAAAGCAGCGTGTTATTTTTCCTTTCTGTACGTATCACCACTTTATGCGCGCATTTATCAAGTTAGTCTGATATGTAGCCTAGGCTTGGACCCAGTAAATGCTCTGGGTTCATCATTGGGATAAGTGTGAGTAGCCTACGGGGGGGAAGAGAAATCGGCTATGTCGCAACAAATTAACCATTAAAGCAACTTTGACACAATTACGCTCATACGGCAACAAGACAACAGCCATCGATCCTGAAATTTTTATAAATCGGTCTAAAAGATAAACATTTACCATATTCGCAAGCTAGGTAAGACGCAGCTACACATTCACATTACAAACGACACATTTAAAACATTACCTGCTCTTCTTCTGCCGACAAACTGGCTGCCATTCCTCGCTTTCGTTCTTCCGATTCAGACCGTCTTATCCTTTTCAATATACGTGTGTTCCTTTCTTATGAAATGGTCTAATAAAAGCCGTTTACCACGGTCGTAAAATAAAACAAAGGGATGCTACAATTCGCTGTAAAAAAATGTAGGCTAATTATACAGCCTAGATACTGTAGCTAAACAGTTCAGGCAACCACGCAACTATCGATATGAGCCAATTACCATAAAGCATGCAATATATAAAGTAAAACACATTTTTCTTCAGTCGATAGGCTACTGTCCAGAGAAACAAAACCTCTACGGTTGTCTATAGGCTACTATGTTCTGCGAATGCAATCTGGCTGCATTTTAAAGAATCATTTTCAGTCTTGTTAGCTTGACCGTCATGTTCTTCTCGGACGGTTGATCGCAACTAAAATATTTAGCCCCATATTCATTTGCTGGTCCTCATCACTCTACTATAAAACGGTAAGTTCGGAAGCATTCCTGCGTCGCTGGCTTGAAATCTTTTAATTCCGCTGTTGCTTATTTCTTCCAAAGCAAAGACCTCCAGTTACTGAACGCCAACCCCAAAAATTCCCCCTGCTGGTTACAATTAAACACCGCAGTTTTAAACTGCAAAGCTCACACGACAAGAGCTCCCCCTTCATTCATAAAAACGACAAGGGTGTGCGCGCAAACACACGCACGCGCACACGCACACTCAATTCCATTACCAGCTCCATTACCACTCCGTCACGCGCGCACATACCACATTGTCCTCGGTTACCAAAGCAATACTGGATGTCCTTAAAGCACACTGATGATTAAATTAACGTCCTCCTCACTTCCAGTAAGCCTTTAGAACCGTAGATGGCTCTGTCATATATTCCTATGTAGCCTATGTGCGATAGCTAGTGAAAACGCAAAGAAAACATTATAGACTCCTTCGAGAAGACAGGTTAAATGCACCTTTTCTATTTATTGAGACGGAAACACATATGTTATCAAATCTAAATTTATTTATACAGCGCATTTCACGAACAATTGTCACAATACAGAAAACCCTGGCCAAAACCCCCCACAAGAGCAAGCCAAAGAAAAAACTCCCTGGTGGCAGATAGGAAGAAACCTTGGGAGGAGCCAGACTCAAGGGGGGAACCCATCCTCCTCTGGTCGGCTTAGGGTGTAGGTTATTTTATTCGATATTGCTTTTAGTAGAGATTCAGTATTCTCAGACTGGCAGTGCAGTTCAAAACATTTTCACATATTACCAAAATTGCCTTAGACATCCCTCCTTCACTTGCTGAAGCCATTCATTCATAAAAGCAAGGGCAACGGAGGGAGCAGCACGGTTTGTAAAATAAGTGACCATTAAAATCCGTCTCTGCCTCGTTCACAAACCTACACTAGCCTTCACGGATGAGTCAAAAAACATATCCGGAAATTGGAGTTTAGCTACTTTTAGCATTTATATGCAGTGTAGCATGATACTTATGTGCTGGTAAAATATAAAGTCGGTACTACCTGCCATTTTGTTGTTGTTGCATAAGAAAAAAATCACTCTGCTTAAAAGTCTGTTCAGAATTGGCTCCAGCTGTAACGTCATAACTGGACTCCTGTGAAACCCGCCCTCCTTCAGTCTCTAAAGAACAGGGTCGGTATACAGTTATGTGGTAACGCCAGCCTTTCCGTTCTTTACTTAGCCTCTATCACCACAGAGTATAATTACGAGCAAGTGGAGAGTTCATGACGAGCAAACTGGCTGTGTTAAATGTGCCATGTCAGGGCAATCTTTCCAGCTACAATAGTAAGCACTCCGACGTTAACAGCTCTCTAACCAAGCTGCCTGGTTGCGTACGGAGTCCTGTAACTTTAACCCATACGACCGATACCATTCATTACCTACCGAACAGAATCCAACACAGATTTCGGTGCCACTGTAAAATACAATGCACGAGCTGACATTATTTAACGACCGCAGGTAGCCTACTGTTGGCAAGCCAACTAACGTTAAACTCTGTCAATTTTCTAAAAGCGAAACTGCCTAAAGTGTGGCTGTATTTTACCTAAAATTATTCAGATGAATGCTTAAAAACAATAGCTTGCAGAGGGGGTACAGGCTAATTTAAACAGTTAAGAGGTAATTGCTATATTGTATATATGTTACATGTTTTTGCAAAACTTTATCCCTTAAAAATTCGATCGAACCCAGGTTAAGAACCACTGGCCTAAATTCTGTGTTCCCACACCATCCAGGCTCCCAAAATCACAGTACAAAATCCTGAAATAGGAATAGGCCCCTACAGGTTAATAAGTTTTCACAGTTTAAAGTACAGCGGCTTAGGTCAGGGGAAAATAGACTATCTCGGTTTGAAACCGACGAAGAGAAGTTTTTAAATAACAATAGGTTTCCTGGCAGCAGGGCTTACCTCACCAAGTCATCTGGGATAAAGTGATTGACAGGCGCAGGTCCCGCCCACCTTCCATCTCGAGCCCTGACAAAAGAGCGCCATGCAGCCCCCGCGCGGCCCCAATTGTTCTCGCGCATCAATGGGCCACAGTGCGTCCCGCGTGACATCACCCGGGAAAAATCTCACGGCAATACAGTGCATTCACCGGGAGGCAAAAAGCGTGCTCCGGGCGGTCGGAATAACACCACCCCGACATGCTGACTGCCACCAAGCTGGTCTGTGCCGGCTAATTAAAGGGGCCTGGCGAGCACATCACGCAGTCCTTGGGGATTTCATCTGGCCGGGTCCCCTGCCTGCATTCCCCTCGCGTCCAGCGCCCAGCTCACTACGGTCAATGCTTTCCAGACACCACTCAAGCAAAGATGCTGTTAGCGCTCGATTGCATTGAGCTTCTTGTCAATCACGTTGCATCCTCTTGCGTCTGAGATAATATCATTCAAAAATAGTGTTATTTTGGCTGCCCTCTCACTCCCTCCTGAATAAAATGCAAGAACCTTCATTGAAAGGAACTGCTTACGTGCGGGAGAAAGTTGTTGTATACCTATTTTTGAGATAATCCTTTGGTTGCCATTTAGAAATGTCCATATTGATTTTTACTTCTAAAAGTAACATTACAAAGAATCACAGATTACATCCTTTGAGAATTGTAATGTTGATATTGCGTGGGTAATTGGTAAATGTGTAGGTCTAATTTCATTACGATCAGTAAAAAGGATGCATTATTTAAGCAGCTTTGACGACAGATAAAGACCACTATTCTCTCATAGAGACCTGTATGCGTGTGTGTAATTGTAGGCCTAGAGAGACACACAACACCCTTTCCTCTGCTAAGCTGTGGTAGGAGCAACAACAGGATGTCAAGAAACATGGTTGCGAAATCTGTACAGGGGGCAGGATGTTTGGGCCAGAGCTGTAGCGTTACTACAGAAGAACCCGATCCAAAATCCCTTACGCAGTAACATATAGCTTACAAGTGCACAGAAGTTTAAAGTCTTGTGTAGATTGAGGACCTGCTCCCTGCTGTTTCCCATCCACTTTGGCATTTCCAATCCTTTATCATGGCTGATATAGAGGAAGCAAGGGGAAGCTTGTGGATTGAAACAGGTCAGCACTTGGACAAACCCTGTTTAGATACTGAGAAAGAGACCAGACTGAACACAACTATATAAAAAAACGAGACAGTCCGTTTAAGGTGGGAGGGGTGTCTCAAAGCATAAAGAAAAAAAGGGAAACCTCTGAAAGGAATACTCATCATATACTTTAAGAGTTTTTAAGCAGCACAATATTATTTAATCAATATCAGCTGAGGGCTTATCAGAGCTTTTTACAGTCGACAGTCCAGTGAAGTCTA
This sequence comes from Ilyophis sp. 1 JC-2022, assembly GCA_022702515.1. Taxonomy (NCBI): domain Eukaryota; kingdom Metazoa; phylum Chordata; class Actinopteri; order Anguilliformes; family Synaphobranchidae; genus Ilyophis; species Ilyophis sp. 1 JC-2022. The sequence goes on along the minus strand of CM040399.1, from coordinate 41,860,439 downwards.
GACTCACTAATGCACCATGGTATAATATAAGCTCCCATTTATGACTGTCCATGTGAATAAAATAGTAGTGTACTGTACTTCAGCATACTATAAGGAAAATGAAAGTTGATACAATTAAAGATCAAGTATACTTGAGTATACCATTTCTTCCACACGAGTGAGCATGTCCTACACAGCTTCGGTGATTGACCCTCAGCGACAAGGTTTAAACAAACAGTAGTAACAGCAATGTGTAGCAGGGATCAGGACTCTGTGCCAGAGCGGCTTTATTAACCTAAATGACTACAGTAAATGCAAATCACATTAAGAACCAATATGGGATACATCAGCAAAGTTTTGGCCCTTTGACAAAGGAGGTCCGTGGAGAGGGGCGGTGGAACCAACACACAACGTAATACAGTGGCCAGAAGTGGACACCACACTATGTCATTCCCCTAACTTTGTTGGGCAGTTGAGTTCTAAACTGTTGATCACCACAGCCTCCCTGAGGAAGGCCATCATTACATTATGGGCATTTATCCAGAGTAACTTACACAGCTTTTTATTTTTTATAAACAACCTGCAACCTTTAGGTTACTAGACCAGTTCCTTATTAACCATTAAAGTCAGAGGGCCTGTAGTCATTGGTGGCACTTACCGTATACACCAACTCCACCCACATCCACGAGCCACGCATCAAAGTCAGCAAAGCTATTCAGTACAGTCCTTTTCAACACCGATGTGACAATATAACGAGTAGCAGGCTATATCTGTGCAATAAAAGAGCCGCTCACTTTTATGATCTTTTTAGGAATTCTTAATAGGCTTTTAGAGGGTACAGTTGAACATGTACATCTTAGCAGGTTTTATTACTTGACGCTCTAGCACCAATGTACGCCTGCTCGTTTTCACTACTCATGACATGGCTGCCTATTACCGCAAGCCAGCCTGCCAAATAAATAAATGAGGAACTACTAGTTGTCATTGCTTAAAGTGATATTCATTAACATTTAATTTTAATATAAAACCAGCACACGACTGCTCTAAATCTTATTCCATACTGTGAAAAATGCTTTAAAGTGGATTCGCTACATAATCAAAATTAGTGCTGGCTCACCACAAGTTTGCAAGAAGGCGTCAACATCTGTGCTAAAACGCATTACGTCATTTCTGAAAAACGATCTCAACAAATGCAATTATTGCACAATGTGTAAGTGTCTACCAGGGAACTTGCGGTTTATGCTTGCATGAAATCCTGCTGCTCCAAGCGTCAACCATGCCCGCTCAGCAGGATATCTGTCCAGAACAAAAAATGTAGATTGCTATATGATGATTACACACCACCAAATCATGTAAGAAAAACATCAACACAAATCACTGGAGATAAAGTTCAGTATCGTTTCACATTTTCCTTCAAGCTGTCTTAAGGGATCAATCGAAAAAGTAGTTCAAGCATATTTCAGGGTTCGTGTGTTAAAAAACTGCAATTATACACGACGCTAACAACAGATCAAAGATTTTTAACTAGCACCCCGATATCTGCTCACTGGTCTGAAAACTTGCAGGCGACATCTGCTTGGACGTTATGAGAATATTTCCATCCAACTACGTGGTTAAAACCCATTTACATTTTAAGCAATTTAAATATTTAATATGCTATAGCTAAGCAATATATACAATTTTTATCTTAAGAGTTCAACAGTAGAAACTCCAATTATATATTATATACACTATGTTTAAAGGCATATAACTATGTACTAACATTAATACAAATAAACTAATTTTCTTGTAGCTTATTACATTAAATCAGCTTGACTTTGGCTTAGCTTAGACTTTGAGACACTTTATTTAAATGTTATGGTCCTCAGAGAAAAAGTTCCACAAAGAAACAAGATCAACTATAAAAACAGTATTTATTAAAGATAGAACCAAACATACGCTTAAAATAAACACCAATTGCTTACCATCAGTGCTGTGCATAAAATGGTTATAAAATAAGAGTTTAAAACATGACACATATACTTTCGTTCTGCCGATGTGCAGTCGCTCATTAGTTCACACTGTGAATGCAGACATCACACAGGGACAGAAACAGCGTTCCCAATGCATCGTGGTTTGAACAGGTCCAGGTCTTACAACAGGCAACTTAGGGACTGATTTACTAAGACCTTTAGCATGTGAAAAACCTTTCAGTACATGCAAACCAATAACATGACCAATGATTGGTAATGGTATTTGTTTTGCACCAATCGTTGGTTGTGTTACTAGTTTTTCATGTGTTAATAGGTTTTGCACATGCTAAAAGTCATAGTGAATCAGGCCCTTAGTGTCCAAATTGGAAGCCACAGGTGGCTACACTAAATTGATTTTAGTAAGACCTGAAAAGATTAAGCTTCTGCAGGCCAGAAGTGCTATTAACAGCCCAGGTTATGCAATGCACAATAAATGAGCACATGATTTAAACAGCTGGAACTCAAAAGCATCTTCCAACATTACTGTCCCCTTGGAAGTTATTTAGTCAGGATTTAGCCAGAGCTCTGGCTCATAAGTTCAGCAGGTCACCAAATTACACCAAGCCATCCCTGCCCTCAAACCCAAGCTCCCGAGGGGGCCTTCACATGGGCTGGGACATGTCCCCCGTAGAACAATCAGGGGTAGACAGGTGCTCCAGCTCGTAACGGCCGTTCTGGTCGGCCGGACGCACCTCCGTGGAGCTCTTCTTGTGTTCCAGGATCTGCTGCAGCTGGGTGCTGGCGTAGGCCGGCTTTACGGTGAGGGGGCACTGGGGCACCTGGATGCCCAGGATGTCAGACACCATGTAAGGCCTCAGCCAGCCCACCAGCGGAGTGCTGCCAGGGGTGTAGTGGGTTTGCCGGTGGTAGAACAGAAGGCCGTCCACCTGTGGGGGAGCAACAATGAGATCAGCCACGAACAGGCACCAAGTGAAGTGATACAAAGAAATAATTAATTGTGATGTCATAAGCAGTGTAATATGTCACAGCATCCACATTCTCTTGCATCGATTTTCAAAACGTGCCCATTGACTCCCAAAAGATCAATTATCTGAAAAAGTGTATATGGTAAAAAGTAATAGCAACCTGGAGAGTGTATAGAGGTATAATATGAGGTATGAATGGTGTTGATGATGAATGGTGTAGGAGAGTGGCGGAATAATAATAAGTATGGTGAATAACAATACGTGTGGTTTCACCTAATTATGGATAGGCATTCCCAAGGCCAGACGATCCACTGTCAGCACTATTCTTGTTGCCCCCACAAGCCCCGTACCTTCATGAATATTCATCAGAAACCTCAAACTGTACAGTCTTAAGTTCAGCAACAGCAGAGTTGGAACTCTGAGCGCGGCCATTATGGAGCGGACCATCGGGTTAGTCTAGACTCTAATGTCAGCCCTGGGTCAGCGACACAGGGAACAAAGTAAAACGTTCAGCGCTAAATTACTCTGTTTGAGTTAAATGGTGAACTGTGAAGTCGTGGGATGTGCTAATTAGGGTACTGGCCAGAAGAAAGCTGGAGGTAGGCAGATATCCCCGCTGTGTAACTGGATCATGTGCATATGGACCTGGATGGGAGGGGGGTGGGTATCGGCTAGCGGATGTGAAGTGCTCAGTAATGCGAGCGTAGGCTAGCGGATGCGAAATGCTAAGTCATGCAAGCGTTGGCTAGCAGTTGTCAAACGCTAAGTAATGCAAGTGTAGGCTAGCGGATGTGAAATGCTAAGTATTGCGAGCATAGGCTGCTCACTGCAAAGGTGTACTCCTGTGCCAGGGCCTGTTGGATGGACTCTGTGGTGCAGACCACGCTCTGCAGACTCAGGAATCGGTACTGTGGAGAAAAAACAAGAAAAAAAAATCCAAATCACAGCCACACCCCTCACTGCCACCAGTAGACTCACAGCCACATCCCTCCTCACCAGTAATGCAGGGTCACAACCACACCCTCATAACTAATGGAGGATCATAACCCTACCTTCAATGTAACTAATGTAGGGTCATAACCACACCTTCAACGTAATTAATGTAGGATAATAACCCCACCATCATTGTAACTAATGTATGATATTAAGCCCAACATCAAAGTAACTCATGGAGGATCATAACCCTACCTTCAATGTAACTGATGTAGGATCATAACCATATCCTCACTGTAACTTATAAAGACATTGAAAAGCAGCAATTACAGTGAGCCTAGTCTTCTAAGCCAAGCCTGAAGTGGCTCAGAACTAGGCTTCTTTATCAGGTGACGGAAACTGCGGTTGCATCCTCAGGCTAAGCACTCTGAGAATTAAAATAGCTCTGGTTAAATACGCAGCTGTACAAATGTGTAGTACAACAAATGCAAGCTTTTTAGCAGCTCAGGATGAGGGTGCTTGCCAAAGCAAATAAATAATAAATAGCCCAGCGAGTAATGGCCACCCTTTAGTCATTTACAGGAAGTGATAAAGTGGCGAAGCTCAGGCCGCGCAGAACCGAGGAATGGCAGAAACGCGACGTGACTGCCTGGATGCGAGATTGACTGCGGGAGAGCTACATCAGTGGTGAGGAGCCCAGAGAAATCCCATTCCATTAATCTCCCCAATGAAGCATTTAGCTTGTATGTATGATTACTGTTGTAAGTGCATTTAGTGAGAGAGTGAGATTGAGAGAGAGAGAGAGAGAGGAAAGAGAGAGAGGGGAAAGAGAGAGAGGGGAAAGAGAGAGAGGGGAGAGAGAGAGGGGAAAGAGAGAGAGGGGAGAGAGAGGGGAGAGAGAGAGAGGAGAGAGAGAGGGGAGAGAGAGAGGGGAAAGAGAGAGAGTGAGAGAGAGGGGAAAGAGAGAGAGTGAGTGAGAGAGAGGGGAGAGAGAGAGAGGGGAGAGAGAGGGGAGAGAGAGAGAGGGGAGAGAGAAGGGAGAGAGAGAGAGGGGAGAGAGAGAGGGGAAAGAGAGAGAGAGTGAGTGAGTGAGAGGGGAAAGAGAGAGAGGGGAGAGAGAGGGGAGAGAGAGAGAGTGAGAGAGGGGAAAGAGAGAGAGTGAGAGAGGGGAAAGAGAGAGAGTGAGAGAGAGGGGAAAGAGAGAGTGAGAGAGAGAGGGGAGAGAGAGAGAGGGGAAAGAGAGAGAGAGTGAGTGAGTGAGAGAGGGGAAAGAGAGAGTGAGTGAGAGAGGGGAAAGAGAGAGGGGAAAGAGAGAAAGGGGAGTAACAGGGAGACAAAGGAAGAGTTTAAGGGGGGAGGGGGCGAGCAGCGGAGAACGAGAGCAGGCCGGAGAGGGAGAGAAGGTGGGAGTATCAGTCAGTGAAACATTTCCGTGCGGAGAAAGATGAAGATTAAGAAGAAGAGGGAAGGATGGATGGGAGGGGCTTACTGGATTACGCTTGACAATTTCCGACAACGCTTCCTCCTCCTGGACCTTAGACTGCAGCCAGAAGAACCTGAATTCCGTCTGTGCAAATTGTGCCGTAAAAATGATCATAAAAACATAATCACATACAGAGCGAGACACACCAGACGATTCATTATGTAGCAGACAGCATTCCTGGAGCCATGTCTGACGCATTCAACTAGAAGTTTCCAGACTCTTAAGCTTCAACGTTGGTGATTTACACAATGATCTGTTAAAAAATAAAAATAAAATGTTGACAGTGCACCCACACTGCCTGAAAAGTGGTGCCGGAAAACACAAAACACAATAATCAATAAAGAAATAAAATGTAAACTTGCACATACACAGGCAAATGATTTAATTCACAAAAATGAGTAAAATTTCAGGTCGGTTAAGATTAATTCAATAACTTAAGGACAGATGCCATTTCAGTGTGTACAGCCATTCACATACCATACAAGTCCAGTGCTTTATTTTCAAAAAAATTCCCCAATTTAGTAAAATTAAATATAGACTGAGGATTTCATCTTCAACTGTACCAGTCAAATATAAAGTCGGAGTTAATATTTCATAAGGCTAGTAAGGTTGGCGCATTAGTAAGACGATCCCGGCGCAATACTCTCACCGGACAGTCATACACAGGATGGCCCCTCCAACACATGACGTCCAGTATGTAGAACGTTCGGTCCACTTCACTGAAGATGCAGTCCAGGATAGTGTAGTCTGTACAGAGGACAGAGAGATCAAGATCTGAGCTGCCAGCAGGGCAAAAGACAGCCATGTCTGCTGCTAGACCAAACATATTTCTCAAGGGTCAATGGTTGGGTTGCCAGATAACTTTTCGGTTGCCAAACATTGTTACCTTTTCCCATTGCGGAGTTGTGCCTGTTTCCTCCTGGTAGCAGAGAGGGGAATCGGTTCACGCAGTACCCACTTTTCGTGTACGTTGCAGTGGACCCCTGAAATGACCCGTGAAGAACACAGCAAACGGAACAGATTTCACCAGGGGACGGCAAAGTTTGTCAGTCAGAGAAGATCTCGTTTGGAGGCCAGGAATCAGGGCCAGTTATTTAAATCCTGGCAGAAGCAGATCCTTCACCCATCCCAGCCTTGAGAACAGTGATGGTACTTTGTCAAACTTTCCCATCAGAGTGGGGATTCAGAGAAATATGACGATGCCATGAAGTCACAATGTGAACGTGAGAAGGGAGTGGAAATCTGCAGAAATGGTTTCTTCTTTAACTTCCATAACCCTACGACACCCGGCCACAATCAAATCCATATTCCTTACAATCCCACCTTGGAGCACACTCCACATGCGAAAAATCTCTGCATTCGTTTTCTGTTCATTTCCACAAGGGCTATAAATCTAGTGCATATGCGTGCAGACACATGTTATGACTCATAACTAATGACATAACTATGGAAACGGCTTTGATGTGCGCAAAACGGATGACACCTTGGGGACAGGGACTGAAGCCATTATTCAATATCACCGCTTCCTGTTGAGACCGGTCAGTTTCAACAGGCTGTGCAGAAGAAAAGATTCGTAAGGCGACTATTGATATTAGTCATAATTGAGAGCAAAGCCGTGCACGTTTAGACTCAATGGGGCCCCTTCTCACCTTGGAGGCGACGATCAAACAGCGCTTTCCGATGGGGGACACCACCATCAGCCAATCAGTGTCCAGGTCAGGGGGCACGTCCACCAACCACTCTGAAAGCATGAGCTGAAGGAGGGGGTTAAAGGTCAAAGGTCAATTTCCCTCAGTCAATTCCTACCACAGCCAACCACAGTGGCTGTCAGTATCAATATCACACTGTAAAACCACGATTAATGAAATGCAACTCACTGCCTGTATGAGCAGCCTTGGCTTGTTTTGGTGTCACTCACTTAGTGTGTTGCCCACCCAGTTAACAAATGTATCAAAAATCCTCCCACCTACTAATGCATGGAAAACCAATCCATACACTCAATATCACATTTCTTTTTAAGCTCTCATTCATCAAAAATATTAAGTGACGCCAAGAAATAGAGGCTAAAAATAATGAGATATCGAACTTGTTTTTTGCTTGTCCAGTGAATTTTGCAATGTTTTGCCTTTTGATCTATAAGGTGATTGCACATAATCTATTTGACATGGTCGTGAAATCATCTCATGACATCACATGGATATACATCATTCTCCACTTAGTCGTGAACATTTCTTATAAAACCACTTGATAAACCTGAAGATCCCATTTCGGTGAATGCCCCGTTTGGCCAGGTGAAACAATCCACCAGTCAGAAAATACGCAAAATAAACTGCCATATTTTTAAAAAATTATTCAAAAAGGAAATTTACATACAGTGCCCTCCACAATTATTGGCACCCCTGGTAAAGATGAGTAAAAAGGGTTATAAAATATTCAGTTTGGTGAATTAGCTTAATCTCACACTGAAAAAATTTGAAAAATACAACCTTTAATTGAAGTAAATTTATTATGAGAAAAAAAAATCCCTCATCAAGAAATAATTATTTTTAACAAAACCATGTGTGCCACAATTATTGGCACCCCTGCATTTATGTATAGAATAAAGAATATTTGGTCACATGTCCTTTGCATGCCATGACTCTTGATATCTTATTTTCTGGTACTCTTACAAGCGATACTATAAAGTCTCTGCATTTGAATGGATCTCTATGGGAATTGGGGGGTGGGACTAGATTTAGCTGTAAATTACACTGGAACAGTATGGAACACATGGTTGGCTAAATGGCTCTAAGTCATCAAGGGTCTGACGTATCAAACAAGCCGTAAACCATCACTCTGCTGCCAGAAATACAGTAGATATGCATGGATAACTTCTCCTGACTTATTCTTCCATAGTGTTCCATATGAACATTTGTCAGGAGAAACAACCCTTAATTTATTTCTTATAATAAATTAACTTCAGTTAAATGTTGGATTTTTCTCATTTTTTCAGTGTGAGATTAAGCTAATTCACTAAACTGTGAATTTTTTTATAACCCTTTTTACTCATCTTTACCAGGGGTGCCAATAATAGTAGAGGTTACTGTATATATGTATGACAGCCATCAAATTGTAGCGCATCACAGTACAGGCGGTCTGTCAGAGATTCTGACCTGGTTAGCATAGTGTCTTGGCAACCTCTTTCTCTGTTCGACCTCCATCCCCTCATCTTCCTCCTCAGGCTCCGGCTCCGCCTCCTTCCTGTTGGCCTCTGGTTCCTCCTCCTCGCTATCGGCACCAGTCCAGTCCCCCTCCGCCAGCCGTCGCGCATGGTTGACATAGTTCAGCCTTTTCCTGCAGAAGGAAAAACGCATGGTTTGCGTCCCAATACCTGAAAAATGCACCCTTCTTTCCTCCACTACCACCTCCTCTCCTCCGTGCCCCGGAAATGGATACTTGTGTTTTAATCTAATGTTGCTGATTACATCTTAATTACGTATTAATGGTTACATATTAATTAATGTCTCGACGCAAATCGCAATGTCAGGTACATTGTATACTGTACATGCAAATATTTCTACTCAAAACATTCAGGCAGTTTTGCATACTTCCGGGTAGGAGAGGAGTGGTAGTGGGGGAGTTGAGGAAATTAGGTGGGGAGTGAAGAATAATGGAATGCAGCCCCGCACTAAAAATGGGAGCGAGAAGGAAAAAAGGAAGTGACATAAGAGAGCTCCGCCCCTTTCCATCCCTAAGGCACATTCAATGAAAAAAACATATTCCCACAAAGCATGCAGAAGTCCAGTACTGGGCTCGCATTTTATTTTATTACAGGCTCAGGGCTTACGCAGCCTTCAGGCTCAGGCCTTACGCAGCCTTCAGGCTCAGGCCTTACGCAGCCTTCAGGCTCAGGCCTTACGCAGCCTTCAGGCTCAGGCCTTACGCAGCCTTCAGGCTCAGGCCTTACGCAGCCTTCAGGCTCAGGCCTTACGCAGCCTTCAGGCTCAGGGCTTACGCAGCCTTCAGGCATAGGGTTTACGCAGCCTACAGGCTCAGGGTTTACGCAGCCTACAGGCTCAGGGTTTACGCAGCCTACAGGCTCAGGACTTACGCAGGGCTTACGCAGCCTACAGGCTCAGGGTTTACGCAGCCTACAGGCTCAGGGCTTACGCAGCCTACAGGCTCAGGGCTTACGCAGCCTACAGGCTCAGGGCTTACGCAGCCTACAGGCTCAGGGCTTACGCAGCCTTCAGGCTCAGGCCTTACGCAGCCTACAGGCTCAGGGCTTACGCAGCCTACAGGCTCAGGGCTTACGCAGCCTACAGGCTCAGGGCTTACGCAGCCTACAGGCTCAGGGCTTACGCAGCCTTCAGGCTCAGGGCTTACGCAGCCTACAGGCTCAGGGCTTACGCAGCCTACAGGCTCAGGGTTTACGCAGCCTACAGGCTCAGGGTTTACGCAGCCTACAGGCTCAGGGCTTACGCAGCCTACAGGCTCAGGGCTTACGCAGCCTACAGGCTCAGGGCTTACGCAGCCTTCAGGCTCAGGGCTTACGCAGCCTACAGGCTCAGGGCTTACGCAGCCTACAGGCTCGGGGCTTACGCAGCCTACAGGCTCGGGGCTTACGCAGCCTACAGGCTCGGGGCTTACGCAGCCTACAGGCTCAGGGCTTCCGCGGCCTACAGGCTCGGGGCTTACGCAGCCTACAGGCCCATGACTAACGCAGTACTCCGTGTGCAGAGGTTAAATGCCCTGCCGGGGACACCGTCTGCAGTGTGTGGCATTTGCTGAGGTGCAGGGTGGGGCACTGACGTCTTCTGCAGGTCCAGGAAGCGCCGTCGTCTCTCGCTCTGCTCCAGGACACTGTACTTGCTCTTGTACTGGGCTAGGCGTGGGTGTGGTGCTGCCGTGCTGTTAGGCTCCAGAGAGACGGAGAAGCTGGCGCTGAGGGCTCGGGTGATGTCATCCATGGCGGCCCTAGAAAACACACACAAACACATTCCGGTGGCGTCAAGGTTTCGTACTCCTCTAGGAAAAGGCAGCCGGGATGTTTTCAGCTGTCAATTTTAGAGGGAGAATAGATTTGCCAACCTTTCAATGCACAGAAAAGTTAAGTTTTCACCTCTATCATCTTTCTCACTCTCTCAGTAACTCACTCAGTGTGCGTATGTGTGTGTATGCCTGTGGATAATTAGAACCATGAGCTCATAATGACATTTTCCCTACAACATGGAGATTATTGCAGAATATACAAAAGACATGCAAGAGTGTAACATGATAGCACCAGCACATACAAAAAACATGTATATGCTGGATATGTGAAACCAGCAACTATCGGAGAGAAAAAAAAAAATCAAAGGAAATTAGGTGCACACATGTGCATAAGTATGTGGTTACTCTCTCAATGACAATGCGGAGAAAGGGCTTATCCTTGACATTCTTACAATGTTTATGGAAAGAATTAGCCTGCCGGGGAATAGAATGCCAATAGCCTTATGGTCCTCAACCCTTCATACACTTAGTTTAGTCGGTGCTTGTTGCTTTCTTGAAAATCGGAAAATTATGTATAAAAATTCTGTAATGGTGAAAACAAAATGTATGATGAAAAGGACTCCTGCACACTGTGAGATACTTTTAATCAGATTTTTAAAATTCTTATTAAAAGTCTTTTTCCAAGTATCTCAGTGTGGATAAGTCTTTGTGTTTCTCCTATGCACCTGTGATTAGCCTTTTTCAGCTGTGCATTTAGTACTTTTTATAAAAAACTAAAAAAAAAAATTTTTTAAACATATTTTTTTTTCAAAACTGATAATCTGCTTCCAATGCAATGAATAGACAGCAAAATAGCTCGCTTGTAAACTGGTAATCGCTAAACTATGCCCAAGAACAACATGTTTAAGTTTTAAGATTGCATTATTGATAAACTAGCACTGTTAACATCGTTTACCAATATATCATTACTATTTATATGCTAGCGTTATAAAGTGTGTAGCGAAAATCACCCGCGTATTTAAAGCATAATCCCCAATAGATATATTGTCTTTAGGCTAAATAACTTGTCAGCTCGCTTAACGGAAACTTAAAGTTTGAACAAATCACAATTTGCAAACACAGAACAAGAATTGTCAACTGATAGCCACTAGCTTGGCAAGGCCAAAGGAAACCAAAATAGCCAGCTAGCATGGCGCAATTTCGTAAATAGCTCGCTATCACAGTCACTATCACTACAATAAACAATAACCAACTAATTCAAATGTTAAATATTTATCGTAGCGCATTAATACAACTTCTACCGTTACCTCTGGAGAGTGCAGTAGCAATGAATCGTGAAGGAAACGTCTTGATGGTAGTGAGTGACGTAGCTGCGTGAACGCACACGGAGTTTCTTAAGAGCGCAATTTTCTTTTGGTGGACGACCAGTTTATTTCCCTGTGTTTATGGCCGCCATGTCTGCTCTAAACATAGCAGAGACGCGAGCCTCAACAGTAAACGAGGGAACAATTAGGCGCGATTATTTTATTGTTCTTATAAACAAGACGATTATGCAATGTGGATCTTTCATGTTTTGACAGGGGGTTAACTAAATTAATTCATTGTTACCGATGGTAACAGATTGGTTTATAATGAATGCATGGATTATTGATTTTTTAAAGATTGCAGCATATTTATTTAGCATACCTACAGTTGCATCTGGCCAACCACTAATCTACTAAAATCTAGAATAAGTGAATGCTAATTCCAGAAAGAAAATAAAGAATATATGCAATAAGGTAAAGTATTGGGTAATGTTGTCGTTTTGATTACACTGACTGTAAATTGTAAGTGCTATGTAAATGTATTTAACAAGATCCAATGCTTTAATACAACCTTTGAAAAAAAGCCCATTTAAAAATAATATTTCATTTTAAGTTAAATGTCCCAACAGACGTTTCATGATCGTGGGAAATGATCGTCAATATACAGACATGTTCCTTCATGACCTCGAGGGGGCAGCATAAAGCCGCTTTCTTTTATTTTAAAGAAAGGGGGAAATTCTTCAATAAAAAAAACTTTGCTTGATTGTCCATGCTAACACGTCATGGAAATAGTTAGCTACATTGTTACTGAGCAGCGACAGCGAGACTAACGCAAGAGATAAGACACAACTGTTTTCATTATATCGCTGTGGGTCATTATGACACAATAAAGTGCATTGTGATCATTGCAGGACAGGGACCACGTTAAGGACCAGCGAGCGATTCACCTAAATGCCTATCGCCTTAAAACGGGGCAAGTTTTAAAAGGAATGTGGACCAAACCCACAATGCACTAGGACATTATCATTACTCATCTCTCCTCAGAATGCCTCTCCTCACTCCTCTCTCCTCTCCGGGCACTCCGTCTTTGTGCTGGAACCAAATGTTGAGATAATGTTTTGATCTCGTGTTTTCCTGTCAGCCAATGGGATGTACAACTAGCCTGTTTTTAAAGACTTTTATTTTTCTGTTTACTGGATTAGCGATCTACTCGTTTTAAAAAAGAGGGTCGACCAGGATTACAATAAATGTGTCGTCTTGAACCTTTTTATGGCGAAAACAACTTTTTATTCGCCGGTGCATCGTTTCTTATCGTTGCTCTGTGGGGATTCTTCTTCTGTCTTTGGGATTTAAGGACAATAAGTGGAGCAACTGTTTTTAAACTCTGCTTCACATTGAGGGTAAAATGCACTAAATCATTTGACGAAACCAGAAGTTAGAACGGTAATGTTTATAAGCGGTGAAACAAGTAGTTCGTTTTGTGAGCATAGCCTACATCAATATGAATAGGCTCCATACATTTTATATTAGAATGTCGCAGTTTTCTTATTTTATGCGATCACCACATAGTTGAAGCGGTATAGAGGACTTATCCATTCTGCATATGGATTTAGTCATGTGTTTATGACGGGCTTTATATATTTTTTATTCTATTCTAAAAATTGAATAGTCGTAAGTGATATATTTATGCAGTTTTATTGTCCCGCCTGAAAGACGAAAGACAAGGCTTTAGAATTCACTTTTGCCATAGTTCAGTGAAGCCTTTATTAGGTCGGATCTTGTACGTAACAAAAATATTTAATGTCTTAATTTTATTGACTCGAAGGGGAAAAGTAGTTTCTTACAGATTGTCATTTTTAATGGATGTCTAGAAAACAAAGCCATACCTTATATGGAACGCGTATATTATGAACAGGCTATGTTTGTTTTCCATCGTTTATAGTTCGGCTAATTTTCCATTTGGTGTTATAAACATAAACGGACCAAAGAACACAATTTACGTTGTCTTAATGTAGGCTACTGAGAGGACAAGTCTACATTTTAACCAGCGCGCACTGGTCAATTCAAAGAGAGAACGCTCAGCAATTGCCCAGTCGCTGTCCTGTGTGCACTATGGTAAACAAACACAGATCAAATTGCTTTGCAACCAGAACATCCAATCCTTATTCCAATGGTGCTGTTTGTTAGCTTTCTGTTATCGGGTGCTCATTGTCATATGAACAGCGGGTCATTAAAAATATATCAGTAGTCTTGCACCTTCATTTTCTAGGCAGGCCAAACAGGTGTTGACTGAGCCCCACTCGTTGCAGTTAGAGAAGTGGCAGACGAATTGCTGACGATGAGCTGAGCAATCATATTAAGATAATTATTAGAGAATTGTTATTATTATTATTTGCATAAGGACAACAATGCACTGATCCATTTTTTGGGGGACGAAAACGTCTGAGTATAATTTTGAGTACTGACATCAAACAGAGAAGTTTGTCAAAATGTCACTGAAAGCCAAGGCACTTTACACATTCCAAAGTGAAAACAAAGAGGAAATCAGCATACAGGAGAATGAGGAACTGGTCATCTTTGACGAGAACTCAGTGGACGGATGGCTTCAGGGTGAGAACAGCCGGGGAGATAAGGGCCTCTTCCCGGCCTCCTATGTAGAGATAATTAGGCCGCGCTCCAACTCCAACCTGACCGATTACTCCCTGAGTCCGGCGGGTTCCCCTGGCAATGAGTCTTCCTACTTCCCCTCTGCCCCGCACACTCCCTTCCACATGCGGCAGAGCTTCGACGACGATGACGACGATGACTGGGACGATTGGGACGACAGCTCCACGGTGGTGGAGGACGAGGACCCCCGGCGGGCCGTGGGGGCCAACGGACACGCTCACCAGAGCTCCTACAGCGGCAACCCCAACGTCCACTACCGGCCCCACAAGCCCCACATGGATCGGCAGGACAGCATCTCCAGCTCGCGCAAGGGGAGCATGGTGGGACGCAACCTGAACCGCTTCTCCAGCTTCGTACGCTCGGGGGTGGAGGCCTTCGTGCTGGGCGACGTGCCCATGATGGCCAAGATCGCAGAGTCCTACACCATCGAGATGGGCACCTGGGGGCCCCAGTGGAAGGAGAGCCCCCAGCCGTTCTCCTGCTCCATAGAGGACCCCACCAAGCAGACCAAGTTCAAAGGCATAAAGACCTACATCTCGTACCGCGTGACGCCCAGCCACACGGGCCGGCCCGTGTACCGCCGCTACAAGCACTTCGATTGGCTGTACAACCGCCTGCTGCACAAGTTCACCGTCATCTCTGTCCCCCACCTGCCCGAGAAGCAGGCCACGGGCCGCTTCGAGGAGGACTTCATTGAGAAGCGCAAGAGGCGGCTCATCCTGTGGATGGACCACATGACCAGCCACCCTGTGCTTTCACAATACGAGGGCTTCGAGCACTTCCTGATGTGCGCTGACGACAAGCAGTGGAAGCTGGGAAAGCGGCGGGCGGAGAAGGACGAGATGGTGGGCGCCCACTTCATGCTCACCTTCCAGATTCCCAACGAGCACCAGGACCTGCAGGACGTGGAGGAGCGGGTGGACTCCTTCAAGGCCTTTGCCAGGAAGATGGACGACAGCGTGCTGCAGCTCACGCACGTGGCCTCCGAACTGGTGCGCAAGCATCTGGGAGGCTTCCGGAAGGAATTCCAGAGGCTGGGGAATGCCTTCCAGTCCATCAGCCAGGCGTTCACACTGGATCCTCCCCACTGCTCTGACGCCCTCAACACCGCCATATCCCACACGGGACGGACCTACGAGAACATCGGGGAGATGTTTGCCGAGCAACCCAAGTATGACCTATTCCACATGCTGGACAAGCTGTCCCTCTACCAGGGTCTGCTTGCCAACTTCCCTGACATCATTCACCTGCAGAAAGGTAAAAAATATATATATATATATTTGTCTTGTCATTTTCAGTATCACCTGAAAGAACTCAAGATAGGCCTACGGATAAACACAACATTTCTATTTAATTATTTCTGTCTACTTAAACATACTGAGAATAAAAATAAATGATTCCTGGGGAATATGAAAATTAATTATTTATTTCACGTATTCTGTCAGTCACACATAGCCTGTCAGTCTTCATAGAATTTTTCTTTGAGTCTAGGACTAGGCTTAATCCATGTCTGGAAAAACAGGCCCATAGTGCCTTAGAGCACACTAACGGATATTTAAACTGGCCTTTTTTCAATACAGTTGGCTTGTTTGAGAGAGTAACCTGACAAACCTGACATTAAATATCTTAGTGTGCTCAAGCTTTACCTGAAGAAAAACCTTGCTTGTACAGCCTGTTCTCCACTGTTCTTCAGTTTACGGTCTCCCTCTATGGGGAAAAAAACAACATTAAAATACACCTGCCGTTATCAGCAACTTGCCTTTCAAACAAATAGGAAAAGATCACAGACAGACAATTCATTCTTTGCTCTTGCACTCTTGGAAAGACGTGTCTGCGCAGCTTAAGTTTGCAAAGTGGTCAAATTCCATAATCGCTGTTCATTGAGACCGCAGCCGGACTCTGCACCTCAAATTCCCACTTCTTCAGCATGTTCAGAAAATGCAAATACAAGGGCCTGTTGGTGAGAGACCAGCCCCTGCATTCCAGTGCTGGACCACCAATGTTTAGGAAAATCTTTTATCACATTAAATATATTTTAAATTCTGTTTCTCACAACGGGTGAATAAAAAAAAAAAAAGATACTAAAACCAGTTCCTACATGACTGCTATCATCTTCTTTAAAAAGAGGTCTGGGAAGAGCACAAGGTCTATATGGGATGCACAATAAGATTAGAGTCATATTGGTATCTTCTGGTAATCTGGTCGATATAATGGGCCAATATGGAGACAACACATACATGCACCAGAGAAATTAAGTGAAAATGTCAAGTTCAAAAAACAGCCTAATCAAAGTAATCTGAACATTTTATTTATTATTTATTATTATTTTTTCCTGCCACACTCACAAGCAAAGCCAGACAGAGGCTCTTGTGCTCTGCTTAATAATAAAAGAACTAGTTGAAATGTTTGAGAAACGAAATGATTCATTTTCCGTAATAAGCACTCATCCGTTTCTTCCACGAATGTGGAAGCTTGGTTGGAGTTTTCATTTGTGCTACAATGTAAAGAAGGATGGTATCGGCATCAGCCAATATGGCAGACAAAATTGACTATTGTTATTGGCTGCAGATTTACCATATTGTGCACCCCTAATTTATATATATAAGTTAAGTAATATATACTCATGAGAAGACACAGGTTGTTGGTGTATATCAGAAGCAAAAAAAAAAAGCCTTTCACAATGGATAACATACTGTTGTGCCTCAATTCAGTTAAATTAATGTAACATTAACAATAATTCAATATTGTCATCCATAGCTATGGTATGTTCGCGGGCGCCTGTTATGTTATTTCATGTTTCCTTTTTAAAAACTGATTTAATTTCCATAGTCACACGCCTTTCTTCTGGACTATTCCACTCGGCCTCTCATGTAAATAATAGTCCAAACCCCACTGTTTGAGAGCCAATGGTGCAGGTGGCTCATTAGGCAGGATTTTGTGTGTTCAGCAGTACTTGTTATATTATCATAAGGCAGCACAGTATGGTAGGACTGTGCAACCTTTATTAACATAGCGGGAACAACAGGACCCCTCCCAGCTTCGACAGTAAGTCACCCAATTGTGGCCACCTGTCGCCATGGAGATGTCCATTAGCTTGCGCTGGCTCTCCGGTAGGTGTGAATGTTGGCTTAGGTTACATCAGGGCTATTGTGCTGAACCTGTTTCGGTCCACAAATAAAGGAAAGAGTACAGTGTTTTACTGTCAATGTAATGGGGCCAGGAATCTGTGCGATACCCCGTGCAGTTCCTGTAAAAGCACGCACTCCTTTTGTTCTGTCTTTCGAGTGCTTGCAGCTCCTGATAAAAAAAAGGTTCACTTTTTTTGTACTTTGCTTTGTTTTAGGTGCTGATTTTAATTTCAGCATATTCGGTTGCTTCCTGTTTGTATGGAAAGGACAAATGAACACCTTTCTATTCTTGTCTTGCAGAATTACCAGTTTTATCTTTTTTTCTTTATGCCTCAAAATAAATGCAGAACAGATTGGGTTATTTTTTTTTTTTTCACAAACCGTATAGCATTTTTTGTAATGTAGAACAAATGTCTGAGAGAATTACAGAGGACCAGATGGCCATTCCTGTCATTCTCTCCTCTGTAAAAGTCTTCTGCAGCTTTAAATCATTCCCACATCCCACAATATTATTCTCACTCGTGGAAGGCAACATACATCATGTGGCTGGGTATCTATTTGGCCTTCTGGATTGTCCTTATACCATCTTCCGTAAGTTTACTTACAGCAAACTTACTTACAGCAAACTGACATTATTGTAACACTAAATAATAACCACAATATAACAAATATTTTGCTCAAGGGGTGGTGGTGGCTAATATATTTATTCACTTAACAGGCACCATAATCCAGGGGGCCGTTTATTGACTGGATGTCTTTATTATACACATTTATCTCTTATATAGATGGATTTCCGGTGAAGTATTTTGCTGAGGGGCGCTACTGTTGCCCCCCACCCCTAATCTCATAGCCATAAACCCAATTCACTCGCCGCTGCTCCACTAAGCTAGTTGTCTGGGTAGCACTGAGGAATGAGAGTGGGCAGTGTCCTTCTCGGGTATCTCACCAAACCAGGTGAGATACCTGAGACCACATCACTGGAACTACCTTATACCGATAAGGGTAAATGGGAACAGGCCTTGTAACTGAAAGGTTTTAGGTTCGATTCCCAGATAGGACACTGCCATTGTACCCTTGAGCAAGGTACTTAACCTGCATTGCTTCAGTAAATATCCAGCTGTATAACTGGATACTATGTACAAAAATAAAAGAATTAAAAAAACATGCAAAAGCTGTGTAAGTCACTCATAAATGGCCATAATGTAATGTGTTATGTCAAGGCTCCCTAAATTACCAGTCACACCTTTATCCAGCACCCAGTACAGGTTTCTGTGCGGTGGTTATTAACACGCTAGAGCATGGAAGCATTTTAAAAAGAAGACATCATATATTATGGCTTTATATCAGACATGCCTTTAATACAGATTGAGTATGTAATAAATTACCACGATCATAACAACTTCACGGATGTGTAGATCGGACACATTTTATTTTGATCTGGAAGTCTACAAAATGTCACTTATGAAATATGTGGAACTATACAAAGTGTTCTTAAAAAAGTGAAATTCAGGTTTTATTTGTTTATAAAAGTTTATTTGGGGGACCTGATGGTCTCCAGTGGTCTCTACGCCCCTGTTTAGAAGGGCGCTGTCCTGAAGCACATTGTTCTGTGGGGTTAGTGAGTTCAGTATTTTAGAACGTGGCAGGTAATCCCCCTCCAATGCTGTCAGGTCTCAGGGCCCATCAGGCTGACATGAAAGGCTTTTCTCAACGCAGTTACTGATCTCCATCATAAATCTACACGGACGTGTTCTAAACCAGGGGCTCTCAAAGATGCCGATCCACCATAACCCCACCTATTTCCCGCACATATGACCTAGTGCCACCAGCGATAAACACTTCAGCTTATTTATGTATTTACTTTCTTAAATAAGAGAAATGCTGTGTAAGCCATACCTCTTTTCATTGGAATATGAGCACGCATGACACCGCAACTCAACGTCTGTTCTTAATTTGGCCAGTTCCTCTTTGGTGGAGTGCAATGCTGTTCTGCAGCCGGGAGTGAAGTTGACGAAGCTGCAGGTCAGTGGGGACCAATGGGGAAAGAAAATAAAGTGGTCAGATTAGGTTAGGCGAGGTTAGCAGTGGTACACTGTGCCAATGGATCACAATACTGGCCCGAGGGGCCCACTGAGGGTAGTTTTGACATGAATTAGACTGGTTCAATATACCCATTTCACACTGTACAGCTGGAACCAAGCTGGCTCATTATACCCCTTTCCCACTGTAGAGATGGGACCAGGCTGGGTCATTATGACACTTTGTCCTTAAGTGCAGAGTTGTGTATAAAGTCAGCCTGGCTCCAGTGGAAAAATAAAGCAAATTAACGTGTTGCACGGTTCTTGGATCACTCCTATAGATTCTGTATGTTGTCAGATTTTTCCACATCTGTAGTCAAGGCAATTCAGTGCGTATGATCAAAGCGGCCATTTTGAACCACCCTAGATGTGACGGTGGGAGAGATGTAATCTTGGCATTGCTACGTCTGTGTAAGCTGTGACTTCTCCCAGTTTCTCTTGGGAAATATGGGTGGTGCTGGGTGTTGTAATCTTAATCAAACAGCTGACTTCACCTTCTGGGTTTCTTGGTACAGGATCTGTTTCCTGGCAAGTGTCTCTTTTTTTTTTTTTTGGTTGAAAAGTTTCCTTTTACAATCCACCTGTTCACACCCCATGAACTTGACACGCCCACTGAAACCAGTTACCGGATCATGATACCCTTTGGCATCACTCGACAGCAGAAAGGGAAACCAGAGGAACCTGTACTTTGTGTAGCTCTCACTGTGGCAGTTTAGCCTGTCTGTCAGAATGTGCGGGAGGTCAAAGTTCACTCACTTGGTAACCTGGGTCTCCCTGATCAAAGCAGGGGCTGCTTCAAGTAAATACATTTTCTTTTACCCATTTCAACTGTGATTATGTGCTCTCATATATACTACTCAAAAGAATTCAAGGGTCAAAGGAAATTGTTTGATCATTTTTGTAAGTATGTCTTTTTAAGCCAGATAGGGTTAGAATATCCCCTTTTGGGTTGTCATTTGGACTATAGACATCACGTTATTATGGGACATGCATTCATTGCACTTATCTTTAGAAACTTTTAAAGTTAACCCAGATTTCCTTTTCATGGATTTGAAGCACAAACTTAGTCAGACTAAACTGAAAAACTGCCTTGAAACACCCATTGTGACACCTCATGCACCATTTGAAACGTTTTACGTCTCAATCTCCTCAATCTTTTTCTCGCTCGCGTAAAGGGGAATAGTTTTTACACGTACATGATGTACTGGGTGCGATGCTCAGGAGTTCAAAATAATTTTCTACACAGTAAAATGTCCAGTGTTCATTCAACTCTAACAGTTTACATATGAGCCTGATCTTGCCAGAGTAGGCTCATATGTACACTGTTAGAGTTGAATCAACACTGTTAGAGTTTAATTAACACTGGACATTTTTCTGTGAATTTACTGTGTAGATGCAGTTTTCTGGTGTGTACAGAGAAATATGGGGCCTGTTTTTGTGTGCTGTTGGTTATTGTAACTGATATGCCCTTGTGTCTGCTTGCTCTCCACTGCACTGTACTGTAATATTGATGTGCTCGGATGTACAATTGAATCCCAATAGGGCCTATTAATAATGTTAGACAAGGGGCCCACATATGAAGCTCTGACCCCGCTGGACCTCCAAAGCAAGTGGTCACGCTCACCCAGTATTTTTCTGAAATTAAAAGGGGCTGTGGGGGGAGAGATTTCTTGCTGAAATCTTGCTTGGGCATGTTGAGGATGTTTCTCACTGTCACGGGAGTGTGTGTGTGTGTGTGTGTGTGTGTGTGTGTGTGTATGAAAAACAAAGCAGAGTAACTCAGCGTGGAGTCACTGCTACTGTTCATGAAATCACAACAAAAGAACAAAGGAACTTGCGTTCCTGGGAGCGTTAATGAAGAAGTTTCCCTCACAGCAAGCCCGGCTGCTCAGAGCTTTACCTGCATGCCGTCTCCGATAGCCACAATTTCAGTAACCATAAACGTGTAGACGGGTAACGTTCAATTACCAGCACAGACTTCCCCTGGACATGCAAAAACGTAAAAGGTTCACTTCAAGTTCGTAACACAAGTAACAAAATCCAGCAATCCAAACAGGAAGCCATCGATTTGCTGCTGAAGATGAGGTTTCAGTGCTCAATCTGGCAACATTTCCTGAAAGAGAAAGGACATCCCTAGCTGCAGTGAAGTGAGAGCGTGGCTTCGTGTAGGCGGGGCCGAAATCTGTGTTTTGGGATCAATATCGGTGAATTATCAATGTCCCAGTGACTCAGCATTTAAACCATTTATAGCTTTTTGCTGCGGAAGGAAAAGTTAATTGGTTCAGGCAAGTCAGTGATTGACTGTTTGCAGTAGCTCCGCCCATCACGGTGGTCACAAAGCCTCACACTCTCATCCCTACATCCCTGCCCTCTAAAACACAACTGACGTTCTAACTCTTCATTTCCTCTTTTAACGGGACGTTTTTTTGGCAAATTAAGATTTACACAAAGATTTATAAAAGTAGCTCATTCACAAAATATGGAGAGGTGTGCCTCTCCCTGCAGATCAATAGCTAGTATATCTGCCTCATCGTCATTACGTAACTCCCCTATAATCTACTTATAGCTGAACAAATACAGTAGAGAGCTCAAAAGGGTGGAGGCAGAAATGAGTGGCTTTTGGCATCGAATCAAAATCACCATTTGGGTGTGTGTGCCAGCAGGTTTGTAGGACGAGCTTGGACTCTGTGTGTAGCTTTCCTGCCGGATGCTTTTAGCGTTACTACAGGGTATATCCAGATACAGTCGCTCTCTCAGTGCTCGACATTCCCTGCTAAAAGGCCTCTCTTGAGGTCTGGCATAGATCATTCAGATCTCTTTACTGACCGTGATAAAGGAAATTGATTTGTGTGTGTGTGTGTGTGTGTGTGTGTGTGTGTGTGTGTGTGTGTGTGTGTTACAGTGGCTTTTTAGCAGACTATTCTCTCAAAAGATTAAAATTCACATCCACTGTCATGCCTTTAAAACAAGCTATTCAGCCAGTAAGTTCTGAATTTCATATTTTGAGTGTGTGGCCTGCTACAGTGACTAGAGTATTTGATTATTTCGGACATATTCTTGTTCGTGGTGCAACCAGCACCTCACACACAAATAATTACATCGTGCACAAGGCTATTTCTCTTGATATACTGTATATTTATTATAATTATATATCCATAAACAACTATGTACCACTGGTTTCCATCAGATAATCCACTGGTGTCTGGCCTCAGTCGTAACATTCAGTCTGAATCTGTACTTGGATATGATTTATGAGAGGTACAAATCCGTATAAAGCCATTTTGCATATCAGAGAAAGTGTGCTTTGCATTTCTGAGAGCCGGCGTGCAGCCGCAATGTTGTCACTGGACCAGAAGCTCTTTCTCTCGACGTCGCCGCAAGTCAGGGTGTACAAGCAGGATTTGAGGGAGAGGAAGTGCTACTGACTTGCGGCGACGTAGACAGAAAGAGCTGCTGGTCCAGTGACAACATACACAGTTGTACGCGCAGCACGATTTAAAGCATACACATCTTCACACCAATGACGGCGGGATGGTGAAAACCCCGCCGTCATTGGTGTGAAGATGTGTATGCTTTAAATCAGGCTGCGCGTACAACTGTGTATGTTTGCAGTTATGAATAAGGTAGGGCGATAGTGTTGGCGGGGGGTGGGGGTTGGGGTGGGATCTAATGGCTTCTCTGAAGGTTGGGTGGCAGTCATGCTGAGATTCTCCCTGTCTCGACATGAGAACAGAAGCCCTCTGGCTACACTCGGCAACTACAAATCTGAAGCCCTTGTTGTTTACGAAGACAATGCAATAAAACATTTTTAATTAAATTAATTACACCTTTGATGGTTTTAGAGCAAGAGAACAGCAGGGTTTTTGGCGCACCCTCGAACCAGGATTTGTGTGTGTGCGTGTCAAGAACCCAACTTATTTTAGTCTGTTTTCAACACAACTTTGGAAGGGATGCTTCTTAGAACTTTGGTCAGGTTTTTGGCTCCTCATGGGAGCTCATTAACATGTTTCTCTGTACCCTCTTTTGAGGTCAGACCACAGTAATGTTGCCCAAATGTCACTACATTCTTCCATGTGTTCCTATGGCTTCCAGTTCAACATTTTCATTGTTTTTAAGATGAAAGCATCAGAGCCACCAACCTCATCGTTGTTATGTTCTGGACTGATTGGTGCAGTTTGGGTTTGGTCACATTTGTTTTTATAGAGGCTTAACTTAGAAATGTAATTCTCCATTGTGTAAAATGTATTCCATTTGTACTTTACTGTAGATATAACTTGCCTGGGGTTTTCAGTGAGCTAATCAATAGAAATGAAAGATTTTGTAATAAATATGCTGGTGTTTAATGGTGTATGAGCACGCCGAGAACAACACAAGCTTTTACATGCCGTGCGGATGCTATTGCTTTTTTCTGAAACAGACAGACGAGACCGAGTTAATCTATCACAGCAAGGACTGCTGTCTGATTAGCGGTGTGCTTGATTACCCCTGTGTGATTTGTAAAAGGTTTTGTAGTGAATAGCAAGCCGCAGGTTAAAAACAGCATCTTAAAATGCTGCACAGTTGCAAGATATTTAAATAACCCCAGCAGAGAGTTTTACTTTTTATTCCCGTTACAAACCCTGCTTTCTCTTTTTATTATTCATTTGTTTGGCTGGTACTTCTATCAAGAGTGAGTGACACAGGCTGTATCCATTGCAGCCGGACACGAGCTGCATGTAAGAACTGCCAGTAGTACTGTAGTGTAGGTGCAGAACAGCAAGTAACAGTCATCAGAACAGCAAGCAACACGTCAGTGATAAAGTGTAAGTCACCAGAACGCCAAGTGACTGCACGTGATCTGTGATAAATTGCCAGTGTGATTAAATAGTGCAAGCTGTACACGATGACAGTGTGGTATAATGGTTTGGGACTTAGTCTTGTTTTTTAGATTCCCAGCTCGGGCACTGCTGTTGTACCCTTGAACAAGGTACTTAACCTGAATTGCTTTGGTAAAATATATATCGTATATACGGATTGTATGTTGAAATGTATAAAATGTGTGTATGTTGCTCTGGATAAGAGTATCTGCGAGATATAACCATGCAACCAGATCAGTTACAGATCAGAAGCTTGTGAGACTGCTTTAAAAAGGACAGCTATGATGGCCGGTTTGAAAGTACTCTCATCCCTGACTTGAGGGCATGTTGACGTCATATTAATATCAGGAAGAGGATAATTATGCTGTTTTGGAGCCATGCACTGAAAGTGCTGCAAAAGTATGTTCTCGGAGAGAGGCGGAGCTCACCCCTGTCACATGCAGTGGGCAAGGCCGTATCGCCTCTCATATTTGTAATTATTGCCGAAGGAACGCGGTGTAGCAAGAGGAAATGCATATTTGCGTGGGATGCGTAAGACAAACCGGCCTGATGTAATGGCAAACGTTGGCAGCAAAAGGTCTATTAATGAGAGTCGCCCTGAGCGAGATTGGATGTGTGTGCTTGTGTATTTTATCAACATCCTCCAACAAACAAGCATTCTCTCCATTTAAGCTCATGATTTATTATAGCGCATCTTGCATAACAATATGAGAATACTGGAGGCCAACGTGGCATTTCTTGAAGATTACTGTCGAGGTGTTTGTAAACAAAAAAACAGTGCTTGAAAGAGATGGTACCGTTTAACCCCTTTCTACTTTCTTAAAACCCTCAGTGGTCTAAGAGTAAAATACACAGTACAATGTTCAGTGTTTATTCAGCTCTCACAGGGTTTATGTGAGTCCACTCTGGCCATAGAGTATTTATTTAAAACTTTATTTATTTAAAACTGAACATTTTACTGTGTAGGCTTCTCTCAATAACCCGCTTTGTGGATGATCTGGCACTTTTCTCCATTGTCTTTGGACCAATCGGTGTCATCCTCTTCATCTTACTCAGTCTCTCAAGTTCATTCGGAAAACACATTTCTACCACATTGGTTTCTCATTTTCACTTATACCCTTAACTTACACCTCCTTCAGATATGTTTTATTTGTAGTGTTTTTCCATCCATTCCTACTTTTTGGAACATTTTGGTTTTGAATAGATTCTATGTTCATTGTACCTTTTCTTTTATGCAGTGTATGAAGTATATGTTATATGTAATATAGGTTTGGATAATTTTAATTCACCTAACTGCTCATGGAAAGCACTTTGAGACTAGTAAAAATGTAAAATGAAAATGCTATATAGATAAAATGTGGCGTTACAATTAGTCCACTGAATCTCCAATACTAGAGAGAAAAAAACTTGAATGTTTTAATGTGATGTGTGGCATATTCCTTGTCCATATTACACTTTGTGTCCTGTGGACGGCGGTCAGGCCATTGTCACAAAGTCCAGTTTCACTCGTGCGGAGGAAGACCGGACAACTCAGTTTGCATAATCTAACCGTGCCCCAAGACAGAGACCTTTACAAACTAGTCTTTGATTGGTACTAAAGCAGGAAAATGTTAATCTATCCCCTTTTATATGAAAATTTAAATAAAAAAAAAGAGTGAAGCTGCCAAGATTGGTGGTAGGAGCAGTTCCTGTTAGATTGAAAGGAAGCGCACTCCTCCTTAAAGAAAACAAATAAGCCAAACACCGACCCTGCTTGTGTTTCAGTCGAACATTAAAGTTCCGTATTTTCACATTTTAAAGCCATCTGCTGAACCCAACTCAATGTGTTCTCCATTATTAGTTTTTCACTCGAGGAAAGGCCCCCATTGTTCTGAATTTCCCCCGTGTCCTAGGTAACCGCACTTCATCGTGCACGATCGCGGGCGGCAACGGTTTCACAGTTAAGGATATTTTGTCACGTCAGATATCGTACGCTCTGTAATTGCAGGCCTCTCAGCCTGGTCTTTGTTCTCCGGGAAGGGAAAAGCATTTCGCTTGCACAGAGAGCTCTGTGATTTAACAGGCAAAGTGGGTTCTTTCTGGCTCTAAATGGAAGACGTTTGATTTCTCCCTCTCTTAAATGTGGTCTCAGAGCCGTGTTCCTCGCCAGACTAATTACTCACTGCTACAAAGGAGCAAGGCAACCAGGAAACTGAGACAGCAAAAACGAGAGCGTATTTCACCTGAAATGGTAACCTTATCCAGGCCACTGTGTGAATGAGCCTGGAAAATACAGCTACGCGGTTGAACGGTTAGCATCCTCCAGTCACAACTGAGTTTTTATGAAAGAAAGTTAAGTGCGTATCAGTAAATTGAGTCAAAAAGCAATCGAGGAATCGTAAATCATATTTGGGAAAACTGAAAATGTGCCAAGCTTTGCGAAGCCCTAATGTCCAAGGCCTGGCCGTCTCCAGATGTGCCGCGCAGTCCGTGTGTTACATTCAGGGAGGAATCATGAAGAGGGAAGAAGGGAAGAGGCTCAGACGAAAGGCTTTCTGAAAAGAGGAAATGCGAAACGCGCGGGCGTGCGCGCGGCCGCCAGAGCAGAGGGGGCTTGTGCGAGGGAGGTGACGGCAGGACCAGCAGGGCTGCCCTCGTACTGTTTCTCTCACACAGTTCTGCGCTGTGCTTGGTGCTGACATCCGCCCCATCTGGCATCTGAGTCAGTCACAATACGCATTTGTCTTATCTCTCTCCCTCCCTCCATCCCTCTCTCCATCCCTCTCCTCTCTTTTTCTCTCTCTCTCTTCCTCCCACTCTTAAATGTCTTCCTCTATTTTGACTGACTTTAGATTTATGGCGCCCCTGTTAGTTTGGCCAGGTTTGTGTTGCCTCTCGGTCGACGCCTCATCGTTGTGGACCGAACTGACCTTGTCAAAGGGCTATGAGCATCTGCTCTCTGACACATTAATGGTAGTTGAGTAGTAGGGCTTTAAACGATCATGACATCAGTCTCTAGAGAAAGTATTTGTTTAGATGGAGAGTACCAAGCGCACAGCAAGAAAATCTGTGGGTGTTTGGTATGGCCAACCATGCACTTTTTCTGGGTTTACCTGCCTCTGTGTAGGTTTGAAATGGGCAGTTAGATTATACTTGTGAATTGGGGATAAGTATTGCAGTTCAGAACACAACTATAATGTTATGCTTATGGATACATTTGGGTCTCAATAACTTGCAGAGCCCAGTGGTGCTTGGAGTAAAAATAAATGTCCATCGTATAAAAAGGGAATGTGATGAAACTACGTTACTCTTGAAATTCTCAGTTTTACTTTAATAAAGCCAATTGACAGGTAATAACAAGTGCATTGAGGATATGCAGCGCTCTGCATATCCTCAAAGTTTAATTTTAACAAAGCCAATTGACAGGTAATAACTGGATTGGGGATATGCAGCGCTCTGTCGCTCTGTTGTTTACAAACTTGGAAGGAGGCCTTTGCTGTCTGTTATTAGGCAGAATTTGCCAAGTTGGATATTTGCAGGAGCAGTTCTGATTAACCCCTGGTCTCAAGGGAACACAGCAGCAAACCTGCAAACCCTGACAATCAGGCACACACAGATAGGCATGGCATGCAGGTACATGCACATATGCACAGAACTCAACTACAAACAGAATGCACACACACACACGCACTCTATTGAGAAGTGCAGTGAAATAATTTCAGCATTTTGCATCCAGCAGTTAGACTCTCGGGAATCCCTGGAGAATATTCCTTACCTCAGCTGCCCCAGTATGAACTCCAGCTGTATAAATGCTGAGTGTACAAACTGAACAGTAAACACAGAGAGACAGGTCATTTACTTTATATGCATTTTTTTTCCATACAATTTATTTTCCCCATTGACAGCTCACTTGGCTTAAAAAGCAGGTCTTCTGTGTGCCAGGTCTCTCTATGACCATCGTCAATGACAGACATGCATTTGAGGAGGACCAGGGGAATGCTGCAAGGGGAGGGGCCGGGCAGGTCTGGAGAATTCCACTCTTAATCCGGCTGGGATTTGTATCTGTAGCTAATCTCTCTTGCTGGGAGGTGGAATGCCAGTCAGCCAGTTTGCGGACTGCGCTCTGGCGTTTTTCCCAGCATCTCTCTCTGGGTTCTGGGCCTGGTCTCCTTTTTTTGTTTTCTCCCTCTCCGATTCCAAGGCAGAACGTTACTGTGGTCCCCACACCCAAGTCAGAAGTTCAGCCGGGACCTGACTCAATGCAAAGTATGTGCTTTTACTGAACAAACAAAGACGCTGCCAGGGCATTTTCACGGATAGTGGGCCCTTCCGAAACAAACGGGACCTGCGGCCGTGAGGCGTCGTCTGCCCTCCGCCCCGCATAGTTTAGACGGCAGACTTTTTTGTCATTTTCTTTTTTGCCAGAAATTTTCAGGAATGATATTCCTCCTGAAATGTGGTTGTTCTCGTGGGACGGGGTGAGCTGGAAATGTTTTTCCCTTTCTATTTCCCCCCCCCCCCACCCCACCCCCGCACCTCTAATTCTGCCCACGTCCTGTCTGGTGATGCGGTGTCTCATCATGTGATGAGCACAAAACGATAAAGTAGGTCAGAGCCATAATGCACAGAAAGGCACCACCCTGGTAACTGAACACAGGCCTCGCGTTCAGCTGGGGAATCCATACCATGCCGTGGCCCAGGCCCAGGAGAGATTCAGGGAGAACCCATCTGAACCTCCCCTCTGACCACAAATAAATACATAACTACATAAATCGATCAATTCCTATAACGACCATACAGATAAAAAATATGCCACATGGCAATGAAACAAAGATTTGTACCTCTCTGACAGAAAGTTAGGACAAAACCATAAATGTTAAGTGTCTTGTTTGTCAAATTCATTGTAAGTGGATATGTCATTTGGATATGTAGTTTCCAGGCTTCTTCTGTTGGAGACTATGACCCTTGAAGAATGGTTGGATACTGGTGGGGTATTTCCGGCCTGCACATATCTGCTGTGTGGAACTGATCTTCATGGTCACATATTTCAAATATGCCAAACATCTATTTCGCACTCATATCAGTCATCTTTAAGTTCCTGTGATAACTGAATACATATTAGAAAGTGCTTATAGAATTGCACCTGGGATTTGAACCCATAGACTTAATTCCTAAACCTCTGAAAGACACGCGAACGCATGCACAACACATGTACACACATACCAGTCGCAAAACACACACAAGAAGTGTCCCATCTGTCGCAGTACGACATTATGTGAATAAAATGGTTAATAGTCAAATTGACTTTAAATTTGGCCCTCTCATGTTTGCACAAAAGACGTTCCGTACCTCCTCAGCCGTCCCTTCAGCCTCCCAGTGCTTCACATCCATCTGGTCTTCCTCCTCAGCTGTCCCTTCAGCCTCCCAGTGCTTCACATCCATCTGGTCTTCCTCCTCAGCTGTCCCTTCAGCCTCCCAGTGCTTCACATCCATCTGGTCTTCCTCCTCAGCTGTCCCTTCAGCCTCCCAGTGCTTCACATCCATCTGGTCTTCCTCCTCAGCTGTCCCTTCAGCCTCCCAGTGCTTCACATCCATCTGGTCTTCCTCCTCAGCTGTCCCTTCAGCCTCCCAGTGCTTCACATCCATCTGGTCTTCCTCCTCAGCTGTCCCTTCAGCCTCCCAGTGCTTCACATCCATCTGGTCTTCCTCCTCAGCTGTCCCTTCAGCCTCCCAGTGCTTCACATCCATCTGGTCTTCCTCCTCAGCTGTCCCTTCAGCCTCCCAGTGCTTCACATCCATCTGGTCTTCCTCCTCAGCTGTCCCTTCAGCCTCGCTGTGCTTCACATCCATCTGGTCTTCCTCCTCAGCTGTCCCTTCAGCCTCCCAGTGCTTCACATCCATCTGGTCTTCCTCCTCAGCTGTCCCTTCAGCCTCCCAGTGCTTCACATCCATCTGGTCTTCCTCCTCAGCTGTCCCTTCAGCCTCGCAGTGCTTCACATCCATCAAGTCTTTTCTCTGTCATTCCAGAGCGCAGAGGCTCTCTGTTTGGGCTGTGACAGGAAGCCTTGAAAACAATACAAAGAAGTTTTAGAACTTGGAAAACATTACTAATTGCAGACATTTATTGCATTGATAAGATTTATGATTTGGGGGGGGGGCGGGTTAGCTACCTTAATGACACACAATCAGAGAAATGTGTGATTTAGTCACAGTGTATTTCAGCTGTACTCCCCCTTCCACTTGCCCCCACCCATCTCCCTCGGGGTTGTGCGGTTAGCTTTAGCTCAGAGCCGCAAGATGTCCCTGTCACTGTGTAGCGCAGTGGTGTTTCCTAATCTTTTTCGGTCAGGGTCCCCTTTGGTTATAGGAATTGTTTTTAAGAAAACTGTTTTTGCAGGAACTGATAAAACACAAGGACACAAGGTCTCAACTTTCAGATATTATACATGAGCATATGTGCAAATAAGTACACATTTTAACTGTGGATTCAAATACAGAATACAGTATTGAACTGTGTCTTTGCATGTGTGTGTCTGTGTGTACATGTCAGTGAGTAAGTGTAAGTAAGTGTGTGTGTGTCTGCAATCAGCGCATGCCAAAATGTTTTAAGTTTTGATGCTGGAAAATGTTGACGGTATTACTTGTTGAGCACGTCCTGTTGAAACGCTTGCATGGTCTCCTGTTTTGGAGACCAGATTTATGCCTCTGGCTGTCCCTCTGATGCACAGGAAAGAGTGTTCTCTCTCCACAGTAATGTCAGATTTCTTCGATTGAAGGTGGAAAAGCCTGTTTAATACACCGTCAGCCTCACCTGTGCCTTCACCTGGTCAAACTCACCTGTGCTGGCCTTGTGGGAATATCACCCGGGCAGAGCATAGAAATTGGCCGAATCGTTTGTGAATTATTTATAAAAGTATCGCCGTCATGTGTTTTGTATTTTTTTTTTAGTTTGAATTCACTGCCTGTCATCCCTCTGCCCCCCAGTGTTTAAATGTTTTGGGGAAACACTGGTGCATTCTGGGAGCAGGTCTCTTTCTGTATGGAGGTGCCATTGACCCCGAGTACCACTGCTTTACTAGTTTATAAGGTCACTGCATACTTTTAGCTCATTGTCATGTTGAATGGAGCCCAATGCAGCGTTTTGGCTCAGTCTGTCCAGCTACAAGGCTCTTTGTTCCGCTTAAAGCCAGAAGTTGAGGAAATGTCTTTTTCTTTTTCTTTTTTTAAAGCAAGAAAACGTTTATATTCACTTCAGCCAGCGCTGGACACTGAATTTTGCTGAGTAGGGAAGAAGATAAAGAAAGAAAACATTTGTCAGTGTGAGTTATGGAAGATAAAGGACAAAGTGCATTGTGGTTTTACTGAATGCGTGCCTTCGAGGCTTTTGCTGGGAAATGAGGTTTTTCTGGAATGTGTTGGATTTGTGGGGGCCAGAGGCTGATTGCGTTATTCTGAACCCCCCACAGGCGCCTTTGCCAAGGTGAAGGAGAGCCAGCGCATGAGCGACGAGGGGAAGATGGACCAGGAGGAGGCGGACGGCGTACGGAAGCGCTGCCGGACCGTGGGCTTCGCCCTGCAGGCCGAGATGAACCACTTCCACCGGCGGCGGGAGGTGGACTTCAAGGAGATGATGCAGGCCTACCTGCGGCAACAGATCGCCTTCTACCAGCGCGTGGGCCAACAGCTGGAGCGTACCCTGCACATGTACGACAACCTAGTCTAGAGCCACCTACACGCCCGCCCCCCCAGCCCAATTCTCACTCTGCAGTCAGGGGGGGTTCACATGTTGAGCCAATAAAGTGCTCCTCTCTTAGCTCCTCCTTTTTTATTGGGGGGGTGGGCAGAGTAGGACTGAGATGGAGCACTGAGTAACTTTGCACTGGCTTCCAAAGGCCAATGTCACCCCCCCCCTGCCCCACCCACTGATAAGATGACGACACCCATTGAAACTTGAAATGGAAACATTGTGTGGGGAATGGGAATGGCGGGATGTCTGTTTGGAGGGAAATAAGACAGAGCCGTTGATTAAACTGGCCCTGCTAGTCAGGCCGCGTCTATGACGGACAATTTTTTTCCCCCTCAAACTGGACTTCCAAGTTTCTGGGGAAGCCTAATTATAGAGACTTTTTTTTTTTGGGGGGTGGGGGGGGGTCATTTTATAGGAAAATCTGTTATAATCAAATGTTCCATGTATGTAAGTTCCATTAATTTAAGTGTGTGTAGTGCATTAAGGGGCAGGTGACTGCGGTTTTAGAGAAAACTGAGACATTGGTATGAGACGCAGACTTGCACAACCATCCCAACCAATCCCTGCCATTTTAGAGGGCTCCTGTCATTGGTCCCTCAGCTTAGAGGGCCTCTGTTATTGGTCTCTTAGCTTAGAGACATCCTGCTATTGGTCCCTCACCCGAGGTATTGTTTCATTGGGCCCTCAACTTACAGGTCTCTGGTCATAGTTTGGCCGGCCACACTGTTTGTTCCTCATGATGTTCTTTAAAATGAGGAGGACAGCACTGCTCAGGTGTTTTACTGCTTTCAGATCATTTCTTTTTTGCTCCCTACCCATCTCAGATCAGCACTCGTACGTAGCATTCGCACACTGACCTGGGAAAGGGCTTTTACAGTGTGAGACGTGCTGTACGTAGCCATAACGTGTTTACCTGAGCAGATTCTCCCTGCTAGCCTTAACTTCATCTGTTGGACTTATTCTCGTGTTCTTTTGGCCCCAGCTGGGCACTGTTCCCAGGCTAGATTTGAAGACGAGAATGTGGAAAATGAAGGAGTGAAAGAGGGGGAAAGTGCATTTTGATTTGTTCTATGAAGTGCCTGAAGGAGTTGTTTCTTCACACGTCTGCATTTGCTTTTCTTCTGAGGGGAATCCATCACTTCCTGCTACATCTGTTGTTCGTTTTTTTTGTTGTTGTTTTTGTTTTTTTGTTCTCTGTCTTCCCACATTCCGGCAGAGCTGGCACAGGGGAGACTCAATTTCTGAGGCGCCACGTGGGACTATTTAAATGTTGGGCTGAGCTCTGGATTGATTGGTTTACGGTTCCTTTTGTTTCATTTTTTTTTTTTAATGTAGCAATAGTTTAGACAAAAAGAAGTGAAGTGTGAAAAAGAAAACGTTTCTTCTTTAATGTTCTTAACGATTGCCCTGTGGAACACATACGAATATAACCCTCCTGCTGAACGCTGTTTGATGAAAGCAGGTACATTGATTTTAAGAGTCTAAGTCCCATGTGAATCTAACTGAGGAAAATTTGTTTGATGGTTTCACAAACCTTTAGTGTAGATGTGGGTAAATTTAACACGGTTGAATAAAACTACTTTCACAATGGTCTTAAATAATGTTTCAAGATCACCCAGTTTCCATGGGTTTCTGAACATGAATAATAAAAAGTACCTGTTATGAAAAGGGGAACTACAGTCAAAATCGATTATTTCATATGTTGTGTAATATGTATGGAATGTTACTTTGCTAAATTGTGACTGTGTCAATGCTGACATTGGTAGGTGATGCATTGGGGTAATAGCATAGTGTATGGAGGTGATGTCACTGTGATGCCGCTTTGAGTGTGCGTGTGTGTGTGGGGGGGGCTCGAGGTGCAGTCGCTGCTCTTTTAAAGGCATACTATGCTGGATTTTCACCTTGAAAATATTATGAAATAATCATGCTCAGTCATGTGATGTACTGCCAATTTCTGTCTTTGTGCACATTAGCCGTAGCCGTGCTCCTCTACCTGTATCTCTTCTTCTGAGAGGTGTTTGGGATGTTTCTGCGCATGGCGCTCTTTTCTGTGAGGGGAGGGGAGGGGTGGGTGTGGGTACAGAGCCTGTGGGATGGGATTTCAGCGGAGGGTTTATAGCTAGCTAGCTACCGCAATGTTGGAGGTGAAGAAGCACAAGTCCAGCGGAGCGAAACGACAAGCCAACAGGGCTCGTTCAAAAACCAGAATTCAAATTGTTTTTCCTCAATGGTGACAGCTGAAGTTCACCAAAGAGAAGAAAAGCGACGCGGAGTTGGCGTGTTTTCTGTTGGACTTGTAAGTAACGTTACCTCTTGCTATTCAGCTAGCTACATTAGGTAGTGTGAGGGGTTGAGGACGGAGGAGGAGTCTTCTTTGATTGTAAATTCAGGACCACAGCAAGGCTAAAAATTCGGCCTAGTATGCTTTTAATAATGCATGGTTCTCTGCCATTGATGTGAGGATTTGTAAATATTACAACACAAGTATGAGATGATATATTTAGACCAAAGTTTCCCCTTGAATGAGGCTGACAGTCATCCGGGCTCTTTGGGTTTTAAGACGAGAGGTAAAAATAACCCCTGGTTTCACTTCAGTTTTTACACAGAGGAAATAAAGACCAGTGGCCCTTGTGATGCTATGGCAGTTGGCCATCAGATGTGTTGCGATTATGCACAGCTTTTCAAGGGCTTACATTTTGTTTTCTGTTCCATTTCTTTGCCTCTTTTTCTGTAAACCAAGCCTCTTAGCCTTCTACTGTAAGTACCGAAGAAATTTTCATTTTTTATTTTTTACAAAAATGTTATTTCCTCAGCCATATGTCAGGGAGATGGTTGTTCTGTAAGAATCTCTGAGGAAATGAGTGGAAATCACAAAGAGGAGAGGAGAGAGGAGGTGGACGAATGTTTTAGAAGGAGAAGGCCTCTCTGACTTTGACCTCCCCAAGCAGCCACCGGCAGCACAATGTTCACACACATCCGGCGATAAACATCCACCGGCAGCAGATCTCGCCAGGATGAGAGCGTACTGTAAAAGAACAATAATTTTTTTTTTCTTCAAAAAAACAAAGGCTGCTTTCAAGAGGAGCAACGAAACAAAGGAAGCGAGCGTTGTCTTAACTTTGCAGATTAAACACGATGTTAAATCTTTGGAAAAAAAATTAGTCTTAATAAATAAAGAGGTTATAAATCTGTCTCTTTGTTTGCCGTTGAAGGTGGCGGAATGCGTTCTGAGGCGGGACAAAGAGACATTTCATTATGCACACGGGTCGCGCCACTGCAGAGACCTTTGCCCAGAGAATTCGGCATTGTCTGTCCCGTTACGCCTCCGATGAGAACCAGCACTGACCTCCACAGGTTTTCATTGGAGGAGCCAATATGTCACAAGAAATATATCTGTAACATTGTATTTTATCTTTGCGTGGAATTAGCTGTGTGGATGCTTACACAGTAGTACTAGCTGTACCTCAGGAAACAGTGGCTTTGTCAAGATAATTTTTAGTTCTTTCACGGTTTTTGCTCTTTTACTTGTATCTAAAAATTTCCAGACCATTCTCATTTCGTAAGGATGACAAAAGTGAGAATGACTAATGACTAAACATTTTTCTGTAAAGGCAGTCATTTTGAATAAAATAATACTGTCAGGCTTGATTAGAAGGATGACAAGACACACTTTTTTTTTGTGTCAAAATATCTGGCTAGGTTTAAAATGAGCAGTGCAAATCTGCTCCAAAAATCAGCACTCTTGAAACCAGTGCCAGTTTTGGATTTCACAGCTTTGAAAATATATACATTAGACGTTGCCAAAAAATGCACAACCATGTTCCGTGTGTTTAATATGAAAATATTGTGGTCTTGTAAAAATATTTAGTTTGCTGGGGTCAGATCCAGAGGGATGTAACATCAAAGTGGACTGAAGGTACTTTCAGTCTAAAAATGTGTTGCAGGGCCACACAACGGGGGGGGGGGGGGGGGGGGGCGGAGTTAGGGGCCAAGGCAAAAAGGAAGCCATGCTCTTCTGTTTCTGCGTTATGGGAAGACGAAGACCCCCCTTTCCCACCTCCCTATTCTCATTTTACGGCCCCAGGATCTGAGATCCAAGAGGTTTACAGATGCACTTATGCCTGACAACATGAGCTCCTCCAAGGGTTCCGTGTCCAAGTTTATTTAGGCTTGGGATTGGGGTTAAAGTTAAGGTAAGGGTTACCACTCATGGAGTTCACGTTTGCCAATGATGTCCAAAGCTATCCTGTGTGAATATGACTGTAGATAAGGCTCCCCCCTCCCCCCCCCCCCCCCCCCCCCCCCCCCCCCCCCCCCTCCCCCCATTTGGAATACCCAATCACGTAACCCGTGTGGATTTGTGAGAGCGAAGGCAGCAAGTGTGCTCTCCCTCGGAGCAATGTCTTCAGAGCTGTCTCTTACCCACACCACACACACATCAGCTCTCACACACACAGCTCTCACACACACAGGACGAGTCGGAGGGAGAGAAGAGATATGCAGATCGATATCAATCGATCGAACCAGTGGTGGGTGTGCAATAAGCCTCAGAAAAGAAAAATCCTGTGTTGTTAAAAAAAAAGCTAGCCATTTGCCTGTGGGGGGGGGGCAGCCATAGTCAGCAATGGCATGGAAAACATTCTTTTACAGGGTTGTCTGTGTGAAGCTTTCCACAAAAATATAAAAAAGATTTATGTTTTACCATACCTGTGTCAGAGGCGTGTCAGAAGGTGCTTATCTTATCTAATGAGTAGCCATGGACCCAGTGCGCAGTATAAGGAAGGAAGGCCTATCCGGTATACCTGCAGAATTACAGTAGGCCTACTCCAGGCCTACAGAGTGCATTTACAAATACAGATGCCTCGATTTGTAAATGCAAAAAAAACACTTAAGAGTCATTGCAATTGACAAATACATCTGTATGACATTACAAATGTAATTTGACTTGGCTGGTTAACTGCACCTGATTTGGGCGTCATGTTGAGACTCACTGACACTGAGAAACCCTACACCTGGACTGGGTGTGAGCACGCGAGCGTGTGTGTGTGTGTGTGTTAGAGACATTCATCTGCAAAAGCATTTAATCTCTTCCATCACCGTTAAAAATATGAGTTTCCCATAAGCCTTTTCACTGCAAGACAAACTTCTGCAAATCTAATCAAGAGCAAATTGAATAATTTAAATGGATTGACTTCACATTGAGTCCATCCTCCATTCGGCCTTCCTTCACGGGAGTTGCTTATTCATCACCTCGCATATTAATTATATATTTTCATGGAATTTTTTTTCCATATTTTTACTGTGGGTTTTTATTTTTTGGAGAGAGCTCGCTAAGGGAGTTTGCAGTGACGTCAATTGCCTGCGGCAGAATAAGATGTCGCTTTATATTTCGATTTTTGTACCTCCAGATGAAAATAAACACTTAAGAAGCAGGAAGGGAAGGAATAAACATGTTAAAGCGGAGGCAAAAAAATTATATTTACAACGAAAACCTAAATATTCAGTTGAAAAAATACCCCCGCCTCATTTTTTTTTAAAAAGAGCAAAATTCCTATAAAATGAACAAACTGAGGAGGAAACGGCTGAAGATTAAGGCCCCCACCCACCTTACCGTTACATCATGCATGACTCGTCGCTTAAGTAATGCAGAGGAAGCTGTCGGTTCTGTGGTAGTTTGTTTCTCGTGAAGAAGCAGGGGATAAAAATGAAACCTCAACATTTTCTCTCTCTCCCTCTTCCCCCGTAAAAAATACAGCCTTCGTTTCTGAATGAGGTAACTGCCTTTCCCCTTCGAGCTGATGTTTAGGGAGAGGGGTTTAGACCGGGTTGAATTACGCACGGACCGCGAAAGACCCGATGCGTTCTGTGTGACTGTGCCGTTCGTAGGACATGAAGAAGGACAGAAAACAATCTGACTGATTTTGTAATGAAATCACAGCTCCCCTTTGTTACCATAGAAACAAGCAGACATCCATAGAGCGCCTACCTGTTGGAAAATGTCTTGGGCCTTTACTTGGTTCTCAGTGTGGAAAATTTTAGTAAGTACTTTCTGTTCCATTTTTGCAAAATGGCCTCCAATGCATTGAAAATAATTCAGAATGTGTGGTGAATACACTGTTTTCTGTGGCAGAGATGAACACATTCTCTTGTTGTATTCTATGTGTCACTGGGAACTTTAAGAGATCCGCGATGATTCTGAAGGCTTCAGTGATGTAACTGCTGACACCTGCAACAACAGGCGATTCTCTTTTTTACCTAATTAACGACACCTACTAAACAACAAACACCTGAGCTGGAATAAAGACCAGAGACCCAGTGGATGATTAGTCACCTGCCCCGGATGACTGGTATATTTCACAAATTTATGAACGCAGCTCGATGTCTGTTAGGCTCCACTGAAAAAAGAGAGGTAACTATAAAGGTTAAATCATTTAATTTTTCTTAAACCACAAACTCACATTTACGATGGACAGCTTCACGTTGGTCTGCCCACCCCAACAGACCTGCAGACCTGTAACAAATAAAAGCATGTGATTCTTTATTCTTGCACTTTTTTCCAAGTCGATTTTCATTATGATTTGGATTGCGCCAAGAACCATACTGTATGCACACATTCACACGCACGCACATATACATACATAAGTATGTCCACGCACACACATGCACAGGCACACCTCTTCTCTGCGTACAAACCTACTGCAGTCCTCTCCACACGCAGACACACACACGCCCACGCACACACAGATCCAGTGTCGCTGAAGCATCTGTGTTGCATGTGTTCTAGTGTGAATAGAGGGAAACAGTACATGGAGAAAAGGGTAGGGATTGGCAGGAAAGCAAAATTTCAGTCTCAGCTGTGCGAACCTATTTGAAGATGCTGTCCATACGTTTTGAAAAAGTGCAACAAAAAAAATCTGGTATATTATCTGATATATAGCATTATATATTATTGCATTATTTATTTGCATAGTATCTGGAGCATAGTGTTTTTAAAATGTCTTGCTGAAGAAATTAAAATCAAGGTCTTTGATCACAGGTAAAAGGGGGTGGTGCCATGCCAGGGATTTGAACCCATAGCCTCTGACATAGAGCGACCAGTTCCAGTTCCTTCACCACTGTGCTTGTGAGGCTGGTAGGTTGTAGCAGTGTTCCTGGATGCACACTGGTTAGCGTATAGGGATGCCCTCTCACAGCCTCAGGGTCCACATGGGGTCAAGCGGGGAGGGGTGAGGGGTTCTGACCCCATCCAGAGGTGAACGTGGGGTGGGGTGGGGTGGGGTGGTGGAGGGGGGGGTGTTCTGTATTGGGCCGTTTGGGGTGAGCGTACACAGCCAAGCTGCATGACACTTTTTGGATTTCTGCGATCAAACATTGACAGGGGTCATTTATTTTCTTTTTTTTGCGACATAAAATAATAGAAAATGAACAGATGGTTTTTTCCTCTCACAGCTGGTGGCTCAAGATCCTTTCTCTGCCCACACCTCCCCACCGCTCATGTCACCAGGCCAAGCCTGCCCCGGCTTTTCTTCTCCTTAATTCATTCAGCTCAGTTCCCAGAAACCACTCTGTTTACAGTGCCTCACGGACCTGAAGCAAAGAATGATGGGAACCCACGATCCAGCCTTACACAGGTTTGGAATGCCTGCAGCTGTCCCGTGCTTTTCAGAAACCAGTGGTTTGAATCAGTCTAATGGTTTTGCTTTGGACAGCAGTTTTTAAACACCTTTTTGTCTCCACACTTCTCAGTTCTAATGCCGCATTCTCACAGCGAGCAACTCGGTCGCTGAGTCAATCAATTCTACTAGGCTGGGGGCGGGGCAAGAGCTTTCCGTTGTGTCGTCCAAGTCAGCTACAATTTTTTGATGAAGAAAAACAACGGCAGTAGCCTACATATAACAAAGACATATTTGCGATGCATCCTATTTTTTATAGTTATGTCATGACACTGATAATTATGTGTTCTCGCTAGCTAGCGATAGGCTGGCCTATATCTATCTTCATCGCGAGCTAGCAATCTTTATCTATCTAGATACATAGATAGATTTATATATGAAACTCAACATGTAGTTTGGGCTCAATGTGATATTGGTAGAAGAGCCACATATATCATTTAAGGTTATGTTATACATTGAACAGGACAGGGTAGGCTTGGACCATTATTATTAGCTGCTCCTCCATTGCTGCAATTTCAGTGAAATCGAGCGGAACAATTATTCACAAAATGGTTTTGTGTCGGTTGGAGAAATATAAAGCGTGGAACTCTGATTGGCTGTTACGGCTGATGGTCGCTCAAAAGTTAAATTGCGGGCAACATTTATCAGCCGATTTTGGTCACTCAGTTCCCTAGTTGCTCAGCTTCATAGAAAATTTATGGACTTTCGACAACTAGGCGACGAAGTCGCTCGATGTGAGAACGCAGCGTAACTCCCACCACATCAGTGCAGTGAGCCGTCTGACCAGAGGGGGTACTATGTCACAATAAATTGGGGGAGCCCTTGTCCACTGAATCCCTCCCTCCCTGGGTAAAATTGGAGCCAGCCGTGTGTTGCATCATGGGATTCCCATTCACAGTCACCACTAGCAAACAGAAGACTTGATTTTGGACTGTGGGGCACATCACCGACCCATAAGGCAAGCACTCTGCATGTACTCACTGCCAGACAGCCCTCTTTTGATTGGTAGCCCACAGTAGCTCCGCCCACAAAGAGGCTGAAAAAGCCACACTCATCCACCAGCAGCAGCAGCTAGACGGACATAATATGAGCCTGTGTGGGATCCAACCACAAAGAAAGTCAAATCCGTCACAGGATACCACAAAAAATGTATTAAAAAACAAACAAACAAAAAAAAGATCTATATTTATGTGCACAGGAAATTTTAGACCGGAGATTTGTACATTCTGGAGTCCACAGACAGGGAACAAAACAGAGAATCAGATTATTGGATTATTACCATAACTAAAGTGTCTCAAAGGCACCAAAGTAGTGTGAAAAATCACCAAAGAAGTCTTGATTGACTCCTCACAATGTTGAACATATTGTGTGGTGAGTGTTGACTTGTACTTTGGCCAAATCAACGCAAACAGTAAGACCCATATTCAACCCTGGCCATGAACTTGTGAATGAAAAATTAAAGTGTCCTGTTAATTGCTGAACACATGCGGGACAGCTTTTTTTTTTGCTCCTGGTGTAACATTTTGACAGAACAATCTGACCTCTATTTTGAGAACAGAAAGGTTTGTTGTGAACTCCACCATGGGAAATTCCAACGTTCCACCTGGAAATATGCTGTAACCTGAAAAAATCTCAATGAGACAAACGAGAAAAACACAACAATTTAATCAGAATCAGATATGACTTTGTGACGTCTCTAGAACTGTAGGCACGCTATAACACACTAGAAACACATACGTTCCCTGGATCTGCTAATTACTCCATGGTATGAGGAACCCAGGATGAATAGCATAATAGAGTACTCATGAGCATTGCCATGGTTTCTGTTCTAGTGCCATGGAAATTGCTGGTTGGTCTCATGGGCATAGAGATGCAGTAAGTCAGCCCCCACCCCCCCCCAGCTCTCAAGACCGGGGAAGAACATCGCCCAAACCAGTTCCAGACGTGCCTAATAGTTGGGCAGAACTACTCTGGTGGAACCAATTCGGGGGGAAAACGGACAGTGCCCTGGGACCGTGGCAGTCGCTGTGTCCGCCAATGCAGTCAGCAGTGGCAGCTTTTGCCCTCCTGAACTCAGTTACTGGAACCAAACAGAATTCCGGTGGTTGAGAATCCGGAATGCCAGTGTTCATGTGGAAAGTCCCAGGCAGACTCCAGCTCAATCCCAATCTCCAACTCACATCCCGTTCTGGCTGAACAAGTATGACCAGTAGATGTCTGTTTTTGGGTAAAAAAAAAAGGTTAAAAAAAAACATCACGGAAGTATTTCACAAAGACATAATTATATAAAGAGAGAGTTAAAACAAGGATATCTGATTGTAGCCTGATGCCAGGAAGGTTCTGAAAGGAATGTGAATAATCTGGAAAGACGCACTGCTGTCAGAAGAGTAGAATCCTGGAGGTTTTGGTTTTGCTTCTCGCCGAGTAAACTCTGGGACAGCACACGCTTTTAAACGGTGTTCTAAACCTCTCTGACATTCCTCCGTCTGTGGAGGCAGCTGATCATGTGATCCTTGGTAACAAAGGCCCTGTCTTTTCTTGTGCATAGCCCAGGCGGTTACAGTCGGATAAGGCCCGCCCTGAGCAATGCCACTACAGCGCAGAGCAAGTGGCCACTTGTATGCCATCGGAATGCGCGTTCAGCCGGCTATGCAGACAGATGTCTCAGAATGCTTACACTCAGGAGAGGCCGGCCGATGGCTTGTACAGTTAAAGCACGGGACCG
Organism: Ilyophis sp. 1 JC-2022; assembly: GCA_022702515.1. NCBI lineage: Eukaryota > Metazoa > Chordata > Actinopteri > Anguilliformes > Synaphobranchidae > Ilyophis > Ilyophis sp. 1 JC-2022. The sequence continues at coordinate 41,817,978 of CM040399.1, read as the reverse complement.
CGGTGTGGTGATGTTCCCGACAGTCTGGAATCTAACCCCGAACGCACCGGCGATGGCTGTGTCTCGGAGCACCGCGGGGACGATGAATGATCGACCGTCGTTTTGTCCAGCGAGGGAGGGTGTCAGTCGGCTGGATTCCCCTCGTGACGTTCTCCGTTTGACCGGGTGCCTGCAGTCTGTCTGTGCCGCTGCGTGCCAAGTGAAGCTGTGGAGAGCAGCAGCTGCGCGGCTCGGCATGAAAAAGCCATGTCTGTCAGGCGGAACGTATTTGAGATGACAGGAACACAAGTCTGTGCTTGTTTGGGGCACTGCGGTGGCGAAAGGGTCATACAAGTAGAATCCAAAATGGGAGAAAAGTAAAACACACAATAAAAAGTTTTAAAAGATCATGCAGGCCAGAAAACAATGTTTTCACTTTAAAAACAAATCTAAGGGTAAAAAAAAAAACAATCCTCTGAGGTCATTTTCAGAGAAAATACTAGAAGATACTCACATGTACATTTTCTGGACTGTTATAAAGATGTTTAGCATATTCCCAGAAGCCATTGTCATGTAATTCAGTTATAGGTCATGCCTCTATGCCACAGAGCCATATAAAAAATTCCTATGGAACTGTCTACCAGTCACAAACATTAATTGCTTTGCAAACTACAGCTCTTGGCAATTGAAATGCCACTGCAGGTTAAAAATGATTGACCACAATATCCACTGCGGATTAACATGCTCTTCCATGTTGTGTCCCCACTCCACACGGTATATTAAATATGGATTTCTAACCCTTTAGATGGCATAATTTTACTTGCTTCCATTAATTCATTTTAATTTATTTAATTGTACACACCGGTTTACATTTACTTAAAAAATGCATAAAATAAAGGGAATGTAGAAACGTAAAGAAATAAATGAAAAAATTTAATTAACCTTTCTAGTCAAGGTTCCAGACAGCTCACTTTGGTTTAGGCACAGTCACAGAACACAGGTAAGAGTTTCAATCGAGATATAGGGCTCCATCTTCCAATCTTAATGCATACTCTAAAAGCATGGCGCAAGTGCACTTAGGGCATGTCCAATTCCACTTCGGATAGCTAGATGGCATATGATTTGAGCACAAAGTAAGGCGCAAGGTTAAAATGGGCTGAACTTAGTCTCTTCAAGAGACTTCATTAATTATAGGTGTGTCTTGGGCGTTACATTCAATGAAACAATCAGAGTGTTTTCCTGTAAAAGCCACCTGTGTTGACACCTACAGCTGGCGAAACAGACCTGCTCCTGCACAAAGTTAAAGCGCGCACGCAGAGAATATATGCCATTAAAATTATCAGAATCAATTGTGTGATGTTTCTAATTGTTGAAAATGTTTTTTAGTTCCTCTTAAAGTCGTTTTTGTTGAGCTATGGAATAACAGGTGAAATCAGCAGGGTTTTAATTGCTGAAAGTATGGAAACCTGGTCACTGTAATTAAAAAATATGAAGAACAAATAGGGTAAAAAATTCTGTTAAAATGGTGAAATTTAAATGAATCTCGAAAAAACGAAAAAACCTGCAGCGAATCCCTGTGACCGTAGACTATTTGAAAAACAATAAATGCAATATTCACTGGACTAAGTTTAGAACTTTTTTCAATCAGAACCATTCCATTTACTTACAGGCTGTAGATGAAGATGTTCCACCTGTCTTATGATCCAGACATCTGAAGCGCATTTTCACCACTGTCTGTCTATTGCAGTGCGATGTTTTTGTGAGTTTTCGATTGAATGACAATTCACGGATTAGGTGTGAATGACAATTCACGCATTTGACATGATAGAGGTGTTATCAGAAAAGTTTTTAATGGATAGCCATATTGTCCCCTAACAGAAGATTGTCCCCCCTGGAAGATTACAGGAACTATTGTCAAATATAGAGTCATAGCTTGATCCAGGATAATTTGTGAATACATATGTAACCTTACATGTAGCATCGTAAGTCGCCTGGATGTTGATGGAGTGGGCTCCCATACGTTTCACATTTAAAAAAGCTCTGGGGCTCCACCCAGAGAGAAAGAAATCCAAGCCATGAACTCCTGTTTTCTCTTTTCTTGGCTGTGTGTGATGGGGATGATGATTGAATTTATGCATGCATATTGATATTATAGGCAGGGCAGCAGCAGCCAGCTCAGCTGTCAGGATCAGGAGATGAGTTTGTTAAAAAAAAACTGGCTTGATAAACGCGCCAAGGCGCCATTCCGTTTTTGAGAGACAGTTTTTTTTTTTTTTTTGGCCCCTTTTTTTTTATTAGTATACATTTTTTGATATACACAATAATAATATCTCATTGTAATCTTGATATTTTTATGCATGTTTTGTGTGCGCCCCTGTCTATAACAGATAGGAGGAGGGTGTACGCGCATTGTGCGGATGCCTATGTAGACTATGATAGTCTATCTTAATATTGTGCCGTTAAAATAACATTGAAACAAGTGCAACATGACTTAAGACCAGGTTTGTGGTGGTTTTAGCACAAATGCTTTCTGCAAGCTCAAAACAGTAATACACCAAAAATTTGCCTGGCCACAGCTCATCTTAAGAACAACATGCCCAGTTCTGCACAAGTTTTCTTGCTATGTAAACAACGTGAGCGCTGGATGGTAAAATGACAACTGCATTGGTCTGAAACTAGCAAAGACACTTGCTTTTGGTTTACCGCCGCCAAGTGCAACATAGAGCCCGTAGAATGCATCTATTGTTAGTAATATTTACTTCATTTTCCTCCATTTCCAAGTGTTTTTCCATTCTTGCATTTTTGGACCAAAACTTCAGAAGCTGTTCCATTTCCCTCCAAACAAAAATTAAGGGAAGGCTGAATGAATGTAGAAAACGTTTTGGCTGCCGTTACCTTACCAGGTAAAAGGTAGAGGAGTCACTGTTCTTTGGTAAAAAAAAAAAAAGGAGAGTAAAGGATTGCATCAGATGGCCGCAATCCAAACAAAAGAATGGCGAAACAAAGAATAACGTGTCACGTGATTAAATGACCCCCTTTAAAACGTTACGTGAGCTCAGCTGCAACACGCCTGTTTTATCACGTGCTATTTGCATTGGATTAAGGCCTTTGTGTCATATCAACATCTAGAGCGCACAGCCACAGTGATCCCTTTGAAGGCTTTACTGTACGTCCCGCCTGAAGCACAGCCTCCACCCCCCACCCGCACCCCCACCCCCACCCCCACGCCCCAGCTCTGTGCCTGTTGATCATTTACTGTGTGCAAATGTTGCGTTTGTGTGTTTATTATTCCGCTGGGGATAGCCGTGAAAGCTGTGTGGCCCGCAGAGGACCGTAGGCGCACGTTGTGAACGATGGACTGCTCTTACGCCCCAAAGTCACATCAGTCAGGGAGAGGGGGTTCTGGCAGGGATATTTGCGGTGCTGTAGGGAGATGTCCCGTGATGCGAAAGGGGATGGAACGAGGAGGACCGTGAGCGCACCAGCAGTCGGGGCCGGGCAGGGCCGCTTTTCAAGATCCTTTGCGCTTCATGCATGACGTGTGATTTTGTTTTGAAACCCGAACACTTGCGCGCAGAAACAATGCGTCAGGGCGCAGCCGAACACTTGCGCACCGAAACAATGCGTCAGGGCGCAGCCGAACACTTGCGCACCGAAACAATGCGTCAGGGTGCAGCCGCCGCGGAACGGAGGTCACAGTATTCCTGCTCTGCATTTTTTGTGAGATAAAGCAGAGGCCAAACTGACATTTCAGTAACTGAATGAATACTGAAATAATCTGCGTGCCCGCGACAGTAGCACCACCGTAAGACCTCTGGACAGCGGCTCAGAGAGACACTTACTGCAATGTGTTAACAACTTCCTGCCAGGAAAGGATTTTTCATACTGCAATGGAAGCATGTGGTAGCCAGGCTTAAAGGCATCAGAATTAACTGCACACGGTTGTTCAGGTTTACTGTGACTATTGTTAAAAATAATGGCCCGGCTAAGAATTCCAGCAGCTTCATGGTGTGTCAGATACTTGTTTGAGGACCGACGGGACACCTACGACCTGCGCTTAAAGCACTGGGAGAATGGAATATTTCTGCTACAGTCGCCTTCAGAGTTTGATTTCATGGGCGGGAGGAATTTTACAAGAAGCACCGTCAGTGGAAAACAAGCGTTCGGCTGGAAAACGCGGCAAGCAGGCTTGACAATGTTCGGCCTCGGCTGCAGACCTCCGCTCCGCCGGCAGCCGTTCCTCTCTCTCTCTCTCTCTCTCTCTCTCTCTTCTCCCCCTTATCCTTCTCTCCTCTCTCCTCCTGGGACCATAGCCAAGTTCCCTGTGGAGACAGCAGCCATTTCCTCGGAACAGTCTGGACACATTCCTTGCATTCCGATTGGCCCATTTAAACAGCATTCCGGCCTGGGAAAACCATGCTCTGAAACCATAGTCTCACTGTCATTTCTCTCTCTCACTCGCTCTTTCCCTCCCCCCCTTTATCTTGCCCTCTGTTGCTCCCTTTATCTTGCCCTCGCTCCTCATTCTCTCTTGAGCTGATGTTCTTCCGATAAACAGACAGTAATGACTATGAAAATGTTTACAGTCAGGCCTCAGTCACGGATAGTAAAGTGCATTGTGGCTCTTTACTGCAGGTCGCCTCCATGTCTCTGGCTTCACAGGGGCTATGGAGACTGTCAAAGTTTTTTGAATGTGTGTTTGTGTGTGGGGTGGTGTGGGGGAGGGGGGGGGGGGGGTTTAGGGGGAGGGGGTGAATTATTACTTTCCCAGCTTTCCAAACCCCCTCTCCTCTTGGCTACTTCTCTGCTAGGGACCCACAGGGAGACTCTGCTGGGAGCAAACAGATGGTCTAAATAAAGCAAAATCAGGTGAAAGCTTTGGGCTGCGCTGTAACCGTATAGCGGTAAGTTCCAGTCCGCCCTGATAATCCATGTCACCTGTACCTTTTTTGCCACCACCCTGAATTCCACTGGATTTCAAATATAAAGGATGTCTAATGTCTTTGCCCTACACTACCAAAAAAAGGGCATGTGTGGAATTAACTGGAAAGAGAATTTTCCATCCCGGTCTGACCATTAAAAAAAACAATAGGCTGTTGTGCTTTGGTCCCATGTGACAGACTCATTTGAAAGCACCATGGTAGCATATTGGTAGCATAGACACTCTCATTAGTTTAACAGTCGCCTATATACGTTTAATTATGAAAAAAACATGCCAGTGTGAGTGTTGTGTGCCTTTTCATAGCATCAATGTATCCTGGTACATAGAAAAACACAGACACATTTCAGGAAATTTATAAGTAAGCATCAACTTTAGTGAGGCCAAACAGGAAGTGAACACCCCGGCCCCACCCCTATGGGAACACGACTGAAAGGGAAATCATGATGGAGCCAATCACACACCGTTATCAGTACTGCACTCCGCCCAAACGTTGTTTGTTCCTGGTTTCACCTCACTCTGTCCCTCTAACTTTCATAGATAGTGCAACCATTATTCTGGAAGGACTGTGTGTGTGTGTGTGAGTGCATTTGTGTGTCTGCGTGCACATATTTGTGCATGTGAGTGTGTGTAAGAGAGTTTGTGTGTGAGTGAGTGTGTGCATGTGTGTGTGTGTGTGTGTGTGTTTGTGTGTGTCTGTGTGTGTTGTGCTCTCATTAGATGTCAGACATCATTAGTGTAAAAAGCAGAGGTGCGAGGCTGACCTTGTTGTTATCAGGAGGGGCGGAGCCAACATTTCCTCCTCCAGCTGAACCCAGCTAATCAGCGGTAGCGGTACGGCGCAGTCTGGCGCAGTCTGGCGCAGTCTGGAAGGAGGGAGGAGGGAGGAGGGAGGAGGGAGGAGGGAGGAGTCGAAAGCACAGACTGAAGCATCTGAACACACCCCAAGCTTTCCTGATGAAGAATCAAAAAAGAAAGAAAGAAAAAAAAGCGTGCAAGGAATTTGTAGAAAAAACAAGCGGTGTTGTAATAACCACAGACAATTTGGACAAACAGACTCCAGAAAGAGCCAGGCCGTGACTCAGCCTAAACACATTAAAGCTCACGTTGCACAAAGCAAATGACAAAACATGTCATTCCGTTACAACATAACAAGTAGCATGACTGTGAACAAAACTATACTTACATAGACACAGGTGTTGGCAGTACTAAGCCTGGGATTAGTACAATACACCGGGAACACAAGAAGGGAATACTCATACCGTATTGGAAATATACAGTGGAATAAATGCAATTTGGTTTAGAAACCACTTGAAGAAAACCCCCATACAAGAAATGAAAGTAAGAGGCAAACTTTAGAGACGCACTGGTGTGAGCCCGAAGGCGTTTTTAAGGGCTGGCCTGAGGAACAGAACGATGGATGTGGTCGGGCCTGCTGTGTTTTTGTGCTCAGGGCTGCCGGGGCTGGTGTCCAGGGGTGACTGCACACGGTCTGAGTGCATTTCCAGGAGCTCTGCCTCTCTTAAAATAACTGCAGGGCCAGGCTACATACCCCTCCTCCCTCTCTGTCTCTTTCTCTCCCTCTCTCCTTTCTTTCTCTTTCTCTCCCTCTCTCCTTTCTTTCTCTTTCTCTCCCCCCTGTGGGCGGACTCTGATTCTAATCCCACACAGAACTGCGCTTCCATTGGCTGAATTTGGTGGCGACGAAGCCCCCCAGACCAAAGGATCAGATGGGCAGCTCTGCCCGTTGCCCACTTCCCTAAGTTTTTCCACCTGGGTTGTGGGCGAGACAGAATGGCTGCGCCGGTTCGGCTGTGCCGTGGTCCCAAATCCCTCTTTCATCGGGTGCTCCCTCTACCGACCCGGGTCTCCATAGCGATCGCAGTCTGCCTGGTGCGTGTGCCCACTGCCTAAATAAAATACAACGCACGCAATATTGAGATGCGAGGTGTAGGGATGGAAAATTCAGTGTTTAAACAAACAATCACACACGCACGCACACACACACACACACACATAAAAACCGAACTAGCAAGCCAAAGAACGGGAACATATTCCCCACACCAGAAAATAGACCCAGGCTGTGTATAATTTAATTACAGGCGTCAAATAGACACTTGAACGGAAAGAACCAGGGGTCTGAGCAAGGCCTCTGGGGGTTGGTTTACGGTCAAAAGCAGAAGAGGAGAGAGAACGGTCAAGTAGATTCCTTGGTAATTAAGCGTCAGAGTGAAGTTAAAGACCAAGGAGGTTTTTATTTGTAAAATAAATATTATGTTAAAAATATTATATCTATATTATAAGATATATATTGGGTCTAAAAATAGATCTTGACTTCCTGTCTGAAATAGCAGGAAGGCATGTCAGAAATGATGTCAAGACGACAGGCGTGGCTCCATCACCACACACTATGGGAAAGGTAACAAACCTTCTCTGGGAACAGAACGTACTTTTGTAATCGTCTCCCGAGTCCCCTTCTCTTCCCTATTGGCTCAAGATGGACCAAATTAGCACCTTCATAAATTCCTTACACGCAGGAGCCAGAATCCACAAACCAAGATTGCCCCTTGCTCACCCCCCCGCCCTCCTTTTTAGGAAAGAGAGGATAATCTCTCCATTACTCACAGACTTGCCCAAAATTTGAACACCATTTCTTTAAACAATTTAAATAATGTCCAATTTATTTAAAATGACTTGAGTAATAATAACAACAAGAAAATGGGAAAAAAAAATGGCAAGAGCCTGTCACGCTAATGAAAACACATTTCCTGAGAATATCTTGAGCATGCAGTATTTTCCCCCTCTGTTTACATAAGCGCTGGGTCCCACAGTGAACAGTGGATTCGACTCCTTGGCAGATTTCTGCTCCATCAGCTGATTCTGTTATTGAGTCATTCACTCAATTTTCCATTTCCCCAAACATTAAAGCACTTGTGAGCATTCTGTTTAAGCTCAACGCTAAGGAAAACAGCGGGATTGCTGTTGTGCGTTTTTGAGAAAACTCATAAGACTAATTGACTAATTATGATGACAAAGTCTGGAGAGCAGGCCAGGGAACAGCAGAGACGTGGCAAGGCTCTCCCGGAATCGGGTTTGACACCTCTGTGCTAAATCAACAGGGTCCCCGGTGAAGACGTAACCGAGGCCTCACAGAAGAGCCGCCAGCTTGCGTCGCTGGTGTTCATCAAGAGGGCCTGCGTGCGGCAAGTGACCCATAAATCAAAGACATTGAGGGAATTTGAGAAATTTGTAACCCGGGAGCATATAAATGTTTTAAAGCAAACAGACTCAGCTTTGCCTGACATTAGGTACACAAGCTCAAGCATCAGGGATGATCACACAGACAGAACCCGGTCACTTTGTTAGACAGCAGTTTTATTTTAAAAAATGTACCTTTGGCTGTTGTCTGATTGGCTCCCTCACTCTGAGGTTAAGGTGTACAGAACCATGTGATAAACGGATGTGCTTTTCAGCTGTTAGTGCCGTGCCTAGCTATGCTTTCAGACAGGGCACTCAAGAGCATGGTCTCCAAACTGCAAACAACTGCATACAGGCCATTTCAGGACTGAGGCAGCAATGGACTGAAGCCCTGCCCTGCCCTGCTGGTAGTCTATGTGCTGGACTGAGGCAGTTGTAGACTGAAGCCCTGCCCTGCTGGTAGTCTGTGTGCTGGACTGAGGCAGTTGTAGACTGAAGCCCTGCCCTGCTGGTAGTCTGTGTGCTGGACTGAGGCAGTTGTAGACTGAAGCCCTGCTCTGCTGGTAGTCTGTGTGCTGGACTGAGGCAGTTGTAGACTGAAGCCCTGCTCTGCTGGTAGTCTGTGTGCTGGACTGAGGCAGTTGTAGACTGAAGCCCTGCCCTGCTGGTAGTCTGTGTGCTGGACTGAGGCAGTTGTAGACTGAAGCCCTGCTCTGCTGGTAGTCTGTGTGCTGGACTGAGGCAGTTGTAGACTGAAGCCCTGCCCTGCTGGTAGTCTGTGTGCTGGACTGAGGCAGTTGTAGACTGAAGCCCTGCTCTGCTGGTAGTCTGTGTGCTGGACTGAGGCAGTTGTAGACTGAAGCCCTGCTCTGCTGGTAGTCTGTGTGCTGGACTGAGGCAGCTGTGGACTGAAGCCCTGCTCTGCCGGTAGTCTGTGTGGGCATGCATGCGCAAGACCGAGTGACCAGCTGTCTCTGCTCTTCCATATCAGTGTTATCTCCTGCTTGTGCTCCTCTGTTGCCCCCTTTCTACCAACACAAACCTAGTTCTGGTTCTGGGCTGGTGCTAGTGCAGGTTCGCAGTTGGTTGAAATTGCGAACCTTCTCAGAACCGGGTTGCTTTTCCACGGGCTAGAGAACCACGTCATTAAGCCACTGTATACGTCTCCGCTTTCCCAGCAGCGCTAGCGCCAACTTCAAGCACAGCAACAACAATAGCAAACTACATCGCATCTCTAGTGTTGCTCCTGGCTTTGCAAGTCTACAGTGGCATTCAAACACGACTGAAAATAACATCCGTGCTGAAGCTGTTGGCAAAATGTACTATATATTATATTTTATATGCATTTCATGCCAATAAGGCATATTGAATTTCATTGAAAATTGTGAGGAGGGAGAGAGGAGGCAGGGAGAGAGAGAGGAAGGGATAGAGGTAGAGAGCGAGAGGGAGGAAGAAAGAAAGGTTAGGGAGAGAGAGAGAGAGGGATATTGAAACACAGAGCTGTTTTGTACAGTACATTGGCACTTGCCATATATTCCAGAAACATCCGGCAGGCTCTAGTGCAATAATATGCAACTGCTCCTGTTCATCAGGGGCTGGTGATTAAACAGTCACACAAACACACTGCATTGTGCTCAGCCATGTTATATTCTCCAGGCAAAAGTAATGGTTTCTCAGGTAACTGACACTTCCTGCTCTATTTATTTAGATGTCTGTGGAAAAGGAAGTGGGTTTTACATTTGTAAGCATTTATGAAACCTTAATATTAAACTGCATCTTGAAAGAATGCACATGCTGTTGCCATGCAGAGGAACTCCCGCCAGAAATGATTAAAACTTGTGAAAGAGGGGCGTTAGCGGGAAGGGGTGCAGCCCACCCAGCTGTCCTGTGGACAGTACCCCATCAGTGAAGAGGCCTTGGGTGGGGTGGGGGGTGGCGATCGGAGGGGAGGGGTGGTAAAACTCCAGTTTGACGTGACGAGAGTCCTCTCTCTCTGCCCAGCCCTTTCCAACAGATATAACTGCCTTTCACCCACAACTCAACTCTTGTTCTGCTGTTTGTCCTTGTCCAGGGCACTGTAACATAGCTCCCGACTTTCATACCTGATCTATTTCTACAGCTGGATACTTACTCACGCAGAGGACATTTGGTACGCCACGACACCAGGGATTTGAACCTATAACCCTCTGGTCATAAGTCTAGATCCTAGAGGGCTTTGTCTGCACTGCTGAGCAACACCTGGAGCACAGGGTGGGGGGGGTGTCCTCTTAGTTTCTTCTGTGATCGTCTCTGCTGTATTCATTTAAAATTACACATTATTTACCCACTTACACGGTGCAGTCCTATGATTTCCCATACAGTCAGGGTCACACATGTTTTTGATTTCCTGAATTAAAAGATCTTAAGGCTAAAGGAAATCTCACAGAAAACGGAATGTTACCATTCTCAGTGCCAAGTGATCTTTATTTTGATTTGAGGTGTCTTTCACAACTTTGTTTTTCATGACTACATTTTCGTCCAACAAATTACCCCAATTGTAAATTTGGGAAATTCATAGCCACAGCCCTGAAATATCCAGATGGCCTTAATGTTTGTCCTCTGGCAAAGCCCTATCATTTACCAGAAAGAAATGTAGCAAAGTAAATATGCAAAACTCTCTCACTCACTCATGTGCACCCTCTCTCCCTGTCCCACACACACACTCGCTCCTCTCCCACTTCCCCTTCCCTGTCTCATACACCGTAACCTGAGGTCAAAGGTCACCGTATTATTGGACCCTGTTATTAAATGATAATGCATTTGGATCCTATCAGCAGAACTGTGGGAAAAGGAAACTGATACACAACTGCAGGATGAGACCCTGCCTCAGACTACATAAACAGAACAGGGATCACGCTCTTATTAAACATTACTGTTCAAACATACGCTCAATAACACACACACGCACGCACACACACACACTCCTACTCCCACACACGCGCACATAAATGCAGCACAAACGCACAAACACACCCACTCTCACGCACAAACACACACATGCAGCACACGCGCACACACCCACTCTCACGCACAAACACACACGTGCGCACGTGCACACACATGCAGCGCACACACACACACGCATGCGCACACACACGCGCACACACACACTCTCTCTCGTGTACGTTACCTGAGACTGGGAATGACAACCAATGATTTTATGATGTGGGTGAACTCTTCACAGCACCAACAGGCTTGGAGCCTGAAAAACCACAAATCTCTGGAGTTCAGGTGATCTCCTCCTCTTTTAACAAATGATGAACCCTAAATTCTCCAGAACAGCACTTATGGAACGTGCATTCTGTGGAACACAAACAACAGGGTAATACTGAACACTTTGATCATTTTCTGTGTACAGTGCTGTTTATATCTTGATAATTCCAGAAAATTAAATGTTAGTAAAAAAACATTGTATACAAATGAATTGTCTAACATAACGAGAGCAGTGATAAGTCCTTATTATATCACCAGAAGCCTTGTCTTTGTTTAAAAACATCCAATCTCACATGGGAAATGACAGCTTTTTTTAATTCAATGCTTCGCCAGCCACACCTGTTCCAACAATCAGCTGTTACGAAACCCACACCCTGCAAAATAGGTTCCATATTCCCTGCAGTCCCTCCAAGAAAAACTAGAAAACTAAAGTATTCCAAACGGAAAGTTCTGGTTTACTGTACACATCTGTGAGACAAAAATTGAATAAATGAAGTATTTGTCATACCCAAATTCAAAGGGTAAATTAAGTCATAAAACACCCCCTATGTAAGCTGAGCAGTTATATTGCTGTTTTGCTATTAAATAATCACAGAAAAACAAACAGCATGTCCACTTTGAACATACCAAACTCATTCAATTAATTTAAGCTTTACTGAATAAATTACATCTTTACACTAGATTTTTATTTCTGTCTACCACTTTTTCTTCATCGCTAGCCCATTTTAACATACTCAAAAGAAACTCGTCTTTTAATTGCCTAAATTAAAACAAATAAACTTGTTACGTAGTTATAAATGGAGGCTACAGTTGCGCTAATACACACAAATACACGTGTTCCAACAGTTTAGCTCGCATTTCTAGAGAAAAAGAGACAGAAAGAAACATGACTTAGATCATGGCCATTCATGTTAACAATACCCAGAAGAACATGCGACTGCACTTTACACCCCCTCTCTTTTAATACTCTTGAGGTGAAAAACATTGTGAAATCAAAACCCGTCTAAATCAAAATGCGACATAAGGCAACGTCAGATGCTGCTAAACGCAGCTTCAGAATGCAAGGCCTCTTCTACAGAAGAAAAGAAGAAACTAAAGACGTAGGAAACAGTGGAACATAGGAAAGAATGAGTGTAGATGTAGATGGCGAGTAAAATGCTGACAAACTACTTTATGAAATGCCTGCTCCTTTGGAAAATCCTAGCTGCACCCTGGCACCACCTGGTGGTCAGTTTGACACATTGCTGCATCTGGGCAGCAAGGGAACCAAGATAGCCATCTAATCTTGATAGTTAATCTTGGTTGATTAATAGCAGGCAGTTAACAATAATTTGAGCCGGTAGTCCAATGAAACAGATTTCATAGGTAAGACTCCTGGACTAAATTCATTTTTAACACGTAGAACAGTTGATAGGGACGTGCAACCAAAAGGTTTTTAGATTTAGCGTACAACCCCAGGCACTGCTGTCACAATCAAGAAAAGTGCTCACTTAGAATTGATTCACTAAATACATTTGTAATAATTTGATAATATAGCTAAAAGAAAACAAACATTATTTTGGGCACCTGCTTGGATGTGAGCCTTGGTATGATATCAAATCTGTCTGTCTCTGTGCCAGTAACTGATGGCAGTTGGCGGGTGGAATTGGCCACAGCATTTTCCAATTATACAGGGTTTCAGTACTCATCACTCACAAGCAAGCTCTCTGACCAGCCAATCACACACCTGCAGGCTGATTACACCAGCTGCGCAGGCAGTGTATTCCTTTCACGCAATGACTGCGCAGCTCAGAGGGCGGACACACTGCAGTGGAGAATGTGCACGTGTCTGCGTTCTCCAGTCCAGTTGTCATGACAATCATAACTGGACTTGATTAGGAGAAAAGGGGGAAAATAAGTGTTAATAATTGGTTAAAAAACGGCCATCTAATAACCGAATAGAATCTTGATTTTTTTCTGTGCCCTTGAATACATAAATTGCAATAATGAAAAAGTGTATTTTTAGAGCGATGGCCCCTGATTTTAGCATAAAATAACTGGCTTTCAAATAAAAGCAATATAAAAAACCATGCAATAAAAGCAGAAGAACAAAAACCACACTCCTCGTTTGGTTTGTGATTTTTTATTTTATTTTTCAGAAAATTGGGCTTTCGTTACACGTTTTGCTTCTTGAAGCATCAGGGTGGGTTATACTCTCTAAAAACATTCAATAACCAACAATCCCAGAAAAACCCATGGCTTACTTCAACAAGGACAAAAAGCAACAACAAAAGCTCGCCAAAATATACCTGCAGCTGAGATAAGGTCAAACATGAAGAGCTGCTCCTGAAATGTGAGAACTTCAGCAAAGATCACAGCAAATATCATTGTGTGCTTCCTGGATAGACGAGTTCTTTTTAAAACTCTTCACCAGTGTTACCAACTCAAGAGGCGTCGAACCCACGACATGCACAGGGAAAGATTTCAGAAACGGGAAGAATTATAGCTCAAAATGGTATATAAAATACACGAGGATATGGCTTGTTGTTTTTTTTTAGTTACAGAAATGTGTAAAAAATAATAAAATCTAAATAAATAAGCAAGTAGGAACGACGGGTACTTGGGGTATTAGCTTAATGAAATGTGTAACTCGGACATCTCCTGAGATACCTCCAAATTGTCCAACAGTACAAGTGAACTCTCATGTTCAACACAAACAGATACATCTGGAACCTCGGTCAGATCATAGCCAAGGCGAGTAAATATAGCATTGTAAAATGCAGAATAGCTAGACTAGAAGAACCAGAGGTGGAATAGCAACCAGCTGCGATGTAATACGACCGGGTCAGATGATCTGTATGACAGTTCTGCTCAGGTCAAGAAAAAAAAACAACAAGATTTCTGTCTTTCCTTTATCGTCTTCTTTCAGAAAACAGATACTACATGCTTATACATCACTGGATCAGATCTGCATGACTATTCTGCTGGGGTAAAAAAAAAACAAGATTTCTGTCTGACTTATATTTTATTTATTTTTTCATAAAACAGTTAACCCCAGATATTACATGCTTATACATTTCCAAAATCATATTCGCACTTATTAAACCTTCCTGTTTTCCATTTCACCCCTGCTTCCCAGAATCTATGCCACTTTAATAGTTTTGCTTTCTAATCTTATGTGGTCGTCTTCTGCGGTAAAAACACTTGATAAAGAGTTTTAGTAAAAGCAATGACATGCTCACACACATTACTTTCTTCAAATTGTCTTTTTCTGAGCTGGTTTTCAAGTTTTTCTAGATTTGAGTAACACAAGCTTTATCGAGATGGTGTAGGTTGTCAAACCAGACACACAGCGTGAGAAAAAATGATTAACTCCATGAATTATCTCGAAGATCTAAGCCTAGACCTGTAAAAGAGAACATTGACAAGTCGGAATGACATCACTAGTCTGCCAGCCAATGGGACAGGTGCAACACAGCTCTCTGGTGAGTCACTTCCTGTCTGCGGTTGCACAATAATGAATACTGTTATAGGTTTTTTCAGTGCCGTCGGTCAGTCCAGTGAATCTAACGAGCATTTTATGAGCGGGGTGCAGGATTACATCGAATTAAAAAGATTGGCAGACCCACAAAGCAAATAAAGACTACATTCATAAAACATAAAAAAAATTATTTCATAAAGTATAGTTAAAGGCACAATTACTGTATACATATCCATCCCTCTGTTTTTTTTATCAAAAAGGTAAGCGCTTGAAACACAAAAATAGTCTATTTATGTACTTCAGTGGAATAATATTGGCAATAAATGAAAGTACATTTATTTTTGGCAATAGACTCTGCCTTTTCCATCTCTCACCATCCATTTTGTTTGTGTAGCCTTTTCTTTCCTCCAAACACACAATTTACGGTCATGTCCTTGAACACCATTTGGGCTCTGTAAAAAAGAAAAAAAATATCCCAAGGATCCAGCAAGGTTTCTTTGAAAAATAAATAGACGACAACAAAAAAACATTTCTCACTTAGATTATTCATCTGATTTCATCTCCACCGACAACTAATAGACGTTTTCAGTGTTTATTTACCTGAGGATGGCCCCACAGAAGAATGGATTGTGGTAACAACCAATACAAGACACTCAAATCGAATGTGGCATTCTGCTAAAATTTTCAATGCTAAAATGGATGCTTAAAAGGAGTCACTGAAAATAACACTGAAAGGAATGATTCAGAGAAGATCCAATAGAATACGTCCGATCGTAAAGGTTCTGCGTCCCCCATCTCGGGCCTGGCCGCCGGTCCTCATACCCAGTACTGGTTCTTTTTCAGGGGTGGGTTGGTTGTCCGACAGTGTTGCAGAAGCTCTGGGTCGGGCTCTTTGGAGTCCATGCTGGACATAGGGATGCTGTTGGCAGGGTCGGTCTTGCGGAAAGTCTCCTGCTTCACATCCCCGTTCTTGGGCTTGGAGGCGACATTCTGGACGTCGTGCTTGCCCGTCTTGTTCCGCCTCACCAGGAAGTAAGCCAGGGCGACGGCCAGCAGGAGCAGGAGGAGGATGACCAGGATGGGGATGAGGATGGCCCACAGGTTGCTCTGCCGGGACACCACAGGCTTGCGCTGGGATCCCCGGTCTGGGGAGGGCGTGGTGGCGGAAGGCACGGCGTCGGACGAGGGAACCTTGAGGACCGTGGCCCCGTACACCGCCGAGGGGTCGTAGGGGGCCGTCCTAAAAGACAGCGTCCCCTCGGCGGGCGGGACGCCGTGGGCTCGGAGGAGGAAGTCGAAGTGGTCGTCCTGAACGTTGTCCCCGGCCTGGAGGTCTTTCAGCACCTCCAGGCCGACGCGACCCTCCTCCACGTCCTTCTGGGTGAAAGAGCTGAGCGGCTGGCCGTCCTCCTTCCCGCCCACCCATACTAAGCAGGCGGAGTGCGGCTGCCGCGTCACCCTGAACGAGGGCACGGCCTGGGTCTTGTTGGCGAGCGGAGAGGCGTCCAGTAGGCGAGGGTCCACCAGCACGGTGCAGGCGCGTGGCAGCAGGGGCGGGGCCTCGGGCAGGTTCACCAGTGGTGCGGCGGTGATGTTGAGCAACGCTGAAGCATTAGCGGCCCGGCTGCGTGCCAGCAAGGCCACGCAGTCCCGCGGCGAGGTGGACTTGACGAAGCGGACGCTGACCCGGCCCTCGCGGATCTGTCGCTGCGTGAAGGCGGAGGTGGGCTGCCGGTCCACCATCACAGCGGCGTACTCTGGGTTGTTGGTGATCTTGTAGATGACCTCCTCCTCGCTGGGCCCACCGGTGGATGCCTTCAGCATGGCCTCGGTCACCAGGGTCTCGTCGTCCCCCTGCCTGACCTGGATCTCGCGGGCCACGGCCAGCTGTAGGGTACGGGCCAGAACCCCGATGTGCAGGGAGTGGGACTCGGTGCGGTGCCGCCCGTCCGACACGGTGAACTCTAGGAAGCCGTTGGCGAGGCTCCCGTCGCTGGTGAAGCTCACCCGCCCTCCGCTAACGTCCTCCTGGGTGAATGTCTCCACAGGGGTGCCGGTCTCGGAGTGGACCAGGAGGCCGTTGTCGGGTGCGCGGGTGACGGTAAAGAGAATTTCGGCGGGCGCGATGTTCCCGTTCGCCACGTTGAGGTGCTGAGGCGTGAGCACGGCGGAGGAGCCTTGCAGGACCTCCAGCAGCAGGTCCACACTGACAAGCTCTGGGCGCGTGGTGGGGTCTCCGCCCCCGCCCGACACCGTGATGTCAAACGGCTCCTCCAGGACTGCAGCGGATGGCCCCGGGGCCTGAGGGCCTCTCCCGCTCGGGTTGAGCCACGCCCGGAAGAAGAAGCTGTCGGACGCGGGCTCGGGGTCCCCCCGGTGGGTGTACCCCAGCTCGCCCTTGTCCACGTCCTCCTGCAGGAAGTAGGGGGTGTCCGCCGGCAGCTCCACGTCCCCCAGCATCAGCGTCCCGTGAGAGGGGAACTGCATCACCTCGTACACCACGCCCATGGAGCTCCGTCCAGACTCCGGCACGCTGCCCAGCAGGTTGGAGGCGTCCAGCCTGGAGCTGTCAATCACCTTCTTTTGACCTTTCAGAATGTCAAGACCTGTGGTTAACAGAGAACACAAAAACACACACATGCTTATCCTCACTCTCACTGGCCATTCAGAGATCAGCAGGGTAAGACACCTTCCAATCCCTTGTCCATGCAAATACAACATTATAAATAATAGTAACACTATTTTATTCATACGGGCATTCAACAGCGCTTTCCAAAAAAAGGCAAAGCAAAGGGAACAAAGATCTCACTAATGATGTGCACTTCCTAAAGCATAGTTTTTAATTTTGACATCACATGTATTTGATTATTTTTCCAGCATGTACACTTTATAGAGCTATGTGCTGGACTACTCTTCCCTCATCTGTTTTATTCAGCCCTAGTAGAAAGATAAATTAATTGAACCTGAAAATACCAAACCTGATATTTGGGAGTCTGGGGTTTGTTGAGTACTCCTCTCTCAATCTGTCTCTGAATTTAACCGTTTGAACAGTAAGTCAGTGTTCTAGAACTCCACGAGTGATTGTTACATCAACATTAGAATGTTCAGTTCATTTTTGTGATCTTACACCTTAAAGGTTTAAAAGCCCCTCTGGGACGATGAAATAACCCTGAAAATACACATTTTCTGGAAGGCTGATGCCTTCTGTCATTTCCCAAAGTTTGTGGGAAACTCAATCACACACAAACATGATAATTAACCAAACCAGTTGAATAGGAAGAGCACTTTTGTTTATTGGACGTCCTGTCTTCCAAATGAAATGTACCCCCTATCACTTCAATACCCCCAACAAAAACTTGTGCGTGCAAACTATGAGCACTGAAAAAACACGACACGTTTTCAGAGGCCTGCTCTGAATGTTGCAGCACAGTCAAGGATGGTAAACGTTTGTTTAAAAAGGACAAACATTTGAATATCAGATTAAAGAATTGGGCAGATACTGCAGTCATCAATCTCACCACAAGCAAATAAATGAGGCCAGTTTTGCCAAGTTGAATTAAATAAACACAGGCTACGCTGAAAAGTAAAGAGGACACGTAAAAATAAACAAGAGCTGCATCGTGCATACAAGACCATGGGTCACCGGGTCCCTGGGACCTCCACTGAACAGCATTGCTAGAGCGGGTGACAATCCCAAAAACTTTTGGGGAATTGAAGCAGTACATGTGAGAGTAAAATATGGAAGCAGAGAGGAGTGTGTGTATGAGTCCACAAACATTTAGAAAAACTGAATCACAACTACAGAGAGAGAGACGACAATGTGGCCCTACACAAATGTCTCCCATGATCCTCCATTTTATGTCAGAACCATCAGTTTCATCTGGAGAAAAAAATAAAATCTTTACCATTTAAAAACAAAACATTTAGCATTCAGTTCAGTGGAGCATGCCAAAAAAAACACTGCTCTTCAGGTTTCTGGAGTACATCTTAACCTATTTATTAATTTTTTTAGTGAGAGAAACATTGCGCAGTGAATACATTTACGCGACGTGAGAAAGGAAGGAGAATAAAAAGCAAAGCGTGCTTGTGTTCTCGGGTCGGTACAGTACCAGCGTTCCTCCAGAGCTTTGTGGAGGCGTTGCGGTTCTGGGCGTAGAAGGACACTGTGATGGGGAGGGTGTGCTCGAGGTCCTGGGCCGGCCCGGAGGAGAGCAGGAGCTCCACGGAGTCCCGCACCACCCAGAAGGACTCCTCGGGCATCTGGTGCTCGTAGAAGACGGACCCAGAGTCCAGCTATGACACAGTGCAGAGAGAGGAGCGCTTTAGACTGATAAACCAGCCATAACGCACCACTGCTGGGTGGCTCATCCTGTAAGGACGCTGGTGCAGTGTGTGGTTGCGCCCCGTGGTCGGGTATCGAATCCAGACCGTATTAATGCAGACTGTCCAACGTCCCAAAATAGGAGAAAAATACAACATTGGCCATTAAAATTGGCAAATAAGCATATGCTTAATGCACAATAAAATAATTAGATTGACAGGGAAATAAACAAGTAGGAAATAAAGGTTCAATAAAAAAATAAAAAGCAGCCCTGGCCAAGTATACATTTTGTATAAATCTCCTGGAGGTTCCTGAAAATTTTCAAGTAAATGTGTAATGTAATGTAATATATACTGTATATATAGATGTATATATAATGTAATATGTATATTCTTTCATATACAGTGAGCACCATAATTAATTGGACAGTGACACATCTTTTGTTATTTTGGTTGCGTACTCTAGCACTTTGAGTTTGAAAGGATACAATGACAATGAGGTTGAAGTTCAGACTGTCAGTTTTAACTTGAGGGTATTTTCATCCATATCGGATAAACCGTTTAGAAATTGTAGAACCTTTTGTACATAGCCTCCCCCCCATTTTCTGGCATCAAATTTATTTTTTTCCTATTGAACGCTATGGAAAAATAAGTCAAGGAGAAGAAACCCTTCAAGACTCTTGATATCTTATTTATCTATATCTTATTTATCATATCCATATCTACTGCATATCTGGCAGCAGAGTGATGATTTCAGGCTTGTTTGATACGTCTTGATGACATAGAACCATTTAGCCAACCATGTCTTCCATACTGTTCCAGTGTCATGTACAGCTAAATCTAGTCCCACCCCCCAATTCCCATAGAGATCAATTCAAATGCAGAGAGGTTATAGGTTATAGTATCACTTGTAGGAGTACCAGAAAATAAGATATCAAGAGTCTTTTGATATTGTTGGGTCACAGACACCAGGAAGTCATGGCATGCAAAGGATAAGTGACCAAATATTAAAAATGATAACTTTATTCTGTATGTGAAACTGTCCAATATTTTTTGAAAATGGAGGGGACTATGTACAAAAGGTTCTATAATTTCTAAACCGTTCATCCAATATGAATGAAAATACCAAAAAATATCAAATTAAAGCTGACAGTCTGCACTTCAACCTCATTGTCATTGTATCTTTTCAAACTCAAGGTGCTAGAGTACAGAACCAAAATAACAAAAAACATGTCACTGTCCAATGAATTATGGTGCTCAGTGTATTTGAGTCCGAGGTCCTTTGGCTAGATGAGCAGAGTGCTTGCAGCTGTCTAAAGGCTGTGCACGTAAAATAAATCCCATTAAACTCTTCCCCTGGGACTCCATTTCAAACAGCTTTATATTGTCCACAGCGCCGCCCGCAGCTTTGTTTGAGGCGACAGCGAACGAGAAGGTAAAACATACTAAGTCACTGCTGTCAGGATCTGGATCAAGTTAGTTATGGTTATGATTACGATTATTGTTATGGTCAGAATGTCCTGCTGAAATGCACGTCCATCTGTGCGCGGCCTGAGATTAAACAAAGCCTTTCTGATTCACACAGGATGAATGTGTGTGTGCCGTGAACTGGGTGAGATTTGCGTTCTGGGTGACGTTTAGTGAGGAGGAAGCAGCAGGGTCCGGTTATTTCAGCCAAGCTCTCTCCACGGCTGTTCGGTCACCATGAGTCAGTGTGACACAAGCTGTCTTCCTTATAAGCCAAAACCACAATGTCACATTGGTGGTAAGAAAAAAAAAAAGCACGTATATTTTAGCTTCTGCTGCCACTTATCAACAAACAAATTTCCAGACGCATGGAAAAATATACATTTCTGCTCAGAAATTAGTCACTTTTGCCATTTCAGTCAATATTCACATTTTGTTGTAGATTATATTTTCAAAAATAAGCCAAAGAAAACAAAACAGAACGCCTACTTGCTTTTCAATCCAAGTGAGAACTGTGACTCAAACAGTTTGGGTGACAGCACGACACATAAGTTCACTGCACTGAAAAAAAACTGAATTAAATGTGTAAGGGAGCCCCCTGGTGCTGGGAGTAAAAACAACAGGAAGAGGATGACTGGCTTGCCCAGATGTTGCAGCACAGAAAGATCTGGCCGGTGCGTAGGGTCTGATGATCTTTTGAATATGTAACGGAGTGGCCGCTTTCAGCTGCCCAAAAGGCGAGCACCAAGGGTTTGAATTTGATGCAAGCTGATATAGGAGACATGGTAGAATGGAAGTGACATGGTTGAGTCTGGTGAGGTTGTAGATCAGGTGAGCAAAAGTGTTCTGGTTCAGCTGCAGACGTCCACTGGAGGGGAGACCAAAGACGAGGGAGTTGCAGCAGTCCAGATGGAAAATTAGGTGGGGGAGACTGCGCCCCCTGGTGGAAGTGTCAGTTTCGCTGGAGATTGTTCTTTCTAATGCTCAGTAGACACAACAGGATGTCCCAGCATGCACTGCCTCATGTCTGAGGTGGGACAGCAGTTGTGCCACCTGCCCCACTACCCCCACATGGGAAAGTGTAGATTTTGGCTGGTTCCACAATGTTCGTCAGTCTCCGTCACATTACCCCGCAGAACTGTGGGGCGACGGAGACACTGCAGGGTTTTGTTGGACTTTACTCTCGCTGTCACATGTCCACTTTTAAATGTGGGTCACTGTGGAGGCTAATTTCATCATTTCCAAGCCGCCGAGCTCCAAACTTATGGACAATTACGAGAGATCAAGATAGAGGAGCACTCTCTGTTACGCGTCTGTTCCCTCTACAGAAAAATGATGAACCCTTCTCCAAAAAACCAATTAATTAGTCTGTGGTTTTAATGGGAAAGTCAAACTGTGTTCACTGGAGAGGCCAACCTTGTCAAAATCCAGTTGTCGTTTCTTTTAGAGGATGATAATATTTTCTCTTCCCGCTCCAAATGCACTCAAT